>CM053770.1:648639527-648789721 GCA_028658325.1 Potorous gilbertii | reverse complement strand
ATGGCCTGAGCCCATGGGATACCTATTTCAGATGTTTGGGATACAGAGGCCTTGACTCCTATGTCTTTACCTGATGGGTAAGCATTGGTCTTCTTCGTCAGAGAGGAATGGCGGAATCATCTTTTCAAGAAGATAACCTTCTATGGTCTTAGTTTTTTTCCCTTTTCTGGGCATTTTCCCAGCCAGTTACTTGAGTTCTGGGAGTCCTCTCTACCCCCGCCTAGGTCCGCCCAGCTAGTGCTTGGGTTCTGAGATTCAAATGCTGCTCCCCAGCCTCAGGGCTTTTGGCAGCAGGACTGGCTGCTATTCAGGGTAAGATTAAATCAGGTTCTCAGGTGGGGGCAGGGCCCCCTCCCAGGCTCAGTTCCCTCAGGGGGTTTATATAGAGACCTTTTGTAATGGAGCTGCTGCCCAGCTCCTGCCTGCTCTGGGAGCTTTTGGCCTCCTGCTTCGGGAGCCTCTGGCTGCCCGCTGCCTCTGCCACTGGTCTGCCTCTGCCTCTGCCGCTGCCTCCCGAGGGGGCCTGAGTCCCGGAGATACCCGCTCCCCTCTCAGTCCGTCTCTCTCACTGACCTGCGCATCTATGGATGGAGGGACCTTCGTGGCCGCTGGAGATTCCGTCCCCTGAAGCCTGCTCAGCTCTGCTTGCTCCTGTCCCTGCCGTGTGGCCAGGGCAGGGGAGGGGAGGGCTCCGCTCCTGTCTGGGGCGCAATGGACCTTTGGGATCGGTTTTTCAGGGCTCTCTGGAATGGAAATCTCCTTCACTGTGTTGCTGCGCGGCTTCTACTGTTCCAGAATTTGTCGGGAGTTCTTTTTAGAGGAGATCCATGGGCTGTGGGTTCGGAGCTAGCAAATGTGAGTCTTTCTACTCCGCCATCTTGGCTCCACCCCTTTGCCATTTCCTTTTCCAGCTCATTTTATCGATGAGGAAATTGAGTCAAACGGGGGTAAGTGACTTGCCCAGGGACACACAGCTAGTAAGTGTCTGAGGCTGGATTTGAACTCATGAAGATGAATCTTCTTGACTCCAGACCCAGCACCCTATCCACTACACCACCTACCTGTCATTCCATTTTTGTGGGATAGTTTAATGCTATGAAGAGGCAGAGAAAGATCAAATATTTATTAAAAAGTAGAGAAAAATGTAAAGCAATACCATTCCAGGAGTACTAAAGGGATTGAGGATCTTGTGGAGAACTCCAGAGCTGAGGCATGATGGGCACCTCAGCTCATTGACATATACATGTTTTATGACCAAAGAGGGTAAAAATCACACAAATGTTTGCCTGACAAAGGAATGTTGATTTGAGAGGAGAAACTGGGGAGTGATGCCTTTTGAAAAGAAAAAGGTCAGCCACAGAAAGTGAGGAGGTTGTCATGTAAGCCACTGGACAGAGAACTACAGGTGACTTTGGGAGAGATAGCAATAGGGACAGAAGAACTTGAGAAGACCCTTCACCAGGGTGGCTACAGGCAACACTTAGGGGTAGATGGCTGAGAGAAGGTTTCAGTTGAATGATTCATGATGGATATCATCATCCATGAGCCCTAATGACAGCTAATCACCCTTTTTCAGATAGTTGGAGACAGGAAAGGGAGTAGGCATTTCTGTGGTTCCTAACATTGTGCCAGGAGGGACTTCTGGTGCCAAGGTGGTGAAAAGAGGAAGAAATTCTCTGAAGTCCTCCCAAATTCCCCCCCCAAAGAACTAGAAAGCCTCAGAATTGATCTAGGAGAAGGGAAGCAGGTTAACAGCCTGGCAGGGAAGGTCTGTCTCACTGGGCTGTGGGGCAGGTGGAGGAGTCAGGTTTAAGAGCAGCAGCTGCAGCAGCACCCAGCCTCCCAGAAGGGGGCCTGCAGCAAGGTTTGAAGCCTGGGACAATCCACCATTGAGGCTCCATCCTCCTGCAAACCAGCAGCCTTCTGGGCAAGTGAGCATTCTGTGCAACACAGCAATTCCAGCGACCCCACTCCTAGCACAAGCCACCAACAAGTCCTTGACCCCACTGCTGACCAGTTGTGAAGCCTGGCCCCAGGGCTGGCCAACAGTGAGATCCCAGCAGGAAGACCCTGTTTTCATTGCAACTCAGCAGCAGGGCCCATCCCTCAGGCAGACCAGCAATGAGATCCCTCCTCCAGGGCCAGCCAACATAAAGTCTGTTAAAATAGTAACCCAGAAGCAAGGCTCCACCCCAGGAGCAGACCAGCAGATAAACCCCACACCCAGGAGAGGCCAATAGGGAGGTTCCATCCCCTAGCACAAGCCAGAAGGGTGCCCTCCAGATAAAGTAAGCAACTGAGCCCTGAAGTCCAGTGAAAGCCAACAGTAAGACCAAGAGCTCCAGAAGAAAAAGCTTGGGACAGTACAAGACCAAAACTCAACTCATAAAATACTGTCAAAAAAAAAGGCAGAAAAAAAATGAGCAAAATCTCCCCCAAACAAAAAAATAGTGACTATAGAAAATTACTGTGGTGACAGGGGGATCAAGGCATAAACTTAGAAGAAGAAAATACTTCTGGGAAAACTGGAGAACAGTATGGTAGAAACTAGGTATAGACCAATATCTGATACTGTATACCAAAATAAAATCAAAATGAGTAAATGATTTACATATAAAAGGTGATACCATAATAGAATTGAGAGAGCATGGAATAGTTTATCTATCAGATTTATGGATAAGGAAAGAATTTAGGACCAAAGAAGATATAAAGAACATTACAAAATGTAAAATACATATTTTTTATTATACGCAATTAAAAAGATTTTGCACAAACAAAATCAATGTAACCAAAATTATAAGGAAAACAGAAAACTGGAAAAATTTTTTTGCAACAGGTATCTCTGACAAACGCCTCATTTCTCAAATACATAGAGAACTGATAAAAATACAAGTCATTCCCCAAAAGTCAGTGAACAGGCAGTTTTCAGATGAAGAAATCAAAACTATTGGTAGTCATATGAAAAAAATACTCTAAATTACTATTGATCAAAGAAACACAAATTAAAACAATTCTGAGGTACCTCTTGCACCTATCAGAGTGGCTAACTGACAAGAAAAGGAAAATGTAAGATGTTGGAGGGGATGTGGAAAAACTGGGACAATAGTGCACCATTGGTGGAGTTGTGAACTGCTCCAGCCATTCTGGAAAATAATTCTGAACTATTCCCAAAGGGCTATAATAATTTGGCAATACTACTGCTTGGTCTATATCCCAGAGACATCCAAAAAAAGAGAAAAGGACCTATTTGAACTAAAATATTCACGGCAGATCTTTTTGTGATGACCAAGAATTGGAAATCAAAGGGACGCCCATCAATTGGGAAGGGCTAAAAAGTTGTGGAATATGATTGTAATGGAATATTATCGCTGTGTAAGAAGTGATGAGCAGGATGATTTCAGAAAAAAGCCTGAAAAGATACATTAACTGATACATAGTGAGGTGATCAGAACCAAAAGAATGTTGTACCCAAGTAACAGCAATATTGTTCAATGCAGAACCGTGCGTGACTTAACTATTCTTAGCAACACAATGACCCGAGACATCCCAAAGGACTAATAATAAAGCATATTATCTGTCTCCAGAGAAAGAACTGATATCGTTGAATACAACCTGAAGCATGCTATTTTTTATTTTCTTTCATTTTTTTAATCTTCTTGTACAAAATGACTAATATGCATATGTTTCACATGATTTCCCATGTATAATCTATATTTGACTTCCTATCCTTTCTGGGAAGGTGGAGGGGAGGAAAGGAGGGAGAGATAGAATTTGGAACTTAAAGTTTAAATAAAAGTGTTAAAAAATATCTGTGAGAAATGATAAGTGATTTTCACAAATATTGTCTCATTCAATCATCATACCTTTGAAGTAGGTGCAATTGTTGTTGAGGACCAGATTTGAACTCAGATCTTCCTGACCCCAGGTTCTCTCTAACCACTGAACAGAAAAGTAAAGCTTTTTGTTCATGTTTCCTGCTTTGTGAACCCAAAGGGCGTCGTTGATGGTGAGCTCTGTTCTGATTTGAGTGTAGCATCTTAGAGAGGAAATAATTTACTGGAGTGGTCTGTTAGTTTGGCATTTATCTGGCTTCAAGAGAACTGTTATTCACATTAAGAGCTAATACTTTCCCAATACCCTTTTAAGGGTGATGATTAATTGAAAGAGCTTTAAAGACTAGGAGAAAATGAGCTGAAAAATGGTGAGGATGAATAATCAAACAGTGAGAAGAAAAGTAGATTCATTTGGTGAAGTTGTTCCTGAGTGGAAAATAACATTGAAACCTACAATCTAGGGCCATGAGTTGCCCTAAGCATGTAAGTTTCTTTCTATTATGCATTTCTCTATCAAGCTCCTGTAAGACTGTGCCCATTTTTCACCATAGCTATTGAGTGCATTGGTGGAAGAGTATGATCTGGGTTTGTATGTGTCCTGTGATATATTTATCACTTATGTATTTGCATTAGTATATTAGTATTTATAATGTTTTTAACATTAAATCAATGGTTATGTTTAAGATATGTGTCATGTCCTGAGTGGCTCTAATCAATGAATCAATAGTGGTTCCCCATAACCTCCAACATCCTATGTAAATTCTTTATTAGGCATTTAAGGCTATTCATAACCTGCTCCTGGTCTACCATTTGTGTATGAGTTAGACTACTAGACTACAAGTCTCCTTCAATTCATGCCTTTTTAAATTCTATGATAACTTATCAATTTCCCATACTTTATTACCCTCTAAGCACTCTAAAGTATAAAGGTGCTGGCCTTCTTGTTGTTTGTTGCTTATACAAGATTCTATTTCCTAGCTCTCAGCCTTAGTCTTGGATGTCCCCCCATTCCTAGAATGTTCTCCCTCTCCTTCACCTCTTGCTACCCCTGACTTCCTTCAAGACTCTACTTAAATGCTACTCTCTGCAAGAAGCCTTCAGGTCTTCCCACCCACTCAAACGTTTCCCTTTAAGGTGACTTTCCCTCTACTGTATATGTAACTTGTTTGTGGGGTATATGGGGAGGACTAGCACATCTGGTGTGAGGGCTTGTTGAGCCCTTTTCAGGGCTGCTCATCCACCTAACTCTAATATGTGACTCCAAGAAGCTGTAGCATGGGTAGTGGCCATGCCCTGGTACATTGTCTTGGCAGACAGGCTAAATCATTTTGAGGGTATTTGACAGTCCTCAGTCTGTCTGTGAGTTTAGGAGGGTGCCTATGTGAAGACTCTTCCCCAGTTGAATTGGGCAGGGGAGAATAACGGCCATGAAGGTGGCTGAAGCAGGTGCCGTGGAGGTCTGAGTGCTTAGTCAAACATCAAAGAAGCCAACATTGAATCCGGGGCCATCACTAGTAGTTCTGACTTTTGTCTGACCGCTGGACTTGGATGACTGGAAGAGAGAGTGAAGCTGACAACTGCATTTCTGCCTCACTTAAATCCAATTCATTCACAAGTCAAGATATCAATCCTCTTTGAAAATGAAGGGTAAACCACAACAATAACTTGTATATACCTTATATGCCTTTCCTCCCCCATTAACATGAAAGCTTCTCGAGGGAGGGACTGGTTTTGCCTTTATTTTCCCTGCCAATGCTTAGCACCCAGGTACATAGAAAAAGCTGATTGGTTGATTGATTGCTGAATGAAAGGCCTTTCATGAACTCAAGGTCATTTAATTCTTCCCCTGCATTTACAGTTGAAGAAACTGAGCCCTAGAGAAGATAAATGACTTGTCTAAGGTCACATAGACATTATGTGATAGAGTCAGGATTTGAACCAAGGTCCAATGACAAGTACTAGCTTTGGAGTCAGGAGGGCTCAGATTGAATATGAGGCTTACCACTTATTTGTTTGACTCAGGGCTTTGGTTTCCTCATCTGCAAAATGAAGGAGATCGTACTGTATTATCTCTATGGTTCTTTTCTAACTCTATTTCTTTGTCTCTATATTCCTAACTATGGATGGTAATGCCTAGGCAACTCATATAGAAGGGATTCCTAGAGGTTCAACATTTTTGAGAAGGTAGAGGTAATCTTTAAGTGTAGAAATGTCTTTGTTTGAAAAACAATGCTTTTAGATGGGGTGTTCCTAGATTTTAGAGTCAAAGAATAGGATGATATATTCACTTCTGGGCACCACAGACTAGGAAGGACATTGATTAACCAGAGAATACTCATAGAAGGGCCACCAGGATGGGGAAAGGCCTTGAGATCATGCCATATGAAGATTATTAGAAAGAATTATGAATATTTAGTCAGGAGATAGAGAAAACTTGGGGGGACATAATTCAATTTCTTCAAGTATTTGGCTGTCTCATGAAAGAGAGAATAGACATTTTCTGTCTGGGCTCAGGAGGCAATACAAGAAGAAAGGAGTAGAATCTGTTGCAGAAAGGACAGTTTAGTCTTAATGTCAGGAAAAATGTCCTAAACATCAGAGCCATCCATAAGTAGAATGAGATGCCCTACTAGGTGTTCATAAGTTGCTCCTCACTAAAAGTCTTCAAGTAGAAGTGGGGTGATCACTTGTCAGATAGGACTTAGAAGGGATCCTTTCTTGAGTACACGTTTGCCATGATGTCCTCTAAGGTACTTTCCAACTACAAAATTCTGTCTTTCAATGATGTGAGTTCAATGTCACTGAATTTTTTCAGGCCTCTGTTTACACTTCGGTCAAAGGGAGATTATACCTCAACAGCTTCCTTAAGGGTCCCTCACAGTTTTTAAGGTCATGCTGTATTATGATTGGTAAAGGAACCGGAGGCATTCTATGATCCTCCAAATGTTAAATGGAAAACTTGCTAAGGGAAAACAAGTCTTGAGAGTGAAATGAGGATTATGGGGTGGGTGTTCTGGGGCACTTTCTGCAACTGTCACATTTGTGTTGGGGTTTGCTTTATTTTCTTCCTTTGTTATTAGTTACAAAATGAATTGCTTGCATTAAGAGCAAACATAAGTCATAAAACCAAAATCCATTAACTATGTTGATTTCCCTCCACAACAGTTACTGGGAATATATTGCACAAATTTCACATAAATATACAGGCTGGTAAGACAAAGACTCACCAGGGCGAATTCTAACCCACGCACTATTTTTAATCATCATTTATTAACTTATATGGCACGTGAGGGCAATCAAAGCCCTTCACAAAAAAATCAAAGATAAGAAAACCCACTGGTGCACGATAAAACAATCCTCCAAATATCCACAAAAATCAAAGAATAATTTTCTGTATTCTTCCTCGGTTCCTGTGAGGAAATATCTGGATAAACACACATATGGATCATAGGAGCTCATATCTAGAGCTGGGAGACCCAGAGGGATTGTCTTGTACAACTCCCTCAATTTGTAGCCAAGGAACTGAGGACTACCGAGGTGAAGGGTCTTACCCGAGGTCACACAGGTTGGGAGGGGCAAAGTAGGATTTTAAATTCAGGTGCTTTGGCACTACTAGACCATGTGTGGTGCACTGGTACCAGTGCAAACCCTCCAACTTAGGGATTCCTTCTTCATACCCTGAAATTAAATGCGGGCACAATTTGTACTGATGTTAGGACCCCCAAATGTCTGGAGGAGTCTGCAGGCATGGTCTTCTGTGCTTTTAAAGTGGGATGGCAGAGCTTGAGCTGAAGGGTCAAGCACTAGTTGGTTAGTCAGAGAACTCTGCTTGAATATTCTAGTCCCCCCCACTGTCACTAATGCCTTGTGTGATCACGACCCAATCATCTTACCTCTCCCTGACCCAGCCTGCTTATTTATGTGATTCAATGGACCAAACATTTTTGAAATACTGATCATACGCAGATATCTGAAGGGCTGAGAAGTGGAAAGATGATTTGATGAATTCTTCTGACTTCAGAGTGAAAAAGGAGGAACCATAGCTGGAACAAAGGGGAAAATTCGGGGGAAGTTACCTAAAAATTGCTGCTTGATTCTTAGGATACAAACACAAAAAAAGAAAACCAATCAATTCACAAACATTTATTAAGCATCTAATATATGCTAGACACTGTGCTAGGCATGGGGATACAAGTACAATGTCACAAAAGTTGCAGTATATAGCCTTAAGCTTAAGTTACTAAAATTTAAAAGTCTTAATTAAGTTACTTCAGTTCTATGAAATCTTAAAATGGCAACCCTGTTGGTGTTTGACCTTTGTTCTTGAAGAGGACCATGGCATCAGGAAGGTGATGCCATGGCTTGTAAATGAATTGGATTTAAGTGAGGGAGGACTGTGCAAAATCATCAGTCTCGCTTTCTTCTCTAAAGCCATCTGGATCCAGTGAAAAGATACAGATCAGGATGACCAGAGGTAGACTCAGGACATTGCTTGATAAATACACGTCTGTTAATTCATACTACTTTTTAGTGGGCTTCTAATATAGTTAACTGTTGCACTAGTTATTGCATCAATAACCTGTCCAAGATTAACATAAACTATAATGAAAGTCAGAGGTCAAGTAACAGAGGACCTGGATACCCAATAAGTCTTACTTACAGGTCCTGACTCAGGAGTAGGGAAGGAGAATTGCTCCTTTACAACACATAAATACACATACAAAGCATAACAGATTTAGAACTGGATGTGGTCTTAGATCATCTAATCCAGTCAACGTTTTTTATTGATGAAGTAACTGAGACTCATGGAGTTTAAATGACTAGTGTAAATTTTCATAGGAAGCACCAGTCACAGATTGAACCAAGTCCTTTGACTCGAAGTCTATTACACAGAGTTTTTCTTACACACACAAATATATGGAGAATAAATATATTAATATCATGTAATTTTAGAGTAGGGAGTAACCTCAAATTATCTTATCTACCAGTCTTGTAACCTTTTCAGAAAATGAAAATGAGATTATTCTGGCATATATATTCTGGTATGTGTCTTCTGTTTTTAATGAAGCAATGTTTACTATTTGTAGTATTGCTTTTTTTTCTGGGTAGTCACTATGCCTTTAATAATAACTTTCAGAATTTTGTTGGGAATTGAACTCATATTTACTGACCTATGATCTTCATATTTCTTTCTCTTCCCTTTGAAATTTGAGACATAATTCATTCTTCTATAATGATGCAGCACCTCTTTTATTCTCCATGATCTTTCAAAGTTCATTGATAGTGCCTCAATAGTTACATCTGCCAATTCTTTTGGTACAAATGCCTGGTGACTTGAACTAAAAGACAGCAAAGTTTATCTACCTACATTTCTTAGGATTCTACTAACCATTAGACGGTTTTGTTCTGGTTTTTTTCCAGTCTAAAAGTCATTCAACTTGAAAGAGAAAACAAATTATCTAAAGGAGAGAAAAATATTAATGGCATGCAAAAAATCTCAGACCTTAATAACAAAGAAAAAAGGTGACTGAGATTCTCAATAACTTACATGTCTATTTTCTCAATTACCACCTCAGCCTACGTATCTATTTTCCCATCTATTCAAAATCTTTATGAGAATTATCTATATATTGATCTACAGCATTAGTAGGGAGCAGATGGACTTTCGCAAGTGATATTCAACTACATTTTTCCCAGCTGGCAATTTATTGAAAGATGTGGAGAATGCAATATGCTGTTGCATTTATTGTTTGTTGATTATTAAAAAGCATTTGATTCAGAAAAGCAAACCACCACCTTAAAGACCTCTTAAGATGTCTTCCATTCATATGTCAAAATCATTTAAGGTTCCTTGAGAGATATAACAGTAGAAATAATGTGGTTAAATGACCATCTGATTCTAGGCATCCATCAGGTAAGGTATAAAACAAAGACTTATGCTGACCAAAGGGGTTTGCCAGTTTTTGCTCAGATGGTGGGTTCCAATATTTGTTTGAAAAACAGGAGCCATAAAGCTAGAACTGCAAAGCATAATATAATTTCTAAGAATATCTTTAGTAGTGTTGTAGTTTAGCTTTTTCAGTCACGTCTGACTCATTGTGACCCCATTTGGGATTTGCTTGGCAAAGATACTGGAGTGGTTTGCCATTTCCTTCTCCAGATAATTTGACAGATGAGGAAACTGAGGCAAAGAAGGTTAAATGCCTTGCCTAGGATCACACGGCTAATATGTGTCTGAGGTTGGATTTGGACTCAGGTCTTCTGGACTTTAGGCCTGGTTCTCTCTCCACTGCATCACCTAGCTGCCATGTCTTTAGTAATGGATTGTAATTTGAAATGCAAAAGTGTTCCCTGGAGATGTTCTCAAGGGCAACCTTCTTCTCTTCTTAGAATCCCAAGTTTCCTTTAAAGTTTAGGTCAGACCACCTCCTGTGTGAGAATTTGTCTATGATGTCTGGTAGTCCTCTAAAAAGTTTCTTCAATTTGGGTTTTACAAATGTTTATTCTGTATTTGTTTACATGTATGTGCATTCTCTCCCCCTGATAGAATGTCATTTCTTTGAGGGCAAGGGCAGTTACATTTTGTCTTTGCCTCTGGACCATCTAGCACAGTGACTGGCATGTAAGTGCTGAATAAGTGTGTGTTGATTGGTTGACTGAGGAAGTCAATGTACAGTAATCTGGGACTGGATCATAAAAAATAGAAGTAACTCCATGCTCTGAAATCTTTCTACTGGGCTTATTGATGACATACTGTAAGACAGATAAACACAGCACACAGGAGGGCTGCTAGCACAGGTTCACTCTTGATTTGCTCAGACAGGAAAGACACTAAAAAGGGATTAATAATCGTATTTTATTCTAGTCTAGTTTTCTCAGAAGAAGATTGCTGATAAGGAGAACATAACTCCTACAGCATTCCCTGATCACCCTTCTCATAGGGGCCTGTTGAGAAGGGAGGCAAAGACCCCTATGTCTTGATGGGGTCAATCGAGATAGGCACCATTTGTGCTTCCCTTAAAACCCTTCAAGCCTCAATGGGGGCCGGTTGAGGTACACACACAGCATTTGTGATTCAACCCTAGGGTTCCCCATTCATTGACTAGTGACTAGGGGCTTTAAGGGCATCAGACAAAAAAGGCATATTGCCAGCAATTGCCTCACAAGTTTATATCACCTCATTCCTGTATCTTACTGTGCAGCTGCAGTGGATGTTTATATTATTTATCACTATATAATGCTGCACAAGTATGATGGAGATAACTGTGGGAACCCATATCTAATACCAGGAGATTACTATTGCTATGGATCCTGGGAAAGTAAGTGAAATCTAAGAAACAATAACGAAAATTCACTTTACATACTCTAAAATCCACCTTACACTAAAATTCACCTTACATATACTAAAATTCACCTTAAATACACCTACAAACCTATACATAAGATCATGATTCCTCTAAGGCAAACAGTGTAAAATAAGTGAGTCATATGTCAAGATTAGATGTGAACTCCAGGGTAAATATTTGCTAATATTTAAGTCTAGGCTAGAAGTACAGCCACCACTCATCACTGATTAGCAGGCTGCTTTGAGCTGCTCTGTTCCTGACCTGGGCTGGTTCACTCTTCCAAAAGCAGAGGTAGCTGCCAGGGGCTCACTGTATTGGAACCGGACTTACCATGGATACTCAATTGGCATCAGCCTTGTAATGTAAACATTTTCCTTGCCCATTAACCAGCCTCAGAAGGAGCCCATTAAGGGAAGTTTGATTAGGGGAGGCTTGTTTTGTAGGTAGGCCCACACCTTTTGTTTATTTCTAATGAGGCACTGAGTCACCAGGATTGTGATGCTCTCTGGCTCTGAGAAGTATATATATATATATATATATACATACTCTGAGGTGAAGTTTTGCTCCATGGGCCAGATGAGACTCTGGGTAGCTGCTAAGGAGCCTCCTGGCTTTGATAATCCAGATGTTGGTGCTTCTTCTCTCTAGTAACTATGTATGCATGTAATGGTCAGACAATTGGGTCTGTCTGTTGATCTGTGACATGCGTATTGCTTATGGTCAGACAATTAGAAGCCCTGTCTGTTGGTCTTTATTTCTCTGCTTCTATTTTTCCTGTTGGTGAATGTAGTTAAAGGAGATTGTTGACCCCTCAAAAGTTGCTTTCCTTTTAGAGAAGCAGAACTAAGAACCTATGCTAGCAGGTGATCCTGGATGTGTCAGGGTGCTGGCTGCTATGAGCCCTCATGCAGCTTAGAGCTCCTGAGCTCAATCAATCCATCAGGCTCAGCCTTGGGCACCAGGTTGGGTAGATTAGTCTCGGCATAATTTAGGGGTGAGAGCACTGGGTGGTAAAGATGAGATCTATGTTTTCAGAGCTTTAGTGGCAGCTCTGAATGACATAATTCAGTTATTTAATGCAGTCCTCTCCTACCTTTCCAGTTTCCTTATACCTTATTCCCCAACATGTTTTTGATCTAGTGGCATTGGCTTTCTGATTGTTCCATGAACAAGACATTCTTTTAGCGCTTGGTATTTTCTCTGGCTGTCTGCCATATCTGGGGTGCTCTCCATTCTCCACTGACCACTGACCTCTCTGATTTCCTTTAAATCCCAGCTAAAATTCTACCTTCTACAGGAAGCCCTCCCCAACCTCTCTTGATTCCATTACCTTCCTTTTGTTAATTATGTCCTATTTATTCTGTATATAGTTTGTTTCGTATATATTTGTTTGCATGTTGTCTCTCCTATCAGACTGGAAGCTCCTTGAGGGCAGGGAATGTCTTTTGCCTCTTTTTGTAGCTCCAGAACTTAGCATCATGTGTGGTACATAGTAGGCATTTAATAAAAAAATAAATTTTTTTGATTGATTGGTTAATGTTCCACTCAGATTTTTTATCCATGAAATGAAAATAATAATTAATCACACTATTGTACAGATTCATTGTTAGGAAAACATTTAATAAATGAGAAAGCAATATAATATATGCCTATAGTATGGCACAGGAGAGTCAGAAAGATCTGTTTTCAAATCCTGCCTCAGACACACTATCACAGTAGCTGTGTTTTTCAGGATAAGTTCCATATGCACGCATGTGTGTGTGTGTGTGTGTGTGTGTGTGTGTGTCTGTGTGTAACTAGGTCAATGATTTCCTTGTTATAGGAAACTACTCCTGGGTAAACCTTCTACCAACGTAGTTTGTGACCTACTTTGCAACTTAGAGAATTGCCTGGTGTACTGAGAATCACAAGTGACTTGCCCAGTGTCACTGACCCAGTATAAGTCAGAGCCAGACCCCAGATCTTCCTGATTCTACAACCAAGTCTATATTCTCTATTCTACTATATGTGTGTGCATACACATACACATATACATGATTATATCCATAGTAAAGTGTCATAGACTGACTAGGAAGGTAGAAGGTTTTCCTTTACTGAAGATCTTCAAACCAAGTCTGCATAATTATTTCTCCAGTATATTGTAGAAGGTACCCTTCTTTGGGGACATGTTGGACTAGCTAGCCCCTGAGGTCTCTTCTGTCTCTGAGATTCTGTGGGTCTGCACTTTGTCAGTCTAGTCATTGGGTATTGTTTCTTCCCAAAGTAACTGGCTTGATTCTTTGCCTTCTTCAGGGCTATAGACACCAAGCAGGAATGACCAATGATTATGCATGACTCATTGTCTGTTCCAGCAAGGAAGAGAGTGTGGCACATGGTAGACTTTAGTTTTTGAAGTTTTGCATTTGCTAATGAATGACTTCTATTTAGGAAGCAGGGTAAGATTGGAATAGATTCCTGCACACGTACAGGAAGGATCATCAGTAATGAAGTGTCTGGCTGTCTGGCTGAAGCAGCATTAAGAAATACTGATATTCATCATCCCCTGATGAGTTAAGCCAGGGAAGATACACTGATAAACGAGGAAATTAAAAGAGAAAGACAGGGGGGAAAATGGCACTGAGGTAATGATGGCAAGTGATAATATCCATCCAACTGTGAATAAGACCACGGTTGCTCAGAGATTCATCTCCAAGGGAAAACAGTTCTAGAAGACTAAGCCAACGAGTAGGGCTGTGTAAATTGCTTGGGTTCCAAATGCTTTATTTTTGTCTTGGCTCCTTTGCCTGGATTAGGTGATACACTTCTGGTAAGGGCTCAGGAAGACCTAAATTTAAATATCAACCTCTGACACTTACTAGATGTGTGACCCTGTATGAGTCGTTTAACTTCGATTCACCTCTGGCAACTCCCTACTATTATTTATACTAAATCAAAATGAGATTGCTCAAAAAGTACAAGATTTCTCTACCAAGGAGATTTTTTACATAGAGTTGCTAGTTCTTTGTGCCTGGCACATAGTTGGTGCAAAGAACTCTTCCTCCTCAAACCTTCATTAAAGAGTAAAGAGGGCCTCCAAACCAGTAAACACTTCATTTCCCATTAGCTGAACTCTATGGACTGAAATTCTCCAAGAACATGCCTCCAGGATATCTTATCACCAGGAAACTCATTATCCTATGAGATTGTGTCAGTTTTGGTACTCTCAGTTTATTAGTACCCTTTTACCTCTCTGATTGAAAGGCTGGGGGGTGGAACAAGGAATTCAGGTTGTTGTTGAGTTGTGTCCAACTCTTTGAGATTCTTTGTGATCTCCATGAATCATATAATTTGTGGGGATTTTCTTGGCAAAAATGATGGAATAGATTCCTGCACACGTACAGGAAGGATCATCAGTAATGAATTAAGGCAAGCAGAGGATAAATGACTCTTCCAGGCTCACAGCTATTAAGTGTCTGAGGATGGATTTGAACTCAGGTTTTCCTGACTCCAGGTCTAGAACACTATCCACTGAGCCACCTCCTAATGAATTCAAACCTTCATTTAAAGAGGGTTCTCAGACTAGTCAACTCCTTGGGTTGAATTCCACCATGACCCCATATCCCTTATCCCCAGGTACCTTCTTTATTCCCCCCACACTCCACTCTCAATTTCATGTTGTTTTCCCAGGAGTAAACTCTTTGAGGGCAGGAACAACCTTTCCCCCCCCTTATTTGTATTCCCCAGACTTAGCACAGTGTCTGGCACATAGTAGGTGCTTAATTAATGATTATTAATTAGCTATTGATTGATATGCATGTGTTTCAGGGAGGCAGAGAGGTAAATATTATATAGAAATTTTCCTACTTGGTCAAGTCTCTGGCATTCTCCTGAGGCATCAGCCCATCCTAGTAATCCCCTCAACTGGCTTTTCATTATGTCCTACATCCAAACTCCCAATTCTCTTTACCTCTACCCTAGCCCAGTCCTTCATAGTCTGGTATCTCTGGATCACCCCACTACTTCCTACCCTTGATCATATCTAGATTTCATTCTTCCTTGGACACTTGGTCTAGGTCCCTGGTGTTAGCTTAGGGTACCTGGTCCTTCTCTGTTATCTCCCAGTTACCACAGAATACTTGTCTATTCCCATCAAGATCTTCCCACTCTTTGACCATTGTATATCAGAACTATCTTGCCTTCATTGAAGTGCTTAGATTCCTTAAGAGTCTGGCCAATATGGCAGATTTTTAGAATCACTTCCACCCTTACCAGTGTTCTAATAAATCTTGTCTTTGGCTGAAAGAAGGCTTGGATTGAATTCATTCGAGTGAGGATCTGCCTGCGTCAGAGGTAAGTCTTCCTGGCTCTGAGGTCAGTTCTCCATCCATTACACCTTGTCTTAGATTCCCAAATATGAAATATTTCTATATCTGTGTACATGTGGTCCTACCTTCCTGATAGACTCTAAACTCCTTGAGAGCAGGGATTGCTTCATTTTTTTCTTTATACTCTAGGCTGGTACCACTTAAATATTTGTTGAACTGTTGATTTGAAATGGGAAAATGTTGTGTTTGCAGCTTGGTTGGGCTTTAAATGAAACCTCCCCTCTCATTTCTCCTCTCTTCCCCCTCCATGGAACTCATTTCTTGTTTGGGAGCTGGAAAATGCAAAGTGATGTTTTGCATCAAAGTTGAGAAAGGGTTCTCCCTTCACTGGACTGGAAATAGAATCTTTGTGTAGGCTGGAAGTCTCCTGCTGAAAATTCCCCAAACATCTTTCTGGCTGTTTCCCAAACAAAGCCTCCTCTAAGCAGACTAACTTCTCGGGCTAATGCTTAATTTATCAAGACGAGATTGTTAGCAATAAATTTAGGCTTCAGGTGAAAAAAAATGGACTTGTTGGCTCCTAAAGACCAAGGAAAACTTCCCAGAAAAGAAGGGAATTATGGCATTTTTTTCCAAAGGAAAATAATTAAAAAGGCCAGTAGATGGCATAAAGAAGTCAGGATAGACATGGGAAAATGATGTAAAAATTAAGTATAAACCAGTTTCTTCCTTCTCCTAAGGTCTGGTTCCTTTTCTCCAAGAGTACGCTGGCTTGGCTCTCTGACCTCAGTCCCTCTGTTTCCTGCCCTCACTTCTACCAGGACCTGAGCAGGATTCCCTGAAGAACATTAAGGACCTGGAGGCAATGAGGTCTTCAAAGGATTGTGATAATTAACGTAATTACGTTTCCTTTCCTTTCACCCTAAGATTATCTTTGCTTTTTCCCTTCTTTCCTATCATCAGGAGACAGCTGAGTAAGGTTGTAGTGGCTAGATCAGTACAGATGAGCCTTCAGGTCCCTGAAGAATGTATGAAGGCACACACACACACACATACACACACACACACACACACACACACACACACACACACACACTGGTATCACCCATTCCTTTCTTTATGGGACCTTTCACTCTTTTAATTTGTTGATCTTTTTTTTATTAATTAAAATTGAGAGGTAGTGTAGTATAATGTGGTGGAGAAAGACGTAGCCTCTGGTTTGAGAGGACCTGGACTCTGATCTTACCTTTTACCTGTACCATTAATGAGGCTCTGAGCGAATCACTTACCATCTCATTGTCCCAGGGGACTAGGACGCTTTGTGGAAGATATGGTATCAGTCTGCAATTATTGGAGGGAGTCCTCTCATGGGGTAAAGGGGAGATTTTTATACCCATGAAATCATAGGTCCTGTCCAAAATAAAAATTAAAGATGAGAAAACAGAATGCCTTTTAAAATAAATCATTGGAGCTCACTTATATGGATAAGATGATTAAAAAATCCAGTTTTATATCCTGCACCACTTGTCCCTTTAACATTCTCCTCTCCTGGTTTCCCCTGAAGTCTAGGGTTTTTTACTTTATTATATTTTATTTTTGATTCATGGAATAAAAGAAGCATTTCCACAACATAGTATAATAAAAAAAAGATGATAGCAATGAAATTGCAACTCTATTATGTGCAACTTGCTATCCCTTTTAAATATATGATAAAATTATCATGTAAATTTCTTTCTTCTTATAGCAGCACACAGTAGATTCTACTGCCATTGCTGTCAGTGGTCAGTAGCTACTCCATAAAAGGGGTATCTTCCCTGTCTTCCTCCAGAGATCCTCAAAACTACTGCTTTTTTGGTGGGGGAAACCTCCCCTTTGGTTCCAGGTTTCCAATTAGTGTCTTCTCTTTCTATCCTGGGAAGAAATACAACCACCTAAGTCTTTAGTAATGTATGCTGTCTTGCAGATGGCCAACGTGTGTGTGTGTGTGTGTGTGTGTGTGTGTGCACGTACGTGTGTGTGCGTGTGTGTGTGTGTCCTTCATTGCTGAAGAAGACCATGACATCAGAGAAATAATGGGATGATTTACACTTGACTTTGTTTGGAGTGAGGGAGGGCTGTGCAGGTCACCAGTCTCACTTTCCTCCACAGCCATCTGAATCCAGTGATCAGATATTCATTAGGATGACTGGAGATCACCCAGGATGAGGCAATTGGGGTTAAGTGACTTGCCCAAGGTCACACAGATAGTGAATGTCAAGTGTCTGAGGTGAGATTTTAACTCAGGTCCTCCTGACTTCTGCTCTATCCACTGCACCACTTAACTGCCCTTTAGATAGCCAGCATAAGCATTTTCAGAAGGGCTGATGCACCAAGGGCTGGGGCTGATTCTTTCTATTGCAAGTGGCCACCAGAATTCTGGTGAAATAATACTGAACAGATTATTTCTGGATTAAAACATGTAGTCTTACTCCATTGTGCTTTGTTAGTTAGACAAATGGATGGTTGTCTAGTACGCTATCAGTTTCCAAAGCATCCCTCCTTCTTCCAAACATTCTGTTTCCCTCAGTAACTCATTATAACCGTATGATTTGTGAATGTATCAGATTTCTATTGCCTCTTTATAGGAAGAATGTGAAACGGTAGGAGGTGCTGTGGATTTGAATCTGGATCCAAGCCCTCACTGTTTCTTACTGCCTGTTTGATTTTGGGTGAAACACTTAAACTCTTTGAGTTTCCATTTCTTCATCTGAAAACTGAGGGATTTGGAGTAGCTGGACACTACCATCTTTTCCATTCTGAACCTGTGATGATGTTATGAAACTGGCATATTTTTTTTTTAGGCTGGGCTATCTCTGATTCTGTAACACAGCAAGTAATCTCTTAAATCAATGACCAGTTTTCCTGAATGATATATTTTGAAACCTAAGACTTAGGTTTGAATCCCAACTCTGATAGCAAATAAGTATTTATTAAAGGCTTGCTACATGTCAGGCAACGGGATACAAAGAAAAGTTTTAAAAAGTTCCTGTTTTCAAGGATTTTCTGTTCTGACAGTGTGGACAACATGCAGTTAACTTGGGTCATTTAAGATAAATAAAGAGCAGATGGATGGAAATCTGAGAAGGGAAGGAGTTAGCAGCTCAGGGGCAGGGAAAGATGTTCTAAGGAAGGTGAGGAACTGAGATGAATCTTCAAAGAAGTCAGGGAAATTAAGAGAGAGAGGAGGGGGCAGAACTTTGGTGATGAGGGGACAGTCAGCCAGTATGAAGGAACAATCTGGAGAGGAAATGGAATGTGGGAAGCAAGGAAAATAGGCCAGTATACCTGGATCGTACAGCTTGTAGTAGGGAGTGAAGAGTGAAAAGACTGACTTTGAGTTTCCTTCTTTGGGTAGTTAGATTTGATAATCTTTAAGATTATTCCGAGTTTAAAATACTCTTACTTCTTTCTTATCCTTACTCTTTCTTATTTTCATCCTTTTTCTGAGAGAAATCAAAAGGCAATGGAAAGAAGATGTGATTCTAGGTAAAGGTTCTATTTGGAAACCTCAGTGCTAGCTGTTTAAATATTAGGATAAGAGGTCATGTAAGCTGTTTGATGTCCTTTCTGACATCCTTTCTTCTATCCTCAACCATTTTGGAAATAAATGGCTTTCCTTATTTAGGACTGGTTTTATTAGCTTTATACCTTCCTGGACCACTCCATTCAGTGGTTCTGGTGCTCCACTGTTCCAGACCAGGGAGCGGCAGTGGCTAAGTCAACATTTTGTCATTGTTCAGTTGTCTGACTTCATGACAACATTTGGGGTTTTCTTGGCAAAGATACTGGAGTGGTTTGCCATTTTCTTTTCTAGTTCATTATATAGATGAAGAAGCAGAGGCAAACAGGGTGAAGTGACTTGCCCAGGTTCATACAACTAGTCCTCTTGACTCCAACCTGCCATTCTATCCACTGTGCCACCTAGCTGACCTTTAAGTAGACCTATGAGTGAAACGTTTGGGTGAAAATTGAGAACATCAGTTAAACATCTGGTTGTTTCTGAGTATTTGGGGTCACTAATCCTTCATGCTACCATTGTTTAGTGGAGAGACCTGGAGAGTCAACAGAGTTCAGTCCTGGACTGGGGAGATGAAGGAAATGGGTTCTATTCCAGACTCTGCAGCTTACCAGCCATGGGCCTTTTGCAGACCACTTTAAGTCTGGGATGCAATCTGAATTACAAAGCCACAAAATTTGGTAGAAGGGACCTCAGTGGCCACATATTCCATCATGTAATCCCCACAAATCCCCATGATGACATAGTGGTCATCTAGCCCCTGCTTGAAGATGTCCAAGGAGGAACCCATCCCTTTTTGGGGTGGCCATTCCAACTTGGGGCAGTTCTAATTATAGAGGTTTCTTGTGATCAACCTAAATTTGTATCTTTGCTCCTTCAACCCACTGCTCCTGGTTCTGTGCTCTAGACTTCAAAAGAAAACATTTATTCCCTTTTCCAAATGATGTGCTTTTACTTGATGATCCCTCCCCCCACCTTAATTTTTCTCTTCTCTTGGATAAACATCTCTAATTCCTTCAATTTGTCTTCATGCAACATGCTTCAAGTCTCTTCATCATCCTGGTTTCTCTTCTGAGCACTTTCTAGCTCATATCTTTGTAAACAATTGCTTCCAAAACGGAACGTAACATTCCAGATGTATTATTATGAGGACAGAGGACAGAGGGATTCCTTATTACTGGACATCATGCCTTTCTTAATACACCTCAAGATCACATTACCTTTTTTGGGGGCATATCACACTGTTGACTTACATTGAGTCTGTAGTCCACTAAGACCCCCAGATCATTTTTGGACAAACTACTATGTAGCTACGTATGCATCTTCTACTTATGAAGTTTATACTTAAAAACTCAAGTGTAAGACTTTTATGTAAGACTATGATTATTGTTATATAACACCACTATTAATGTAAGACTATATACTTATTTATTATTATTTTATTTATTTATTTACATTAATTCCTATTGCATTTCATCTTACTGGATTCAATCCATTACTCTTGACTCATCTTTGTGAGACCTAGCTCTCTCATTTGGTATGTTAACTTTCCTTCCCAGTTTTGAGTCATTTGTATAACTGATGAGCAGGTCCTCTATCCAAGTCTCTGAAAAAAGTGTTGAAAGTATAGGGTCAAGAACAGACCCTTGAGGAACTGCCCAGTTGCATTGACATGGGATCATTTATAACTGCCTGCTCATTGTCCAGGAGTATAAATTTAAGCTAGGGATCTTTGAGTCTGACCCTTTCATTTTACAGATTAGGAAACTGAGTCCCAAAGAGGGAAAACGATTTGCCCAAAGTCACCAAAGCTAGGATTAATATATTGTTCCTCTGATTCCTAATTCACCATTCCGTTTTTCTTTTTATCACAATTTTTCTCCACCATTTAGTAAGCATCTGTTATGTACAATGAACCATCAGTTCAATGATCATCATCAGTCCTAAGTAGATCTTGGGATGTGATCTTAGGGAAGTCATTTTCTCACTCCTTGCCTTAGTTTCCCCATCTTAAAATAAAGAAGTTGGATTGGATCAGTATTTCTTAAACTCTGAGTCTCCACTCCATATGGGATTGTGAAAGATTTGGCAACAGTAAAGGTTTCTGAGTGTACAATGACCAAAAGGTAATTCAAAATCAAGCATGTAATGAATCTGAGGTATTTCTGACACAGTTTGCCCATGGTGCCTCATGCAACTTCACTGAAGCCTTGGTTCTGAACACAAAGCATTCACACTTTGCATTGTGCATGCCCTCAGGCCACACAACACTAACTAAGGCTGCTGAAACAGGGAAAGATGTGGGGGGAAAAGTTTAAGAAGCCTGGATTAGATGATTTCCATTCTCTCTTCTAGCTCTACATTTATCATCTGATAATCCTCCTTCATTGGTCTGTTATATGGAAAAATGATATACACACACAAAAGTACTTTGAAAACTGTAGAACACAATAAAAATATAATCTGTTGTTGCTATAAGGCTCATATGTCATTCTTTGACCTGTCAAAAATTTGTCATTATTTTTTCTCATTTGCTCATGCCAGAAATGGGAACACATAGGCTTGGTTCATATTTTTAGGGGGCAAGTTTAGTAGGGATTGCTGACCATGGAATACTTTGTATCTGCACAAATATGTCAGAATCCGCTTCTGGTTCTTTTCTGAAGCTGGATAACTTCAAATATCATTGGGAGGCGAACAGGAAGTGTGAACCCCTGGACACTTGTCTTCCCATCTAAGTCATACCATAGCCTTTCTAGAAAATCAAAGGTGTCATTCAATTTTATCTGGCTTATGCTTTGGAAAAGTAGAACTCATCAAACTATTTTTTTCTGAAATAGATGAAAAATTGCTGCTAGAGAGTCTTTATATGTATTGAGTTTTTAGGAAAATTCTACTCTCACACTAAACTGTGAGCTACTCTAGGACAAAGATTACCTCATTTTTGTCTTTTCATTCTTAGGACTTTTCATTGCAGTGCCTTGCACACTGCAAATGCTTAATAAATCTTTGTGAATGAATGAATGAATTCCATCATTAGTGTGCAGTGTAGTAGAAAGAATGCTAAATTCAATGGTGTGCTGGTAAATATTTAACAAGTGGCTCTCTGAAAAAAATGTATGCATGATATTTCTAGAGGTAATGTGAATTATAAAAAATTTCTCCATCACTTTCTTAGGACTGGACAATAAAAAAATAATCTAGCCTTGATTTGTAGCTTCTATTAATTTCCAGGGTGTGAGTGCTTACATCGAAATTTTAACCATCAGCTTTGTCAGGCTGGTCAGGAATTCTTCTGGCTAGATTCCTCTCTGAGCTCCACTCCTGACCCTCTGGAATTTCCTCACCAAGCCCCTGGGCTAGTACCTTTTCAGATTCCTTTTACATATTATCTTCCCCTCCTTAAGGACAAAGCTCTTTGAGGACAGGGACTATCTGTCTGTTTATGCTTATATTCCCAGTGCTGGCATATTTTAGTGCTTAATAAATGTTTCTTGATTTGGCTTGACTAGATTTGGAGATAGACAACTTGGATTCGAATATTAGTAATATCACTTCATTTCTATATGGCCTTGGCCAAGGTGCTTAATCTCATTGACCTCAGTTTCCTTATCCATAAAAGGAAATATTTGGAACAGAAGATATCTACGATTCATTCTGGTTACCAATCTACCATCCTGTGATTCTAGGCTATGACTGGGTAAATTGCTTCCCCTGTCGGCATCTTGGTTTCCTAATGTATAATGAAGGAGGCCTGTAGACTGGATATTTACTAAGGCCCCTTCTGGCTTTAAATTCTCAATCCTATCATCCATGCTGATGGAGGGTAGTGACTGCGATAATAATATTTCTGATTACTGAAAAACAAAAGCTCTGCCAGATTGTTCTATCCTACTCGCTTTCATTAACTAAAATGAGAGATAATCCAAAAATCCTTTCTTTGTTTTGAAGATGTCTTTTCAAAGCTCCTTCGTATAGATTTGTACATCATAACTCTAGAATTTTGAATGTAACAGACTGCTTTTAAAATAGGACAAGTTTTTCTCATAGATTTGGAGCTGAAAGGGACCTCAAAAGTCATCTGGTTTAAACTTCTCATTTCACAGAAGAGATAAGAAGTGGTGAAGTGACCTACTCAAGGTCATAGGATCATAAGCCATAAACAGAGCCAGAATGGAGCTAAGCTTCTAGTCCTATCCCTCCATTTTACAGATGCAACAACTGAGGCCAAAGACGTTAAGTGACTTGTCTAGGGTTATAGAGGTAAGAAGGAGTTAAGATGGGATTTGAACCCAGGTTCTTTGTCTTCAGTTCCACTGTTCTTTCGTTGACCTCATAGTGTTGCTAAAGTTGTGACTTTTGGAAGTCTAGGGTTTAAATGACACAGAAATAGGTGAATTTCCCCTCTCTTCATAGCCTCCATGGGCAGCTAGGTGGTATAGTTGATACTGCTCTGGTCTTAGAATCAGGAAGACTCATCTACTTGAGTTAAAATCTGGCCATGGACACTTACTAGTTGTGTGACCCTAAGTAAGTCGCTTAACCCGTTTGCCTCAGTTTCCTCATCTGTCAAATGAGCTGGAGAAGGAAGTGGCAAACCACTCCAGTATCTTTGCCAAGAAAACCCCAAAAGGGGTCATGAAGAGTTGGACATGAGTGAAAAATGATTGAACAACAATTCACTGGGGAGCAGGGAAAATAGTGAAGTTGAAGCTTACATACTTTGGTCACACAATGAGAAGACAGAACTCTGGAAAAGACTGATGATGGGGTAGTCAGAAGGAGACAGAGATGGCAGAGGATGGGATGGAGAGATTGTATAATGGAAGCAATGAACAAGAGCTCAGATAGACTTTGGCAGATAGTGGAGGACAGTGGTGTACAGTGAACCACAGGGTCACAAAGAGTTGGACATGACTGAATGAATCAACAATAACAAGGAGCAGAAAGTGGAGTCTCAGGTTACAATCTGAAACTATCATGACCTTAGAGCCAGGATGTGAGGGTGGATGTTGCTGCCAGCTGAGCAGGGATGCTCTGAGAAGTGAGAATGCTGGGACTCAAGCCCAGGAGGACATTGAACTTGAATCTTGGTGTGACTTTGCTATATAGGAACTGAGTTAAACTGTGAACCTAATCTCTCTTCTCATCCCAGAGACGGAAGGGTTGACTAGGAGAGGCTGTCCCCTGACCAACTATTGGGGTAGGAGGGGAATGTTTGAATGTTGGTTCTTTAAAATAAATATTCCTTTGTAAAGACCAATCCTATTGTTAGCCAACCCAAATTGGGGTGCTTGGACCTCTCAAATTGGGAGAACATAATAGGTGGGGATCTGAGCCAATGGCAGGGAGTAGACACATCCTAATCCCCTTAAGGGTGCAAGAGAACACTGGGGGAGGGAATGAAAGGGACCATACCTGGCCTTCAAGGAGTGGGGACCAGAGCAGTGGATTTTTTACAAGGACATGGGACTGCCTACACAAAGGCCTGGAGCAGGAGATAGGAAGCCAAATCTTGGAAATAGCATTTTTATCTACGAGAAGCAGGACCAGGACTGACCCCACTGAGTGGGGACTGAGGACTAGAGAGACCTGTGGTTTGTCCTTTCATCCGATCACAGGCCCACCCGCCTGACCTGGAATGACGCAAAAGAGTTGAGCAGATCAAGTCAGTGATGGTCTGCGAGCTTGCCAAGAGCGTTGCCTCCCCGGGCCATTCTGTTCAACAGGAGGCCACATCAGTGCTCACAGTCAAATGAAAATGAACTACTTCCATTTAGAGGCCTGCCACATTTCATTCTGGCAAAAGAATCGCATTCTCCTTTTCAGCATCCCCCAAAGCACCTGTCACCATGAAGAAATATTCTCTTTAAGCTCCATAATTAAAAAATGCCTTCCTGATTAAAACCTTTGTTTATGTAATAACAGCTATAATAATAGTAAGTAATTATAGCCAGCCTGACGGATTGTACACCATGTCTCAGCCAAGTAGGATTCCAAACAGCTGAGCTATTAAATCCTGATAAGTGATAATGGAAAAGCCTGCTCAGCCTTAACTAGAGTGATGCTACCAGCCGTGCTATAATTACAATTTCCTCTTTCATTAAGGGGCATAATTTGCCATTGATTTTTATGTAAAACCCCATTGACTTCAATGGGAGTTCCTTACATAGAACAAAGGCCAAAAATAAAGACTTTTGTTGCTTTTCTAATGTTTTTAAAACATGTCAACTTCCATTCTTTTAGACCATATCCTTGGGAACTTACGCAATTTTTCATATTTCATCCAAAGAGAGAGAAGAATGATGGAAGACAGTCACATGGGCTGTGTGTTGGTATTTATTTAACGATTGGATCTCCACAGAAAAATATATGAGTCACCGACTTTTAAGATTCATTTGGATGATTAACACTTTGTCACTTTCTTAAGTTTAGACAATTAGTAAAATCAAGCCCAGATTTGTAGCATATGCTGATTTTCAAGGTGCAAATGTTTCTACTGAAAATTTAACCATTGACTCTGGAGCCTATTTGAGCTGGCTTCAGTACAACACTGGCCCATGCTTCTTAGAAGGTTTGTTAATAGTGAGATGGTCATGCAATAGGAGAGAGCCTGAGACAGCAGGGGCAGGAGCCAAGCTAAACTTGGCATTTCGTCTCATGTTTAATGCAGCAGGAACTTAATGAATGAACATTATTGCAGTTATTACCGGCAACATCTCTGTTGCCTCAGTTTCTGTGGCACCTGGTGCTCTAACTCTCAGCGAAGCTTCTTTTCAATCTGTTGTACAACTTCAAGGCTGTTGTCACAGTCATACCTGTCATCATTACAGGATCAGGGTAGGGACCAGACCCATGATTCATCGGTATAGAGGCTTTCAGGGTGGGGGAACTCCCTACCAATGTGGATCTGCATCTGCTGAGGTCATGGTTTTAGAGAGCGGCTCAGGGCACTGAGAAATAAAGGGGCTGGTTCAGGGCCCATCACACTCAGAGTTAGTGGCAGGACTTGAACACAGGTTGTTCTCTCTCAGGGACTGGCTTTCTATCTCTTCCGCCATGCTTCTTTTCTTCTCAATACGACTGCTGCTTTTATTATAATTAATGACTCCTCCTCCCCTTCTTCCCACAACTACCACCACCATGACTACTATGGACTACTCCCACCACTACCGCTCCCACCACCTTGACTACTGCTACTATGATGACCACCACCATGACCATAGCCATGACCATTGCCATTACTCCCTCTCCCATACATGACCATCTTTGTGACCACCACCACCACCACGATTACTGCTGCTACCATCACACTACTACCAGTACTGCTTGTACTGTAGTACAACCACAATTATGGTGGCCACCACCACCACCACCACTACTACTACCACTATTATGACCACAAATATGATACACCACGACCACCACTACTACTACCACTACCATGATAATGATGGCAGTGATGACTACTACTACTACTGACACTAATGAGAGGAATCATGCTGTAGTAGGTAGAGAGCCAGCTTTAAAACTAGGAAGACTTTGCTTCTGACACAATGTCATTGTGGGAAAAATCACTTGCCTCTCTGATCCTCTGACTCTTCATATCTAAACGTGGTAGTCATAACTGTTCTGAGACAGAGTGAAGGAATGGCTTTGGAGTCATTTGGAGTTTCATGAAAACACACTAGCTACGAGTGTCAGCCTCCAGGTGCTCTGTGAGCTCTCTAAGACCATGTGTCTCAGAGAAGGTCTTCGTAGAGCACCCCTACCATGGAAATGTCTGTCATTAATGTACTTCAACAGCTCCTCTGTAGTTTAGGTTCAGAGGGTTTCCTGGGCTATTCGGGGGCTGAGTGATTTGTTCAGGGTCATGTAGCTGGCACATGTAAGGCATGAACTTGGAATCTTGCTGATTCCAAGGTGGCTCGAGAGTTACTCAGATTTGACCCAATATCCCAGATGCTTTATAGCATCTGCCTTATTGTGCTGCAAGTTCAGCTAGAGATGACCCATTATGAGACCCAACTGCTTTAAAGAGATTAAGTGGGGTAGAACTCTGATTGGGGAGGGGAAGAACTAGCAGTTAAAGGAGCAAGTGGTCAGACAGGAACTGATAGATCAAAATGTCTGAGTGAAAACACCCAATCATACTTCCCAGTTAGAGGTCAAAACTCGGGCTGAGCTCCAGGAAGACTGCGAAAACTCTCTGGGAAAAAAGTGAATGGTATGTCAAGTTCTCATATTATGAGAGAGCATAGTCTTTTCAATAATCTTTCTAATGGAGAATAAGAAGACAATTAACCACACTAACAATAGTAATAAAAGATTAATATTTATATAACATTTGCTATGAGCCAGGAACTATGCTCAGTGCTTTACAGACATCTATTTGATCCTCACAACAACCCTGGAAGACAGATGCTATTACCATGCTGAGCTTACAGCCGAGGAAACTGAGGCAGACAGAGGTTAAGTGACTTGCCTAGGAACATACATCTAGTAATTGTCTGAAGCAGGATTTGAATAAGTTCTTCCTCATTCCGGGCCCAGCACTCTATCATGTCAACAAACTACCCCTTTATCTGTGGCAGTGAGAGGTGAGAGCTCCACCCACGTCTTCCTGACTCCAAGGCATGTCCTTTGGCCCCTCCTATACCACAATCCATCTCTCCCCTTAACTAAACTGACTCAACCATTGTTCTATCTTGTGCATTAAGATTTGCTTCAGAGTGAGTGGTAGAAAGTGCATTGTCCTCTCCCCACCTCCAACAATTCAATGACCATCTTTTCTTTTCTTTTTTTTTGCTGGGAAACATGAAAGACAACATATGATTATAGCATTTTTAGTATGCCTAAATAAGAACCACTTTGTACAATGCATTATTAAAGGTAACCAAGATCCTCTTTTCTTTTATCTCTCAACAAGCATCATTTTCAGAGAGGAGGGCATGATTACGCATTTGAAGAGCAAGGAGCAGAATTGCTGGATAATCTCATGCTCAGGCTGATTGCGTTATTGATAAGGAAAAAAGGACTCGTGAATGCGTATTTAATGAGCAACACATTTATTAGAAACAAACTGTACATAATACATTAGGTTTTATGGAAATGCATTAGCTTATGTATCTTTTCAAGAATGCTAAAAAAAAAGTCATCCCGAACCTCTTCTACTCCCTTTATAGCCTGGACACTGCTTGGATTTGTTGGTTTAGCATCTTTAGGAAAAAATCATAAAATGTCACACTGGTCACTCATATATACAATTGACCTTAGCATCTACTTTATCTTCTATCTACTTCTACTTTATCCTCTGTCCCTGCTTATTCATGCCTTTTATATTTCCATTGGGTTGGGCTCATTGACAAATCTGTCAAAAAAAATGAGATATCATGAGTTGTTCAGTTATTTCAGACTCTTCGTGACTCCATTTGTGACTTTCTTGGCAAAGACACTGGAGTGATTTGCCATTTCCTTCTCCAGCTCATTTTACAGATAAGGAAACTGAGGCAAACTAGATTATGTGACTTGCTCAAGGTCACACATCTAATAATTGTCTGAGACCAAAGTTGAACTCAGGAAAATGAGCTTTCCTGACTCCAGGCTGGGCATGCTCTTCACTGTGCCAACCATGAGTTAGCATCCAGGAAATTTAACTTATCTCAAAATCTTATTTATAAGGAATGGTGGCCAACTTCTCTACCAAACAAAATAGTATAAAAGATATTGCTATCTCAGGTTCTCCTACAATGCAAAGCCCATTTCAGATGGCTTTTTGTTAGGCACAGGCAGATAAGGGGGAGGGCAGAGGGGAGGGACATTGTTCTCCTATACTCTGCATGGGGCAGACCAACTCTAGAGTGTAGTGTTCATTTTTGGTTGTCATATTTTAAGAAGGACTTTGATACTCTGGAGAACATCTGGGAGGGAAACCAAGTGGCCCAATACTTTGATCATTCCATATGAAGATGGATTGGAGAAATTGGAGATGTTTATCTTGGGCAAGAGAAGATGTAGAGGTGGACATGATAATTTTCTTTAAGCATTTAAAAGCCTATTTTATATCATCAATTGATCAATCATCAACAAACATTAATTAAAGACGTACTATGCACCAGAAACTGTATACAAATCCAAAAGGGAGATAGTAGCCTGCCTTCAAGAATTACATTCTAATAGAGGAGTCCTTAGAGTAAAAAAAATATGTCTTAGACCCCTTTAGCAATCTAATGAAACCTATAAACCCCCTTCTCATAATAATGTTTTTAAATCCACAAAAAAAGTGTGTAGGCTTACGAAGGTAACCAATCCTAATGAAATATAGTTATCCAAAACAAAAACAAGGAACCATTGTAATGGGAGAATAGAGTCCACAGAGCAGGATTTTGACAAGGGGGAGGAGTCATAGGACTGTCCCTCAGAGTAGGAAATTTTCCTTCTCTTTCCATTAACAGTAGTAATGTTAATTTAATTACTTTTTTGGAGTAAGAGGCAAGTAGAAATTGGAGGAATGGGATGGCAAGAACTCTGCATGGCCTCGGTAGGCAGAACTGAGACCAGGGAAGTAAAGATTATAAAGAAGAAAATTTTAGCTTTACACAAGAAAGAATTTCACAATTAGAGTTATCCTCAGATGGGGTGGGGTGCAGTGGGAGGTGGAGAGTTCCTCATCATTGTAGGTCTTTATGATGAGACTGGAAGGTGCTATGTTGTGGGTGTTGTAGTAAAAGACATTCTCATTCAGGGGTAGGTTGTACTCGGCAATCTCTGAAGTCATTTAAGGTATCTGACCACTTCCAACTGGAACTTGCGGAAACATTGCTGTTTCTGGTCTTAAGAAAGAGGCCATTTCGTAGAAATATGCACCAACCACCTCTTTGGGTCCTCCCCGCTCCCTTAATCACTGCTCGCATATTAGCTAATATATGAGCTCTATATTTGTTTTAAGTTCATATAGAAGGATAAGCCTTTTGGAGGATTTTCCAGCATTTGTAAACTTCTAATTAAAATTTCCCATCTATATGCTCCAATCTGGCCCTGCACTGTCAGTGTTAGTATTAACCTGACCACATGGTTTTATCAGCAGCAGCATGAATAAACCATATCCTTTAATGCCGAAATAATCTAAATGGAATAATATGATTCATCCTCCCAATAAATATTCTCAGCTGGTCAGAAGTTTATCATGGAATGAGGAAGGATATTAGAGCCTCCATTTAGATTAAGTTTGCATAACGAGTGTGCCAAGCTTCCCTAATTTTATCTCTGTCTTTTCATTCACGTGAAGTTTATTTATGACATACAAAGAACTTTAAAAATTATTCTAAGTATTCAAAACCAGACAGTTCTGCTTGGGGTTCCCAAAGTCACCTATTCACTAATCTGAGTGTAGCTGCATTCATTCAGAGATTTAAGCTTTCCCGACCAACTCCACACATAGGTCTGGATAAACGGTAAAACATCCTATTATCTCGGTATGGTGGTTGTGCTCTTTGTTATTAAAGATTTAATAGAAAAAGCAAGTCTGAGCAGTCTGGAAGTCCACGAGCACAGATTCTACCAGCAATCTTTACCCTCTGTTTTCCAATTTGTGTTCTAGCTGGAGCTTGGTTCCTGCCAGTTCTCAAAGGCATCGACAGTGGGGTAAAACCTGTAATGATGTAAGCTGTCAGATTGTGCCAGCACCTTTTCAGTAAGAAGAGACCTTTCCCACCCCAATTTTCTGAAATTCACTGCCAAGATATATCAGGATTCATAAGGCTTCCATGCCTGCCATAAGCCTTGGTCTCAACAGTTTTGCCAATTTCAGTTGCTAAATCATTTATAGATTCTGATATAGATCTCATATGTTAAGCTACAATCTAATACAAAGGGTACAAAGGGGAGGTCTTTGCAGGTAGTCAATGCAGGGTCAGTTATATTTGAGTATCTCTGACTGGGAAAGATACACACTCACACACACACACATATTTAGTTGTTATTATTCAGTTGTATCTGACTCTTCATGATACCATTTAGGGTTTTCTTGGCAACTTCTCCAGCTCATTTCACAGAATGGGGGTAAGTAGAGTCAAATGACTTGCCTAGGGTCACACAGCTGGTCATGTCCGAGGCCAGATTTGAACTCAGAAATATGAGTCTTCCTGACTCTAGGTTTAGCACTCCACTTGCGGTGACACCTAGCTGCCCAAAATATCTATATCCATATATCCCAGAAAAGGGAAGACAGAAATATAACTAAGGTGGGATCACTAGAACTTTGTCTCTGGGTGCCAACATCTTGAGGATATGGGGATACCCTTCTCTATCTCCTTTTTAAATTTCCTGATCCTTGGAAATATTTTTTAAGGCATCACAAGTATCTTCCTCTCCTTCTACCAAGAGAGTCCTACCCTACTTCTGGACTTCTTACCTTCCTATTATTTTCTTCCAAGGAGCTGAGACATCTTCCCCTTTGCATTTTCCTGGGAGGTAACCAAAATATGATGATCTCATCCCTCTCTAGGGACCATCTCCCACCCCAAGGTCCTACCTTTCCATCTGGCTTTTATCAGATTTTTGTCTCCATTGATGACCATATTTCCATCTCTTCTTCCAAACCTCTATATTTGACCCTCTGCTTTTCTCTGTCTATACTCTTTCCTCTGATGAACTCATCAATTCTAATGGCTTCAATGTCCACTTCTACCCAGATTACTTGTGCTGATATTGTAATTTATTATGATTATTTTTCTGTTTGGTAGCTTTATGTCATGCTACACTATCACTTCTCTGAGTTTATTAAGCATTATTGATGCCTCCAGGTCTTCCTCTATACTCTTAAGGGGCAAATTTAGGGGCAATGCTTCAATGCTGATTCGTCTCATTAATACATTAAACTATATGCCCTCTGGGTGAGATGCTATGAACAAGAATCATCCCTGCTTAGCTGATCATTAGGTTTGTAAAAATCCCAAACATAGTCACCATCTCAGAAGCAATTAAGACAGGGCTTAGAGAATCTCAAATAACTGTCACAATGTCCATACGGTTTACTCCACAAGAAAGAAATCCCTTTGGGCCATCACAAAAAAATGAAAAATCTATTGCCTCTTACTTTATCAATGAATTTCTTGGGGATATATTGAGAGCTATACCCACAGAAGGCCACTCCATTTAAGGATATCAAAGTCCTCATCCCACAACAAAAGTTATAAGAAACAGTGACCTGACCTGCAATTGAATTGAGTTTAAGTGAGGCAGAGCTGCGAAAAGTCACCAGCCTCACTCTGACCTCAAGAGACATCTAGGTCCAGTGGCAAGACATAGATTAAGATGTTTGGAGATGGCCTTGGATATAGTGGAATATCTTGGCCTTTTTAAAGCATAATAATAGAGGTAAAGGAGAATATTAGATAAAAGGCTCCAGGAAATTTGGAGAGTTAGAACAGTTTCTAGGAAAGTATCGGGGTTTGAGGGACACTGCTTTGAGGAGTTGTCATTTGAGCTAGGACTGGAAGTAAGAGAAAGCTTTTGCTAGGGTGAGATGAGAAGAAAGCACATTCTAAACACAGTGACTGTCCTATGTGAATGCGTGACAATGGAGATGGCAGACCAACGCCTATTAGTGCACCTTGGAATGCAGAATAAATCAAAAGAGTTAAGTGAGAGAGAGGGCTAAGAAAACAGACTAGAAATTTGTGTTTTATCTTGTGGACAACAGGGAGTCACTAGAATGTATGAGACAGTGAGGAAAATGCTAAAGGAGGGAAATACCAAGATGATATAAGATGCCTGTGCCCTCTGTGGCTCTGATATTTTAGGAGCAATATATACTTTTCATTTTTGGTCTGCTGCTGGGAGCCATTTCCCTGGGCTGAATTAGTAAAGGAGGAAGAGAAAAGGGAATTCCCATCAAGAGGCATTTTGGTCACCAGCTAGCTGAGTTGTCAATTATCACATCAGTGTAACAACTAATTAAAACCATTGGACTATCCTGATACTGACTGATAGCTCAGTCAGCCAGTGACACTCATGTAAAGGATCTTTGACTCTTACATTTGGATGCGCATTCACAACCATTTGCAGTGTTTTTCTCCTCAATAAGAACATTTGCTGATTCCCTAATGAAAAAACAAATCCAGGTTCCCCTACTGAGGCTACTCATTTATGCCTCATCCAGACACCTATCTCCCCAGTTACCATTCATATTACTTGAATAGTTGGATATATCTGTAATCTCATGAACTGGGGACTCACTCCATTGATGAAGATCATGATCTTAGAGCTTATTTTTGTCTCTCCTCTGCACCTGAAACACTGTCATTTGGGGCAGAACTGCAGGAACCATGCCTCTCTCTCAGGTGAATGAATCCATTCAGCTCTGGACTTTCACCCTGGAGTTAAGTTATCTTGAACAGTGAGTGGTTGAGCTCACCTAAATTACTTGTCCCAGGACATGCCTCACATCCACCCTGAGCCTCTTGTCATCTGCATCTATGCTTTCCATCTTTTCCTGTGGGAAAAGAAATATAATCAATGTCACCTTTACTATTGAATCTGGTGTCACAGTAAACTGTACTATGCCTTCGTCACCATTCCTGAGATTTTCCAAAAACTAAACAAAACAGCTTTCTTCCCCTGCCTTTATTCCCCAATATATATTGTCTTTTCCTTTTAGAACAAAGGCTCATAAATAGCAGTGACTATCTCACTTCTATGTCTGCCACATGGTAGGCAATTAACATTTTTCATTGATCCATCCATCCATCCATCCACGCACCCATCCATATAAACCTATGAAAGTCCATCATGATTTCCCTCCAATTCACTCTCCTCTTCCTCTTCAAATTGAAGACCAGTTTGCTGTCTATTTATAGTATCTATCAAAGGTGAATGTACTGATGGACAAGTTTTATGATTTATGCAAAGTCTAGGTGAAAGACAATCTTTTGATGATAAAAATGCTAAATTCTCTTTAATATGAGCATCTGCTTTTACATTTAGGTTATAAAATCATATCTAGTCTTATAAAAAGATAGAGGGGAAACTTCTTATATGATATGACTTGACAGAGGCAGCCCTGTCACAAAATTATCCCTCCCACTACCTTTATGGTATCTACAATTTTATTAGATATTAATCCCTCTCCTTGTCGAATGTTGAAAGCTTTTCAATCTCCTACAAGTATTATACCTTAAACTAGTGCTTATCAAAGTGCCTGACACACAGTAGGCACTTAATAAATTCTTGTTTATTTGACTTAGAGCATAATCAGGTACTTCCTTTGCATGTTTTGATTGACAGTGCCCAGAAGGTTTATCTTAGACTGTCAGAATTAGAAGAGATATAGTCCATTCTCTTTCTAAATAGGAATTTCCTTGAGCACATCCTTGGCAAATGGTCATCCATCCCCTTCTTTAAGTCCTCTAGTGATGAATAAGTTGCTTACATCATGGTACATTGGAGAGCACCCAGATTTCCAGTGTAGCTCTGCTCTTACTCCCTTGTGTGACCTAGAACAAATTATGTAGACTTTCTGGCCTTCAATTTCTTCATCTGCAAAAATGATGATTTTGGACTAGCGGCCTTTTAAGATCCATCTCAAATCTGTATCTATGATCCCATTGTCTTCTGAGGTTCAATCATTTCATTTTGCAATTGATCTAACTGTGAAGACTTTTTCCTTATATCAAACCTTAAACTCCACAATGTCCCTTTCTTGCATTTTATTCTTCCCCCTTTCACCGAACAGAAAGATGAATCTGTCCTGGATATGAGAGTTTTTCAAATACTTTGAGGCAGGAATCAAGCACTATTCTCTGAGCTTCCTAATTGAAATAGGACATCAATCCCCACTCCTTGGAAGCCCAATGAAGTTGAACACAATAGTTTTCTGGAGTGAACTGTAGGAGTCACCAGGAGAGAAGGATGAAAAGGGAGTTTAGGGAGCAAGGAAAAAATCTCATATCTTATCTTCACTTCTAAAAAATTTTTGTGCTATTTCTACTACTAGACACCCAAACAATATGGTGGCCTTTAACTTTCATCATCTGCCATATTAACATCTTTTAGTAGTAATAGATGACAACTCTGTAGTTCTTTATGGTTTGCAAAGCCAGTTCTATATATTATCTCATTTAAACCTCACCATACTTCTCTGTGGTAGGTTCTGTCAATATTTTCGCTTCACAGATGAGGAAATTGAGATTCAGAAAGTTTAATTGACTTGTCTAGGGTCACACAACTAGTAAAGATCTGGGGAGTAGAGATTTGAAGCCAGTATGATGCGCTGACCTTCTGTTCTGATTTTGAAGTCACTCTAAATCCGCACAGGCAAATCCTGCATTTCTGGAAAATTAGATGGCACATTCTCCAACCTAGGATTTAATCCACAGGGGACCGTCAATGCTTTCTCAGAAGTTCTCAAAAATGATTTTTTTTTCACACCACAAGGTGGTGCTAAATCACTGAGTCAATACTTCAGAGGGTCCGGGAGGGTAGTTTGCTCTGTATTTCCTTTCCTAGAAATTTTAAAATGTCCTGCCTCCTTCATCAGAATTAATTACCTTCCTCTACAAAATGATTCCCCGGAAAAAAAAAATTAAGAATGCAGGAACTTTGACAGAAAGAGAAAATTACAGAGCAGAGTAAGTAGAAATTTTCAACGGAAGACCTATGTCTGAGATCCACCCCTCCCCGCAAGATATAATTCTTAAGAATATCCTGTACTGAACATGAGATGACTCAAGGAGGTATCAAAATCAGTGACCTATTTGGGAGTGGTGGAATGTCTGATATTAATTAATTCAGTGCCCATGTTGCTGAGAATGCTCCTGGTGAATTAACTCTGAAACAAAGTACTTTTATTTCTAATGGGATAGTGAATGGCCCTAGTCGTTACAATATTTGCATAGTCCTAGGGTGTAGAACATAAGTTCAGATTCAAAGTTAGGGAGACGGGAGTTCAAATCCCATTTCTGACAATAGCTCTGTCATGTAGCCTCTTGACACCTCAGTTTCCTTATCTGTGGACTTCACAGGACTGGTGTGAAATAATTGGTGAAAATCACTTTGCAGACCTGAAAGTCCTTTATAAATGTCTATTTTTAATTATCCTAGACTTTTTTTCCTAGCAAAATACAAACAAAAATAAGTTACACGTCTTACAATGAATTGTCAACTCACAAATAGAATATTTCTCAAAAGTTATCATGGTATGGTGAGAAGGATGTTTGATGAGGGATCTGAATTCAAATCTCACTTTAGTCCCGACTTATATGACGTTGCATAGGTCACTTAACTATGCTGGAACTCAGTTTCTCCATCTGTAAAATGAAGGGGTTTACTGGGATATCTTCTATGGTACTTTTTAGTTCTAAATTAGGGGTTGTTAACTTTTTATCATCATGGACATTTATGGCAGCCTTGTGAAAACTATAGATCTCTTCTTGGAAAAATGTTTTCAAGTGCATAAAACAACTCCCAATATTTGGGATTACAAAGGAAACCAATATAGTTATCAAAATATTAAAAAAGAATTGGTTGACAGACCTCCAATTAAGATGGTCTACTTTAAATCTACAATTCTATGAACTTAAATATCAGAATCTTAGGCTTTGGCTCAATTAGAACCTTTCCCTTATAATGAGAATAAGTTGGTGTTTATGAATACACAGGACTTTCACAGCTATTAAGTCATTTGACCTTCTCAATGACCTTGAGAAGTAGGTGGTTCAGATATTACCTGTGCCACTATAAGGAGAAGAGTGGCATTTTGAAGAAAGCATTGGTCTTAGGCTCGCATTCTGATTCTGGTACTAACCAGCCCTTAGACTCTGGGAAAATCACTTACTGTCCATCTACAATGTCCACCCAAGGTATATGTACTGATGGTCAGCTCTCTAAGGATTACTTTCTTCATCTGTAAAATGGGACAGTGATACTTGTACTACCTACTTCTCCATGCTTTTGTGAGGAAAGTACTGGAATGCAGCCATGATCTATAAAAAGGAAACATTTACAAAATGAAGTTTGGCTGTTGTAAAGTCATAATTCTTTCACTGGTAATCAAATTAAATTTTCATTTCTATTTTTAAAATATTAGCCAGTTGGAACGGTAAAGTTTACTCTAGACAACCTACTGTATATCTTAGCTAATTGACTTAGGAGAAAGGCCAAACCTTTAGGAGTAGTGCAAAAATGATGCCCTAACTACAAATTGAAGAACACTTTCAGTACCAGAAGGTTTTTTGGGAATTTTAATTATGCTAATGATAAGGCCTTGTCCCACTATATCATACCTCTTTCAGCCTTAGCTCGGGGTATGTGGCCTGATGAAGGCTCTGAGGCTCTGGAAGTCTCTTTCTTATCTGACTTGAAAGGTTCCTTTTCTATATTTTAGTTTGTCTTGGATTCATCTGACAGCTACCACTTTCATGTCACCTAGAAATCTCTGTAGTAACAAGCTCCTAGTATCCTGGTTCTCACTCTGCCTTTTTTTTTTTTTTTTTTGTTATGTCCTATTTATCAGAAGCATTATTTAGCCAAATGCCAAGGCTTTTTCACTTATTGCTTTAATTCACCATCTGGGTTTTATCTCCTTACAGATCATGTGGCCTTGATGGGAGGAACTATTTTGAAACTTGTTTTTATTCTATCAGCTCTTTTCAGTTATTAGAAGCTGATCCCATTGTCTCTTTTCCCTTTAAAGTCTGGGCTAACTTTTCCAGTGGTCAATGAGTTCTTGCTTTTTTGTGTCTGAGGGTATTTGCAGAATATAGAGGGAAAGAGGAAGGGAAGGAAAGAATAAGCATTTATATAATACTTACTATATGCCAGGCATTGTGCTAAGTGCTTTTACAAATATTATCTCATTTCATCCTCAAGCCAACCCTGGAAAGGATGCCCAAAGTATTATACCTGTTTTATAGTGGAGGAATCTGAAGCAAACAGAGTGATTTCCCTGGGGTCACACAGCTAGTAAATATCTGAGGCTAGATTTGAATTCAGGTATTCTTGATTACAGTTTCAAAGATGATTAAAACACTCTGTGTTTAATGAATGATGAATCTCCAAAGCAAACCCAAGAAAATGAGTGGCACTAGTAACTTGAAATTAATCTTTTCCCTTATGTTTTGCATAGGGGTTGAACCAGGTGACATTTTTTTTATTATTTACTTTATTAGGTGGTACAGTAGGTAGAGCTCTGGATCTGGAGTCAGGAAGATTTATCTTTCTGAGTTCAACTCCAGCCTCAGCCACTTAGTAACTGTGTGATCCTGGGCAAGTCACTTAGCCTTGTTTGCCTCAATTTCCTTATCTGTAAAATGAGCTGAAGAAGGAAATGGTAAATCACTCCACTAACTTTGACAAGAAAATCCCTAATGGGATCACAAAGAGTTGGAGGTGATGGAAAATGAATGAATGATTATAATTTTAAATTCTGAAATTTTGGTTCACTTGGGTGTGTACCCAGAGGATTGCAAATACCCAGTTTCACTCCAGAATCAGACTGCTTCAATATTACAATGCCAAAATACCTTAAACATAGGATATCAATACATGAAGTATCTGTAATACTACCATCAAGGGAATTTCCTTCTTCAAACAGAGATTATTATGACTTGTAACTTTCTCTAAAACTTAATTCATAACCAGATAAGTCCTTGGGAGTTACTGTTGCCACATGGAGATTTAAAGGACTTGCCTAGAGCCACATAGTTAATCAGGGTACAAGGCAGGATTTGGAGTCATGTCTGCCTGACTACAAACCCACCACACTATCCATTAAGCCACATTTCCTCTATGTAGCAATAACAATGAACATTTCCATCAAAATTAAGGGAAACATTATTTCTTCATGCTTGGATTATGTTGGTAAATGATTATGATAGCAGTATGAAATCACAACATTGGGAATATTTGAACAAGAGATTTGCAAAGAAGAGATACTAGGAGAAAGCAGAGAAACTAGCGGGATAGACTAGAAAAAGAAACAAGAATATAGACATAGGGAAGATTCAATTTACAGAAAGTTTTAAGGCAGGCTTGATCGATACATGGACAAAGCCATCATAAAGAAGAAAGCAATGCAGTTTCAAGATCCATATGAAAGGGAAGAAAGAAAAATTGGATATTGAATGGTTCAGAAAGGATGAAAAATGAATGGTGATGAGTGGAAATCTGTGGTAATTGAAATGGATGGCAACTAAGAACTATGGAGAGGGAGAAAATGTAGCAAGGCTTTACAAAACCCACTGATGTTGGAAAAATTAATTAAATCAGGAGTGTCACTCAAATAAAATGCTAGGAAATGAGAACTATTGCTCTTTCTGAAGTATATTCTCTCATTTCTGAAGGCTAAAAAAAAAGACTTTTAAGTATGTCTACATGCTGTAGACGTACACATTCCTAAGTATGGGAAGTTGTTTTATTGTTTATAAAAAGTCTGGAGATATCTGCCTCAGTTCTCATCTTTGTGTTGGTTTCTAGTTAGCAATCTTCACTCTGAGCTATCTGAAACTGTTATTTATTTCAAAAATGCATTAACTATTACCTCAGTTTTCTTTTTGCTAAAATCACATGTAAAAGAGTAATGCTGTCAGGGGCCTGATTCTGTTGGGAGTTTTCCAGTTCATACTGACCTACCCTCTCATTTGGTTTTCCCTTAAATTCCACAGATCAAGACATTGTAATTTCTAAGGATGGGGCATGGTCAATTTAATTCAGTTTAATTAGCATTTATTAACTACTGTATGTAAGATACTGTATGTATTTCATTGTATAAATATGCACTGTATGTAAGGCAGAGTGCTAGAACCAAATAGTATAAGACAAAATGGAAACAAAAGACTGCCCACAGACAGCTTATACTTTACTAAAGAGATGGGACTTTTTTGCCTAGGTAGAGAAGGGCAACATAAGTTTCTGCGGGAGGGGAATAGCGAATTAACAGTTATAGGGATCAGGAAAAGATTCCCACCAGAGGTGACAATTAATTTGGACCTTGCAGGAAGCTAAGTGTTCCATGAGACAGGGGAAGAGGGGAATCTATTTGAGCTTCTTGGACATGAATGATAGAGAGGCCCTTTTTATTGGCCATGGAGGCTCCTTTAATTGGCTGCTGATCCAGAACTCTGGGAATATACTAAAAGGATACTCTAGGCCTTTCAGAGTTCTCTTTCTTAATGGCCTGGAGGTATAAGAAGGACCTTCTGAGTTCCAGGGGACTGGTGTGTGAGGGGGTGCTTTTCCCCACTGGACCAGGTTGTGAATATATTGTCTCCTAGTCAAGGCTGTGTCTGAAATGGGGCTGCCTCTTTTCTCCATGTTTTTTCATTTGGCACAGGACCTTGTGGGAATTTCCAAAAGTGTTTGGTACCTTTCTTTTCCCTGAGCACCTGATCAATGGAGAATTAGCACCTTAATGGCTTTCCAGAGTCTCATATAGCCAAACAGACATTTCCAGTCAGTAAGCACCAAAGTAAAATCTCACCCTGAGAGTATTTATACCTTTTTTAAGGGCCAGAGGGTATCCTAACCCTAGAGATCCAGTGCCTCATTAACAAAAGGCGTTGGCCTTCTTACAAATCTTCCCTTAATGGGCAGACTCATTAATGGGTGGGAAAGATCTTTAATCTCATTAAAATAACAATACAAATACATATACCCATTCTAGTTAAATAAACTTTCATTTCTGTACTTTACTCATAGTAAAGACTCTTGGTTGAAAAAGCAAGGATTCAATCAGAGGTACTTGTTTATACTAAAACAAAAACAGCAAAAAATTCTATTTTGCTTGCCATCACACCCTCCCCCAGGGTTCTCTTGTACCCTTGGGAGGATGAAAAGATTGTCTTGTATCTACCATTTGCTGAAATCCCTACCTATTTCGTTCCTCCAATTTTAGGAATCTCAGTGCTCCATTTAGCTACATTGGTTGGAATATTTACTTAAAAGATAAAGTGTTAGTAAACTACAAACATTCTTCCAACACTGGGCGGGGCAGGGTAAGGGGGTGGGCACAAGCTCTGTCTAGGGAGTGGAGGAGGGTTAGATTCACAGTTTAACTCAGCTCCTAATGATGGGGTGCTTGGGTACATGTGCTTAGGCCCCAATTCTAAAAATCACATTTTCCCTTACAAATCACATTTTCCCCTAGCCTCAGGCAGTTTCTCCCCAGCCTAAGGAGATAGCCTGCCCAGTAACAACCATTATTTCCTTTTCTGATTCAGCAGCCAACTGCACCTATAGAACTTATTAGTCTGAACCATCTGTGTACTGAGTCAAAACAACATTTACTACTCACTGACCAATCATATGTATCCTAGACTTAGACATACATATACTCCCTTACATTTATTTTGTCTAACAAGACATTGACAAGAGCAACCTGGTATTTCTGAGCCATCCCTAACCATTACTTGACTTAGTGACATTTCAGGCCTAAAACCACATCTCCAGGTAGCCCCCCTTGGGCTATTTCCTGATAAATTTTGGGTAAAATACTTGCACAGTAGATACCAAAAGTGCATGTTCCTTTATGAACTAACCACTCCTTAGTCATTCCCTAATCTCATCTCAAAACACCTACCTAACATATTTGGTACATGTTTCATTATATAATATCCTATATAAACTTTACCTGTACCCCTCTAAGGTTGCAGTTTCCCTAAGAACTCTTGCTTGCTGAAAAGTATAGTAAATCTTTATCTTGACTTCAACAATGTTTGAATTCACAAATACCTTCCAGGCAACCTGTCCCTGGTACTCTGGTCTTTGTGGGGGTCTCAACACCCGCCCCCTTCCCCTGCTTTCAACCCTCATCACTACATAGTATTAGTGCCACCAAGTTTCAAGTGCAAAACCCCTGTAACCTTCTATCCTGGGACTCTGGCTTCTCAGGACTTTTCAACTGAACTGGATTGCAACTTCTGGCTTGGAATCCTAAGGTCCCACATCCCAATGGCTTGAGTTTCCAGCTCCTGCATCTAGAACTGAAAAGGACAGATGATACAAGAGCAAAGCCCCAAACCTGTTTTTCAGGTCTTAAGCAGAAGAAGACAGAGGCCCTTTCTCAACTCAACTTGTTGTGTGGGGTCCTTCTTGTAGGTAAATAACACCTTCATTCCTGGAGGAGAGTGATAAATAAGTCAAAGAAAGAACTGGTCCTCAAGAATGTGAGATGAGAGTGGGAATGAAGCACTGGGAGTCTAGTTCCCCAAAAGAGAAGGCAGGCAAGCCTAGAGCAAGGGATCATGGGCAAACTAGAAGGACAGGGATTGGCAGAGGTTGCCAGCACCTGTGAGGGGCCATTGCTAGCCTCTATGCAAGATAAGAATGGGAGGAACTCTACGCAAAGGCATGGAGGTATCTTATGGAATGATGACCAGGAAATACAGCATAGGAGAATTAGTGGGAAAATTCTAGAAAGGTAAATTAGATTCATATAATAAAGAGGTTTTGCACTTTCTCTTATGCTAAATCTTCTAGCACTCAGATGCTAATAGAGTACTGCTTTCATTTTAGGGGTAAATTTTTACATAGTCTGTTAAAAAAAGAAAAATAAGAAAATTAAATACTATTTAAAAGTTCTCAAATATTAACACAGCTGCTTTTGGGAATAGTGTTAGCAGTCACTGATTTTATTTTTAGTATCTTTTTTTTTTTTCAAAACACAAAACCCTTCGATGCATTTCATTTTTGGCAAGTAATTGAATCATAAACATTTCTACCAGTCGTTCGTTTCCTGGATTTACTTTCTCCTTCCCCTTTTGATTACTTTTTTATGTGAAACACTCCCAGTGTTAGCAAAAAGAATTTGGTGTGTTTCAGGAAGAAATTGCATACAGTTTTGCTACAATGCTTGTTTTGCAAATGCAAACCATTGCAACACAGTCACTATATTAAGAAACAATTTGAGCATAACTTGTAATTTGCATTTTCTTCTAGGGAAAGATGGAGAACATAGAGAACTATATCACTTCACAAAGACTCGTAAGCTGCGAGCCTGCCAATGCCATTCCCACAAGCAAGCTTCAAGTCCTTTTAAAGGTATAGTGCTATATTTATTGCTTATCTTCTAATGCAGAGCTTTGCGTGGAGGGAGGCTGGACTGAACCCACAAACTCCACTCCGCAACCTCCCCATCCCCCTCATCTTCTGTCCCGGCTGAGGTCCCTGGGTCCAACTCTCTCATCCATAACTGTGGCTTTGGCAGCCTCTGCCCACGGGAACTCGGGTATAAGCTGAACAGCTTGAGGTTAAGGATGCTGCCACTACTACTTATAGGATTTGTTTCTTAACCATAAAATGTATATGAACTGTGCTACTATTTAAAGTTCTTTAAAAAAATGTGTCACTCTTGTTTTTGAGTGTTGTGGCTCTAACAACATTATTCTTACAAGCCCTGTAGTTTTTATTGTGTTATTTTGCATAATGGAATTTTTGGGACACGTATGTCCCATTATAGCAGAACTGATAGTTCTTAGGTACTCTACTCAAGTCCTGATTTTCCGCTGGATAGCCCCATTCTGAGCCCTCTACCCTAACACAGGCGCTCTCCCATCCTGAGTGGATTCTGTCTTCACCACTCCCTGTTGGAACCCTTAGCTTTTTTCCAAGTATCACACACATACCTCCTCTTATATGAAACATTTCTCAACCCTTGAGTTATTAGCTCTTTTTACCCCTTGGGATTTTTTTTTCAACATCACTTTGAGCATTCATTATTTCCTTTACTGTGAATGAATTATATTCCCAATAGAACGTAAACTCCCAGACTGTGAGGATTGTTTTTTCTTTGTCTCATGAAGGGAAAGAAAAGAGAGAAAGGGAAGAAAGAAATATTTATTAAATGTCTGCTCTGTGCCAGGCATTATACCAAGTGCTTTACAAATATTATTATACTTTATCCTCACAACAACCCTGTGAAGTTAAGTGCTATTATGACCCCCATTTTAAAGTTGAGGAAATGGAGGCAAACAGAAATGAAATGACTTGCCCAGGGTCACACAGCTAGTAAGTGTCTGAGGCTGGATTTGAACCTATATGTTTCCAACATAATGCCTTGTTCTGGCATTTAATAAGGATTAATAGAAGTTGAAGTTTAGAGACGGAGCTAGCCCCTCTTCCTTCCCAGAACATACCTTTTATTTAAGCTAGAGAAGAAAAAATTCAAATGACCTTTCCCCAAGGAGTGCTGCCTGATGTCTGCGACTAACAGAAGAGAGTCATGAACAAATTTCTGTTTGTTTGTTTGTTACCCAGAGAGAGTTCTGTGCAGAGCAGTTGGGAGCTGAAACAATAGTCTCAATAATATTTGATAATGCAAAATTAAATACTCAAGACTTGTAAGTAAGGCTGTGAATATGCAACACTTGTTGGACTGAATAAAGAAACCAATTACAGTCATTTCCAATTCATTCTAATAATTCATGTCTCCCAGCAGGTCATGTGCGTTATAGCTAAGCAAAAAAAAAAAAAAAAAAAAAAAGATAACTGACATTAGCCAGAGAAGATGGCTAATGTTTCATGCCAGCTAAGAGCTCCATCACCTATATTCCTTCAGAAGCAAACTTTTTAATTAATAAGGTCAATGAGTAAAAGAACATTATTTATAAAGTTTAAAGTAAACTAATATTTCAAATGGAAGTTTTCCGGTGTTTTGATTCAAATTCAGGTCATTTGTCCTCAGCTGTTATGTCAACATAACCTGTATAACATATATATTATAACATATAATAACAATAACATAACATTCACCTCAATATTAGCCTCTTATTGATCAATTAAACATTAATATGAGACAGGTATATCCTCAGAGGTTTTAGGGCTGCTTTGGTTCAAGTGACTGTGGTTCACTTGTTTCAATTTTGTCTTACTTGGTGACCCCATTTGGGCTTTTCTTGCCAAAGATACTGGAGTGGTTTGCCATTTCCTTCTCCAGTTCATTTTACAGATAAGGAAAATCAGTGACTTGACCAGGGTCACACATCTAGTAGGTGTCTGAGGTAAAATTTGTACTCAGGTCTTCCTGACTCTGGATCCTGAGCTAAGGCTGTATAAATAGTTAAATTGCTGATCATACCATGATTAAAAAATTAAGTGTAGGTTGTCAAATTGACATTAAGTGAAAATACGTTTTTGAGAATTAACATTTGTTTCTATAAAACTGAGTTTCCACTATGCTGATTGTGTAATCCCCTCTTACCCTCTCACATACTTTATTCTAGAGACACTGACTTTTTAGGTGTTCCATGAACAAGATACTTCATCTTTCAACTCCAGGTATTTTCTCTGGCTGTTCCTGTGCCTGGAATGGTTATCCCTCCTCATTTCCACCTAATGCCTTCTTTGGCTTCCTTTAAGTCCCAACGAAAACCCTCTTTTATAGGAAATCTTCCTTCACCTCTCTTAATTCTAATGCCTTCCCTCTCTGAATTATTTCCTATTTATCCCATACATTTCCTATTTATCCCAGCTTGTTGTATGTATCCCATACATTTTCTTGTTTTCTGTCCCTTCTCTCCCTAGATAGTAAGTTTCTTGAGGACCGTTTTTTGTTTTTATTTGTATCTCCATAACTTAACACAGCTCTTGGCATATAGGAGTTTAATAAATGTTTACTGACTGACTAAATGTAAAATGGGAATCAGATTAATTTGTTGTCTCATATTCAGCTTCAATTGTTAATAATGAAATTTTATCCAAAGTTGTATAGAGATTCTGGGGAGCTAGGTGGCCCCATAGAGTGATGGATCTGGAATCATCTAGACTCATCTTCCTGAGTTCAAATCCATCTTCAGATACTTTTTGAGGAGCTAGGTGACCCTGGAGAAGTCACTTGACCCTGTTTCCTTATTTGTAAAATGAGAAGGAAATGCATACCATTCCAGTATCTTTGCTAAGAGAACCCCAAATGGGGTCACAAAGAGTGAGGAATGGCTGAACAACATAGAGATTCCATGAGACAGATAGATTTTTTTTTGTCTTTTAAGAAAAAAAAGACAAATTTGATTTTGCAGGCAATGAGTTTGAAAACAAGTTGAATATGTGTAAGTACGTGGTTAACGTTCAAAAAAACTTTGTGGATTCCCTGGAGGCAAAGAATCTAAATTCTGCAGTCAGAACTCTCAATGAAATCAATCCATTCAATCAAGGTACTCCATAATTGTCATGGAGTGACTACAACTTCAAGTCCTAAGGGCACTGAGCAGAATTTAATGCTTATAATCCTTCACACTAAATGAATCATGAATAATGAATTTTAGTTCACGAATGAAAAAAAAGTGCTCAAAAGTCTTTAGCTTCTGAATGGTGCAGCAGGGGAGATTTGCATTATGGGTAAGGAGTTTGCAACTCAGGTAACAATGAAATTTCATTCTCTGACATGGGTGCTTCATTTGTGCTTTAGTTGGCTGCCTGTAGTTCTGTAGTGATCAGCACAGGAGTAGATTACTCTGTCTATTCACCACTGAGTTTATTTATTTAACTGATGGCTGCTTTCCTTATGGGAGTTCTCAGTTTAAGCAGTTTTCTAAGCTTAGAGAAATGAAAAATTTTTTACTCGTATTTAGACTTGTTGCCAGGGCTAATGGTTGAACTTTTAAAAACATTTTATGCCTTAAGAAAAGTAAACAATTACGTAAACAAATCCTTTAATTATGCCTAGAAGACTCAAACTAATCACAGTCCACTTCTTTGCTAATTATTGGTGAATTTTACCCTTTATAAGCTTTTGTTGTGGTATCTACAAATTGCCAAAACAATTGGTAAATTTGAAATGCAAAATGAATGATAAACTGAGATGTAAAAAATCAGAGCTTTTTATAATTTTTTTTAATATTATAATAATTTCTTCCAGTATTTCTGCTGGATAGTCATCCATATAATAAAGTCAGCCAAAAAAATATTTATTAAACACATCGTATGTGCCAGGCACAGTGCTAAGGTCTGGGGATACAAAGAGGCACAAGACAGTCCCTGCCTTCAAGGAACTCACAATTTAATAGGAGATGATAATGAGCAAACAAATATGTACAAATAACTTATATTTAAGAGAGGGTAGGCATTAGAATTAGAATTTTTTAGGAAGATCTTCCTGTAGAAGACTGGATTTTAATTGGGACTCAAGGAAGTCAGTAGGTAGTAGGGAGAGTTGAGGAGGGGAAAAAATTCCAGGCATCTGGGGGACAGACTAAGTAAATGCCCAGTCAAGAGAGATGGAGTTTCTTGTTCTTGGTACAGTCAGAAGGCCAGTGTCATAGGATTGAAGAGCACATGGGAGGGAGTAAGGTGTAAGAAGACTATAGAAGTGAGTCAGAGAGCTAAGAAAGGATGGGTGGTATTTAGTTGGAACTTTGGAATGGAGGGTTCAGAAGGATGGGAATAAAGAGTCCGGTGGTGGTGTGGGGGTGGTGGTAGATAGGGAATGGAGTGTAGATAATAAATCTCATCTGAGGCTACAGATGAGGTAGCAGTGGGGGTGGTGGGGCAGAAAGTGGAAGCCTCTCTGCAGTGAAAGGAAGTTGCGTGGGGGCCTGTGGTCCAGCCTGGCCCCTTGCCACCTCCCTACAAAAATTGGGAGGGCAGGAGATGGAAGGTAAGTACATCTTGGGTATGAAAACGAAGGTGATAGGATTACAGGTAGTATTTTCTTCACCAATGTTCATGAAAAGTAAGGGATGCAGAGTGAAATAATCTGCTTAAGGGAGTGAACAATTGGTTAAAAGATAGTGCCTGGAGATGAGATTTGGATTTGTGGATTTATGGACAGTGGCTAATGATGTAGGAATGGCTGGCTCCCAGTTTGGGACGGAGTGTATCAATGTGTAATGTGCTTACAAATTATGCCCCCTTACACATGCTATGTTTCAGCCAAATTGACTTATGTGATCTTCCCCACACATGACAGATAATTCTAACATCTCTCTCTCCTCTGCTCAGACTATCCCCCATGTCAGGGACTTCTTATTCTCCTTCCTCTCTGTTTCCCGTTCTCTTCCAGTGCCATTTCCTTTAAGAGAGCTTTCTTGATTCTCCTGCATTTAACCACTATGGCTTGACTTTATTTCTATTCTGAATTTTCTTATTGTGAGCACACTGAGTTCCCTTAGAATATAATCCTTCCAGCATAGGGATACCTCACTTTTGTAGTATCCTCAATATCGACAAAACAGCAGGAGGTTACAGATGATCGTTGATTGATTGATTGCACCTAACAAGGGCTGAGAAGAATGTATTTGCTGGGTGTTTTGCCATTTTAATCAAAGGAGATTTAAACAGAAAAGGCTGAGGGAGGGAGAAACCTGACTGCTTATATCTGTCAAGCTACATAACAAAGAGAGGTGGTTTTAGAGAAGGAAGGATAATGGTTGAAACTCCCAGAGGCTCACAGGAGAAAAAAAATCCAAGAAAAAGACAGTAGCAATACTCTCAAATATCTACACACAAATGCCTAAAGTACAGGTAACAAACAAGATAAACCAGAGGTCTTAATATAAGGATGCAAATTCAACTTCTTTGGTTATCTCTGAGACTCAGCAGGTTGAGATACAAGAATAGAATGGGGCTTCATATGTTCATGTCTTATTCAAAAGACAGGTAAAAGCAGGGAGCTAGTCTTATGTATGTACATTTATCTTTTAAAATTCTTTGTTATATGGGATGACTCTGGAAAGGGGAGAGGATAGGGATATATGGGGAAATATAGGTAATGTTAAAGTGAAAGATAAAAAAAATCATTTGTAACAAAATGTATATTTTTGTAATATTTGTTAAATTTGTAACAAAACGTAAGGAGATCCAAGAACCAGAAAGCAGAATCATGGTACCAGGTGTGGTGGTACATAGCTGTAATCCCTGCTACTGGGGGAGCATGAGGCTGGTGGATTGCTTGGGTTCTGGAGTTCTGGGCTGCAGTAGCGTTAAGGCTGACTGGGTTTCTGCAATAACCTAGCAACAATATGGTGGGCCACAGGGAGTTGGAGGCTATTTAAAGTGGGGGCAGACTGGCCTCGTTGGCAAAATAAACTTTTCATGCCAATTAGGCATGAGTGACTGCTATATTTCCAACCTGGGTGAGACAGGGAGATCCTATTAAATAAAACATAAAATTAAATAAAAATTAAAAAATAAAATTAAATAAAAACAGTATGGTATAAGCCATTCAAAAATCATTGAAGGCAAAGACAAAAGAGGTCATCAGTGTTCCACTGGACAGGAAGAGGAAATAGGTGAGGAGTTCAGGAAGCAGATCACAAGTTAAGAATCTAGATAATAATGCAGTAGTGATTGAGAAATATCTGCTACTTGTCTCAGCTACAAATCAGAATGTTTAATAACTTCTTGATTTGCTATAACGCTTTATCTTCCAAAAGTTGGAGAAATCAATAGGAGAGATGCTATTTTTGATCTGTTTCTCACCTATATGGAAGAATTGACTGATGTGGGATAGAAATGATGTGAAACTCATGGGGAAGTGGCCACCCCCTCTTAGAGTTTGTAATAGAGGAAAGTCAGAAATAATTTAAGATGTACCTTTGGTGATTTCAAAGAGTTCAGAAGAATCAGACAAGATACCAATGCCTAAAATTCTACCAGGGATGTCAGTCCAAGAGGGTAGAGAAACACTCAAGAGTGAAATTTTGAAGACATAAAGGGAAATAATTCCATCTAAAAAGAAAAAAAAAATTGGGAGATGCCTGACAACCAGATAATTTACCAACTTTAGATCTTTAAAGGGATACATAAAGATCAAATGTGGTGGTAAATACCTGTAATCCCTGCTACTGGGGGAGGATGAGGCAAGGAGAAGGAGAGGGAAGGACAGGCAGCAAAGGCGAAACATGAATGTGGTACTGTCTTTATAAGACTGAACTTCTAAGGCTCAGAATGAGCTGAAGCTGATAAGATATATCAAAGTTAAAATATATTTTTAAAGCTGTAGTGAGGGGAACAGAAGTTTCAGAGAAGAGGTAGGACCATTTCTTAGGGAGGTTGGGTTAAATGGTGACAGAGAACAGGCAGAGTTGCCTAATTTTAATTCTTTTTTCTCTGTCAAAGAGAAGTAAATCTATGAACTAGAAAAGACTGAGCAAAAAATGACCAATGGGAAATTGATACTCAAGATATTTGAAAAGAGAATAAGAGAGCACCTAGCTGCCCCTGATGAGTTCAGATCACCTTTAATGGATCAAGTGCTTTCTTGGACACTGAAATGGGCCAATGAAATTTTCAGTAATAGCTGAAAGATTGTGGAAAAATGGGGAATATGGCAGCTTTGGGGAAGGGTAAATAGCCTAAATTTCAAAAAGGTGAACAGAAGAGATGTTGCAAAATACAGACCCATGAGCCTGAGTTAGATCCTTGACAAAATTGTAGAATGGATCATTAAAGGCAAAGTTAGTGAACATCTGAAAAAGGCAACCATGATCACAGAGTCAGCACAGTTTTATCAGGCAGGTTGGAACAGGTTAAACTTACTTTTTTTTTTGGTACATTTACTAAACTGGTATGCTCTACGTATATTTTACTTTGATTTCAACAAAACATTTGATTAAATAACTCATGCTATTCTTGTGGAAAATATGGTCGAATGGCTAGACTTTAAAATCAATCATTAAAGGTTCAATGTCAACTTGGCAGGTCTCCATTGGAGTGCCCTGGGGATCTATGATTGGCCTCATGCTGTTTAATATTTTAATCAATAGCGTGATTTAAAGGCATGCATGGTGCATTTATCAAATTCCCAGAAAGTGCAAAACTGGGACAGAGTTAAGGTCTAAAAAGATCTCACCAGGCTAGAACACTGGGCTGAATCTGATAAGATACAATTTAATAGGAATAAATATAAAAATATCCACTTAATAAAAGACAAGTATAAGAGCACAGGCATGGTTATTTTGGTCATCTGAAAAAAAAATCTGTGGGTTTGAGTCAATCGAAAACCCAGTAGGTCAATAGAGTGATGCAGTAGCTAAATATTTTTATAATATCTTTAATATTGTCTTGAGGCACAATGGAAGTGCTCTCTAGACCACCTTTACTTGGACAACTGGTTTCTTTGCACTTGGCCCACAGAGACTTTGGCTTCTATTTTACAATCCTGACATTCTAGCCCCATCTCAACTTGCCCTCAATGACAAAGCTGTCCTTAGTTGTAATAGCATGGATCTTCCTCATCTAGTAAGATGCCACTCAAATCCAACTCCTCTGTCATTCATTTTTAGACCAAGGTAATCTCCACTCTGAGTATCATTGCTTGGACTCTCCTTTAGGTTCTTGCCATATCCTGGCCTCAGTGGGGGAGGGGGTGGTGGAAATATATGTTGAAGATCACTCGATTTGGAGTTGGAAGAAATCCAGACTGGAATCCAATCTTAGATGCTTACCAGCCTTGTCATTGTGGGCAAATCACTTACATTATGGAAACCTTAGTTACTTCATCTATACAACGGAGACAATGATACCTCTGATAATTATATATAATAAATATAATACCTTATAGGATTGTTATAAGGATCATTTCTGGTTTGGATATACATATATACCTATACATTCATACATATACATATATATACATACATATATGTGTGTACACACACACACACACACACACACACACACACACACACATATATATGATTTTTCTGGTATAGGGAACTTGGAGTGAGGATTCCTTCCGTCCCTAATGAGTGGAGACTCTTCTGTTATTTAAAACCTTAGAAAATTACTTGGGACGCTGAGAAATTAAGTGACTTACCCAGGGTCACATATCCATATATCATGATTGTAAGGCTTGAATTCAGTTCTTGACCTTGAGGCAATCCGTTATCCTGACATTCCATGCTGCCTTTAAATGTATCAGTAGCAGGAACAAGAATGAATACCTGGTTCTCCTCTAGGGTATTAGCATTTGTGGGTACCTCATTTGAGCTTCACAGTAACTCTTTGGTCATAGCAACAGGTATGATTACTCCCATTGTACAGATGGTGAAACTAGAGCTTAGAGAAATTAAATGATTTGCCCATTGTTACACAAATAAGTGCTCTGAAGAGGCAGGATTTGAACTCAGCCCTTCCTGACTGCAAAATGAGAGAATATGCATGATATTTACCTTACAGGTCTTAAAGAATTGTATCAATGTCAGGTAATTTGGAAAGTTACATTTCTAATTTTTTATGTGCTTTATCAAAAAGCAAGTATGTATCATAGAGATTTACATTTTCACATATAATTTTATTTTTTTTCATGTTCCACTTTGTATTACAGGTTTTTGGGGGATGTATATTAAATTCTGAATAAAACATAAAATTAAAAAAATAGTTCTTTTCTGTTATCTTTTCATTTATTTCTGTTGGGAAGATAGGGCAATATTTCCCAACATAGTTCTTGAGGGCAGAAACCATGTTTTGCCATTCTTTGTACCTTTAGCACCATACCATGTTCATAGTAGTTGTTCCAATAATACTGGTAAGAGATCTCATTTCTAGAGAACTGTTAAGTTTTAAAAGTGCTTTCCTCATAGCAGGAGGTAAAGAGGGAAATGTTTTCCCCTCCATTTTAGAGATGGTAATTCTAAAGCTCAGAGAGGGTAGGGGACATACCCTTGGTTATGTGGATAGTAATTGGCAAAGTCAAGGCTAGATCCTTGATTCTAGGTATAATAGGGTAAGTCCCCTTGATATTCTCTGGCTAAAGTACCCTATCAAAGCATATTTATAACTCAACTGGACTACCATGGCCACTTCCAGTGATGAAGGATTTGAGTTTTGCGTTGACAGAGCAATCTCCTTACTGGTCCTTTGGTCTTCGTCACTATAGCAAAAACTTATCTACTCAGTAGACTTTAAAGTGATAGACAACTTCCATTCTTGCCCTCTTTTCTAGAACATGTGATGTGGGACTCTTTGACGTTTCCAATGAAGTGAGGGCTTTGTGTGTTAGTGGGGTGTGTGTATGTAAGAATGCTTGGGTTGGATGCTCTAGAGAAGATTACTTATTAATTACTTATTATAGGAGCGTGAGTGAAGACATGAACCTTAAGGAATTTGTTCAGAAACTGCAGAGCCATGGTGAGGGCGAAGGGTCTATTTATGTTTTCATATTTTAAATATCAATTTTCTGGAAGAGCAAAACAGTTTTAGGTTATAGCATTGTTTTTTCTTTGACAATGTATGAATCTTTTGTGTGTTAGGCATTTCTGTTGTAGTATAGGAAATAAATAGCAGTCCTATACTTGATCTACCTTGCATATTGAATATGTTTTATTCCCTTTGGGGAGAATCTAAATGAGCCAAATCTAATTCTTAAGTGAATTTCTCCAGGAGTCTGAAGTAATGAGGCAGAAGATATGAGAACAAGAGCATGATCCTCTTCTTTACAGGGCAGGTTCTCCAGGACTGAAATATATTCACAGGAGTCCAGAGCCAGAGGGACTGGTAGTGGCAGAGGAAGCACTCAGACTCCTTGAGTCCAGATCTATTGCTAGACAAGTTCAAAGTTCTTTCTATAACATTGTGATTAATGAATCTATTTCTCTTTTTCTGTTACCATTTTCTGTGTCTGTTTCTGTGTCTCTGTTTCTTTTGTCTCTGTGAGCCCCCCGCCCCAGCTCCCTTTATCTCTCTCCAGTCACCAGTTCCATAGAATCACAAAATTTTAGCCTAGTAACAGGAAAAATACCCTAACAATTTAGGCTATCCAAAATGGGAAACAACTGTCCTAATATGCAATATGTTCCCCATTGTTGGAGATTTCCAGAAGAAGCTAAATGAGGATATTGGAGATAGGATTTACGTATCAGACAGGGGATGGATTAAATGACCCCTCAAGTTCTAATTTTGAGTTTCTATAATTCAATGAATATCAACGTTGGGAGCACTCAATCTTGAAAGCTGCCATAGTCTGGTAAATAGATAAAATGGAGTACCTGGAGTCAAGAAGACTCTGCCATGGGCCCTTAACTAACTGTGCTACCATTAACCTCTCTCAGTCTCAGCTTCCTCATAAGATATGTATTAAACACTTTGAAAAATCTTATATAAATGAAATATAAGCTGTCTGTTTTAGGTGTAAACTCCTGATCTTCCAAATAATCTATCTTCTCCCTACCTTTAAAGTTTAAAAGTATTATATCCATTTAAGTTTTAAAATTTACTTTGCCTGCACCTGTGATTTAATAGCTTAAGGAAACTACAGATTTTGAGCTTCCTTTCACCAAACCAGACTGGCAACTCATCTGTAATTTATAGTTAGGGAAGATAAGAGACTTATTAAGGGTCTCCTGGCTAGTATGTATCTGGGACAGGCCACGAATTTAGGTCTTCCTGACTTTGAGGATGGCTTTCTATCTATTATGTCATGTTGTATTATTTTTTATCATTTTCCTGATTTATTCCTATGCCATCAAAGGCCAGAAGATGTATAGAAAATCTCTCTCTTCTAGGCAACTATTTTAGACTTTGGGAAAGACATTTTTGAAATCTAAAAGTGTGGGGGAAGCTTAGCTGTCTTGTCTTTCCTTCCCTGATGTCTTCTCATGGCTTGAAGGAGGACTTGGGTTCGGGACTATTACAGTGGAACGTAAACTTGGACAGCTTCCACCAAGTCCCCAAGCTTCTGAATGGCTTTGTCACATGGTCTGTGCTGCTGTTGTAGAACGTGGCTGGCCAACTCTAGGCAAGTTGATGACTTAGAAGTATGACTGATTGGCAATGATTTTTTTGGGGGGGAGCATAGTGATGAATGAAACAGATAAAAAGAATGAAGTAACCCTCAGTCTTGTACTTTTACATTCACAGTGTTGAATGTGTAAAAAAAAAAAAAAGAGGGTGGGGAAGGGAGAGGGTATTAAGAATCATGCATTTATTTGGTCATCAAGTCTTTTTGTTAAAAAAGGTCTTAGTTGATGTGTTTCAGCTTTTTTTTTTAGATTATCATGGTTTCCCCCACTATTTCTCTCCTCTTCCTAGACAGTCATCCTATATGACAAATAGTATTTTTTTAAGAACAAAAAAGAAAATAAAAGGAAGGGGAAAAAAATCAGCCTAATTGATCACCCTATCCTTTTGCAGAGGTTGGCCATCTGTAGCTGTTGCATACCAGTCAGTCAGTAAGTTTAGTCAGTCAATAAACATTTATTAAATGTCTCCTACATTCCAGACTCTGTGCTAAATTCTGGGAATACAAAAAGAGGCAAAGAATCCCTCCTCTTAAGGAGCTCACAATCTAATGGAGTACATCACATATATTTTCTGACTTTTTTAACATATTGACCATTAACATTTTTTCCCCTTTTCGGGGCGAGGGACAAGGAGAAGGCAATCCCTGTTGAGTGACTTACCCAAGATCACACATCTAGTAAGTGTCTGAGAATGGATTTGAACTCAGATCCTCCTAACTCCAAGACTGATGCTCCAGCATCACCACCTAGATACCTCTTGATTACTAACTCTAGGCAACTTTAATGGGTGCCCTTTGGTTCAGTGACTAGAAATTCTGTTCACTTTCAAAGGAATTAAATATATACTGATTATTAAATCTAGGTAATTTTAGTGGGTGCCTTTGGTTCAGTGACTAGAAATTCTGTTTACTTTCAAAAGAATTAAAATATATTCCTCTTGTCATTTGGGGAGTTTTGTTCTTGGTCCAATGAAGACCCTCTATCTAGCAAAGCAGATCACCAACTGCTCTGCAACTTAAAATTTTAGAGATATGCCTAGGATATTGAATAAGTCAATGACTTGACCAGAGTGACCCAGTAAGTATGTGATGGGGTAGAGTGGGGGAAGGTTTGATTAAGGTCTTCCTGATCCCAAGGTCAGTTTTCTTTCTACCTGTGAGTTTGCCTCTCCCTTATTAACTTTTCCCACTTGAAGTATTCAGGGATAAGCAAATAGACTGTCCTGGAGATACGTGTAGATCATGAAAAAATAGTGGAATTCTATGAAGAATTTGACATGATTCTCTAAATTTAGTCAACAAATACTGACATCAAAATAAAGATGCATATTGCATGGTTAAATACAAGGTTGGAAAAAAAGGACAGCTTGGAATAAAGAAAAGGAAAAAACCAAAGAGAGAAGTTTCCTGCTTATCAATACTTTCTCCAAGAAACATTTGGAAAAGTGTTAGATGTGGCAAACACCAATTAATAACATAATACAAATAGTGAACCCTATTTGAAGAAAGAAGGAATGCTTTTACTGACAGTGGTCATTTTTGGAATCAGCTGTCTGTGTGAATTCAGATCATCATTGACTGGTTAGCACAAAGGCCAGAATCTATACTATTGATAAATATGAGAAGACACTGTGTGTGATTATGGCAGTTCCAACCTGACCTATTTAAACTAGCTGTCAACCTTGAAAAATGGGACATGGAAAAGAATAAGACCAGAAAACCTTTCACAACTATGGCTTGAGGGAGAATTTTTCACCAAATAGGGAGAGAGAGTATCATAAAAATAAAGTGGGCAAATTTTTTGCTACATAAAAATTAAAATGCTTAAAAAATATAATCAACGAAGACAGAATTAGAAGGGAAATAGTAAAGTAGGAAAATATTTGCATTGGATGTCACTGATAAAAGTCCAATATATAAAATATATGAGGAATTGACTCATATAGATGTCAACAAGAGCTATCCTCCAACCAATAGTCAAAGGTGGTCAAAGGATATGAATACATAGTCCTCAAATGGAAAAATTGCTAGCTATCAACAACCATATGAGATAATGGTCCAAATCACTAAAAGTGAGAGAAACCTTGAAGTTTCACTGATGGGAGTAATCAATGTTGGAATGCTCATGGGAAAATAAATGTGCTAGTATATTGTTGGTGGAGCTGTGAATTAAGACAACTATCTTTAGAAAGCAATTTGTAATTATTCAGATAAAGTGACTAAAATGTCCATATCATTTGGAAAAAATATTCTTCTATTATACTCTCAGGAAGTCATTGATAAGAATAAAGGTCCTTGTGGCACTTTTTGTAGTAATAAAGAACTAAGAACAAAGTACATACTCATTGATAGGGGAATAACTAAACAAATTGTGACACATGAATGCAATAGGACATTACTGTGCTGTAAGACATTATGAGTATAAGGAATACAAAGAAACATGAAAAGATCTGTGTGAATGATGCAGAGTGAAATAAGCAGAGACAACAAAATGATTTACAGAATGACTACAACAATATAAATTGAAACAAAGCAACCACAAAGAGTTAAAAAGTGAATCTCATGACTCCAAATAAAGATATAAGAAGACACTTCCCTCCAATCTTTGGAAGAAGTAGGATGTGGAACATTGCATATATTTTCACATTTTTTAAAAAAGTATCAGTTTTGCTGATTTTTCTTTTATTTCTCTTTTTCTTTTTTAACTTAAAAATATTGTTATATAGCTTCCTTCCCAGGGGAAGGTGGAAGAATGTTGGAGAAAATTTAGCTGATGTAAAAATAAAAGATATCAATAAAATTTTATTAAATAAAAAACAAGAGGCATTCCAAAATATAGAGAAAATAGTCAAAGAATATGAATAAACAATTTTCAAAATGAAAAATTGCCCTCTATAAGTGACCCCATAGGAACATGCTTTATATCTCAGAGATTTTGCATCATGACAATTGGTTGGCAGAAATGAGGATGGCCAATGTTGGAGGGCCTGTAAGAAGACAACAATATTGCACTGTGAGTGAAACTCTAAAGTGGTTCAAAACTTCTGGATTTCACTGTGGAAATATGGAAGAAAAATGATTAAACCATCCATACTTTTTGATCTCTTAATTCTACTACTAAGCATGTATCTCAAAATGGTCAAGGACAGAAATAAAAGTGCAAATAAAAATATTTATTTTATTATTAATAAGTAATAAAAATTAATGAAAATATTTATTGCAGCACTCTTTGTAGTTATATAGAATTAGAAATGAAGTGAATATCTCTTGATTAAGGAGTGACTGAGAAAGCTATGACATGTGAATGTAATGGAACATTATTGTGTAGTAAGATATGAAGAATGTAAAGAATTTATAGAAATCTGGGGAGAGTTGTATGAATTGATGCAGTGAAAAGGGTAGAACCAAGAGAGCAATATGTACTGTGACATCAGTAATGTGAATAAAAAGACCACTAAAATTAAGTTGGAGTCCAAAGGGGCTGGGTGGGTCAACATTTATTAAACTACCATGTGCCAGGTACCATGCTAAGCACTTTATTAATGTATCTCATTTGATCCTCACAGCAGCCCTGGGAGGTAATAGCCCTGCTGTTATTATCTCTATTTCACAGTTTAGGAAACTGAGGCAGACAAAGATTAAGTGACTTGCTCATCATTACATAGCTAAGCAAATGTTTGAGGTAGGATTTGAACTTAGGTATTCCTGATTCCAGGCCCAGCATTCCCTCCATTTCAGTCACCTATCTGCTCCTCAGAGAACAGAGAATAAAATTTAAATCTCCTTCCGTCTGGAAAAGATGTGAGGTACTACTAGAACAGGCTATTATAGAAACTTAAGATATTATTTCTATATTAAATATTTTTGCTTGTTTTTCTTTGGTATAACAGTAGGGTCAGACTGCAGGACTCTGATATAAAGGCAAAAGGCATCAATAAAATATATTTAAATAAGTTTAAACTAAACATGGACAAAAATAATGATGTTGGTTTTGCCAATTAAAAAAAAAAGATATTGTTAATGGATGTGAAACAATCACCACAAAGGAGAAGTCAAAGGAACCCAGAAACTACCTTAGAATAAAGAAACATGATCTAGACAGAATATTGCAGTAGAGGAAATGCTTATTGTGATCGAAAAATATGGAAGATAATTGGAAGTATAGTTATCTCCCCCAAACCTCCTCCCAAGCAAAAAACTCAGAAAAGCAGCTGATGAGAAAACAGGATCTTAGTATAAGATCTAGCCAAACAAGATTATTCTAAGACCATGTGTAGATGAAACCAGCAGGAAGACAAATAATACACAGAATGAGAGCGATATGCTACAATTCCTATAGTGATTTATTCTACTTAGTGGCACTGGTGGAACCGCCCTATTGTATAGAGTAAGGAAATGGCAGCAGCACTTAAGATATAATGGTGAAAAGTATCTCTACACAGAAAAGAGAAATCTATTCTGGAGGTAATATACCCTTAAGGTGCTTGAGAGTTGATTTTTAAGTTACCTTAAAGAGGAAAATATTCCCAAAGAATGGGAAAAAAAGTCAAGGGCATTGCTTCTATTTTCACTCTCCAAAAGATTAATGAGGAGTTATCAGCAACTAGCTCTTTTACGTACCTACTTTCAAATCTCCATAAAATATTTAAGGGAAAGTTATCTTTGTAAAAGATAAGCAAGGAGTTCTAGTGAAGAGAATAGACTTGGAGTCAGTCATACTTGCAATCAAATCTCTGCTCTAACCCCTCCTATGTGACCACATTCAAAACACTTAACCTCTCTAAATATTGGTCCCCTCATCTTTAAAATGAGGATCTTGATGCCTATAACATCTACTTTATAGTGCTATTGAGACTAAAATGAGCTAATGTATGTAAAGTGCTTTGCAAGCTTTAAAACACTTTAGAAATGTCAGTTGTTATTAATATCAATGGCATCCTTAATGAAAACATGAGAAAAGAAAAATCAAGCTCTCCTGGGTGCTTTTCTATGGGAGATCACAGTCACACAGCCTTCCAAGAGTTGTAGAAAATCCATGATCCCATAGGACCTGTTGTTTTTGGATATCAAACAAAACTCAACCTTTAGAGTCTCTCCTTGGAAAGTTAGTATTTGAATAGTAAAGGCATAATAGAGAGAGCACTGGACTTGAGTCCTTGCTATAGAGAAGCAAGAAGACCTGGGTTTGAATTCTGCCTGTGACGTTAACTAGCTAAGTGATGCTAGGCAAAACACTTAAACTTTCTGAATCTTAGTTTTCTTAACTGCAAAGTGAAGACAGCAATGCCTTCCAAGATTTCTGTGAGGATTGAATGAGACAGTTCTTTGAAAACTATTAAGTCTCATATTAATGCCATTTATATTATCATAATTCTGTTCTATGTCAAAGGAGTTGTGTATATGTATATCGTACAAGATTGAGACATATACCCAGATCTCCAACAATCTGTTGAGTGTAAGGACCAATCACTATCGTCATCATCTTGCCATCAATATTGTTGTTGTCGCCGTCATCATCATCATCAACAAAAAGAAGCATTTATTAAAACATTTATTATGCACCAGGCACCATGCTGAATGAAGGGATGAAAAAAGCAAAAAATATGGTAGACTTTCCACCTTTGGCTCACTCTCCAGACTGTGGAACTCACCATTACATCATTCTGCTCTGCCTCCACATTTCCTACATGACCCCTGAAGATAAATCCACCCTGAGGTCAATTCAATGATTAGTGAGTTCCTGCCTGGAAAAGGCCCAGTCACATTGTCCACTCGCTACAAGGTTTGGTCCTCTCCTCCTTTTCTATCTTTCCTTTATGCTTTGTCTAATAGAATGTAAGGTCCTTGAGAGGAGGAATCACTTTGTTTTCTTGTTTGTTTCTTGTTTACCAGCACTTTGGTACAGAGTAAAAACAATAAAATGCCCCCCCCCTTCTCTCTCTCCCACATCTCTCTTTTTCTCCATTCCCTGAAGGAGTTCATATTCTATTGGATATAAAATGAAGAGGCATGCTTACCCTCTGTGACTGTAGGTACAAAGGAGGAAATCCTGAATACTTCAGAGAGGATTCCCTGTTGATAGTAATTTTCTCCAAACGTTCCTATCCCCAAATGAAATTGTTTTAATTGCATCCAACTTTGGAACATTACCAAATGTCCTCAGTGAAATCCACAGCTATTCATAAGATATCACTTTAACCATCCATATTGGAAAAAAAGTAGATGAAAATGCATAGTCTGTAGATTATGGCTTGTAGTTGAATAGGAAACTTGTTGCATCAGTCCACCATAACATACCTGTAAGGTGACATGATGTACTGGAGAGAGTGTGACTCTCCATGTGAGGACTGGGTTTAATTCCTGGATTTAGAACTATGTCATTCTGGGCAAACTACTTAACCTCTCTCTGCTTCAGTTTCTATATCTGTGAAAGGGGTTAATACTACTTACCTGACAGGATTGTTGTGAGGAAAGCACTTTGCAAACCTTAAAGTTAATACAAAGGTGCACTACTATTAGTAGCTTGGACAGGCTCTGGAGATGGTAAATGAGCTGGGCACAGAATTGGATTGGAACAGATGGAAAACCAAGTGTTGCACCACTACTAGTGAAATATTAAATGCACCAGAAGGAGACTTCCATTTTATTGAGTGGATCCTCAATGGAGAGGGTGTAATGAATACATCCTAAATGAATTTGGATGTATAGGGAACTCATCAATGAACTTAGAATTCTTAAATATGTATGAAAGATGAAAGCAAGTCCAGGTAATAGAGGAGCAACTTAAAAGTGTGGTGAGGTCCTGAAAGCATAGTACCAAGGAGTGTTAAAGTTTTTTTTTTTTTAAACTTATACTGATGAGAAATGCTAAGAAATTTCTTTTAGCTATATTGTTGAAAATAGGAGGATTAATGGAATATTACTATGTTACTCCTTAAGGTGAATAGGACAATAACAATGGAAATAAGGCAGTTACATGCTGCTGCTGCTACTCACTGAGAGGAAGTGTGGCACAATAGATAGAGATGTGACCTTGAATTCGGGAGTATTGGAGTTTAAACCCTACCTTGACAAAAACTCTGTGATCCAAGACAAGCCACTTAACCCCTCAGTTCCTTATGAAATTTTCTAAGGCCTCTAGTTCAACTCTCTCATTTTACAGATGGGGAAACTGAGGCTCAGAGAAATAATGCAATTTGTCAAAGTCACATAACTAGTAAGTGGCAGATATGGAATTGAAAGCTGAAAGGAACTTCAAAGTCCTTCAAGTCAACCCTCTCATTTTGAAGATGAGGAAGGACACCCAGAGAGATTGAGTCACTTGTCCAAAATAGCACTAGTGTTAGCAGTAGGATTTGAACTCAGGTTCTTTGAATCTAAGTGATTGCTATTTCCATTGTAATGATGAATTCTAAAGCCTGATTGCACCACAAAAGAGAAGACCAGAGGGTGCAGTGGAAATGAAGAGAAGAAAAGGACAGAGACTAGGGAGGAACTGCTGAGTTTATTATTTTTATGAGGGGGAAGAAAAGGGGTAGTGATAGTGTCACCAGGACGTGCAAAGCAGTTTGTGGTGGGAGAGAGGGCTGGAGGGAAGCTGCCCTTTCTCTCAGTGGTGCTAAGTTCCCTGAGGAGAGCAGTTGATTAGTCAAAGGACTAAGGCAGTAGCTCTGGGGCAGCCAGAGAAGTCATCAGACTCCTTTCCAAGCTGGTATGTGGGGCAGAACCTCAGCAGTTCTGAGAAAATTCTAACGCCTGTCACCGAGCAAACTGGTAAGTGTTTGTTACTGGGCCATTGCCAGGGATATGTGAAAGAACTTGGAAAACAGGAAAGATGGCAATAGAGAAGAGCTGTGAGGATCCAGTGATGTGTACATGTCAAGTGCTATGTCAATTTCAATGACTATGGCTATGATTATCCAAATGTCAGTAGAAAAATGCTTGTCAAACAAAAATGAAAATCATTTTGACTTGTCCACTTTGTTGGGTATCTTGGTGTTCACCTCACTCAGAACTGAGTTTGGTATTCCATTTTAAAGAAACATTCCTTCTGCTAGAGAAGTCTTATTTATATATAAGCATTTCAAAGAGTTTGTGATAAAAGGGAAAAATATCCATATTTTTATGTCCCACTGATTTAGTAGTTGTTTTGGTGTGTGATCACAGTAGAGATTCAGGCAGGTGTTGGGTGTATTCTAAAGACACAGAGAATGCTTTGTGAATACCTTATGAGCCATTCAAGAAAGACTGGTAGGATTTCAGTAACCAATTAATAGCAATTAGTTATCCTTGATAAGTTGGCATATGTGGCATAGCCTACTAAGAGATGTGCTTTAATAAGGATTCTCTTCTACCTACATCTATTTCAGGTCAGAAACAACTTACATGCTACATCAGTTACATATGGACACACATGAGATGTCCCAAAAATATTAGAGCAAATTTAAACTTTAATAGTTTAAAGTTTTAAGTTAAGCTTTAATAATTTAAACCTGCTCTAAGACTTTTAGCATTCATTCCCTGAATACATGCACGTGACATATATAAACAGTGTATATGAACAGTTTTATATGCATGTTTATGTCTATAGGCAAATATATGTATTTGCAAAAGATTAATCAGATTGTTTAGTCAAAGCCTTTTAGAGTGTGTAGACTCATTTTGCTCTGGACATGAATACAGGTGACACCCACTTTAATGATATCTATAATGTCCTGCTTCTTTATTATCAAAGATCATTTTGGAGTAGGGGATATACTCTTCTGCTGCAATGGGGAGATAGCAAATATAAATCTTTTTACATATGAATATGTATATCTTGTACATGTATACATATATACATAATATATAAACAGTTAAATATGAGTGTGTCCATATGTACATATGGAATACACAGTATATATGGACATATTGGCGAATAATAAATGCTAAATGACTTGAATAGTTTTATATATATGTGTCTGCTTATACACAATGCATATATGTATTTGGAAAAACCCCATCAATTGTGTTTATATATATACCTATAAACAAATATATGTATGTGTATATGTGTGTTATATATATAATATATGCTTACATATATGATGGGGCAGATGAGATATTCTCACTGCACACACACACACACATATAAAACTGTTCCTAAATATAATCATATAGTTTGACTATACATTATATAGATACTTATATATAATATTGATCTTTTATATTAGGGCTGGCTTTGAGGTATCATTATCGTTTTAATCACTGTTTTTAATCACCTCTAGCTGTCACTTCCTGCCATTAATATACTTCTTATAAATAGATACGTTCATTTTAAAAAATGGTAATGAACTGCATTCATACTGTAGTTAAAAGCCCAGAAATTGAGAAATCCAATTTCCTGTTTAGGGGAAAGGAATGAACAGAGCCCCAACTATTTCTCCCAGGCTGAGTCCCAGGTGCCAATTTTCACCTTGAATTAAAACTTTAAGTCAAAATTCAGCAACTGTGCCAGACCCCTCTGGGCTTCCTCTCTCCCAGCAGTTCTGCCTGAATTCTGTCTTCAGCAAGTTCACACGTCGGCTATCCATCAGGAAGCCACTGTTGTTAGCAGCCAGGTGAATAGTCTTTATTTAGCATAAAGGTTATGTTAAGAGCCATTTTCCCTGAATATTTGGGTTTGACCCTCCCCCCACCTTTTTTTTTTCTTGTTGTTGGTCTTAAGGGAGGCCACAGATACCACCTGATTGGCATGGTTCCTTCTATGAGAATAATCTAGATTCGGCTCAGTTTAATCACATCAGAAGCAAACTCACATACCAGAAAACGGCTGGAATTGGAGTCTGAGGATACAGGTTTATTTCTTACCTCTGCCACTTACAAGATGGGTGACATTGGAGTAGTCATTGCACCTCACTCTAGGTCCCAGACTCCTTGTCTATGAACTGAGTACATTGGACTAGATGACCTGGAGGATCACTCAGCTCTCCATCCTATGAATTTCAGCTCTGTGTGACCATGAACCCTATGGGATCCCCATTTCTGGATCTGTAAAACAAGGGAGTCGAGCTGTATAACCACTGTGTTTGGAGTATGAGGACCCAGGCTTGAATCCCAGATGTTGCTTAGGAACTGTGTGACCATGAGTCAGTCATTTTACTTTAATGGGTCAGTTTCTTCATCTATAAAATCAGAGGGGTTGGATGCATATTATGTGTGTTTACATATATATATATATATATATGTGTATGCATGTGTGTATATATGTATGTATATTTAATTCAAGCCAAATATCCTTCTCTTAGGCAGTTCAAGTTTGAAAATGCTATTTATTAAGCAATACCATGGTGGGTATCCCTGGCTCTGGAATCAGGAAGTAAAGGAAGACTTGAGTTCAAAACTAGTCTCAGACACTTATTAGCTGTGTGACTCTGGGCAAGTCATTTAACCTCTGTTTGCCTTAATCCAATGAAGGAAATGGAGAACCACTCCAGTATCTTTACCAAGAAAACTCCATGGACAATATTGGTTTGCTGTGGTCCACAGGATCATGAAGAGTTGGATATGATTGAATGACTGAAAAGTAACAATGTGCTGAGAAGGACCAGCTTTAAATTCTGATTGTCCTGGGTACTAAGTCATTTCCTAAGATTGTTTCTGAACATTGGAAGAGAAGTAGAGATTTGGAGCAAAATTGATCTTTTGTGTGAGTAGCCTAATAACTCTCAATTCTTTAATAAATGCTTGTTAGATGGCCTTGTTTTTCAAGGGTTGACACAGGCCAGAAATTCTCTTTGGTTGACATGTGCCAAGCTTCAGGGAAGCATCTAACCACAGTGATGTTTATTGCTCTGAGATCAGATTCTTCTTGAAGTGGTTGGCTTTCTACTGTGGCAGTGAGATATATGAGAAAGAGCATGGATTGGAGGACCTAGTATTATCACTTACACCCTGTGTGACCTTGGTTGAGACTCTCAATCTCAGTGGACTTCAGTTTCCTCATCTGCAAAATGGAAGATTGTACTAGATGACTTTTAAAGTCCCTTTTAGCTCCAAGTCTATTGATAATAGTTTGATGTTTGTGTTCTATAGAAGGGACAGCTAGGTGGCCCAGTAGATAGTCGGGAAGACTCACCTTCCTGAGTTCAACTCTGGCCTCAGACTCTTACTAGCTGTGTGACTCTGGGCAACTTACTTACCCCTATTTGCTTCAGTTTCCTCATCAGTAAAATGAGTTGGAGAAGGAAATGACAAACCACTCCAGTATTTGCCAAGAAAACCCCAATGAAGTCATGAAGCATTGGACATGACTGAGATGACTGAACAACAACAAATTCTATAGAAATTGAAAGGAGATGAATTTAGGTTTGATCTCAAGGGGAAAACACTAATAATTAGAGTAGTCCAAAGGTGTGATGAACTGCTTCAAGCCTATTACTAGAGAAATTTCAGAAGTGAAATGGTCACCAGGTGAGTATACTGTAGCGAGGATTCTTTTTCAGGTATGGGTTGGACCAGATGGTCATTGGCCATCTAACTTTCAAATTCCATGATTCCATAGAAAGTTACTTAACTTCCCTGTTTCTCAGTTTTCTCATCTGTAAAATGAGGAGATTAGTCTAGATTTATGATCTTATGACTAACAGATATAAGCATTATACATTGTGTTAGAGCATATAGAACACTGGATCTGGAAATCGGGAAGTCCTGAGTTTGAATCCTGCCTTATTTGCTATGTGATCCTGGGCAAGTCACTGAATCTCTCTTGGCCTGAATTTCTTTATCTATAAAATGGAGCTAATAACGGCACTCAGGATTTTTGTGAGGATCAAGTGAGACAAAAGAACTTTGCAAACCCTAAAGTGACACACACACACACACACACACACACACACACACACACACACACACATTAGCTATTATCTGGTCCCTCTCAGCACATTATTATTCAGTCCTTCCATCATGTTCGATTCCTCGTGATCCTGTGGACCATAGCAAACCAATATTGTCCATGGAGTTTTCTTGGCAAAGATTCTCAAGTGGCTTACCATTTCCTTCTCCATTGACTTAAGGCAAACAGAGCAATTGGAGGAATCACAAAAAGCCTCAATAAGTAGGTGGAGTCTGAGAGGACGTCCTTGAAGGAAGTTGGGACGTGAAAGAATGAAGTGAGGGGCGATTGATACAAAGGCATAGATTTGGGGAAGGCAGAACCTTGTGTTTGGGGAACAACAGATAGTCTAGTTTGGCTAAAATGCAGCACTTGTGAATGGGAGTAGCATTAAAATCAGCGTGGAGAGGGAGGGCTTTAAATGCCAAAAGGGAGAAATCTATGTTTTGTCTTAGAGGTAAGAGGGAACCAGTAAAGTCTCTTGAGAAGGGGAGTGACAGGGTCAGATCTGTGCTTTAGAAGTATCAATTTGGGAGCTATGTGGAGAAGGGGGGGGGGGAGGATCTGGCAAATTGCTCTTGGCAATGGTCTTGATTGAATTTAAGTAATGGTAAATATTAGACATTAAAAAGTCATTGACTTCTTTAATCTCATCATACAGACTAAGACAACTTTAGAAGAAAAAGAGTATTTCAGAAGCCCTCAGGTACAATATGTGTGTTTCACCATTGGGACTGGGTGCTTCACAGACATTGCTAGTTGATTCACAGAACCTCGGACTTGGGAGAGACATCAGAAGCTATCTACTCTACCCCATTCTATTTTTTTTTTAATTTTAAAATATTTATTAGTTTTGACCTTAGATACTAATGACAGAAAAAGAGAATATTTCTGTGTACCTAGCATAACTTAAAAAGGAGAATTCAATATAAACTCATTAATTTCCGTTTTACACAAGTTATTTTCTTTTGAAAAACTGTGATAAACACTAGACATCATTTTCAAAGTTACACTGCTTTTCTGTGCTTCCAAGTTTTCTTTTGTTCTATGCGGTGCACTTTTTATTTTTTCTCCCCTCCCCAGGCTACCACTACACACTAATATGTGTGTATATATATATATAAAGTATACTATACATACTTTTATTTATCAGTTCTTTCTTTGCATATCAATAGCATCTTCTCTCATAGGTCTTCTGTAGTTGATTTGAGTCTATAAAACTTACAATGATTTAGTTGTTCAAAGTTGTTCTGAGAGAAATGATTATTAATAACCACCAAATTGGGGAGATTCGGATTTCCTCCTTTTTCTTTTATCTTCATTTCAAAACCTCAGTCTATGAAAGTTGAGCTAGCTCTCTCCTCTATCTGACCCCATCCAACCTTACAAGGTGAATTTCATTCAATCAAGCTTGGGTGGAGGTAGATCCTTTTGTCCAGATTGTCCAAGGCTGGGGGTGGCCTGGGTAGAGGGATAGTCTTTAAGAGTGACATGATGTCACTCTCAGCCCCTCATTGGAATGAGCTCACCTAGTTTTGTAAAATCATTAATCATTAATAATTAATTGTAATCTCATTAATGGTTAACCAATCAGAGTTGATTGCTACCCTCAGGAACACTCCTATTTCAAAAGAGCATATTTCTGTGAGCCCTTTGCCATGATTGTGTGTGGTCTAAGAGAGAGAGAGATAGCCAAAAGATCATCCTTTTATTAATAAACATGCTGGCATTATTAATAAAATGATTAAATTACCCCAAAATTGTCTCTTGAAACTTTTGAAACAATATAACAATATTTCTGTTATATTGTAAAATGTTCTCTTGGTTTTGCATATTTTGTTTTACTCATGTGTCTTTATATGTTTTTCTAAAATCAACCAACTCATCATGTTTTATAGCACAGTAGTCTTCCATTATCTTGAATAAATATCACCTCTCTATAGCATATCCAATGAGGAATCACCAAATCTCTGCTTCTAGACTTTCAGAGAAGGGGAACAGCTGTTTGTTCTGTTTGGGGATAGCTCAGTCTTTTTAGGAAGGCTCTTCTTACATTCAGCCTAAAGTGACCTGCTTGTGACTTCTCATTGATCCTAGTTCTGTCTTCTGGGGCAATTGTGACAGCCCTGTAGGACTTGTAGATACCTCTTGTATTCATTGCCCATTCCTGAGCCTTCTCACCCTTTTGGACTCACATAAAACAGTATCCACCTGGGAAAACAAACATTGTTATGCATTGTGGATGGAGAAGCCCATCTGAACATGATGGTCAAGACTTCATCTCTTCCTGGGGTCTATGTTTCTTATGATCTAAGATCTGGTAGTTGATTTCCATTATTTACTGCTAGCAGATGCCTCCCCTTTTCAGATCATTCCTGATTTATTAAAAAATTTATTAAAAAATAAGATCATTGCTGCTTTCATTGCTGTCACCATTGTTGCTACCATCACTCTAGTTGTCACTCCAACTGATGGCCTTGAAAGAGGATATCCAACCTAACTTTCCTATCCCTGTTTCCAGTAAAGGAGAAGTGAAGAGTATTATTGAATAGGAACACTTTATCATGTTTTCTTGCAGAGGTACTATGATGGAGTTTCAATTAAATCTTGGGGATGGGGCCATGTATGCTTTGTATCTCATTGAAAATTATTAGGCACTTACTTTGTTCAAAGTATTATGCTAGCCACTGAGACAAGATGCAAAGGAATGGGACTATTTCTACTGCTCACAAGCTTACAGTCTAGTGTCTCTCTGTGTGTGTGCTCGCACATACGTATGCTTCAGATACTAGCTGTTTGGCCATGGGTAAGTAAAAATCTCAGTTAGTCTTAGTTTCTTTCATTTGTAAAATGGATGTAATGATATCTCCTATCTTATAGGGTTGTTGTAAGGATAAGATAAAGTCATGTATTTACATATGTATATATATATACACATATTTATACATATATACCTACATATATACTTGATTATTTCCATTTTTACTCTACATGTACGTTATCTGCACACAGTTGTTTTCATATTATCTCCTGCATTAGATAGTGAGGTCCTTGAGAACAGGAACTGTCTTTTGCCTTTCTTTATATCTACAGTGCTTAGCACAATACCTGGCATATAATGGGTACTTAATAAATGCTCATCATTAAGTTCGTCATTACTGTGCTTACACTTGTAATCAGGTGTTCAATTCCTGGCTCAATAGTCGACCCTATGTTAAGTGAGGCAAGTTACTTAACCTCTTTCCTCTTCTGTAAAATGGGGGTGGGATGGGTGGGACTTGGACTAGATGACCTTCTAATCTGTCTTTTAGCTTTATATCTCTGATGAGGTAAATCGATCTATAACTTAATAGATGAGTGCTAGGAAGTTGTCTAATCTACAAGAAAATTCCATGATTTGCAAAGAACCATACAACTAGGTAGTTTCAGGAAGAGTATGAGCCTTTTTGACTCCCAAGCTGGTCCATTACTGACTATGCCTTGCTGTCCCTGAATAGCAGAAGCCAAAGGTGGGGAGAGGGAACAGAGGACCTCTTCAGGAGATTTCAGAGATGAGTTGGTTGAATATGGAGGAAAGACTAAGAATGCCCATAGGGGTGATGAATGAGTCAAATGTCCAGGTTCTGTACTGAAAGGAGTGAGTGGATTGATGAAGTCTCTCTAAAGAGAAGTCTCTCTCCTTTTGAGCCCCTAGATGAAACTGCTTCAGAAAAATGGAGACCAATATATGAAAAGAGATGTGAGAGAAGCCTCATTGTTATATTAGACAAAGTTATTTTATTTATGTTTTTGTTTCCTATTGAGTTTGTCCTTAATTTATCAAAGAGTTATTTAGCAGAGCTGAGAAGATAGACACGTTTCTCTGTTCTCTAATTCTTTGTTTATGAACCAGTGTAATCAAACATGAATGTACGCAGCTCAGGGAGTAGTAAACAACCATAGCTTTGTTATCGTGCTTTATGATATTACTTGAATTCCTCAAGAGATTTGCTGCACAGTTTGGTACAGACTATTTTTTTCCTATTAATTAAGAAACAAACTCAGTTTTAGAGTCTCAGTAAACACATTTTTAATTATTTCTGAGACACTTTCTTTTACTGAAATGAATTCAAAAAATGTAGCATAACCTTCTGCTCTCCTCTTCTCCACGAACTCATTAAAAAAAAGCCCTCAAATAGTTTTCTAGTCATTAATCTGGAATATATTTTTGGCCTGCAGCTTCCACAGTGGCCCTGCTCTCATTCACCAATGGAGCTCTGACCAGTAAAACTTTTAGTGGAAAAAGTTCACATGTCCAAGCTCTTTTCCTCCACAACCCAGTGAAAAGATCATGGAAGCACTTGGTTCTAGCTATGGTTTTCTGAAAAAACTTAGTAGAGACGTTTAATCTATGTTGGTGGCTCTTGTTCTCTCTTTCCTTGTTTCCTCATTATTTTTTTTAAAGCATCTCTCTCTCTCTCTCTCTCTCTCTCTCTCTCTCTCTCTCTCTCTCTCTCTCTATCCCTCTCTCGTCTCCCAGAAACTGTGGATTTGACCATGACCTTTCCTCTTCTTCACCTTCTGTATCAAATCAGTTGACAATTCTTGTCCATTTAACCTCCACAATTCTTGCATCCGGTTCCTTCTCTCACTCCCAGGTCCCCTAGCCTGTTTAGGATACTATGCTATCTCTCACTTGGTTTACTTCAATATGGCCTCAAGTGAGGTGTTGCTGTTTTTGGACTCTTTCCATTTCAACCTCCTCCACACAACCACCAAACTGATATCCCTAAATCATGTCTGACCTTACTCAAAAAGTTCCAATGGCTACCTTTTGTCTCTAGGACAAATGTAAACATCTTTATTTGACATTTAAAAGCTGCTCACAATCTGCCCCGAGACTACTTTTCTAGGCTAAAATGCACTCGGCACTTCAGTCACACTGGGTTACTTGCAATTTCCCAACCACAACACTCTGTCTCCCACTTCTACGCCTTTGTAGAGATTGTTTCCTATGCCTGAAAGGCTCTTCCTCCTTTCTTCTAATCCCCTATATGTGTGTATATATATATATATATATATATGTATATATATATATATATATATATGTGTGTGTGTGTGTGTGTGTGTGTGTGTGTGTGTGTGTGTGTGTATACATATTCTATTTGTTTCTCTGTGCACATCAGCTGCATTCAAAGGTTGTGCCCAGCCTGGGTAACGTGCTGGGAATCATATGGAGCTTACACTTCCAATCATCTGTATGCATGAGTTTATTGATACTTCTGCAGAGTGCTGCTGTTCCTTGAGGCACAGAATAATACTGTATGATGAGGAAAAGAAATTAGAAAATACCTCCTCTTTGGCCACATGTAAGTTCCTTGAGGTTAGAAAGTATTTCTTTCTTCCTTTTTTTTCTTTTTTTGTATTCCCAGGGCCTAGAGCAATAGTAAGTGATTAGTAAATACTTGTTATATTGAATCATACTGACTACAGATAGCCATTATGATGTATAGGGTAGGTTTCCTTTAGCTGAGTGGTCATACTGTATACAGAGTATTTGTGCCTAATCCGTAGTAGAGCATTCTGAGCTCATACTGGTCTGATCAGCCACAGTTAGACACACTGGAACTCAACTCTAGCCTGGTGATGTCATTTTGGTCCTCTTTGCCAATGAAGAACAACAACCAACCAATCACATGACTCACAACAGCGGAACTCACAGGGGCTCTGAGATTCATGTTTCTAGGAATCCATGGAATGATCTAGAGAAAATTTCTTCCCACTCCATCCCCTACCCAGCTGCCAAATTGATCATCCTAAAACACAAATCTGACACTGTCAGTCCCCTGGTCAGGAAGCTCCAGGAGTTCCCTCATGCCTCCATCTTTATTACAATGATTTTGTCAACTGTAGTATTTTTTTGGTGATGCTTTATGTCTAAAAAACTAAAAATCATGAAATACCTTAGTTTCTTGAAAACAGAAATAATAATAAATAATGATAGCTGACATTTATATATCACTTATGATGTACCAGGCATTGTGCTAAGTATTTTGTAACTATTACCTCATTTGACTCTCACTACAATTTTATGAGGTAGGTGCTATGTGTTATTCCCATTTTACAGATGAGGAAACCCAGGCAAACAGATGTTACAAAACTAGGAAGTGTCTGAGGCCAGATTTACCCATGGTCACAAAACTAGGAAGTGTCTGAGGCCAGATTTGATCTCAAATCTTTCTCACTCTAGGTCCGATACCCCATCCACTGTGCCACCTAGTTGCCCTGGATTTAATGATTAAGATTAAATTGCTAAAAGCAACTGAGTGTATGTGAGTAGATTGTAGAAGGGTCCCCATGAAGAATTGTGCTGGGAAAGTTACTTATAGGTTGTCATATAGGACCAGACAAAGAGGTGGTCTGCTTTTGTAGCATGAACAAATAGATATCAAAGTCATGGAAGTCATATAAGATCAAGAGAGTCAGAGGAAGGCCCTCAGCAAGTTGGGCAGACCCCTTGTAAGGGATTTATGGAGAACATAGACAAGCATTGCCGAGGAAGAGAAGACATGGATGTATATTGTCTTCTATGCCTTTGGTACAGGTGGCCTGTATCAATGATGATCATTGATCTATCTAAGTATAGAAATCCTACTCTAATATTTTATTATGTTGTGTTTATGAGCTGGAGATTTTAAAAGCCATGTCAGTGGAGAATGAGAGCTGGAAAGTGCCATAAGCTGGAAAAGCTTTAAATGTTGGTTATCACATTAGAACTTTATAGGATTATAGATTAGAACTGAAGTGGCCCTCAGAAGCCATCTACTCCTACTACATGGCACTGAAATAGATGATGTCCAAGAGGTCTCCATCATGAGGCTGACCACAGAACAAGATTTTACATTCATATTGATTTTCTTGGGATCTGACCCTAATCTACATTTGCAGTTTCACAGCATGTGACTCTCTTGACCTTACTCTATCTGATCCCATCAAATGGATTTTATTTTCTTCCTGTTCTTTATAGCTAGCACTCTCATCTCCAAGGTCTTGCAATGTTTGTCCCCCATGCCTGACACACCTTTCTTTCTGAACCCCATGACTTAGAATCCTGTGTTTCCTTTAAGCTTAAACATTTTTTCTTCCTGAAGCTTTGATGGGGTAACATATTACTCTAGAGTACAGTCTTTGATGCTGTTTGTTCGTTCAGGAATATGTACCCCACAAGAAGCTACTTCACTGCTTACTGCTTGTCCATATCAACTCATCAAGGGAATTTTCAGAAGGCCTAGAGCGGCTAACATATGTGTCAGCAGAGGAAGTAACCATATTGTCAAAATTAGAGATCTTTGAAGTATTGATGTATACTTAAGACATTATCTTTCAAAGTAGCTTCTAAATATAAAACACAACATTTGAATTTACATTTTTACAAAGGCTCAGAATGGAGCTATGCACAAGTGTGTTTTTAATTGATTTGATCCTACAACCTTCAGGCTACATAAAAGGCTGTTTAGGGCATCTTATGGTAGGTCTATGAGGTTTGAGGGGGAACAAGGAAGGCTGGGGAATTTGTTTCCCCTATAGGGGAGATTCAGAGAAATTCCAATGGTCATATTTAACTCTTTAAGGGATCCACAGATCACAAAGTAACTAACTACCTTTTCTGGCTCTTTCAATTCAAGAATTTCAGGTTTTCTTTTTTAACCTGTGTTTTCATCCTCTGAAAAGAGTTCTCTGTTTCAAAATTCACTCACATGCTAAATGCTGTTTTCTTGGGACTGCAGACCTGTCTGAATTGCTATTTGTACTTCCTTGATTGCCACTTCTGTTGGAACTGAAATGATGGAAAATTGTTGTTCCTGGTAGGTTTTATTTACTTTTCTTTATCTCAATAGTTGATGAGTGCAATGGGAAATAGAAATGGGATATTGACTAAAATTCCCAAATAACACAATCATAGAATCTGAGTTGGAAGGGACTAATCTATTGACCTGAATAAGAAATCTGTGTCTATAAACTGAAGCAGTTTGACTAATTAATCTCTAAGGTCCTTTCCAGTTCTCAATCAATGATGCTTCAGGATCCCCCTACCAAATATTAGAGAACTGGTAATCTGGTCTCTGCACACAATGAGGGACAATTCACTAATAATACTAACATTTATATAGCTCTTACTATGTGCCAGGCATTGTGCTAAGCATTTTACAATTATTTTCATTCAATCCTTAGAACAGCCCAGGGAAGGAGATGCTTTATTACTCCCATTGTGTAGATGGGGGAAATTGAGGCAGACAGAGGTTAAATGACTTGCCCAGGATCACATGGCTAGGAAGTGTCTGAGGTCAGATTTGAATTCAAGTCTTCCTGTCCCAGGTCCAACATTCTATCCATTGTGCCACCTCTCTGTCCTACCTTTTTAGGCAGACTCTTTAAAAACCTTATTATGACTCCAAATTTTAGGGAGTTATCTCCTGACATAATTCCAAGTCTGCCTCTTTGCATCTTCTGCCCATTGCTCTTGGCTCTGTCTTCTGTAGATAAACAGAGCAAGCCTCCTATTCCGTACAACAGTCCTTCAGGCATAACTATCATATCTGCCTGAAATCTTCTCTTCTCTAAGATAATAGCCCAACTTCCTCTGAGATCGTATTAGTATTGGTATTAGTCAAAAAAGTGATATTTTCTCTCTATACATAAAATAGTTATTTTGGTGTTTTTCATAAGTGCCATGTTTACTTCTTTGAGCAGTCACTTTAATATAATGCTCCCGGATGACATTGTTGAGGGGAATATATTTTGTGCCTGCGGCTACGATCCTGACACTTTCAAAGCAAACCTGGAATCCTAAGATGCTCATGTAAAACAAACCGTTTTAAAAGATAGGATGATCTAACTGCATGACTTCTTTTTTTTTTGGAGGGGGAGGAGATGTAGCTTTTCCTCAGAAATGACTTCTGAAGATGGTGTCTCCTGTTAAGGAAGAAGAGAAGCTTTGTTTTAAAGCTAGTAAATCTTTAGTGTCCTAAATAGGACACTAAAGTTTGAGTAATTCAATATTCAACAAAGCAATTAGGACCTGAGCCAACATAGAGCAAGTATGCACCTGGATAGGTCCCTACAAAGGGGTAAACTGATAGGAACTGAGGGATAGTTACTGGCAAATAAAAATGTAAGCAATTGGGCTGGAAGACTTCTGGATTGTGGCCCAGTGTTTCCAACAAGGGTAACATTCTCAAAATGCCCTTGTATGAATTAGATTAAACATTTTTCAAGTTGGAAGGCACTTTAGAGGTCATATAGGTTAACTACTACCCAAAGGGAAACTCACTCTATGACATTCTTTGTAAGAGGTGAGTCATCTTCTGTTTGAATAACTCATTTCTCCTTAAGGCAGCCCACATAAACTAATTACCATGGAATGCTTCATAAATATTCCTCCCTGAAACGTCCATGAATTGCTCCTGGTTCTGTCCATGGTTCCATGTAGAGTGTTTTTGGTTTCCCTCATGACCCAAACCTAAAATTTCATCAATGTGAGGATCTTCTCAGGTAGAAACTTAACTTTATGGACAGAGATGACCACCTTCTCTGCAATTTATAGTTCTGTAACTTACCTTGGACCCAGGTCACCTGACTTCACCACGAGGAAACATCTGAGGTAGAATTCAATCCAAACAAGTCCAGTGTTCCTTCCACTACCCAACATTGCTTTTTTTTACAGTGAGGTCATTATAGTGAACGAAATGACAAAAGCATTTCTTAAGTACTTACTAACTGCCAAACACTGTGCTAACTCTCCCACTGTGTTGGGACATAACAGCTCCAGGAAAATATGCCACTTGTCTTTAGAGCTGCCATTTTTAAACAAAGTCCTAACTTGGATGCCTCATTGTGGCATCAAGTTGTCCTTGAGTTCTTGGAGGCTATGTCAACAGAGCATAAGCTCTGAGAGGTTCTACTATGCTGGAAAGGCTTTGTGTATTGTCTCAGCAACAGGCTGAGTCTGTTTTGTGAAGGAATAATCTAGTTAATTGTGGAGAGGCACAAGACTAGCAGGCTGGCTTGACAGTGATATATTTTTTTTCTCACTGCAGCCCATGAAACAAAGAAAAAAATAATCCTCTGCCCCTTTTTGTTTTCCGTGGCTATGGTATCAGAGTGAAAGGAGGAAGGGGCATAATATGCTAACAATCAGTGTTTAAAATATAAATTAACTTTAGTTTGACTCTTGTTACTTGATGGGAGATTCTTGTCCAATGACTAACTAGCAAACATCGAAGGAGGAACAGAATCACATCAATCTTGACATGAAACTAATAGAAAGAAGAAAGTTGGAGGTAAATGGAAGGATAGATTCCTGGAAAGGCAAAGCAATGAGTCAGCAGAGTGACTTTTATTGTATACACAAAGACAACAAGAAGAAATAATGAAAATGGGGAAAAGGTACCATGCAGAAGTGAAACAATGCAACTCTAAACTAAGATAAAATGAGAAATAGCAACAGAAATGATATTAACAATCCTTCATTATTTCAGAATTAACCAATGTACATCAATTATGACAAAAAGAGAACAAAAGGATCCAGACAGCAATTTAGCAGACATCAGACTTACTTGCCAAAGGTTTCAGTATCTTATAATGTAAACTCATTTGTAAACTGTTAGGAAGAATGATGTGCAATGATTGGCAGTGTAGACTCATAAATCTGAGAGAAACAGTAGAGCGTAAAACCATTTCAAGGAAAGCTTGGCAAGATATCTACTTCAACAAAGTCATGCCAAGGGCAATGATGGATGAAGATAGGACAACAAGCAGAAGATAAATAGAAAAGATTTGCAAAAAAATTTTAACAAACTGTTTTCACTGTCAATTACAGTGAAACTGTAACTTTCACCCCCAGATTTGCGTATAGAGGAAAGCAGAAATGATGCACAAGAAAACAAAGATGGATGAAGCACCAAATTCCAACCAAATCTATGTTGAGACAGGACCTGTGCTGGAGTGAACGAAATTGTGAGGATGCTGACTGAAGGACTGATATGTTAAGTATCTGGAGGAGGAGAAGATACAAAAAGAAAAAACCCCACAACTCCTTATCAATGCCTCCCAAAGGGTACGTAACATAATCATAATTATAATCCTATATATTTACTCTGTAGAATACATACAATTGATAATATATATGACATGATGATCATCTACATATGAATCTATAGTAACCTACATATGAACCAAGGGCATTCTTAATGAGGATGTTAGGAGCGAGTAGATTTTTTAAAGGCAGTATTTTGCAATGGATCATGTCTTTGTCATTTTACAATTAACTAAAAATTGTAGAAAATACAACATAGCATTGTTTTTGTTGTCATTTTTGAATACAAAAAACTGGTTTGGTACATTTTCTTACTGACTCTTTTATGACAAGAAATCTCTCATCCATCTGTCAAAAATATTCAAGAATCCTTGGAATCTATAGCAACAGAAATAACTGTTAAATGATGATGATGATAGATATCAGGTAAGGAACAAAAGAGGGAAATGTATGTTCACCAGAGATTTTTTCACCAATGTGGAGAAAATCCATTTCAGAGTCCTGATCAAGGAAGGATTTCTTATGAATAGTGAGGTACTCCAGTCATCTGTATGTAGGTGACATTGGGCTAATTGAATTGAGCCCTGGAACACTGAAGAGCATTTTGGAAGAGATCTGTAATCACTCAAAGGATTGGCCCCTGTATTCACATGGAAAGACCAAGTGGATGAAGACTGTCTATTGCACAGATTTCAACATGCATTTTATGGGCTCCCTATAGAGCTTGTCCATCAACATGTATATCTGGGACAGATAGTACAGATGGACAGTAAGTGGGGTCCAGGATTGAGCAGCAGGAGCGCAGTAGGCTGTATATATAGCCTTCAGAAAAATGCAAAGCTAATTTACTGTCCACACGTTTCCCATAAAAACAAAGGTCTGTCCTTTTCATCATTATCATATGGCCATTGTTAACGTAGGGCAGAGTGGCATGGTATATAACTACTTTTGAAGAACTAAGATGAAAATCACATGGAAGGCCATAGGGAGGTGTATGATGGGTGTGAACAGATTGAAGCATGTAAACAATGAGTAGTTCTAAAGGTGAAGATGAAAAACAAACATCAGCATAGCAATGTAATATAGGAAAAGTATACTGGCTGGTCATCTGGCAACAAGGGATGACAGGTTGGCAGCCATTGGGTCTCAATGGTTCCCTCATGTTGTCCAGAGAAGTCAAAGAATATGCTAATATGTGGTGAGGCTTGAATTCAGCTCATAGGATCATAGATTTAGAGCTTGAAGAAACCTTAGAGGCCTCAAGTCTAATCTCATTTTATGGATGGGGAAACCAAGCCTGAGAGAGATTAAATGACTTGCCCAGGGTCACTTGGCCAGTGACTCAGCACTCTATGTACCATGTCACCTAACTGCCTCTAGGTCTTCTTGACTCCTAAGCCAGTTAAACCCTTCTGCCTCTCTGTACTACTATTATTGCCAAGAAAATATTTTCTGAGAGGTCCCCAAAGTTTTTGGAGTATAGTTTTATCTTGATTTTTTAAATTTATTTTTTTGATTAACAAAATTTTTTTCTTGCCTTCTCAATCTCCCCTCCTTGCAGAAAAAGAAAAACAAAACTTTTGTAACAAATATATATATATATAGTCAAGAAAAACAAACTCTCACAATGGCCATGTTCAAAAAGCATGTCTCAGTCTGCAATTGAATCCTTCACCTCTTTGTCAGAGGGTGGCTTAACATGCTTTTTTATCGGTTCTCCAGAATAGTGCCTGCTCATTGAATTGTTCAGTTACTAAGGCTTTCAAAGTCGTTTATCTTTACCATGTTATAAATTGTATAAATTGTTCTCCTGGGATGGTAATCTTTAAACTGAGGGATGAAGGCCAATTTCATCTTGTGAGTATAACCGAACAATTTCTGGAGGGCTGTATATTTTAGTAAAAAAGAAATTACTCATAGTATCCTTTGAGTAATGATGCCTTCCTCCTCTAGCTTCTTTTGTTACTCTGTGTTTCATTGATTCTTGGCTTCTTTCCTTGTTTAGGTGTCTCCATTTTGCTCTGAAAACTGGACTTTTCTTTTGGTCTCCCTCCTGGATTCACCTTCGTGCTATTTTGCATGGTACATTGTACGGTACTGTCTTTTGCAAAGTGCTGAGACAATTCTTTGCTTTGACCAGGTTTCCCTGAGGAACTTGACTTTTCCCTTTAAAGCATTAAGGCTCCATACAGTGACCAGTTTTCTCTTCCCGAGCTATGATGAATGGTGTTACTGGGGCAGGCAAGGGAAAGATCATTCAGTATAGAAAAGAAGGTAGGCATTATGCTTAGGGGGGGAGAAAGGACAGTTGTGCTGGATGACACCCAACATTTACAAATGAAAAGAATAAAAGTTTGATGCTTTGTTTCTTATGAGACCAGGTGGGCAAAGGGTTCTAATGGCACATGCAAAAAAAATTAGTCTTATGTACGGAAAATGAAACCTCAGCAGAATATAAATTGCTGGGGAAAACTTGTTACTGGACCAGCTGTGGGTTTGGTCAAGCTATGCTTATGTAGTTAAAGATTACTGCTTTAGGCCCTTTTCTGACCTGTGGATGAAATCCTTTGGCTTGGAATGGTCTCTTTTTTCACGTTAGGGCTACAGTGACTGTGCTAGACTTTGGTCATATCACATGTGAATGATTACATTTAGGTCATTAGGTAATATTTTTTGAAGGGAAGCTAACAAGCTGCAAAGTATCGCTAGAGGAAGGTAACTGACCATAATTCTCCTCATGATGGAGAGGAGAATAAAAATCAGGTGAAAATGACCAGAATTAATCGAGAGAACTGAGAATGTTGGTTTATAGGAAAGAAAAATTCAGGATGTCACGATCATTGTCATCAATTTAGACTCCAAAAGGAACACTATGACCAGTGGGTTGAAGTCACAACATAGGAAAAGGGATTCAAGTTGATTCAAGGAAGAACATTTAAAAATAATTAAAGCTATCCTGAAAGGAACAATAGCGAGCATCTCATCGTTGAAGACGTTGGATGAAGAGGTAGCATGACCATCATCTGGGATATTGTAGAAAGGATCCATGTTTAAGATGGATATCGTCCCAGATGACCTCTAGGTGGCACAATTGATAGACCAGTGAACCTCAAGTCAGGAAGACCTGAGTTCAAATCCTGTCTCAGAAACTTGCTAGTTGTACGACTTTAAACAAATCACTTAACCGCTGTCTGATTCACTGACCTCATTTCTAAAATGGGAATGAAAATAGTATGTACCTCTCAGGGTTATTGTAATGAGCAAGGGAGATAATATAAAGAGTTTGCAAACTTTTAAGTGCTATTAACTGTTACTACTATGTTATCTCTCTCAACTGGGAGAATCTGTAAGTCTATGATAAAAAGCTAATGAATGAAAGTTTTCTTAAATCCCTAGAGTTTGGAAGACAACCACTCCATGAGTTAGAGGTGTTTGCCCATAATTTTACTTGTGTTTCCTCTGCCAGGTACAATGACCCTTTGGGCTGGAAAGGACCCAACAAAAAAGGTTAATGGGAAAATGTTACCCAAGAGGAGTAAAATGATCACTGAAGAGCACCTTGCTGTTCTTGACAAGCTCAAGGCCCCAGGCTCATAGTATTTACAGCTCCAGGGCTTAGAAGACCTGACAGATATGCTGTCTGAGTGGATGACAGGGATCTGGAAAAAACTGTGGAGATCAGGAGGAGAATTTCAGCACTGAAGAAGGACAAATGTCCCAATTTTCAAGAAACAGAAGAGAATAGAATTTGAAAAGTATGTCAGAGAGTTTGATTTTGATTCCTGTCAAAATTCAAGCTGGTGCTGTTAAATGGTTTATTACTAAATGGCCAGTGAAGAAAGCAGTGATTTTCAAGACTCAGCATGGCTTTTTTGGGAAAGTGTCCAACTAGGCTGCTTTCATTTTTTTGGGGGGGAAGGGTTACTGGGTAAAGATTAGGAGAATGCAGTAGATATTGCTTATCTAGATTCCCAGATACCTAGATTTGCTAGATAGCTGGCAAGATTTGTGGAAATCCCTGATGTTTTCTCACAAAAAAAGTGAGAGAAGACTCAATGATTGAATAAGAAGTTGGATTCAGGGTTTTTTGAATGGTCAGAATCAAGTAGTAATTAATAAATTACTTTCGTATTGGAAGGGGGTCTCCAGTATAGTGTTCCTGGGATCCATTGGTTGGTCTGGTGTTTGATATTTTTATCAATGAATTATGGCCCACTGATTATTTTTTCAGAGGATCTGAACCTGGAAGGGAAAGCTAGTGTACTGAATGGAAGAATCAGGATTCCAAAACATCTTAGAAAACTGGTTTGAATTGAATAAAATGAAGTGTACGGTCTTACCTGTGAATTTGGAAATTTGACCTTATAAGTTCAAGATGGGGGAGACATAGCTTGATAAGTACATATCTGGTGTTTTAAGAAGACTGAAAGCTCAATATGAGTCAACAAAATCAACAATTTGATATGGCAGCCAGGAAAGCTTAATGAAAATCTTGGACTGCATTGAGAAGGACAGTGTCCAAGACCGGGATACTAATGGTCTCATTATAGTCTGTCCTAGATCATATCTAGAAGAGTATGATGATCATTTTGGGGCAAAAACACCTTTATAAATGACATCAAGAAGCTGGAGAGTATCCAGATGAGGGCAGTGATGATGGTGAAGGGTTTTGAGCCCATGCCACATAGCGACCAGTTGAGAAAAATGGGAACATACAACACAGAGAAGACTAATGACTAATATGATAGTTTTCTTCAAGTGTTTCAAGAGCTTTCATGTGGAAGAGGGATTATACTTGTTTTAATTTGGTCCCAGAGGGAAGAACTAGATAAAATATGTGAAGGTTGTAAAGAGAAAATTTAGGCATGATGTCGTTAGAGGTGTTCAATAGTAGAATGGGTTGCCTCCGGAAATAGTAAGTTCCTCTTCATTAGAGATTTTCAATCAATGACTCTAACCACTTGCATGGTATGTGACAAGGGAAATTTATATTAAACTATGAACTTCAAGTAATGGTTGAACTATTTGACTTTTGAAGTCAACCCTGAGATTTTGAGGGAATAATTTGATAATTTGAGGGAATGATTGCAGTGAGGAAGGAGTTGTAATTGATGACTTCCAAAGCCCTTCCAACACTAAGATTCTATAATTTCAAAGGTGAGAAATATATGACTAATAAAGCAGTAAGATACGGAAGCCAAGTTGTTCTTGAAGGCAAGTGATATAGGAAGCATGAGCATTTTTTGTATGTCTAAAGACAGGGTGGGCCAAGAAGGTCAAATCACCTTTGCTTTGTAGTTCACATATAAAATAACTGACTTCCTCAGGGAAGGCTGTCTTACTAAAGTCTACACACTTGTCAATATGTCTTTGGAAATTTCTAAATTTAATAGGAGGAATCAAGAGCATGGTTTGAAGTAAATCACAGTCTATTCAATTAGCAATCAAACAAAAATAAATGAATATTGAATAATAAATGAAAATATAGAACACATTCCCATATGAAACTTTCTCGTCTGACTAAATTTCACCAGCTGGAATATTTTTGAAGTAGCATCTTCTTGGATGTTTTCAAGTAGAGAATTTGATTTTTCCTGGGAAATCTGCAGTTCATTGTAAAGATGGAATGCAATATCCTGGCCTTTGTTATTCTTTAAAGCTGAAGGCTCTAGTCGATTTCATATATGAAAGAAGTCACATGCTTTGAATCTGGGAAGCATAACTAAAAGTAGAGGACCAAAAAAAAAAAAGACCACCATCTCATTTGGACCTCCAAATGAACCGCTTGACTTCTTTTCAGGAAAAAAAAATTAAAAATAATTTAATGGGATTTTTAGTAGTGACTGTTACTCCCTCTGGCTGTGCCTCCATGACAGTAGAAGAAAAATTTGCCCTAAGATAAGTTAATTTGCCTGGTGATCTTTGTTTGAAAATTCTCTTATCTGCTCTCAATTTCAAAAAAACCAAACATGTCTTAAGCACTTATTATATGTAAGGCACCATACTGGATGACGATCAACCTCTTAATTATCAATGTTCTTGCCTGGTTTTATCTCCATGCATTTGGAGTCTTCAGTCTATCTCTTTTTGGGAACAAGTTACTGGCCTGAACAAATAGGATTTATACCGATCCTTAAGTATTCAAAAACATAATGAACTGATTTTAAGAGAACACTACCAGCTAAGAAGAAAAAAAAATAAGGAAAAAAGTGTTAATTCAAGATCCCAAATAAAAGTTTAGAAATATTTTTTGGGGGGGATTGGGATTTAGAGATTAAAAAAAGAAATATCTACTGAAGGATCAGAGAATCATAGATTTCAATAGAAAGACAGTGATTCCCTGATCTACCTGTCTCATTTTACAGATGACAAAACTGAGGCCAAGGGAGATGAAATGACTTTCCCAAAGTCACATGAGTGGCAAAACTGGGATTCAAATCCAGGTCCTTATTTGCCAAACCGTAACTTCAGACAATGGAAAAAGAGATCTAATAAGTGTGTACTTAGCTGAAACAACCGGATTGGTTGGGTCATCATGGCTAGTTTTTCAAAATCATCTAGATACCTTTAAAAAAAAATCTCTAACTGCCAAAATGACTTTTTCTTCAAGCCACCAGCAAGTGGTCAAAACCCCATCAACTGTAAAGAAAAGCCAACAAGATCAACAGTCACCAACCAAACTTAAGAAACTTTTTTTTATTGTGAATGTTCCTATTGACTGATTGCTGTAACAGGATGAAAGGATACAACCTTAACAGCAGTATTTCTACAGATATTGAACTGGGATTTAAAGTACTTAGGGGCTACAAGCAGGCACAGTGCTGGACTTAGAGTCAGGAAGACCTGAATTAGAATCCTCTCTCAGATGCTAGCTACGTGACCCGAGGCAAGTCTTTTAACTCTGTGCCTCGACAGGTTTTGTGTTGTTGTGAGGTAATATTTGTGAAGCACTTGACAAACCTGAAAATGCTATATAAACACTGGTATTTATTATTGCTGTTATAGTAGCTTTCTTATGTGGCACATGAAATACATTCTTATTCTTAGAGTGTATGAGAACCAGACTCAGAAGTAAAGTTCATTATTATTAAGGTTATTGTCTGCTCATGTGCCATATGAAATACACCTTCATTATTAACGTATATGGAAACCAGGCTCAGAAATAAATTTGCTGAGTAACCCACACTAACCCCAAGTGAGGATTTGTCATTTATCCTCTTAATATGAACAGTTATCAATGGCCAACTTGCATTTTATAGGTCTAAGATATTCATCCTTAGATGAGAACATCTCTTTGGAGTTATCCACACTACAAAAAAGATTAACTAGATTGTCTCCACATCTCTGTTCCCTCCTATACTTTGTTGGCATGGCTTTAGACCAAGGAGAAACGAGATGATAAAATAACTCATGTGTGGTTATGAAGTACAGTTAGGGTGTCTCACTGAAGGTCATCTGAATACTTTGCTGATGCAAATGGGCCCTGGGGCACATCCACCGTGTTGAGTAACTATGAAATTGACTACTAGTGGTAGGCAATCTGAGCAGTTAAGTGGCATAGTGGGTAGAGCAAGGGGTCTGGAGTCAGGAAGACTCATCTTTCTGAGTTCAGATTTGGCCTTAGTTACTAGCTGTGTGACCCTGGGCAACTGTGTTTGCCTCAGTTTCCTCATCTCCAAAATGAGCTGGAGAAGGAAAGGGTGAACCACTCCAGTGTCTTTGCCAAGCAAACCCAAAATGAGATTACTAAGAGTCAGATACAATGGAAATGATTGAAAAAAATTAAAAATGAGGAACCTTGCAGACTGCATATTAATTTAAAAACCATATATTAATATTGCCTATATTTTTATTATACTTTTATTTTACTCTTGTTCCCAAGCACTCAGGAGTATTGCCAGCTGACTGCTGTTTGATACCTCTGGTCTAGACCTAAAAAAGTGTTAATAGAGCAGATCAAACTTAAAAGTATGTCATGGGTAAATCTCTCTCCCACTCCCCACAGTTAACTGTTAAACACTTACCAGCACACCGTTGGCCAAAACTGGTCATCATTCACTCGGTGGACTCATGCTTCTTTTGGTGCCTTCTTCTCCCATCTTCTCAGTGGCCTTTTATGTTTTATTTCCTCTCATTAGAATGTAAACTCCTTGAGAATATAACCTCTTTCTTTTTGCTTGTAAATGACATGTTAAGTGTAAAATTTAACTACATGCTGTACTTAGCCCAATGTCTGATACGGAGCAATTGTTTAGTAAATACTTGATTTGACTTGATGGGAAAACTCCCTCTACCAATGAATGTATATCTGCATTTTTCTGGAATTTTATAGTCTTGAAGACTTTCCTGGGGCAGAGGCTAAGTGACTTACCCAGGATTAGGTATGTCAGAAGCAGCACTGGAATTCACATCTTCCTGACTCTGAGAGCGACTCTCTCTAAGGGCACCTTAGAGTCAAGGATCGCTTTATGAAGTTGTGTGAGATTTACCTCAAATATTTGTGAATTAATAAGCACTGACCTCCCAAATGAACTAGAATAACAACAAAAAAAATCACAGCTAAACTTTGTGTAGCACCTTTATCTTTACAAAATGTTTCACATTGATTGATCAACAAGCATTTATAATAATAATATATTTACTATATTAATGAATAATAATATAAAATTAATAACTAGCATTTATATTGCAATTTAAGGTTTGCCAAGCATGTTACAAATATCATCCTCAGAGTTGGTGCTATCATTATCCCCGCTTTACAGATAAGGAAAATGAGGCAATCAGAAGTTATGTGACTTGACAGAGAAACACAGCTAAGTGATTAAGGCTGGATGCAGGCTCAGCTCTGTCTGTCTTCTGGTGCAGCACTTGATCCATTTCATCATCTACCTGCTTTTAATTTATTAAGCACCTATTATGTTCTAGACATTATGCTAAGTGCTGGGGAATACAAATACAAGAATGAGAAAGTCCCTGACCTCAAGGAATTTATGCTCTCTGTGGGCAGGCCATACAGTATATAAGGTATATGAAAAATAGATACCTGGTGATTTTGTTCTGTATGTGGAGTACAAAAAATTGGGAAAATCAAGAAAGCACTCTTGAAAGAGATACTTAGGCTGAGTTTTGGAGGTACCTATAGGTTCTAAGAAGAGCACCAAGGTGGTACAGTGGATAGAGCACTGACCCTAGAGTCAGGAAGACCTGAGTTCAAAGACCTCAGACATTTAATAGCTATGTGACCCTGGGCAGGTCACTTAATAGCTATGTGACCCTGGGCAGGTCACTTAACCCCTATTTGCCTCAGTTCCTCATCTGTAAAATGGGGACCCACTGGAGAAGGAAATGGCAAATAACTTTGGCATCTTTGCTAAGAAAACCCCACAGATAAGTCCATAGCATCATGTATAATTGGACACAACTGAACAACAAAGAGGGGGTCCCCAGAGGGAGAGCTGAGAAAGGGGAGTATTCTTTTCTGGGGAAGCCTGTTCAAAGAAATGGAGGTAAGGGCTGGACTGTCATATCCAGGAAGCAGAAGGTAGTAAATCTGACTGCAGCTTTGAGTACGCAACGAACTTGAGGGTTTTATGCACCTTTTCTCATTTGGGTCTCATAATAACCCTATGGCATTTTTAATTCCCATTTTACAGTTAGGAAACTGAGGCACAGAAAGATTTAAGTGACTTGCTAAGGTTCACATAACTAGTAAATGCTGAATGCAGAATTCAAACCGAGGTCTTCCTGACTCCAAGTCAAGTGTTTCCCCCAATATTCTATATTACTCCTTAGAACCATGAGGATGCTGCTGAAGAGGACCCTCTCCAGGGAAAAGTAGGTAGAGTTGGGCAGGAGAGCAATTCATCTTGAGTATGCCAGGTGGAGAAAACATCTATAAGGTTTTAGCTAATCATATTTACATCTCTGTTAAACTGAGTTGTTTCTATGTTACTGAAACAGGTTGATGCCACAAAATTTAAAACTATATAGTGTTTAAAAGATATGATTTTAAATTTTTTCTCCCTCTGAATTTTAGTGCTCCAAGGGAAGAAAAAACCACCTCTGGTCACTTTTTCCTAGTTAAAGTATAGAATTTGAACAAGATTTAGAGAGTGATGTTTGCATTGCTTTTAATCAGTGTTAGAAGGAATCTAAGTAAATTTTTTTCACAGGATGAGAGAACAAATAGACCTGGAAAAAGAGGAGAAGAGAGAGGGATAGAAGTGAAAGTTCAATTAACAGGATCTCCTTGTAAACTGAACAGAAGAAGGTTTAGAGATAAGTCACAGGAGTTGGATAGAGGATAGTTGAAGACTGAAGAACAGAGACCCTGCAATTACCTAGCTATTCACCTAGGAAATATGACTGGGTACCTGGTACCATCAATCCTTGACTTACTCTAAAGCAGATTTAAATTTCACATAATTAAATGTCATTTTTTAGGTGATTTCTTTAATGTCTGCCATACTTATTCGATGGCCCACTAGTGGCATGGAACACGGACTCATAAAGATCACAGATTTAGAGCCAGAAGGGGTCTCAGAGGTTATTATCTTCTCCAAATTCTCATTTTACAGATAAGGAAACTGAGGCCAAGGAAGGCTGAGGTGGGATTCCAAGCCCAGTATTCTTGGTCCTCTGCTTATAAAAACAGTCTGGATTACTTCAAACAGGATGAGAGTGACAGGGTTCACAACATCCTTTCTCCTACTGAGTGTTACTAACACTTAATTTGTGGTAATTTCTCATTTTCCAATCTATCTAAATAGTTGCTGTTCTTTTTGCCAGGATTGTCTCCAACACAATTGCATCATTCCATCACCCATTATCATACAGCATTTACATACTCTGCACCTTTTAGTATTGATTTTCCTAGACCATAAAAACTCCCAACGTCTTCCCTTCTCATCTGAGTGTGGATACTTAAGAGCTATTATGACTTAATTACCATCTACACTAGCAGTTGCTTAAGTAAAATATACTTTGCTTCCAGCATACTCAATACCCTGCCTCCTAGATCAGCTTGTGGGTAGACTAGGGGCACCATTCTAGTGTGGGCTGTATGGCTGTATAGGGACGGGTGAGTACTTCCTTCTCTCTTCAATTTTGATCATACAGTGGGAATTCCATAAGATGAGCAGGTATAGGTCAATTATTATTTGTACCACAGATCTTATTCCATTTTTCTTCTCCTTGAAACCCTCATTCCAGTTTTCCAAGTTCTTAATCTTTTGGTATCATCTTCAACTTCTCATTTCCCCTTACCACACGCATTCAATCAGTTGTTAAGTCATGTTGATTGGACCTCCACAATGTGTCTTTCCTTTGTTCCCTTCCTTTCATTCATATACCATTTTAGACCCTTATCCACTTTATCCTGGGCTATTACATTAACTGTCTAATTAGTTACCTTTTCTTAAGCCCTATGGTATCCATCTCTTTCTCACAAAGCTGCCTGAGTGATACATCCTTGTCACTCCCCTACTCAATAAACAACAAAGGTTCCTTACTGACTTTAGGGACAAACAAGTAAAGTCATCTTTACCTCCTCCTTTTGAAATTTGCATTTTACCAAGTTTTATAACAGGTATAATTATCTGTACAGTAAAAGGTGTATAATTTACAAATAAATACGCATATATTGCATAGATAGCCTTAAAACATAGCACATGTATAAACACGAGTCTGAGTTTTCTATCAATGAATCTTCTCTACAATTTACAGTCTTTGGGAGTTGCTTGGGTGGGGGAGAGAGTACTTGTCAGAGGTGAGAACTGAAACCAGCCTGACTCTAGACTTGGCCCTCTGTGGTGAAAAACAGAGCGTTTCATTCAAATGCACATTGCCTTCCCCCTTCTTTTTTTTTCACAAACACTTCCCATTCTGATGTGACATTGAGTGGTTCTTTCCATCAGTTAATGACTATATTGAGGTCAACAGTGAGCTCACCTTAGCAGATGATGGAGCTTCCATTTTGCTTGTAACTGTATAGGGCTCAACATTGCGGAAATTAAAGGATAATCCATAAGTTGCTTTAAAGCAAAAGACTTCCTCTATCCATCTTGCTGAATATGCTTAACACCAAACTTCTCACTTTTCAAATTGATTCACATCCATATTCGTTGTGACATGGGATGTAAAATCTGTCATATGTGAACTGTGTTATCAGAAGACTTTGTGTATCATTCACTCATTCAGCTATTTGACGTTCACTGGGTGCCTACTGCATACAGGGTGCTAGTTGAGTTAGTCTATCTTGTGAGTGCTTTTTTTTCAGGATTGGTTATTTTTTTTTCTACTTCACAATTTCCAAACATGTAAAATAGGACTAAAAATACACATTAACTTAAGTCCCCATTTCTAAAAGAGAGTTAAAAGACCCTACAACCCAGAATATAATGGATTTGGTAATGGTGCTAGTCAAATCATGCCTCTCTATGTGTTTGAAGAATATCTCTCTAGCCCCAGCTATGGACCTCTTTCTTACAGTGGGCCTTTAACATATATGTGTGTGTGTGCGCGTGTGTGTATTTTGGGGTAAATTAATATTCTTGATGCAAAGATGTCCTTTTCCTCTTCCAATTCAATGCCTAACCCAGCTCTTTCCTCAATCCTGGCTCCAAGCAAGCCTACTTTTCTCAGGGATATGCTTTGTAATGAATGAGCAGGCGCTATGAATACAGAAAATAGGCAGATACAGGAGAATGAGGGGAGGGGATGAAAGGAGGATATTTTAGATACTTGTGAACTGTATAATGCTGGGGCCATTTCTGTGCCTTAGTTTCCTCCTATGTAAATTGAGGAGATTTTCTCAATGACCATGAGGTTCCCTTCTGACTATGTATAACCGTATGATTTCTGTTTTTTTGTGCCCAGTGCTGACCCTGGTTCTCAGTGGCCTGCAGATACATGGGGTTAGTTTTCATGAAAGTAAAACTTTTTAAGTGAGTTATTAACTGAAGTAATTTTGATGTGTTTGTATAAAATGAGGACAACTTTCCACCCCTTTCATTCTCTGTAAAATGATGAGATGAGACTTGTTGAAAAAGATCATGATGTTGGGAAAGGTCAAAAGCAGAAGGAAAAAGGGTCAGTAGAGGAAGAGATAGATAGATAGCATCATGGACACAATGAACATGCACCTGGACAGACTTTGAGAGAGAGTGAAGGTTAGAAGGGCCAGGTGTGCTGTGGTTTGTGTGGTCACAAAGACTCAGACGTGACTGAATAAAAACCACAAAATGATAAGGGTGGGTCTAGATGTCCTCTCAGATTCCTTCCACCTCTAACTCTATGATGTTATGCCTTGCTATGTGAATAGAGAGGATTAATTGATGAACGTGTTAACAAACATGGATAGTATTTATATTTCCACACGTTTTGGTTTGTAGATCTTAAATTTAGTGTTGGAAAGGGCCCCCTCACTTTACAAGTGAGGAAAATAAAGCTTGGATAGGAGAACCAAAGCCAGCCAGCTAGAGTGAAAGAAGAACGAGGAATCAAACCCAGGTCTTCTGGCTCTAGAACTAAGGCCACATCCTCTATAACCCTATTCACCAAAGCAAACAATCACCTCCCTCCCACAAAACCTCCCCCCAAAAAAACCAAAACCCAACATAAATCAATTCTCTTATTGGTCAAAATTCCAATAGTCCTTCCACTTCTCAGGCTTTTGGGAAGCAAATGAAAATTTTCCACTTCTCATTTGGTTGGATTTCTCCCTAGCAGACCCACTCACAAAGTCTTTTCAAGGACCTCTTAGGAATGAGAAAAACTTCACAGAAATGACAAAGTTTCCGCTTTCTGTGAAGTTCCCTGCTCCATGTACAGCTCACCATTGCATGTTATGTTTAATAGTTTGGCAAATACTGTGGGCTTTATTTTCTTTAAAAGTTTTCTATTAAAGAGAAAAAGAAGATTGTTGGATACGTACATGACAGCATTCTATGCAGAGTGCACTGAGCAGAACATTCAAGGATAAATCCTAACAAGCCCAGGGGATAAAAGACTAAAAAAAAAAATCAACTTGCATTTCAGATAGTTCATCTGGGCAAAAAGAGAAGAATAGAAATGGCTTTTATTTTCTCCATTCAATAATTTAAATGGCTGCAGAACGACAGTCATCTAGTTTCCAGGCAGAAAGCTCTCTTATTTATTTTTTAATAATTTTGTATGCCAATGGTCTACTTCTCCCACCTAATGAAAGCCGACGATCGATTCCTCCCCGTCGAGCGCAGAAAGCTGGCAAAATGTAGCTGCCTCACAGGTGACACATGTCAACGTCTGTGGAATTATACAGCATAGTAAAAATGGGCAGCCATTGACAACTCTGGCATTTTAACAAAAAAAAATACTGGTACAAAGACTGCCTAAAGCTATGGCATGAAAGAATGTGCACTCCTTATGATCTCCACCCTGGGTAGAAAATGAGAGATATTTCTCATCGATGTATAGGAGTGTCCCCTACCCCCCAAGTTGGAAATCTGGGCATTCACAATGTTGAATGTAAGTATAAAAATGTTGACTTTTAATGTATTCCCATTTTTAGTGTGTATGTGCGCGCGCATGCATGAGTATGCATGTGTATATGTGTGTGTGAGTATGTGTTAAAAGAACAGTATATTCCATGGCATCTGCCCACATTTATGCTTTAATCATAACAGCCTCGTTTTCCCAAGGTTTATTTACATAAGTGCATTCTCTGCAAATGTTACATTTAAAAGAGGACTTTTTAAGTGGACGTCTGCTGGCGAAATGAATGCAGAAGACCAAAGCAATGTGCCAAGAGAGGTTTGAAAATGTAAGCGATGCTTAATGCTGTTTATGAAATTCATTTTAACTTTGATGCCTGATTACATGGCAACACGTTTTCTCGTTTCCATCTGGCATTGTAAGTGCAGCGAGTAATTTGCACTGAAAGGGACCTAGGGGAGTGGTAAGTGTGTTGCCTCATGGGGATGTTGGTTGAACGTGTTCAGGCTGGGATACTTTGGCTGATTAAAATCTTGTGATCTGGGCTTTCTGTTTTCCTTGTTAGCATGGTTCAGTTGGGCCTCATTCCTCTCTCCCTTTTCTGGAAGCTTGTGAAAACACAGCCAATAGCTCATGGGCTTGAGATAGCTTTAGCAGCAAGATCAATGACCAAAAAGGAAGGAGATAGGAAGACTCCAATAGCCTTTCTTGAGGGTCTCATAACACCCCGTAATGAGCCAGACTTTTTCTCCTAATTGATACTCTTTTTGGGTCATCGTTTGGATTAGTTGTAATGACATTTTAATGTCCATTCTCAACCTAGGTTGTCACACTTCAGCCCTTCTGGGAAGGAAGGAAACAAACATTTATTAAGCACCTAGTATGTGTGTCAGGAACCGTGCTAAGCATTTTACAGGCATTATCTCATTTGAAACTCACAACAACCAAACAAAACAGAGGGTCCTACAATTTGGTGATGATATGGCACTACTAGTACAATCAATCCAGATGATGGAAATTAATGGATATTTTAAAAAAGTTGATTAATGTATATAATAGTTTCAACTTTCCCCTTACATATAGTAGACTTGTTATCTCATCAATGACGATGTCTCCAGTGGGGCAGATCACAACCCATCCATGTGTGTCAGTCAGTCAAACAACAAGCACTCGTCAAGTACTAGTCATGTGCCAGAGGTTGTACTAAGTGCCAGGGATACAAAAAGTCAAAAGCTGTCTTTGCCTTCCAGGATGTCCCATTCTAATGGAGGAGAAAATATGCAAATAATTAGGTACACACAAGATATTAACAAGGTAGAAGGGGGTAACACTAGTGGAGTGGGAGGGATGAGAAAAGATCCTGTAAAAGGGAAGATTTGAGTTGAATCTTGAAAGGAGCCAAGGATGCCAGGAGTCAGAGGTGAGGAAGGAGGGCATTTGAGCATAAGGAAGAACTGTTAGGAAAGCAGAGATGAGAAATGGAGCATTTAAAGAACAGTGAGCTCACTATGGCTGGATGGTACAGTATGTGGAAGGGAGTAAATTTTTAAAAAGAGACTTGAAAAATAAGAAGGGGCCAGGCTGTGAAGGCTTTACATACTACACAGAAGATTTAATATTTGATTCCAGAGATATTAAGGAGCTACTAGGGTTTATCGAGTAGGAGGATGATCAAATCTGTGCTTTAGGAATAACAAGTTAGTAGTGCTAGGCACAGCTGCTGGGGATACCAATCCAATGAAAGAAACAATCCCTACTCCTAAGGTGCTTATGGTATCACTGAGAGCCTATCAGTTTATTGAGAGAAATGTGAGGGTATCGAAATTCCAATCAATGAACATTCATTAAGCATCGCTATCTGCCAGACATTGTACTAAACCCTGGAAATACAAGCAAAAAGCAAGATAGTCCATGTCCTCAAGGAGCTTATATTCTAGTTGAGAAAGAAAACACATAAAAGGATTTTTCCATTTCCTAATGGGAATCTAGCCCCCACATTTAGTCCTGTTTAATTCTGGGTCCAACTTGTCCATTTCTAATGTCTGTCTGGGCTATATAGTGAATGCACACTATAGATTGTCTAACTACCTGTATGAATCTGTGATGCTAGATAGTCTTTGTCCCTTCGGTTTTTCCTGTATGGGTGGTGAGGCTAAACTCTTTTGAATGGTTATAAACATCATCCAGAAGTTTCTTAAATACTGTGGGACTTAACACCGCCAACACAATGTCATTTACTAACAGGACTATCTGGATAAATTTCATCACCTTTAACTTGGACTTTGCACTGTATCCTCTCTGTGTCAGTGGTAAATATCTTGGGTGAGCAAACATCTCCATGTTTTATTTCTTATTTGATATTTATGATCATATAGGGCAGCTAGGTGGCAAAATAGATAGAGCACTGGACCTGGAGTCAGGAAGACCTGAATTAAAATATTGACTCATCAGACACTTAGTCACTGTGCTACCCTGGACAAGTCACTTAACTCTTTTTGCCTTAGGTTCCTCATCTGTAAAATGAAGGAAATGGTAAACCATTACAGTATGTTTGCCAACAATACTCCAAATAGGTTCACAGAGAAATGGACCCGACTGAAACAACTGGAAAATTTATGATCAGTGTCATTTAACAAGTTTATCTTTGTTGTCATGTCTTTCAAAGAGTCTTAAATAACTTGGCAGGCACACCTTGTTCAAAGAGTCTATAAGGTGATGTTTCACTTTATGAAGCTGAATTAAATACATTTTTTCTGCTCAACAACTTGATGTGTACATTTGGATCTTTTAGTTAATTGTGTGATGGTCAAATAAAATAGAGTAGTACCATATTTGGTGGAAATGTGGTACTACTAGTACAATCAATTCAGATGATGGAAATTAATGGACATTTAAAAAAATGTTGACTTATGTATATAGTAGTTTCAACTTTCCCCTTACATATAACTGACTTGTTATCTCATCAATGATGGTATCTCCAGTGGGGCAGATCACAACTTATTCATGTGTGTTGGTCAGTCAATCAACAAGCATTCATCAAGCACTTCTTATATGCCTGGTGCTGTCAAAAATAATCAAAATAGTCTTTGCTCTCAAGGATTTCCCATTCTAATGGGGGAGACATCATATAAATGTGATGGTCAAGATGTGATTTACTATGGAGTGAGTACCTCTCGCAAAAATTTGACTTTTTCTTACTAATTACATTTCATAAGAGGCTCTCAATATCTGTGTACATAATTCTCATAGAATTTTTATGTAGGTGGAAAAAGTATTTATTTACATTGGTAATTGTGTATATTCTTTCAGTTGCTTTTTGGTTTTGTTATTAATAACATTCAAAATCCCCTCCCCCATCATGCTTTTGTTATATTCTCCTTTTTCTGCTACTATTGCCTCAACACCCTGACTATTGTATTCTTTCTACTGTGGCTCTCCTCTATGTATGTTTATCTAATCTGATTATATTTCCCAGGGCAGCGAGGTGGTGCAGTGGATAGACCACCATTGCAGGAGTCAGGAGGATCTGAGTTCAAATTTCACCTCGGACACTTGACACTCACTAGCTGTGTGACCTTGGGCAAGTCACTTAATCCTAAATGCTTCATCCTGGGTCATCTCCAGGCATCCTGATGAATATCTGGTCACTGGATTCAGATGGCTCTGGAGAAGAAGTGACCTGTATAGCCTTCCCTCACTTAAAACACAAAGTCAGGTGCAAGTTGCGTCATCATTTCTCTGATGGCATGGTCTTCTTTGGCAATGAAGGACAAAGACACACACCTCTAGGACTATTTATCATATTAGGGTACAAGTTTACTGATTCCTTACTTTGGTCTAAATGCTGAATATTAATCAGTGTAGCTAAATTCAACAAATAATTCTTCAAAGTCTATCTGCTATGGCAATCAGCATGGTATAGTGGATAAAGGGGTGGCTACTAAGCCAGGAATGCTTGTGTTCTAGTCCTGCTTCTGAAAAGTACTGCTAGTGTGACTATGGCTAAATCATTTGTCTTCCCAGTAATCTAGGTAGCTCTTGAAGACTGTAGTATGTAGATACTGAATTGACCTTCATTGGCAGAGAGAGCTGCCTCTTCAGGGAGCTCCCTATATTAATCAAATCCCAGATCTAGTCCCATACTCTAGCCTATGCTAGGCATTGGGGATTTTCTTCAGATCTGTGATTTCATTAGTGTAAGGAATTCTTTGAAGATAACACCCTCTCTGATTCAGATCAACACTGCTTGATAATTTATCCTCTTTGAATAATAATAGTAATATTAATGATAGCAGCTAACATTTATATTGTGCTTAATATGTGACAGAGACTGTGCTAAGAACTCAGACTTGCCCAGGGTCACACGGTCAAAATGCATCAGAAATGGGTCTTGATGCTCAGTCTTCCTGATTGGGAGCACAAAGACAAAGAAAGCTCAAACAAAATAAGTGACCCAGAAAAATAAAGTACCTACCCTTGATGAGTGGGGACTTTGGGATGATTCAGAGTGTTCACAGATAAATAAATATTGTCTTGTCAAAGATAAATGCAAAGATACTTTAAGTAATTTCAAGGTGAAAAAGTACATTACCAGTTTGGGGAGAGAGGATTAACAAAGGCTATCCTGTTGCGATGGCAATCAAATAGCATCTTTTGCAGTTTTTGCTTCAGTATAATCAAGTACCTCTGATTAAATTTTGCTTTTGTCAATCAAGAATCTTTACAACAAGTAAAGTATAGAAACAAGAGTTTCTTTCTCTAGAAACAGTGTATGTATTTGCATCTTAATTATTTTAATGTGATTAAAGATATTTCCCACCCATTGATGGGCCTGCCCATTGTGGGAAGCTTGATTAGGGACGTGGTTTTGTAGGAGGGTCCCAAGTACCTTTTGTTTTTTTATTGAGGCACTGGGTCAAAAGGTTGTGATGCCCTCTGACTCTAAAAAAGATGTAAATGCTCTGAGTTGAGGTTTTAATTTGGGGCTTAGTTTTTGCAAGAAGGTTTGCGTGCCAGATGAGGACTCTGAGAAGCCCTTAAGGAGCCCCTGGCTTTGGCAACTCAGACATCTTGTTTCCCTCTCTGGTAATGATTCTGAGACAACTGTACCTGTCTGTTGAATTATGGTCAGGCAGAGGAAGCCATGTCTGTTGATTACTTTGGGGCTTGCTGATTGGAAGTGTTTTTTGGCCAGATGAGGACTCTGGGAAGCTGTTAAGGAGCCCTCTGGCTTTGAGAACCCAGATGTTGCGCTTCCCTCTCTGGTAACTATGGTCAGACAATTGGGGTCTAATTGTCTGTTGAATTCAGGCAGAGGAAGCCCTGTCTGTTGACTTTCTGATTTCTCGGTATTTTCTTTGAAGTTCAGGGTGCTGACTCCCCTGAATTAGGTGAATGATACATGTGCTTGGTTAAAGGAATGACACATGTGCTTAATTAAAGTGATTGTTAACCCTTGAAAAGTTGCCTTTCCTTTTAGGAATGTAGATCCAAGAACCTGTGATAGCAGGTCCCCTTGTATGTTGGGATGCTTACTTATACAATTGTGAAGTTTTATAATTCCTCCAAAATTACAGTAAAATCTTATAAGCATGTATGGATCTGTTCAGAATATGTTAAACAAGGTGTCACTGACAGTGTCCCAGGTCAAGCAGAAGCTTGTTGGGTAAACTCTCTATTGTGGATTTATGGGAGGATATGGAGGACAGTTGCTCAGAGTCTGTGGGAATGGCTGGTTTGTCATCTCCATTATTAAAAGAAATGCTCATATTGTTGAGATCATAGATCCACAGAAATATCAAAGCATGGAAAATGCTTTGAGAAATTTAAAGAGGGTTTTTAATGCCAACTGTTAGTATTATGATTTGAAAATTCAATGAGAAGAGAGCATGGTAAAGAAAAGAAGGAAATGGACTGAGAGTTTGAGGCTTTGACCGGATTGTAAGTTCCTTGAAAGCCAGGATGATTTCATTTTATCTTTGTATCCACAATGCTTAGCACAGTTCTTTGCACAAAATAAATATGAAATGAACTACTAGCAAAATGAATTGAATTGAATCTGACACTTTCTTGATTTATAATCCTGGGCAAGTCACTGGACTCCTGAGTATTGCTTACTTACTTATCTGTAAAGAGAGGAGGTTAAAATCAATTAGTTCTAATGTCCCTTCTACCTCTAACATTCTGTTAGTCTATAACTAGTATGAAGGGATGGAATTGACTAGTTATTTTAATTTTGTGCAAACTCACCCTTTGTAATCATAAATTGTATGGACTCAGAATAATTGAGGAATGAGTAGATTTTGTTTTAAATTTACCTGTCATTCTAATATTTGTTCCCATTTGAATTTTACTGACACCATTTTCTTCCTTCTTTCCTCTCTCCCTTCCTTCCTTCTTTCTTTTTCTCTTTCTTTCTTTCTTCTTCATTCCTTCTTACTTTATTCCATCCTTTCTTTCCTTTCTTTTTCATTTCTCAAACATTCAGATTGGATTAATCTTCTTTTGCTTGACATTTAGTCAAGATCCCTTTTCCCACGGTCCACAGTGTTTCAGTCAGACTATTTTATGAATAGCAATCAATAAGGGCAAATCAAACTGAATTATAGAGAGAAGTTTCCTACATAGTGCAGCAGGAGTAGATGAAAATGTGACTTGTAATTACCATGTTCCTTTTCAAAGAAAGGGTTGGTAGGCAATAGTGGTGGTGGTGGTAGATTGCCGTGTGGTCCTTATTAACATCAATAGGACTTATGTGAGTATGGCATTCTAAAAATGTTACCCCTTGCAAATGCCTAAGGAAGCTAGCATCAGGCATATGGGGTCAAGAAAATACAGGGACATTTAAAAAAATGGAAACCTCAGAAATACATATTTAAGAATAAGCTGGAATTTCAGCTTGTGTTAAATCACTCAGTATTTTTGGCAGTATTTTGGAAACATAAAAAGTTATACTCTAGAGAAAGCATGACTAATTTCTTTACCTGCTGTTCCCTTGGTTTCTATAATATTTGTTAGTATTTTCTTTTCTCAACTGTGCTGAATGAAACCTCCCCCTGTTGGGTAAGATGGATGAGGAGTTCAGTTCTACACTGTGCAATGTGGTCTAAATTCTCATCAGCATGCAGACTTCCCTTTGAAATCAGCAGAGCTTCAGCATGCCACAAAGGAAGGTGTACAGTGAATTAGAACCAGATCCTGAGAAAATAACAGACTCCGTTTCATCTGTTTAAAATCTATTTAAAAGTCAAATGTAAAAACATGACAGATCATATCAGGGATCATCTTGCCTCCCCCCAGGTCAAAATCCAAACATAAAGTTATATATAATCATAAGATCATTTGTGTTCACCACAAGACAAATCTGCATCTGTTCAGAATGGAAATTACTCTTAACTTAATTCTTTAATATTTAATCATCAAACTGTAGTGTTGGAAGGAGACCTAGAAATTGACTGGTACAACTTGTCTAAACATGTAGTCTATGAAAGGATTAGCTCTAACAGATATCTGAAAGGTTATCCAGCCTCTGCTTGCATACATACAGTGAAAGGAAGTTCACTATCTCATGAGGCAGCCCACTTCTTTCTTTCATTTTTTGGATGACTCTATTTATGAAGAATAATAGTTACTATTATTATAGTAATAGCTAGAATTTACATAGTGATTTCAGGTTTGCAAAGCAATTTATAAATATTACCTTATTTTATCCTCAAAACGATCCTGAGGATAGGTGCTATTATCTTAATTTTTTTTAAACAGATGAAAAAACTAAGCAATGACTTGCCCAGGGTCACACAACTAGTAAGTGTCTGCAAGTTGATTTGAACTCAGAACTTCCTGATTTCAGGATAAGCATGAAATACCTACCTGTCACATCTCTTCATTAGCCTGAGCCAAAGTATTTCTCCCTAGGAAATATATGGTTTCAACCTACTGGAATCAGTTCCGCTGTCTGGTACTGTCCAGAATAAGTTTCATTCTTTTTTTCAGGTAGCAGTCCAAGTATTTGAAGGCAACTACTAAAATCTGTCTTGCTTTCTTAGTAAACATCCACGGCTTTTTCAGCGGAATCTTGTATAGCAAAGTCTTAGGTCCCTTCATATTGGTCACTCTCCTACCAATTTGACCAGGTTTGTCAATAGTTCTTTTCAAGAGTAGGTATTCACTTCCAGAGTTTCAGGTCAACAACAGGGAGTCTTCTTGGCAAAGATACTGGAATGGTTGGCCATTTCCTTTTCCAGCTCATTTTACAGATGAGGAACTGAGGCAAACAGAGTTAAGTGACTTGTCCAGGGTCACACAACTGATGAGTGCCTGAGGCTGAATTTGAACTCAGATTCTCCTGGTTCTAGGGCTGTTGCTCTCTCCACTGTCCCTTTTAGCTGTCTTCCCCAGAGTCAGGGGGACCTGAATTTGAATCTGGCTTCAGGAACTTACTATGTGTATTAGCAAGTGAGATATGCATTGTGTGTCATCATCTTTGACACCTCTGATCTAGTCCAATTCTCCTCAATCATAAGAGCTGATTTTTATATAGCAATTTTTAAAAGGTTTAAAAAAAACTCTATATATTTTCCCTTTTTTGGATAATTGAAATAGTGACTAGGTTGTTAGCACCAACAAATATATCAAGATACTCCTGACCCTCTTGGGTTTGGTTTTTTTGGCATTTGCCTCAACTACTATAGACAACTCCTTACAATAGTATGCGTGAACATACACACATACATGTGTAGTATGCTATCCCTACCAATAGAGCCTCATTGCCCAGTGGTATTGGAAGGAACTTAGATGTGGTCCTACATGTGGGAGAAGCCAAAGTAACTGCAGAGGACAGGGGAAAAAAAGGGTAAATGATGGTACCTGGAGGGAGCTTTTGTTGCCCAATGACAGTATCCATCCCCAATGCATCTAAATCGCCACCTAGAGTGAATGTTTAGAAAGTCCAATAAAATAAAGTGCTTGTCCAAATAACTTCACATAGCGAGATAACTGGAGTTTATCAGAAGAGACTGCCTTCCAGAAGGGATGAGATGAAAAGATGCCAAGAAAAACAGCACATCTGAAATATGGATGATGCCAAATAGAAAAATGCTGGCTCTTTACCATTTTTATGAAGTCATTGATGCCATTTATTGCATAGGAATCACTGCTGGATAGATCTTTTATTTAGAAATATAGTCAGTATTTGTGGAATATACCAGGCTACATCCTGTAGCCAAAGGGGGAAGGACATATTTTACTGAAAGCTTAAAACTGGCCATTCTGCTTTGCAAAATCAAGACCAAATAGGGAGAAATAATTTACCTAGAGTCAGCGAGGTGGCATGGTAGATAGAGTGCTAAACTTGGAATCAGGAAGTCTTGAGCTCATATGTGACCATAGATAAATCATGTAATGATAGTTTAGCTAAGTCAATAATAACATTTTATATACATATACATACACACACACACACACACACACACACACACACATATATATATGTATAACACTTTCTATAGCACTTTGCACAGTGAACTATTAGGTCATTTGATATCAACAACTCTGGCAGGTGAATGCTATCATTGTCCTCACTTCAGATAAGGAAACTGATTTAACCTCTTCCAGCCTCAGTTTCCTCATCTGTAAAATGAAGCCAATAGTAGCTCCTAACTCCCAGGACCAAAGGAGATAGTACATGTAAAGCATTTTGCCAACCTCACTCTAGAAATGCTAGCAATTATCCCCCCAGATTTCAGCTTTGTTTCCGAGGAAGTTTGCCTTTAATGTAGAAATGACGCCTGATGAAAATGTGCTTCCTGCCTCATTTATTGAGTCATATTTAAGGGTAAATCCTGCCATCAGAAAATCTAGAGAGGACCAAAAGCTTGCAGCTCAGCACAAGCTTAGTTAGTTTTAAAACCTCCAAGTTCAGTTTGGGTCAATTGACTAATTGCAGACTATGATGGATGCAGCATGAAATGAGAAATGCTCGAAATCCCACATATAAAACTGATGCCATTAAACCATCACAGACAGAACACTCTGCATATTTGTCCCATTAATGGGCAAAATTACAACCCCCTTGTTCATTGCCTGCAATTATCATATTTTTGTAGTCATGCCAGCTAGATCATTTACGTCTCTTCAGAATCTCTAAAGTTGACTCTTGAGTTACATTAATAAGATATCAGTCAATGGCAGGTGACAAAGGGGATGAGGTTATGAAACAAATGAGCTCTCTATTGTATCAGTTTGGGAAAACTGAGGTAGGTGTCATCCAGGAGGAGGCCAGATGGTGAAGTGTTTTATTGGATGCTGAGTTATATGGAGATGCTTTCATAAAGTCAGCTAGACCTAGTCTAACATTGTAAATGAGGTGGACACAAAATGCCCACGTCTCAGAGATGCTTCCACATTTGGGATTTATGCCTTTTAATATTTATGTCTCCTTCCTTGCTGTTCTTTCCCTTCTTTTCCCATTCTGCTCTCATATTATAGGGGCATGCTGAAAGCCTTTCAGTTCTGAAATGAGCTCTGTGGAGTTGTTCTGTCAAGGTTCACAGTAGAGGGCAAGTTTGCTGGTTCGAAATTTTGTAATTGCAAACTTGTTCTGCACTGAGATAGTGTGGCAGATGTGAGATTATGCTTCCTGGGATGACTGAATCCCCTTGGATGTTTCCCTCTGGAAAGAGCTCTATTCGATGTTGTTCAACTCCTTCCATCCCTGTGGGGACAACTCTACACGATGTTTACCCAAAGTTTAAGCAGCTGAGGAGACACATGGTGGACCCTATGCTGGAAACCCCCAACTAGGTTTCCTGGGAATCCATTCCAGAAATGCGTAGTGGAAGGAGTCATACAGAGTTATTCAGGATCAAGGCAAAGGAATGAATTGAAATGAATGAACAAAGCCATTCCCCATGTTTGCTAACTACAGAGCACAAGCTTTCAGATGGGTACAGGTGATGGTGGACTAGACCTGAATAAATGGTCAAGGACATAAACTCTAGCTTGGCTGCAGCTCTTAACCCTTTACTTCCTCACTGTCTCAGTTCCTTCCTACTCTCATCCACCTCCACACCCAATAGTCCCTAAGTCCATTTCTGAAAAACGTAGCTGAACAAAGGAGTATGTCACTTCATGTGCTATTACTGTTTTGATTTTGTCTTATGTGTGCATTGCTGGGTGCACTGGCATATAGAAGGAACCTAATAAAATGCTTGTTGATGTCTGATTCATTCTTCCCTGTAGTATTTGTTTGTATTTTGAAAAGCCTTAAGGCAATGATTAACTTCATGGCATTATTTAAGAGATTGTGTGAACAGTAGAAAAAGTACTGTATTTGGAGAGAGAGGACTCTGGTTTGAGTACCAGCTTTATTACCTGTGTGGCCTTAGGAAAGACATTTCATCTCTCCAGGCCTCAGTTTCTTAATATGTAAAATGGAATTATTGGAACTAGATAATCTCAGAAATCCCTTCTATCTCTAAAATATGAATTACTAGCAGTAGAAGAATCCTAGGTATCAAGGGGGGAGGGGTAGAGATATTTTGACTGGGGAGAACATTCCTCTGTGTGTGTGTGTGTGTGTGTGTGTGTGTGTGTGTTTCATTCCACCAAGGATATAGTCAGAGATTGTACCTTTGACTACATTTGTCCTTGATATTATGTTTGTTGAGGTGGGGGCAATACATGGAGCATTGGGCAACATGTTGCTGATTCCTTTCAGTTGCCTCCAACTCTCCATGATCCCATTTGGAGTTTTCTTGGCAAAGAGACTGGAATGGTTTGCCATTTCCTTCTTCAGCTCATTTTACAGATGAGGAAACTGAGGCAGAGTGAAGTGACTTGTCCAGGGTCACACAGCTAGTAAGTGTCTAAGACTGAATTTGAACTCAGGTCTTCCTGACTCCAGGGCTGTCACTCTGTACACTATGCCTTCTAGCTGTCTTCCCCAGAGTCAGAGGGACCTGAATTTGAATTTGACTTCAGAAACTTGCTAGTTGTGTCACTCTGGGCAAATCACTTCACCTCTGTCTGTTTCAGTTTCCTCAGCTGGAAAAAGAACATAACAATACTGCTAACATCTCTGGTTTGTTGTAAAGATAATAGTTGGAAAGTGCTTAACATGGTGTCTGCCATGTAGTAAGAGCTATATCAGTGTTAACTATTATGTTTGTAGCTTTAAAAATCTTATTGAATATGATCCAATATAACTGAGGTTATTAAGAAAACATTTATTAAGTGCCTACTATGTAGAGTTGTGTGAGACTGAGGAAAATACTTTTATTTTGCATTTTGATGGCTGCCTCCTTTGGTGCAGTGAAAAACCATTCCATGCTTTTCTTTCTTGTACCCTTTTTGTTTATATTTTTTCATTATTGTTCCACAGGGGATTTACCCAGAACCCTCAAAGTCAATTTTTCCATATTATTATAACTTCAAATAGAATGAATTTAAATATATGCAACCACTTCACAGGTTTTGTTGTTTGTACTTAATAGGCACCTATATATACATAGATTTATATAATGTTTGTTGCATGTACATATTTACACATATAAACGTATATATGTTGATAAAAATATAGCTGGATATCTATATCCATCTCATATTCAATATCCATTTCTATTTCTCTCTCTCTACCTCTCTTGTCATCTCTTGTCATATCCATCTTTATCTCTCTCCATTATCACTATGTCGCTATATATAGAATATTTCAGTGGACTGCCTGTCTATTTGCATGTACATTCTAGTCTGGGCAATATGTTTCTTTCATCCACTTTGTTTTGCCTTCATGTTGCTGTGAATGTCACTGGGCAGTAGTATGACAGAACTCCATGTAATTAGTAAAATGTGTGATTGACAGTATTTGGAAAACTTTACCATCAACATAGATTGTTTTATTTTGAGTTTACCCAGAACTTCCTCTGTGATAATGGTCAACAACATTCATGAACATTTGTTTCCTATTTTATAATGAAAACAGTCAGAGAACTTGGTTTCAAATCTTGTCTCTGATACTGACTGTTGAACATTTGACAAGTCCTATTTTAACTTCCCTAGGTCTCAGTTTCCTCATCTATAAAATGAGAAAGTTGCCCTAGATGATCTTTAATATTCATTCCAGCTTTAGATATATAATTCTATGAACCTATGATCTCACAGAAGTCCAACTTTCTCTCACAGAAGTCCAACTTCTTCATTTTATAGATGATGCCAATATATCATTGACCCCTGAAAAACATTAACTCCAGAGTCATGTTTTAGTGTACATGTGGTATATATGTTTGAGGAAAGTCTTCAAAATTTCATTTTGTTTTATTGAGTCAAATGATCAAAAAATCAGTGAATTATCAATACAATAGGGAATAATTACAAATTAAGTATGACATTGGTATATAAAACTCCTGTAGACCATACTCTATTAATAATTACACTATGTAGTAGACACTCAAGTTGCCATGCCATACTTTTTGAATTGTCACTCCCTCAATTTTCTGAATTACCACTTCACCATCCTCTCTGGGTTTCTACAGAATCAGCAACTAATTTTTTCCTTTCTTCCCAACCACAATAATGCCTACTTCTCATATTGAGTTTTATGCAATATGACCTCATACAATCAAATTGAGATATACTAACTGTGCTAAGAAATCTTTTACCCTTAGCCTTCATGACTAATTTACTGTCTGTGTCTTATCCTTAACAGTCTTGTTTTCTCCATCTAGAAAATGAGGATGATGTAATCCACCTTACTTATCTAGATAAAAAAGGCTTATCCAACTCTCAGAGGATTCTTTTTGGATAAATGTTCTATCATTACAAAGTGTTTCTGAAGGTCTTGTACAAGCAGTACACTTTGCTCCTTAGTGCTGTCCCATCTGATGGAAGACTCTGATTGTTTCCTATTGTCTGACTTGAAAGGATGGGATTTTCTGTTTGTGTCAATTGTCCTACCTTCATTAACACCAAATATTTTCACATAACAAAGAAAGAATAATTACCATTGAGGGTAGATGGATAGTAAAACACATTGACAAAGTGAAATGAATCACTGGAAATGTCTGGGAAGAAATGACTCTAATATACAATCTAATTGAAGGACATGTCTCATATACTAGAATTCTGAAGTATAGAAGGAATAGCAATTGTTTGAAAACTCTATTTAGAAGGTCTTATAATGGCAATTATCTTTATTTGGGTGTAATCAATGAACACTTTTTTTCAGACTCAAAATAAATCAAATTCAGATTTGGAAGGAATCTCAGAGGCCATATTGTCTTCCACACAACTGGAACAATAATTCATAATTCATCCTCACTTTAATTGAGGATATGGAGACACAATTCTAGATGGAAAAGCTCTAGGATGTGAGGTCATTTAATCTAATCCTCTTATATGAGGATTCTAAGGCACCTTGTGAAGCAGTGAATAGAAATCCAACTTAGACACTTGCTAGTTGAGGGACCCTGGATAAAGTTTTTTGTCTGCCTTGCTTTCTTCAACTATAAATGATAAGAGCACAACCTCCAGTGGTTGTTACGAGGATTAAATGAGATCTATTTGAAAATCACTTGATACTGTTCCTGAAATATAGTAAGCACTTAATAAATACTTATGCGTGTGTTTTTTACAGTGACTTTTTCAGGGTCTCACATATAGTAAGCAATAGGAGGATTTGAACTTGGGTCCTCTCTCTCTCTACAATCAGGTCACTTTCCTCTGCATTCTAGGTGCCCTTTGTCTTCCAGCCAAACTGTTTTATTTGATATTATACAAACTCAGCTTTCTATCTCCCATTTCTGTCTTTTCATAGGAGATATATTCCCTTTGCCTGGAATGCTCTCTATTCTCACTCCTACATGCTATCATCTCCTTCCTCCAAAACTCAACCCGTTTGTGCCTTATCTCTTATGGGAAGTTTTCCTTGATAGCCCGCGTGGTTCCAGCTCTCTCCCTCCTTAAAATGTCAAGTACATGATTGTATGTTTGCGTGTTGCATATCTCCAGTGAATGCAAGCTCCTTGAGGGTTTAGACAGTTTTTCCTTTTATCTTTGCCTCCTTAGAGCTAGCACAGTGTCTTGAATAGAGTAGGCATTTAGTAATTCCTTGTTGATTGGGGATGTATTGTGTTGCAGAATTGGTCATTGAGCCTACAGCTGAAGACTTCCAGTGAAGGGGAACCTGTTACCACACTGGGCAACAAATTCCATTTTTGTACGATGCCTACTATTCTAGTTTTTTCTTACACTGAACTGAAATTTGCCCCCTGCAGCTTAAGTCCGTGACTCTAAATCCTTCTCTGTGGTATTAAGTAGAAAATAGTCCTTTTCCTTCAAATTACGGACATTGTTGAATGCATCCATCAGAGGGGCTATCTGACCCTGACACCAGTGCTTGGAGCAGATTTGGACCAGTTGGATCCATCTTGTGGTTTCTCTGGAAACTCCCTTTTGCTGCACCTGGAGCCTGCTATTCTGACCAGATGTCACCACTCCCAGAGCCTCCCCAGGCTTCTCTGTGAACTTTATAGGGTATTTTGCAAAATAACTTATGTAACAGCTTCAAGAAGTTGTACCTTCTATGAGACTCCTTCCCGACTGAAGTGTATTTAAACCCTGCCCCTTCTGGGCAGTCCAGTACTCCAGTGCTGAGTGGTCTCCTAAATTGCAATTCCGTTGACTTAATTAAAGTACTGCTTTGGCAATCTCCTTTATTACCGATTGACAACTATCATTCCACTCCCTCCCTCTTCTCTTCTCCAGTCACTGATGCTAACTTTCAAAGTGAACTTCTCTTGCTACATTTTTCTTTAACTAACAGCTGTCCCCTGGTTTGAAACATCAGCATTTTGAAATGGAGAAAGCACTGGCCCTGGAGTCAGAAAGCAAGGGGTCAGTCTCTTCCTCAAAATTGTTTCAGGTTGCATTTTTCTAATTGAAAATAACACGAATTAGTGGAATCAGATTCATTTCAGATTCTTACTAGTTATATGAAGCCAGGGGTAAGTCATTCATCCTCTCTATGCCTCAGTTTCCTCATCTGTAAAACAAAAGGGTTGAATTCAACAGCATCTAAATTCCCTTCCAGTCCTAAGTCTTTGATTCTGTGATGTCTACTACATTTATCACCTTCTTCTCCCCAGGCCTTAATTTCCTCATCTGGAAAATGAAGGGGTAGGACTACATGGCCTCCAAGGTTCCTTCCAGTCCTTCCTAGATCTAGGATCCTATAACTTTTTATTTATTTTTACTGAAATGATTCATTCCAAATTCAGAGCATGGAATAGTAGCCAGTATAAGCACCAACTCTCTGCCATGAATGTGCCTGTATAGTTTAGGAAAAGATGTCCGTGGCTTCCTGGGAATTTTTCTGAGTGCAGACAGGAAACAAATTTGTATTACTTTAAAGAAATGTGTTTCCATAGGTTGGTAAAATCTTAGCCTTTCAGGTTACTATGGTTTCCTGTGTTTGTCTCCCCATCAAGTTTCCAAAAGACCTTAGAGACTGAGTTGACGTGTGATATCAATTTGCAACACTTCACATTGTTCCTGGAAAATGTGAACTATCGTATATCCCCTCTTTAATTTTGCAAAACGTTTTGCAGGGTAATTTGAGTATGAATCACAATGAGACTGGTAGCTCAGCTTGGCCCTTTAACGGGGAGTACTAAACACATTCCCCTAGCTCTTCGTAAATCTTTTTTGACTGACCTGCAAAATGTCAACTCCCACAAGATTCTGTGAAGAGGGATGATTATGGCAGGTGAATGATGCCATAGACAAACACTCTCTGAGCAAGAGAAGAGAATCCCTGAGATGCTTTTCACATAAGTTAGATTTTAACCCTGGTCTCCTGAGTATTGGGTTTGCAATGTTAAGCCAGTGAATCATCTAGTTGCCAACAGATATCCCATAAAAAATAGCGACATTCACTAGTTTGTTGCATTTTTTTCAGCCTCAACATGAAAAGCAACAGCTCACCCCATAGACCATAGCCTACCACTCTTCTTTCCAAAGCTCTCATTTTTACACACAGATTTCTATTAAGGCATTAGCGGGAAAGGGAAATGAGGTTGAGAATGACTTAGACATATCTGCTTTTTGCTGGGGGAGAAAGTGCCTCTCACCTTCAGTGCGTTGTGAAATGTACAAAAGTTCACAGCACATGTTGATGATTGTGTTTCTGCGACCAGGGTGTCCTGGTGTCTCTGATAGATCTTGTCTGTAGATCATGTGTTCTTGTGGTTGCTCTTGCATGTTCTTGATTTATTTTTTATTGAAGTCAAGATTATATAGTGATATAAAGTCCATGAAATCAAGTGATGGAGGCTAGTATAGACTTAGACTGCACATGCTGGCTTGGTGTTTTGGAAGAGTTTCAATGACCTCTCTTTTCCATCCATTTCCCAGAATTTAGTCTTAAGTATGGACTATTTTCAAAAGTCACTTTCCTTACTTTAGAATCAAATACTCTAAAGTTTTCTTTTGAGATCTAATTAATATATGTTGGCTGAGGCAATATATCACCCTTCCTATTATTAGGGTAATTTACACAAAAAAATTGTACCTAAATGGACACTCATGTAAACGCCCCCACAGATGAATGCCTCTGCAAGTGTGGTTTATTGGGTGGTAATCCATAGGGAGTAAATGATCAATCAATCAACCAGCATTTATTTAGTTTCATTTATGTTCCAGGCTCTGTGATGGGTGCTTGGTATACAAACTTGTGATTGAGTTGTTTCAGTTGTAACTGATTCTTGATGAGCCCATTTGGGTTTTTCGGGTTTTTTTGGAAAAGATACTAGAATGGTTTGTCATTTTCTTCTCCAGTTCAGTTAACAGATGAGGACACTGAGGCAAACAAGCTATCTAAGACTAGATTTGAATTTAGGAAGATGAGTCTTCCAAGATTTCCAACCCAGTGCACCATCTAGCTGCAAACTATTTGGGATACAGATACAAAGAATGAATTTGGCTTTGCTTCTTGGTGCTTATATTCTGTTGGAAGATATCAGAAAAATCATTGTTATCGGGCTGGCTAACATGGATCTTTGTATGTATACATATATATGTATATGTGTATATATACATATATATCTTAGTCACATGACACCTATGTACTTTATTTGAACATTGCCGGTCATTCCCAAGAACACAACTGAAATACATATTATTTTGGAGCCTGGAGGAGGTAGCTCCAGACCTATGGTTTCATAAGGAATTTCCAGTATAGAAACTCCCTTCATAATACAGATGATGCTGCTACTACCCTTGTGCAGACCCTTGTCATCTCATTCTTGGATTTTTTTTAATTTAAATTTTTTATTTAGTATTTTTTCCAAGTTATGTATCATTTTTGGACTATTGCAATAGGTGACTTGTGGGTCTTCCTGCCTGAAGTCTCTCCCTATTCTGATCCATCTTCCATTCAGCTGCCAAAGTGATTTTCCTAAAACACCAGTCCAACCCTGTCTCTTCCCTTCTTCCCCTCAACAAGTTCCAATGGTTCCCTATTGCCTCCAGGATCAACTACAAAATCCTCCACTGCATTTGGCTTTCAAAACCCTTCATAACTTAGCCCCTCTCCTGTCTTTCCTTCTTCCAACTCACTCCCCACCTCCTGTTCTTCAATCCAGTGACACTAGCCACTCTGCTCTTTCTTGAATAAGAGAGCCCATCCATTTCTCAGCTCTGGGCATCTTCTCTGGCAGTCCACCATGCCTGGAATGCTCTCCCTTCTCAAATCTGCCTATTAGCTTGCATGGTTTTCTTCAAGTCTCAAAGAAAATCCCATTATTTTTTTCCCAACCGCTCTTCATTCTAGAGGTTTCCTTCTCTTAATTACATCCTCTTTCTAAATTTCGTTTAAATTTAATTATATTCTATTTTCCTGAAATTCCTTTGTGTATGTATTTATTTGCTTGCTATCTCTCTCTTTGGACTATGAGATCCCTGAGGTCAGGAACTGTCTTTTGCCTCTTATGTATCCCCATCCCTTAGCACAGCTTCTGGTATAGAGTAGGAGCTTAATAAATGTTTCTTGATCATTTTCTTGCCTTACCTGACAGTGCCTGACACATACTAGGTATTTAATAAATGTTTAATAATTAAAAAAAAGAACTCAACTCGAGCATCCCCTTCAGCCTTTCCCAATTCCATTGCTTCAAATACCTTCCCTTCCGTTTTAGTTGGTATTCATTTTATATATATATTCTGAATACATTTCAGTTATGTATATGTTGTCACTTTCATTCTGATGCAAGTAACTTGAAGTTGTTTTCCTTTGTATTTCGGAGTCTAGCACAGTGCATGACACATAGAAGACATATGATAACTCCTGGTTGATTGATCAATTATTGTCCCAGAAACAACGCCCTGGATACCTGAGAGCAGGGACAGATTTCTAATTCAGTGAAAAGCAGGAATAGTTTGGATGTAGCAGCTCTATTAATCTCACTTGGGCTGACCCGTTTTAAAACAACAACAAAGGCAACATTACGGACAAAAGTAATAGTAACAACTACCAATAGTACTTTTAGGTTGACACCAAGCCCATTCCCTCACAGGTGCTGAGACAGCCTAACAATGGTAGGATGTCATCAACATGAACTGGGGACCATAGTGGGTAGGGTTGGAGTCACCTGAGAAACTGCCCAGATGCTAAACTCTGTTGACTTTATAGCTAAGGCAGCTGTTGTTAAAATCATCAGAACTCTAAGGCCGGAGCTCTGAGAAAAGAAACATGTAGTAAAAAACAAAGGTCAGGGATCATCATTCCAAAGTTTTCTATATAATAATAGCTAAATGTGCTAAGAGCTTTATTTAATCCCTACAACAATCCTGGAAGGTAATTGCTGTTACTATCCCCTTTGACAGATGAGTAAACTGAGGCAAACTGGTGAAGTGATTTACCCAGGTTCAAATAGCTAGTATCTATTAAATAATTCCAAGATGTCTCTCATAAGGAGGGATGCTGATCTTCTCTCCAGAGCCTTCATTTGGGAGTAGGTCAAGCTGGCTACTTGCAGTCTATGATCTTTCACCAAAGCCTGGTCCAAAGCTGCCATTTGTTCTCTCCTCCTCCCTCCAACTGTTTCCAATAAAGCTGGAGAAAGAACTGTTTCATCTTGGGGAGGGACATCAGTACTGAGGAACACATGAAGAGCTATTTCTTGAACCAGTGAACAGAGAGAAAAACTTGAACAAGCCTCTCTGTTTTTAATGTTTTTGTTATTGCATTTTTATGAATGACCTCCAACACCTCCCCTATGGGCTGGGTTCTGGTTAAATACAGAGCATTCCCAGCATATGGTTCACGTAAAAACTGATAGCCTCATTACTCTTGCTGAGGTGTAAACCTTGCATTTTAGAAAATGAAAATAGAGGTAAAATGAATATCCTGACAGTGTCTGATACATTGAAACTCTACACATGCTGTTCAATTCAATCAGACACATTTGTACTAAATGCCTACTCCATACAAGACATTGAGCTAGGCTCTGGAGATAAGGACAGAAAGGAAAAAAAATAAGCATTTATTAAGTACCTACTATGTGTCAGGCACTATGTTAAGAGCTTTAGAAAGATGATTTCATTTGATACTCACAACATCCTTATAAGACAGTTGCTCTTATTATCTCCATGTTATCATTGAGGAAACTGAGGAAGGCAAAACTCAAGTGACTAGTCCAGTGTCACACAGCTAGTAAGTGTTTGAGTCAAATTTGAACTCAGGTCTTCTTGACTCCAGGGTAGGATCTGCATCTAGCTGTTTAATAGGCATGATTGCCTTCATTAGACAACTCCCAGATGAGTAAACTCCTTTTACAAAGTCAGGCTGTCACCTTCTCTGCAATTAAAAAGCTTAGAAAGTTGTCTAGAGAAGATAGATATCAAACACAGTCCTTCCTGGGTGCAGTCTGACTGATTAAAATGTAATTGGGAAATATTTAATAAAAATGCAATGCCACATAATAGAACATAGATGTTAATGTAGTTTTCTAAGTTAATACATAGTTTTCTAAGTTAATATGCTTCCTGAAAAGACCCCTCTGTATGGTTTAGTGACCCCCTTATCATTTGAATTTGATACCACTGGGTTCTACAAATCACTCAGAGGTTAAATGACTTGCCCAGGATCACACGGTTGCCTTAAGACTGAGGTTTTGCAGATAGGAAGACAAAAGCATAACAAAAAGCAAATCCTTGCCCTCAGTGAGCTTATATTCCAGTGGGAGGGATGGAATGGAATGCAGCAACCTACCTCCCACAATTGTTGTGAGGACTAAATGAAATAACGGACAGAATTTTGTAAACTTTAAAGCTCCAAAAATCTTAGCAAGTGGTAGGAGGAGTTTAACATCATCAAGAGTCAGTTGGCTTCGGTTCTCATCATTCCACTGCAACAGCCTTCTTCAAAGTTACCAATGATCTCTTAATTGGCCTTTTCTAACCTTTCTCCTTCTTGATCTCCTAAGCCTTTGACGTAGCTGATTATGCGCTTCTCAACAGTCTTTTCAACTCACAGACCTGTGGCTAGAGCACTGGGCCTGGAATTAGGAAGACCTGAGTTCAAATGTGGCTTCAGATCCTTACTAACCCTGCCTCAGTTTCCTCATCTTTAAAAAGAGATAACAATAGGGCCTACCTCCCAGGGATGTTGCGAGGATCTAATGAGTTTGTAAAGTGCTTATTAAGCATCTACTATGTGCCTGGCACATAGAGGTTCTATATAAATGGAAGACACTCCCTTTTCTCTAGGTTTTCATAATGTGATTCTTTCCTTGCTCTCCTCAGATCTGAGTGCTCTTTCAAAGCTTTCTTTGCTCGATCTTCATCCAGGTTTTGCTTCTTAACTGTGGTCCTTCTTCTCCCTCAATATTATTTCAGTTGGTGGTCTCATCACCTCCCATAAATTCAGTTTTCATCTCTGTGTTGAGGATTCTCAAATTTACTTATCCAGCTGTAACCTCTTGGCTGACCTCCAGTCATGCATCTTTACATTGAACTTGATATCTTGTAAACATCTTAAACTCAACATGTCTAGAAATGATCCTATGATCTTTTCCCCACACTCTTTCCCCTTTTGAACTTCCCAATTATGGCTGAGAGTACTACAATTCTTCTAATCACCCAGGCTCCCATAGGTGTTATCCTAGACTCTTCATTCTCACCCTCACTTTTCCTGTATCCAGTCTGTGATCAAGGCCAGTTGATTTTACCTTATTAACAACTCCTATATACTTTCCCTTCTTTCTTCCAACACTATGATCACCTTGGTGCAGGCTCTTGTCACTTCACATCTGGACTATTGAAATAGCTTTCTGGTTGGTCTCCCTCCCACAAATATCTCCCACTCTAATACATCCTCTGCTCAGGTGCCAAAGTGATCTTTTTCATGCTTAAGTCTGAGTAGATTAGGCTTCTCTCTTTTTTTACTCCCTACTCAATAAACTCCAGTGGCTCCTTATCACCTCTAGGATGAAAAATAAAATCCTTTGGCATTCATAGCCTTTTATAACTTCTATTTTTCTCTCCTCCCTCAACTTTTCTGGCCTTCTTACAGTTTACACTCCATCCCATATTCTGTGACACTGGCTTCCTGTTTCTCAAAAAAGATATTCCGTCTCCAAACTCTGGGTACTTTCATTGACTATCCTCCATGCCCAGAATCCCATTCTTCCTTATCTCCACTCTCAGCTTTTCTCATGTAGTAGGTGCTTTTAATAAATGTTGATTGACTTACTAGTATAGGATATAAAAGATAAATTTGAGACGAGAGAAGGGTGATCACTGGTAGTATCAAGAAAGACTTCCTAAAGAAGGTGGGCCTTGAAGGAGGGCCAAGAGGCAGAAGTGAGACCCAAATGCATTCCAGGAAGGGGAGTGTCTGGCGATGAGACCTTGTAGGAAGGCAAGGAGGCATTGCTCATGGAACAAAGAATACCCCTGTCAGTTGCCTGGAATGCAGAATGCAGGAAGGGAGAATTGCAAAGCAAATCCATAAGGAAAAACTGCATCCTGGTCATGAAGAGCTTTAAACATGAAGATGAATTTATATTTCTCCCAGAGTCAGATAGGTACTTGGCAAACTTGCCCATTTGATCAATAACCTTATTTGTAAGACAATACTTCTCATACAATGTGAAACCTCTCACTCTCTTTTATTTTGAAATTACTATTAGTTCTTGAAATACTCTTGGACTTTGATCTTAACTGACAAGAAGTTCATATTTTGAAAGAGAATAATTCATTGTACATGACTTTGGATACCAATTTTCTTATTTGGAGGCTGGCTTTTTTCAATAAAATGCTTGTTCAAAAAAGTTCGTTCCAAATCAATGTTTCATGACATCGAGGAGAATTTTCTACCCAGAAACCAGTCAATTGACTGTTAACAGCCTGTATCTAGCTAGACTATCAGCCAAATTTTGGCTTCATTATTTCTTCTCGTCTATATCTATAAATATTATGGATAGGAAAGAAAATCCCTTGGGTACAATCTATTCATGATAATTAGAAAATACTAAGCTTAGGAATTAGCATTGTAAACTTGTACTCAAAATTTAATGGCATAAACACATATCTGACATCATTTATGTGGTTATTTCCTCATCCCACCTATTCCTATCCATTTTGAACATATGTTTCTTTGTATAGATGTCATGTACATATGTACATGTTCTCCCACAAATCCTCCCCCATCCAAGGGTCCTTCTTTACTTTATCTTGATATCACAAAGATGCTAGTGGAACAAATAGGTCATCTACCCCTCATTTCCCCCAGCAGTACATCTTCCATTTCCTTGATGAAATGATAGAGAGCTGGTTTCTGAGCCAAGAAGCCCTGGGTTCAAATCCCATCTCTTACATATATTGACTCTGTGATAGGCTTAATATCTCAGTACCTTATGTAACTGTCTAGGGCTTCATGCTGTTGAGAAGATGCCAAACTGCAGTGGTAAAAGAAGTGTTCTCATCTAGGAGTTCCTTATACAAAAAATATCACAAGATCTAGTTCCTCCCTTTCTGTTTCTCTGATGGCACACGTTAGATCTTCTTAGTTCCTTATTTGTAAAGTGTTACAGCCTGCTTACATATGTTATGGGACTCTCTATTGTTCTCTGAATGAAATTTATGTTTAATTCTTTGGAGACCAGTGTTCCATGACTCACTAGCATATAGCATGCATAGGTAATCCATGTAAATTTATGCCCTCCAGAAAAATATACAAGCATATGTGTTGTGTTGAATTCAAATGCAATAAACATTCATCTCACACTCACTATAATGATGACCCATACTCAAGATAGGCAGAAAAATGATGTGGGGTGATTATGTGGTATGAATGAGGGATAAGAGATGGTTAGCCTGTATACTACCTGTATATCTTCAGAATGTCAAGATCTAGATGAAGTTCTCCCATCCTGTTGGATAAATCATCAATAAACTTCACACAAGATGACTTGACATGGATGGATGAGTTGCAATCTATACCAGTGGAGTGACTTCTCACATTTAAGAGCTCACAGAGTTATTGAATTATTGACCTGTTTGATGTGTTAGTCATGAGTCTACAGAGATGAAATCATTTACAGACTTTGCCCTCAAGGATCTTGTAAATAAGTAAGTGCTAGGACAATGACGCATTACTTCCAGGAGCTTTGTACCTTTGTTACTTTGGAGAAGAAACATGGTGGTGTTGTGGTTAGGGGGTCAGCCTTGAGAGCCAGGAAGGCCTGGGTTCAGCTTATTACTTTTACATGGTGTTTGACCATGGATAAATCACCCTGGGACTATCTTTATGTCTATAAGTTATGGACCAATTATTGATCTGCATTGGTGGAAGGAACTGCAAGAGTTCTCTACAACATGGAAATCATAACTTGAAACCAAAAATTATTATTAATTGATTCATTTATTAATTCAGAGAGAGGAAGAGAAGGAAAGAGAGGAGAGAGAGAGAATGGAAGAAGAAAAGAGAGAGACAGAGAGAGAGAAAATATTATTTAAGATATAAATGGCCTGATAATAACGCTGATAAAGGCACATCTTAGGCCTAGGGTGAGCCATGAGTTTGAAAGAAAGTTGTTGGTTACACATTGGAAAATCCCATTTAGATCTTCAGAAGATTCATGACTGTGTTTAAAAATAGACAACAGCTGAATCAGTCTTAGGCTTACTGCTGGGCTGAGAGGACTGGCAGCTGCAAACCCACTTGGCAAAGCAAAAAAGCCTTCTTAGCTTTCCTGGAAGAGTCTTTGGGTCTCCCTTCCCTCTTTGCTCAGGTCATTTCCCTTACCAGGTCAGCTGTTAAATTACAGGGGTGTTGAAAAGTAACCTGGAGCTTCCTGTGCTCAAGAGGAGACTACTTCTCAGGAAACACTTATTTCCCCTAATTCCCTTCACCCTTATTTTGGGAGATGAAATGGACCTGGATGCAAATTCTTTCAATTTCTCAGCAAGAATAATCAAATCACCTACCACTTAGGGGAAGGAAAGACTAATCTGTGTCTTGGGAAAGAAGAATTTATTATATATAGTTATACCAATGCCACCTTAGGCTGCATTAAGAGAGAAATATTATTAAGAGAAGAATGGATTATTCTTTTTAAAAATATGGACTTCTTGTTAGTTAAGACCAAAGTCTGAGGGTATTTCAAGAACTAATAACTAAATTCCAATTAGTGTAAAATAATGAATCCTGTGAAGTGGTTGCATAAATTTGAATCTGTACTATTCAAAGTTGTAATTATGTAAAATATGATAGGACAAGTGGTGGGCCTGGAGTCAGGAAGATTCACTTTCTTGAGTTGAAATTTGGCCTTAGGCACTTGTTAAGTAACCCAGGGTAAGTCATTTAATCCTGTTTGCCTAAGTTTCTTCTTCTGTAAAATGAACTGGAGAAGGAAATGATAAATCACTCCAATATCTCTGCCAAGAAAGACCCAAATATGGTCACAAAACATGAGACATGATGGAAATGACCTAACAATAACAAAATACGGCAATTGGTTTTAGCCAAATGGGAATATTTAATGCAAATTTGAACAAGGAGGCAATATAACCATTGTTTTGCTCAGATTACATTTGTACCATATTTTCCATTCATTTTCTCTCTATCATTGGCTTAATATTTTCAGAGTCCTCCCAATCATAGCTAATGTTGTACATTGTATATTGTTTCTCACTGGATCCTCACTATAGCTCTGTTGAGGTAAGGGTTACAAGTACGACACCCCATTTTTAAGATGAAGAAATTAAACCATAAGTATAACTGCTGAGACTCTAGTCTCTATTTAAGAAAATGTTAATGTCATAATTACATTGTTTGAAACTACACTTTAACCTGGAGTTGAAACATGTTATATTGATGGTGAGCTGGACTTAAAGTTAAGAAGACCTAAATTTTAATTCTGCTTTAGACATTTACTTCCAGTGTGACCTTAGATGAGCTAATTCACCTCTTGGAATCTCAGTTTTTTCAGCTGTAAAATGAGGCAATTGAACTCAATGTCCTCTAAGGTCTCTTCAAACTCTTAATCTATGATCTTAATATTTAAGCATATTAAAAAATAAATTATGTAATATGGCTCTTGAAAATCCCAGGAGGAAATATAATAGAATCATAGATTTAGATCTGGTAAAGATCAAAACCTTAGAACAGGAAGCAACTAAAATCATCTAGTCCTTCCCCCTCATTTGAGAAATAAAGCAGTTGGGTCCAGAGAGGTTAATGATCTGTCCAAGGTCTCACAGTAACAGTAACAGAGCCAGGACTTGGTTTGCATTTCCATTCAAATTAGAGATGTGGCCAGCTGAGTCCTGATCTTTATCTTCCAGATACAAATTGTAAGGGGAATTAAGTGGTGACAAGACAGGAAGGATTCCTACAGTCTTTTCTTATATCCCTGGCTCTCCATTCAAGCATATGACCCTGCTTGACTCATGACTCAGTGACATGTCTTACAAAGGAGCTATAGACTCAAGTCCAACTCAACCCTTCATCCTTGAAAGGACCATGGAATTCTCCCTCTCTCTCACCCCCAAGCACATCAAGTACCCCTTTCTCCTTTCCACCCATTATGAAGTAGTTATGACCTTTTCTCTTCTCTGCATACATAATTATCCATTAGCATCTCTATTCAGGTGAGAAAATTCTTCATTCTTACTTTCTCTAGTGTCCTTTGTAACTCGGGCATCTAGGTGACAGAGTGGATAGAATGCTGGACCTTGAGTGAGTTGTTCTGAGGAAGAAATGAAAAACACACAGTAGGTGCTTGATAAATGTTCATTTCCTTCCTTCCATTTTTCTGACTGAGTGTTCTGCATGTCATTCACAATGTGACATTAGGGTTCAAATTTTGCAAAAGTAGGATTTCCAAATAATTATTGAACATTGATCATGCACAACCCCAGCCTCCCTTAGCCCTTTTCTGTCCAGAACTTTCTGAATTTTCAGTGCCTGAGATATTAAATCCGTAATAATCCTCCTCTACTACCTATTGTGTACATGTAGTCCTCCTATCCTAACAAAAGCTTTAGGAAAATTTATTCTTTATGTGAAGGAGAGAAATGGATTATATAACATTTTTCTTCTATCCATAGTTTTCATACCTAGAAAATTAAAAATTTTAGAACAGCATGGACATTAAGTGTGTGTATGTGTGGCGAGGGGGAGGTAGGGAGAAGATAATCTTATAAATAAGCTGATAATTTAAAAAATTCTGTTGGACAAAATATGGTTTTATCTAATCAAATTATAAGCTACAAATTCTCATATTCTTTAAAACTACAAGAATGTTTAAATTAGAACGCTTCTTCCAATAGTCCTTAAGTAACCCGACAATGTACTTTTACCCCATTCACCAAACTTTAATAGCTGCACTGTTATTAAATCTGACTGTAGTTCTATTTGATTTTTTTTTCATAGAATTGCATTCAATCCAGCACTTTGGTCTACCCTCCTGGAAACCGTCTTCATTGGAAAATCTATTGAGAACTTTGATCCCCTTATAAACTTACCCTGTGACCAGTTCATTTCATTGATCTGATCCTAAAATGTAAGCATGCAAGAAACCTCAGATAATTGGTTTGCTCTGATAGACTTACATAAGGTCACATGAATGGGGTGTTTGGATTGAAAGGAAAGCTGAAAATAATGTGAAAAGATTTCCTTTAGTGGTTCCCTTTTTGTTGAAAAGATCAATGGATTAGTTTCATCTCTGGAACAGAAAAAGAACCAAGTAGAATCCCAGCTATTTTTTTTTATTTGATGCATTATTAATTACACTTAGGCAAGCTTTATACTAACAAAGGGGAGTGGAGTGTTAAGGTAATTACCTTGAGAGTTCCATTAAAAAAGTAAAGAAACTTATAGAATCTTAGAGAAGCAAAGGCCTTCATAGGTCACCTAATCCCAGGTCTTTATTGTATAGATAAAGGACCATGGACTCATTGATAGAGTAGGGATTTCACATTAGCAAGACTGTGTTAGACATTTTATCTTGGATTATTACTAGACATTTGACCCCAGGCAAGTTACTCAACTTCTCTATACCTCAGTTAATCCATCCTTAAAATGGGGTTAAGAGCCCCCATTGGGCTGCTGTGAGGATCAAACAAAACAATATTTAGAAAGTGCTATATACATTTTAGCAATTACTGTAAACTGAGGCCTGGAGAGATGAAGATACTTGGCCAAAGTCACATATTATTGGCAGAAACAGGTCAAAAATCAAAGTCCTTAGTCCAGTACTTATAATATTAAGGCAGGTTGCTTCCCATAATTATTTTGCTTCCCTAATTAGAAGAACAGATAAAATGAATGAGCTTTGCTGTTGGTTTGGTGTCCACTTTCCCCCCTGCACTAAAGCAGGGCAATCACATTAGTTGAGATGCCTGTTGATTTTAGGGCCCTAGGGAGAAAACATTTATCTTTAATAGAAAAAGAAACCTCAAGAAATCACAGTCTCTTGACCATGGTCAAAATGCTGGCTGAAAAGTGGGGTAAGTAATAACAACTTTTTATTATTCAGTTAGCCACAAAATCAGTTTCTTTCCATAGCTCGCTTAGCTATTCATAATAACAACCCTGAACGTTGTGGATCTTCTACCTTTGTTGGATTTCTGATGTTCTAGAAATACCAATGCTTTAATGCTCTCCCCACTGCCAACAAATTTTTAGAAGACAAAAGGTTAAAAACTTCCCATCTCTGTCTCCTCTGCTCTGCTGGCAGCTCTTCAGTTTTGCCCCTCGTGCATTGAGAATGTATGGCTGTGCCAAGGTCATCTCTAGCTCTGCCCTGGTGAGGAGCAGCTATTATCTGCCATGGTGCTAAGATGGCCAGAGGTTCAGAAAGTTGAGAATCTCAGCATTTTGGCAGCATCAGGTCCCTTGACCTCACTTGTCTCCAGATGTAGATTCTCAACTAGTGCTATCTCAAGGGACATTGACACAGCAGTCACTGGGGCTGGGGCTGCCAATATGGGGTTGGCTGGCTCTGGAGCTGGTATTGGGACTGTGTTTGGAAGTCTCATCATTGCTCATGCCAGGAACCCCTCCTTGAAGCAAGAGTTCTTTTTTCTACACCATCCTGGGTTTTGCTCTGTCTGAGGTCATGGGACTCTTTTACCTGATGGTGGCCTTCCTCATCCTCTTCATCATATGATAGAGCCATTTCTACCCCAAACATTTCTGAATGTTCCTCCCTAACCCTTCCAGTCTGTGAATACCTCCCCTCCATCTTACCAGATGGCTCTGAGAAAGCCACAGGCTCAGAGTTTGACAGAGGGAAGACAAATAAATACTGTATTAATAAAAAAAAGATTAAAAATCATATACTATATAAATTAATAATACTTCTAATGATTAAATTACTAACTCACAAGGTTGAATTAAGTAATTTGGCTCTCTTAAAGAAAAGACAAAGGGATAATTGGTAATTGACCTCTTAGAATGTTGACAAATTTTCATATTTCCTTTCTTTAATATGACTGGAAGCCTCCTTGGGAGATGAATGTTTCCCGATAGAAAAACATTAGGGCACCTAGTGGAAAAGCTTCAGCTCTGAATATAAGTTTAACTTCTGCCTTTGACTCTTACTACCTATGTGACCTTGGGCAAGCCATATAACTTCCTTGGAACTTAATTTCTTCATTCATGAGATGAGGAAGGTATATTAGAAGGCCTCTGAGGTCTATCATTCTAATCTCGTCTAAAAGGGTGCGAATAACCTACCATATGATGGATCAGTGGGAGAAGAATACATTCTCCTCTTCTCACTAATTGCCTATGACTTCTGGTTATGCCACCAGGAAAAATACTGAGTCACAGGAGTGGCTTCTTAGATGACAAAACGTTTTCATCATTGTCAGCAATTTCCCTACATCTGGTATTGGATACAGCAGGTGGTATAAATGGAAGAGGACCACAGGATTTAGAACAAGAAAGGAGGGACCTTAGTGGTTTGTTGAGGAAAGAGAGTTGTGTAGTGGATACAGGGCTTGACTTTGAGTTAGAAAATGTAGGTTCAAGTCCCTACTCAGACACTTGTAACCTGTGGGACAAGTCAGTCAAACTCTTAGCCTCAGTTTCTCCATCTATAAAAAAGGGACAATTGGATTCAGAGGTGTACAAGACTCCTTTCACCTCCTATTATCTCTTCAGATCATTCTAACCAGGCTTTCCATCTTCAGTTTATCCTCTTTTCAGTGTAATCTTCCATATTACTAACCTAGTTGATTTCATTCATCATTATGCTCATGTTAGGGGGGTATCATGAAACAGTGACTAGTGTTAGCAAGGGAACCTCTGTTCAGGTTTCAGCCTCTGATGCTTAGAATACTAGCTATCTCTCCATGAAAAGTAGAGAGAAGGACAATAAGCATTTATTAAACACCTACTAGGTGCTAGGCACTACTAAGGAGTTTTACACGTATTACCCCTTTTTTTCCTTACAACTACTCTGTGAGGTGGGAGCTGTGGCGACCCTCATTTTACAGATAGGGAAACTGAAGCAGACAGTGATTTAAGTGATTTGCCCAGGGTCACACAGCTACTAAGTCTCCGAATCTGGATTTGAACTCAGCTCTCCCTGCCTCCATGCCCAGTGCTCTATGCACTTCATCACCAGCTACTTCTTGTTCTCGTGAACAAAGTACTTAATTTCTGTGAGTTTAAGGAAACTAAGATTTATCTAGAGCCCTAGGGAGGCTGTAATCCCTGTTGATGTTCATTGACAAAGTCACAAGTCCTCAAGTCATTCAAAAAGTATACATTAAGTGGCTACTATGTGTCAGGTACCGTGCTAAGCACTGGGACTAACAAGAAAGGCAAATGTAGGCCCTGCCTTCAAGGAGTTTACATTCAACACATGGCCTATTGGGCTATACAAAATATATACAGCTTAGATACAAGGTAATTAATTGAGAGAGGAATATACTAGCAGCAATTGGGGAGGGGAGAGGGATGGACTGAAATCTCCTGAAGAAGGTAGGTCTTGAACCAAGGAGTCCAGGGAGGCTTAGGAGAGGAGATGAGGGGGTAGAGCATTCTGGGTTTGGGGAGCAACTGGAATACTGATACATAGAGACAAGCGACAGTGCCATGCTTGAGGAATGGAAAGGAGGCCAGTGTGGATTATTGAGTATGTGAAAGACAGTAAAGTGGTAAAGTGTAAAAGGACTGGAAATGCAGGAAGAGGCCAGGCTGTGAAGAGCTATTGATGTAGTGACTTTTGATCATCTCATTTCTCCACTCAAAAATCTTCGGTGGCTCCCCATTGCTTATCAAAGGAAGCTAAACTCCCTTCCCAGATGAAGGTTTTCCATGATCTGTCTGCAATCTGCTCAGTCTTATTTCATAGAACTCTCCTTGATGTAGTCTATCTTTTGGTGAAACTAGGCTACTATCCACCCCTCATCTTAGTGCTCTTGCCTCCTGGCTCCACGCCTTTATTCATAAATGGAGACCTATACTTGGAACAGAATCTTTCCTGAGATTGCTGAAGACTCTTTCTTCTTTAAGGGTTTTCTGTCAAAATCCCTGCCTTCTTTCTCCAGTGCTTAACTAGAGGCTGGTTCTTCATGAAGTCTTCCCTGATCCCTCTTCTACCCAGGGAGAAGTCATGTCCCCTTTTTCAATTTTCTATCAATCAAACACTGTGCTAAGTGCTGAGGATACAAAAAGAGACAAAAGATGGTGCCTGCCCTCAAAGAGCTGACGATCACCTAGTACCCTGCCTGACCCTCATAGGATCATAGCTGTTGGTCTGAGAGGAGCCCGAGAAACCATATTATGCAAACTCTTCACTTTTACAGATGAGGAAACTAAGCCTCAGAAAGATAAAATGATTTGTCCAAGGTCACACTGATAGTATCAGAGGCAGAGCTGAATATATAGTATTCAATTCTGCTTTCATTAGTATAGGGAATAATTGGAAGGGATAATTGGAAGGGATTTCTTCTACGGATGTAGGTCAGCATTTGCTCTGCAAAGTGTAAGCTTACAAATCTTCTATTTATTTATCTACCTATCTATTTATTCACCCATTTATTGACCCAGCCTTCCTCAATTTTCTCTCCCCTCTGATTGGTGGGCTAGAGGGTGGAGTACCAAAGTCCTTCTATGCCTTTCTCTATAGAAGGCAGAAGCAGGAGTCTCATCTTCCTCTACTTTGCATTCATTACCCTGCCTGGTTTCAACTTCAAGGAACAAAATGTCCTCTGGTGTCCCCTTCTCCCCTTTTCTGACTTCTTTTGTATGATGTATTATCCTTTAAATCGTAAGCTCCTTGGGGGCAGGGAACGTCTTTTTATTAACTATATTCCAAGCACTTAGCACAGTGCCTGACACAAAGTGATAGCTTAATAAGTGTTTATTGGATTGGTTATGGACCCTTTCTCAGAATGTTTTTAAAAAAAATTCACAATTGAAGGAAATGGTAAATTTTATTTAGAGATTATTGAAAACAAAGATGTCATTTATTTTCCTGTTAAAGTTTATGTACTCCCTGGACTCTCTCCACTGATCTCTTTGAGGGAAAAGTCTGTGGGTCTTCGATAAAAACCCCTTTTTTGACACCTTTTTTTTGGTTGTTGCATAGTATGGGCATTCAATAGATGATTATGGAATTGAACTGAGGACTCAGACATAGAAAGTTTGCTGCAAAAAAGCAATGATCCTGGGCACATTTACAGTGTGTACTCTAAATCTATAAATATATTTGTATAGCTTGATACAGAGGAGAGTTTGACTTTACTCATGGAATCTAACATATGTTTTGAAATGAGAGATTTAGAATTTCTGTTTGAAGTTTCTCTTGACTATGTTTCTTATGGATGTAACAGCAACAATTAAAATTCTGTTGGGAAGCCAAGAAGCCCAGTAAATATCCAGGTAGGAACTTGCTGTTCTGATTCAGACTGGCTACATGTTCTTCATCCCCCATGGCTTTCAAAGTACCAGATCAGCTAAAGGGAGTGCAAAAAGAGATTCCAAAGCACAGCACAGAAAGCTGAGCAAAAATGTGGGCGTATTGATCCAGACACCTTGTCCTCTGACATCTATTCAGTTCATCTTTTCAACAGGAAATCATTAAGGGAAAATATGATGACCAAAAGTAATGGCATGTTCATTGTAGTGTAAATGATTTAATAATAGTCCTAAGATTGAGAACTTTATCATTTCTTGATCTGAAAGCACCTATTGAGTTAGAATGCTTAGTCAGAAAATCTCATCCTCTCCCCTCTTTTCCCCTAAGTACTACCTGATAACTTTGAAATTTTACAACCAAGAAACTAAAAAGGGTTGGTCCACCATAGAGGAGTCAGAGAAGGGTGAAAATTATCTCAAAAATGACAGCTGTCTTCAGACAAAATAACAAGGAATTTTTGCAAATTGTTGAATGGTGCAGAGCTTATCTCTTGCTGGGTAGATTTAGAAGAAGGAAGTACATTGTTTGCTCTTAGGGCGGGCATGGTGCAATATAGTTGGACAAGATGGAAAAAACTCACCCCAGCCTGACATGTGGTAGCTCTCTATTTAGCCTAATTTTTTTCTTGCTAACTAGACTGAAGTACCCTAAGACACCTTTTCAGTATCTTCTAAATCCAGGGCCCCGGAACAAAGCCCCAGGTGGCAAACTTGGTTTAGGCTTCCAGGTTTTGCTGCTGTCACAGTTAGATGACCCAGTGGATAGAGTGTTGGACTTGGAGTCAGAAAGAGCTGAGATTACATCCTGCCTCACATACTTACTAGCTGTGTGACCCTGGGCAAGTCACTTAACTACTTTTAGTCTCAGTTTTCTTTTCTATAAAATGGGGTGAGATAATACATCTAAAATACGTTGCAAGTCTTAAAATGCTGTACAAATGCTAGCTATAATTATCCTTATTAATAGTATTGTTAGTTTATTATCTTTCACTCTAAAACTATGAGAAGCATTGTGATACAGTGAGGAGAACACCGGACATTGATCCTAGAATTACTTGTTCTGCGCGTCTTCTCAGACAGCTAATAGCTGTGTAACCTTGGGTAAATTAGTTAACCTCTCTGGGCCTTTCATCCTCATTTTAAAAACAAAGGAGTTGGACTTGATAACTTCTAAGATCATTCCTAACTCTGAATATGAATATGCCTAACAACTCATGATTTGACCCATTTATTCAAACAATTAGTGAATTCAGTCCCCAAATTATAATGCTTGAAGAGTGGCGGTCTGAGTAAAATGACTCTTCTTTTTCAGGGTTTTCTTTTTAATGTTTCTTGTTAATCTGAATTTTACAAATACCCGCAAATATGATTTTTTCTTATATAAAGAACAGAAAAAGAGGATTGATATGAATCCTCTTTGATATGAAGTCACTGATGAAACCAATTATATAGTGTGATTAGCACAGTATGTGGTACATAGGAAGCATTTAAGAAATGTTTATTGATTGATTATGGTTTTTTTAAAAAATGGACATATAAGATAGTCTCTTGGCATAATGAAAATAGGACCATTGGAAGGCAAATTCTTCCAATTTTCTACTAAGTTTGAGTCAGCTCAGGTGGTACAATGGACAGAGTGCTGGATCTGGAGTCAGAAAGATTCAGGTTCAGTTTGCTCCAGAAACTTACCATCTTTGTGACCATCAGGAAGTCTGCCTACCTCAGTTCCCCCATCTGTAACGTAGGGACGACAATAGCACCTACAGTCCAAAGTTATGAGGATAAAATGAGATCATATTTGTAAAGTGCTTTGTAAACCTTAAAGTGTCATATAAGTCATGAAGTGTTGTATTGTCATAGTCACTGAATCTTGTGTTAAAAGTACCCTGATTTTATGTGCATTTGAATTCAAAATAAGATTCTGATTTTTATTTCATTTGGAACTGTTTTCCTCATCACACCTCAAGCAGGTCTAATCTTGTACAGTATTATCCAAGTGGTAAGAAATCTTTGTTATTGGAGTACTTTTCCAACAACCTCATCCCCTCACTTAACTGGTTTAAAGGTAGAGATTTAACTTAACTACAAGCCAGACTGCAGGATTGCTCCTGATGTCATCCTGAAGCACCACTGAGATAAAATAATTCCAAGGTTGGTTCTTATCAGGAGTGACTGTGACCAGGAGGACATTTTGGTAGTTCTTTTTCTTGACTAGGGTCCAGGTCAACCATTTGTGTTTAAGTCTTGTACAGAGGAGGAGAAATTGAAGTTCTTTGGGCTCTTACTTGATGACAGAAGAAACTTTTTGAATTTTTCCCAAACTTTTCAAATATTTTTTTAAAGGAAACAGCTATGAAAGCAGGACAGAGAGAAATAAAAGCAATGCCATAGCTTTGTCAACAGCTTCCTGGGAGACACCACAGAAATGTGGTCTCAAGAGTTGAGCCTGAACTGCCTCCCATTCTCTAATTTCTGCCTTTGCAATTTTATACCTTGAGAACCACCTAATCTTCTATAGCAGCCATGGCAGGGATAATATCTAAAACATATGCACCTAAAAATGAGTCAAAGGAAAGTGTTCAAGTTCTCCAATGGAAAAAATGAGATAGAAGATAGAGTGGTGATAGATATCTATATCTGTAGTGTGTAGGGGGCGGAACTTGTGGTTATGAAGATCTGAGGCAAATTGGCTGTGTGACTATGAGAAAGTCCTTTAACCTCTTAATGCTCCTAGGTAGCTGTTAGTTACATTCAAGTTTGTGAACTGCATTGGTAGAGAGAGCATTTACGTAGCAGAAGTTCCACACATTAAGGAAATCACAGGTTTATATTGTCTCCCTCCATCTCCACCCCTAAATGTGCAAGACAATATACTAAATATGAGTATGCAAAAGTGAAAAGGGATACAATCCTTTCCCTTGAGAAATATACAGTCTATATGTATATACATACATATATTTGTTTATGTAACAAAAAGTAAAATATGCTTAGAGACATAGGAGAGATGGCAAATCTGAGTAGGAAGAAAACATTTTCAACTTTTGCTCATTGGGGATGGGGGCAGTGGAGCAAGGAAGGATTCATGGAGAAGATGAGACTTGAAGGAAGATAAAAGCTTCAACCCAAATTGCCCAGATTTATTTATTTATTTTATCTAGTCCAAAGGTTGACAAAAATGAAAAAGAAAAAGAAAAATAAAGGGAGAAATGGGGAAAACAAATTAAAGACAGCCTTCATTTCCAACTAATATCATTGCCTGATTGCCCTAGTTAAAAGATAGGAATGGCATAGTAAATAGGTTATTGGCCTTAAAATAAGGAAGTCTTGGGATTTAATTCTCCCTCAGATACTTCCAAACTGTGTGGGTTCAGGCAAGCCATTGCACCTCTAGCAGCTTCAGTGTTTACATCTGTAAAATGGGGACTGTAATACTATCTACCTCCCAGGGATGTTGCAAGGATATAATGAGAAAACAAATGTAAAGCACTTTGCAGATCTCAAAAGTGCTATATAAGTGCTAGCTATGATTATTTTTCAGCCTAATTCAAACAAGAATATATTAAATGTCTGCTTTCTGCTAGCTACTTCTCGAAGTGCTGGAGATCAGAAATAGAGTAAGGATTGGATTTATGGTATCGCTGGCATAGGGAATGCCCAGGTGATGAGACTCCTATATAGAGTTGTCTGGAGTACTGAGATGTAAAGTGACTTGTCCAGGATTACTTAGTCAATATGAAGTAGTTCTTGTCCATGATGAGTTTATACATATACATACATACACACACACACACACATATATATATATATATATATATATATATATATATGTATATATATACTAGGATCCTTGATATGGAGCTAGGAATTTATTTATTTTTCTTTTGAATCTTGTTTTTTATTTTTATTTTTTAAATTATTCATTTATTTGTTTTCAGTTTTCTACAATCACTTCCATAAGTCTTAGATTTTTTCTCTCTTCAATCCCCCTTCTTTCCCTGAGATGGTATGCAATTTTATATGAGTTCTACACATACGTTCTTATTAAACACATTTTCACATTAGCCATGTGGCATAGAGGAATTAAAATGAATTGGAGACACCATGAGAAAAACCCAAACAAAACAAAACGTAACACAAGAGAAAATATTCTGCTTCACTCTGTGTTCCAGTTTCATAGTTGTTTCTCTGAATGTGAATGACATTTTGCCTCAAGAATCCTTTGGGAATGTTTTAGGCCCTTGCATTGCTGTGAAGGGCTAAGTCTACCAAAAAAATTCCTTGCACACCATGGTTATTACTGTGTACGATGTTCTCCTGTTCCTTTCATGCAGCATCAGTTAATATAAGTCCTTCCAGGCCTCTCTGAAGTCTTCCTGCTTATCATTTCTTACAGCACAATAGTATTGTATTACATTCATGTACCACAACTTGTTCAGCCATTCCACAATTGATGGGCATCCCCTCAAATTCCAGATCTTTGTCACCACAAAAAGAGCTGCTATGAATATTTTTGTACCTGTGGAACCCTTTCTCATTTTTATGATCTCTTTGGGGTACAGTCTTAGAAGGAATAGTTCTGGGTCAAAGGGTATACACTCTTTTGTAGCCCTTTGGGCATAGTTCCAAATTACTCTCCGGAGTAGATGAATTAGTTTACAATGGAGTTAGGAGTTTAGAAATGAATAGAACTCTTCTGTATAGAGTCTGAAAATATATTTAATGTATTTCGGAGGTCCCTTCTAATTCAAAGATCAAGGATTCAGTTAATATCTATATTTATATCCATTTCTATATCTACCTTTATCTAGAGGTGTCTTCCCTCAATTGCTCTTCATTCTATACGTAGAGGCCAAAGAAAACACATCAGGTTTCTCATTCTTACATCAATTCTTCAAATACTTGAATACAGCTACCATGACTGTGTCTCTTTTCTGGACTAGACTTTCCTGGTTCCTTTGACCAATCCTCTTTTAGGTTCAGAGCAACGTAGAAGTAGAGCTAGAAGGGACTTAAGAGGTTATCTGGTTCAACCTCTACGTTTTGCAGATGGGGAGACTGAGGTGCAGAGAGGCTACCTCTAGCAATGCATATTTGACTGCTGTTCTGAAATTAATAATTTTGGAGAGTTGCCTAGAGTCTTGAAAGGTTAAGTGACTTGTCTAGTGTCACATTGACCCATATATTAGAACATCCCCTCTCTCTATACATACACACATATGTTCATATACATGCAAATACTTTCGTCTTGTTGCTTACACTGTCAATTGAATGATGCAATAATTATCTTCTGCCTTAAATATTGGGGAAGATGCAAAATGTAACAATAAGACATAGTCCATGCCCTTGTGGAAATATAAAATTGAGTAGGCAGATGAGACAGAAAAACAAAAATTTCATCACAGACATCCTTTAACTTTATTGATCCCTTCTGTCCTGCTTTTTTATATGTGTATATGCTGAACACTCACAAATATAGATATAGAACTATATCTTACTTTCTTGAAGACATTACCAAGGTATACCATAATGTCATGAATTAATTTCAGATTTATCATCAAAGTAAACCTAAATAAATACTCTATATTCACTTGAATGAATAGAGGAATGTCATACTTCAGTCACTACTAATCCACTGGTCATCTCATTCAAAGGTATAAATTGATCTATTTCATGAACTTCAGCTTGAGCAATCATTGGGTCCCATATATAAGTTTTTATCTTCTAAGTTGAAATCGCCTAGGATTTTCTGTTGGACTGCAAAAACAAAAACAAAAACAAAGCAAAACAAACTCATCACTACTAAAATTAATTTTAATTCTTTTTTTTTGTTGGGTCCAAGGAGATCAGATTGCTCATCTGTTTAATCTCTGGGTTATTTAGGGCTATATATGCTATCAATTTCATTTTTAATGTTTTGAATTGTGCTTCCTTGATCACTTCCTATGATGATATCTCCCTGTGTCTCTTAGAAACAGCAGCCACACTAGAGCATTTAGTCTAGGTCAGTGAAAAGTTCCCCAGTGATTGATATGGATCAGCTTGTAATTGATTAGGTTTAAGTATGCATCAATCAGGAAGACTGGTAGGAAGGAACCATATGGACAACTTGGACTATGTCATGGTTCATTTGGCCAGGCACTAATAGACATCTAAGAATAATGTCAAGAGTGCTGATGCTCAGAATGAGCTGAGGCTAGCAAGGAAAGCTAAGAATAGCAAAACAATTTTGTTTTTTTTTAGCTATATTGAAAAAAAAGGAGGAAAATCAATTAAAGAATAGGATTACTACTTAGGGTAGGTATGGATGATAATGAACTGTAGAACAAAGACAGAGTGGCTCAACTGTTATTATTTTTCTTCTGTTTTCTCAGTCAAAGTGAAAAATCTTTGCCCTGGAAAAAAACAGAACAAAAATAACTGATAGGGAGTAAAAAGCCAAGATAAGGAAAGATCTGGAATAAGCATGCCTAACTAGTTTTGATGAGTTCAGAAATACTGGCCCATGTGAATTATCTTTCAAGCCCTTCAGAAAATTAATAAATTTGATAGATGTGTCATTGTCAATGATCCTTAATGGACTACGGAAAAGAGACACTGGGGACTAAAGAAGGACAAATATTGTCCCAATTTCCAAAATAGGAAGAGAATGGAGTTTGCATGTTCAGCTCAACTCAACTATACATATATTTATTAGGCAACTGCTATTTGCTAGGGACCATGATTAGAATTGGGACAAAGACAAAAATGAAAGTCCCTGACCTCAAGGAGTTTATGTTTTATACAGAATGAAAAATAGAAAATAATTTAGGAATGAGAGAGAATTGTTAATTAGCTGGCATCAGTAAAAATTCTGGGTAGGGAATGATTCTGTGATAAAATATCTGTGTTTCTTATCTCCTATTAGACTTTACATTTTCACGAGGACAGGGACCATATCATATTTAAACTTTACATCTTCTCTGGTGTCTAGAACAGAAGATGATAATTTCATCCTTCAAAAGGTAGAAGCAGCAAAGGGAAACTATTCCAGGTATGGTTCTTACAAATAGAAAAGAACTTTTGGCTTGGATGAAATAACATTAACCTTGAGTGGAAATGGTACCCCCTCCTTTCTGGCAGAAAAGAAGAAAGATGGTTATAGTCTGACATATGACCTGGATTTTGGGAGAGAAAATTTCATTAAAGAATTAAGAAGGCAGACCTGAAGAATCCCATGGAACAAAATTCAATATGGGAATTTGTAGCTGGAGGGATAGGAAATGTTCCATACTGAAATTCTAAAGACTTAAGTAGAGAGTAAAAACCAGAGTCTACTAAAAAAATTAAATGAATTCAGGGTGAATATAAGAGTGTAGTATGGCTTTAAAAAAATAGAAGAAATTAGCATATTAGATTGTAAGCTCCTTGAGAAAAGGGGCTATTTCATTTTTGTCTTTGTATCCTTAGCACCTAGCACAGTTCTTAGTAGGTAACAGGCAATTCAGAAAAGCTTGAAATTGAGGCAGCAAGGAAATTGACCTGATTAGAGTGAGTGGCTTGAAATGTTTGGAAGTAACAACAAAACTTAAATACATAGACTAAGACAAGATTATGATGGGAGCAGAAAGCCTAAAGTTGAATTTATATAGGAAATCCAATTAGTCTGTTTTTGTACTGAAAAGGGGAAGTTAAGCATTGTATAATTATCTGGTGGGTAGACTGAAAATCTGATAATTGTTTTTCAAATCCACTTTTCCATTACTAATCACCTCCACTTTCATTTTTGCTGTAGTGAAATTCATAAAGGTTGGACTTACTCTTTCATGTATCTTTATATCTAAGTCAATTGACCAGAGTTTTGATCTGGTTAATGGTCTCAGCTGGGTGCCACAGTGGATAGAGGGCTGGGCTTGGTATCAGGAAGACCAGACTCCAAATCCAGGCTCAGCAACTTCCTAGCTGTGCAATCTTGGGCAAATCACTTAATCTCTGTCTCTGGAGAAGGCGATGGCAAATCACTCCAGTATCTTAACCAGGAAAACACTATGGACAGGGAGGCACATGGGGTCATGAAGAGTTGGACATGACTGAAATGACTGAAGCAATGGCCTCAAGGTCACTCGTGGAGAGTGTTGAAAAATACTCCTTTGTTTGATTCTATAAATGATTGGTCTAGTTCTTATCTATACAAACATGTTGGAAAGAATGTGGAAAAATTTGGTTATATTTTGGATTCTTTCAGTTAAAAACATGGAATAAAATGGATTCTTTTGGGTTTGTTCTATTCAATTCAATTTGCCCAATGTTTAATACTAAGCACCTACTATGTGTCTGGCACTGTGCTAGGTGCTATGTATGTAAAGACCAAAGAGAAACAATACTGCTTTCAAGGAACTTCCTAATGAGATAGTAAAGTTTTATTCATAAACCTTAAAGTACTTTATAAATGTTAGCTATTTTTATTATTATACATAACTGAGATTAATAGTGACATTACTCTGTCATTGACATGGCAACGATGTAGAAGAATGACTAAATTTTTCATTCCTAGACCTTTTTTTTCCTCTCTCCATCCCCATCTTCCTCCCTACCCCTTCTCTTCCTTCCTCCCTCTCCTTTTTCCTCCCTCTTTCCTCTATTTCCCTTCTGTTCCTCCTTTCATGCTCTCTTCCTCCCTCTCCCCTTTCCCCTTCCTCTCTCCTCCTTCTCTTTCTCTCCTTATTGGTATATGTGTTGTATCTCCCAAATAGATTATCAGCTTCTTGAGGGCAGGTACCACATATCATCTTATCTGTTTTCCTAGTACCTAGCAAAGTGTTCCATGTATCACACGTGCTTAATACAAGTCTGCCAGATTGGTGGAATAAAATGGATGGATAGTGAGGTTGGGGAGAAGGAATAGGAGAAAAGCCTGAGGAAAAATGAAGTTTCTAATATTTTCACAGCTCACATTTACATAATGTTTTCCAGAATACAAAGCATTATATATACATTCTCTCATTTTCTCCTCACATGTGCCCATGATAGGACCAGTGTCCTTGTCATGTTATTTTTAAAATAGGAATAGAGAAGTGAATTGATTTGCGCAAAGTGCCATGAATAGTTAAGTGGCACAGCAAGGGTGCAAACTCAAATTTAGGCATTATCTGCTCTAAAAAATAGGTAGCATAGTGGATGAAGTTTTTGTTTTACAGCCAGAAAGATCTGAGTTCAAATTTTAACTCTATTACTTACTAGCAGTCACAGAGTTTAAGTGATTTACACGGGGTCACAAAGCTAGCAGGTGACCGAGGCCATACATGAACTCAGTTCTTGGCTCCCGGTCCAGCACTGCGCCTCTGAACGAGTTCCTAAGATAGACACATGCAAGTCATAACTTCTACACATATGTGTCTCCCCTACAATCAGTGAAATAACTGTAAACTCTTTGATTTAATGAAAAGTTTCACTTTTCCTGTCAAATGTGTCAAAGTATGAGAAATCTTATCGTATTAATTCTGTATATATTTGGTATATATTTATATGTGTACATGTTATCTTTCTTTTTTAGCATGTAATTCTTACATTCCTTGAAGATGAGGATTCTTTCATTTTTTTGGTCTCTATATCTCCGGTGCTTAATAAAGTAGCTAATACAAAACAGGCCCTTACTAAATATATATGGATTGATTGATTACTTTATGGATGACCCATGCAAAAAGATGACATGAAGACTGATGAGACCATTGAGTGTGTAACATTCTTGGGGTATGAAACTTTTGAATGACTTACATAGGTTTCAACCAGTAGTATCATTAACTCTTCAATAGTAGATGAATTACTTCTGATTATATAAGAACTCATTCAAACTACTTGTTTCATGCATTTCGATCAGTGACTCTACCACATATTTAAAAACTATGAATAATGGTAAGAGTTCTTAAATAGGTATATAGAGAGTCAGTACTAGAAACGTTCTCAATAAATACAGGAGTAAAGCAAGAACACCCCAATTCTTCATCATTATTTGATATAATTATAGAAATGATAATAAAAAATTAAAGTCATGCACAGAAAAAGGGGAGACAATTCTATCTCTATTTGCTGATGTAATGATAACATAGAAAATCCCAGAGACACATGAAATAAAATAATACATTGAATAATTACAGCAAAGAAGAAGGTTTCAAATCTATAAAATCAATAGCATTTCTATAAAGTAATAGCACAATTCAGGAGAAAATAACAGAAAGGTAATTCCAATTTAAAATAACTAAAATGAATAAAATATCAAATAGTCAATCTTTTAAGGTAATATGAAGATTTATTTAAAAAAATTGAGAGCCCTCTTTGAAGCAATAAAGAAAGATGTAAATGCAAGGAAGAATATTTGGTGCTCATGGCTGGGCTGCATCAGTAGAAAAAATGATGGCTAAAATACAGGTTTAGTATTATAGTGATCAAATTATCAAGATAATACTTCATAGAGACAAAGTATTTTATGGACAAAATATAATTAATTGGTAGAGCAAAGATCTAGGATCTTAAGAAAAAATATTGAAAAGTAGGGAAAAAAGGGGTAATAGCACTTTCAAATCTGAAATTATGCTATAAAGCAGTATCTTTGAAACTGGTAGCTATTAATTAAAAAAGGTAGAAAATTATATCAGTGAAACAGATGCTGATTCAGAAACAACTGAACTCAACAGCCTAATGTTCAGTGAACCTGAGAATTATAAATTACTTGAAGAGGGACTCTTTATTTGAAAGAAACTGCTGGGAAAAATTGAAAAGCAGTTTTGCTGGAATTAGATTTAGACCAGTATTTTATGTTATCTACCATGACAAGTTCAAAATGGTTAGACGTCTTGACTATTGAAGGATGCAAGCATAAAAAAAATATAGAGATAGATTTAGTGCCTAGTTCTAGGGTCAGAGACCTTGGGTTCAAATTCCATCACTTATGCTCACTACCTTTGCGATCTTAGGCAAATCATTTAATGTCTCTGGTTCTCAGGTCACTGTAAAATGAGGAGGTTATATTACTTACCCTATTGGGTTCTTTCTAGCTCAATATCCATGGTCCTTTAAGAAATAATCACCAATCAGAAGATCAAGGCAATCACAGAAGATAAAATAGATAATTTTGTTTGTATTTTGAAAAGCTTTTGCACTATTAAACTCATGCAATTTGAATAACAAAGGAAATAATCAAATGGGAAAAATTTCATCAAATATCTCTGGTCTGATATCCAAGATGTATATGGAACTACTACAGAAACTTAAGACCAAGTGAGAGTCATGTTCCAATGAATGTGTTCAAAAGGTATGAATGAAAAGTTCTTAAAAGATGAATTGCAAACTCTTACTATCCAAGTGAATAAAATGCTCTGTCATAATAATAGGAAAAATGCACACCAAGCAACTCAGAGGTTCTAACCTCACATCTAGCAATTTGGCAAAGATGATGAAAGATAGGAATAGTCAATTTTATGGACAGACAAAAGCATAAACTATTGGCAGGGCTATGAATTCAATCAACTAAGTTAGGGACTATCGGTGTGGAACACTGAACATGCTGTTGGGATTGATGTGTTGGTCAGTTTTATTCAAGTTTTTTTTTTCCCTTGTTTTATCCTTTGTTATAAAGGTTTGTTCTGTGAGTTAGAGAGGGACAAGAATACACTGTAAAATTAAGGTGATGTTAAGACAAAAGGCAATGATATCTACATAGTTATGAAATAGATATATGTATATGTATAGGTTTGTAATATATGCATTTTTATACTAAATTCTAGGATACTACTTTTAGAAGCAAACAAGTCAGTAAAATTTATAACTGATAATTTACATTTTCTACTATTTTCCTCATCTTTTGATTTTGTTCTTGCTATTTCAGGGAGCCATTGATTTGTTTGGTCTATTTCAGTTTTCAGGGATTCTGTTACTTGGGTAAGGTTCACAATTTTCTTTTCTAAGGCATTTATTCTTCCAATTCATCCCCCCAGAGCTCTTATTTAATTTTCATCTCTTGCTTTAATTTTTCCGGGTTTTCTAAACATCCAGAGCAGATAATCCACTTTTTTTTTCTCTTTGAATTTCTGGAGTTACTCTTATCTTCTTTTGGGGTAACTCTAGATATGCAATAATTTATTGCATTGGTAGGTATCTACTTTAGGATTCTGATCTCTTGAACTTTAGTTCCTGAATTGGGACTTTATGCCATGACTGGGCTTCTCTCCTTGCTAGGTGGGGCAGGTGGCTTTTCTTGGTTTCGTTTTCGGCGATCTTAGTTTCTGTACTGACCTCAGCCTCCTGGGGTTAGCCTCTCTGGTAAACTCCCTTTGAGGTTAAGAATGCTGGATCTTTCTGGTTGTCCACGGTACCCTAGTATAGAGTGTTGGAGATATTTGAACTTTTGGGTACCTGTAATGGACTTGTCTGAGCATTGCTATGCCTACATGTCTCTGGTTACACTGGAAGGGATGCTGGCATATTTGCTTCTATTTGTGCTGGCTTTGTTTTTAGCTCTCTTTCTATTCCCTTTAGGTTCCTGGCAGATTTTTTTTTTTTGGTCAAGTTCTAGGGTGGGAGAAAATGAGAAACTGTAGTTTCTCATTCAGTGTAGAGGCAACTTTCAGGATTTTTGCGGGAGTAGATATGTAGTAGCTCATCAGTCTGCTTTTGTTTAGGCACCCATCTTGGCTGGAAATCAATTTTTTCCCTCCCTCTACTCCCTGCCATTGTACAGAAGAGGAAACTAGACACAGAGCAGTTAAATGACTTGTCCAGAGTCATACAACTAGTAAGTGTCTGATGTGGGATTTGAACCCAGGTTTATCCTGACTTCCAAGTCTAGTGCCCTTTCCAGTAAGCTATACTCCTTGATTAGGGAATGCTATGATTCATCTGCATCTATGCCCAAGTTTCATTGTAATTTAAAACTAAAACCTTATTCATCTCAGGGATTCAATCAACTGGAATCTCATAGGTTCATATACATAGTGCCTTTGTTGTTGGCATTGTAGAAAGGAGATGAATGGAAATTTTGGCTGATTTTAGGGGAAAGGAGGATGTGAGGCTCTTGATTTTGTAATTAAATTCCTGATTTATCTTAATGCCTGGCAAGGGTGTGCAGTGTAATTAACAAGACCTGGCTCAGGTTATGTTACAAGTTCAGGAATATGGACAATGCACTCGCCTCCTGTAAACCGTAGATTTTTTGTGGCTTTTGATGGTAGTTTCCAATATGTTCAGGATCTGTTTACAGATATTCAGAATGTCCTCTGACACTGAATCTGGGGCATAAATACTTCCAGTCTGGCCAGTGTTGTATATGAATGAGCTGAGCTGCCAGAGACTAACTAGGTGAATTTTGGTGACTGAACAAATGAATATCTTGGCCATTTACCATCAGAGTTAGTCACCTCAATTGGAAAACTGGTCAGATTTTCAGCATTCCTTTTTCAGGGGAAGGCTTTGGAAAATCAGGACCTTCACACAAGATGCTTGTTCACATTCTACCACTTTCCTAACCTCTTCAGTTTAAATGCCTGACTTTGAAAAGATTAAAAGTTGAAAACCCATTAAAAATCACAGATTTAGAGCTTGAAGAGAGAGATCTCAGAAGTCATTTTGTACAGGTGAAGAAATTCAGGTCTAGAGGGGTTCAATGACTTGCCTAAGGTCACACAGGTAATTAAATAGCAGAGTTGGGCTATAAACTGAGGTCTTCTGACTTTAGATACAGTACTACTGCACTACTCTTCCCTTACATATTTTAGGCAAGAGGGATATTCTAGGTGGTTCTGTGGATAGAGGGGCAGAGGATGGAGAATCAGGGCCAGAGTCAGGAAGACTTGAGGAGTTCAGTTCTGATCACAGACACTTACTAGTCGTGTGACCCTGAGCAAGTAATTTCCTCTCTGTTTGCCTCAGTTTCCTCATTTAAAGTGGGAATAAGAAATAGCATCTATCTCCCTTATTGATCAAATGATAAGCACTTAGCGCTATGACTGGTACATAGTAGGTACTATATAAATGTTAGCTATTATTAGTATTAACTTTGGCAGAGTGACATAAGGATCATCTGTAGTTTGGGACTCTTCTACATATGTTACCATATTCATTTTCTCCCTTCTCCCAAGGAGAGGCAGGCAAACCTCTTAGGGGCTTCTTAGGGGCTATTGAGAAATCTTTTAAAGGACATTTTTTCAATCCTAGCTTTGCTCCTTACCACCTGTTGTAATACGTGTCCCAAAGCCTCTTGATTCTCTCCTTATTGGTGGAGATGGATGTGCTGCCCTTTTTGAGGGGCAGGGATGGAGGTGATGGGAGTGGGAGAGCTTCAGTCTTCTTCACTTCCCTTTTGGACTTTTCAAGGTTTGAGTCTACTTTGGAACTCTTCAAGTAGGAGAGTTTCCTTTAGGCTCTTCTGGCTTCTAGATTCAATAGAGAAGATGGAAGAGGTCAAACCCACTTCAGTTTACTGAAGGAAAAGACTCTGGAGAAACCTGACAGGAGCTGGGGTTTTCTGTCATGTCCTTCTTCCTAGCTAGCTACAGAAGAGACATTAGAGAATTTCCTCTTGGAGGAGATCTAGGACTCTTTCTCTTGGTTGAGCTCATCTTCTTCTCAATGAGATAGCTCTTTCATCATGTGTTGCTTGGCATGCATTCTTCCATGTTTACTTTTTTCTGAATTTTGTTTTGTTACTGATTTGGACAAAAGAGTTTTCTTTGCTATTTATTATGTATGTTCATTGGGAAACTGGTATATGGTGGGAAAGGGGCCAAACCTTAGATACAGAGCTTGAGATTCTCCTTCCCCCCAATAATAATGGACTTGGCCTTGGAATCAGGAAGACTCATCTTCATGAGTTCAAATTTGGCCTCAAACACTAGCTGTGTGATCCTAGGCAAATGACTTAACCTTGTTTGCCTCAGTTTCCTTATCTGGAAAATGAGCTGGAGAAGGAAATGGCAAACTACTCCAGTATCTTTGCCATGTAAACCCTAAATGGGGTCACAAAGAGTCAGATATGACTGAAAATGACTGAAATTTATCTGAGGAGAACAGAAAGGCCTCTGGCCCAACTTATTGGTAGGAAGTAAAGTCCTCTTTGGAGAAATGTTGGGACAGGAGAAGCTAGAGATGTCTATTTTACCTCCCTTCAAGTCATCGGCAGGGCCTTCTTGTCACAGGTGGGCCTCAGCTTTATGCAGAGGTTTCTCTCTCTCTCTACTTGGGGTTCTTTTCCTACACTATTTACAACTGAGCAAGTAACTTCCAATCTTAAGGTCTCAGCCTACACATTTGCAAAATGAAATGGCTGTACTAGATAATGTCTAAAATTCTTTTTTCCTTTTAATCTAAGGTTGTATGATCTTATCCTGAACTTCTCTTGCTTCTTAACTCTTGGCCATCCCCCCCCACCCCCCAATTTCAACTCCTCTGGGGATAGGGTCTGTTCTTTATTCATCTTTGTGTCGTAACATTAGTAAAATGCCTTGTACCTTGTAAATAAATCAAACATTATATCCATCAGAGATGTAGTGCACTTTGTGAAAGGAAGGAAGAAAGGAAAGAAGTAAAGAAGGAATGAAGGAAAGAAGAAAAGAAGGATGGAAGGAACAAAGGAAAGAATGAAACAAAAAGGGACAGAAGAAAAGAAGGAAGAAAGAAGTAAGAAGGAAAGAAGGAAGTGAGAGAAGCAAGAAAGGAAGGAAGATGAAGGAAGGAAAAAGAAGGAAGAAAAGGAAAAGACAGAGGGAAAGATGGAAGGAAGGAAGGAAAAAGAAAGAAAAAAGGGAAGGACAGAAGGAAAGATGGAAGAAGGAAGGAAAAAGAAGAGAAGGAAGTAAGGAAAGAAGGAATAAAAGAAGGACAGTGGAATATGCTACTCTCCATCTTTCTTGAGATCCTGGAAGACTCTGAACTCACCAGTGACCAGCAGGAGCTGCTCCAGTTTTAGGCTCTGCTTCATCATAATTGGAAAAGGGCCGAGGAATTTGGGCCCAAGGACAAAGATAGTTTTGGAACAGTCGCCAAAAAAACAGCAGGTCTTCCTGGGAATCTGATAGACTGAGAAAATTTAAATGACCTTAATTTCACCCCTCAACTCGAGGCCTTTCTCCCAGAACAGACTTTGACATCTCTCAGCCTGTCCCCTCTCCTCTTCCCTTCCTGCCTCACCCTGAAGGGGGCTTCAAGAATGTACATCCTTTACAAAAATGTGCATAAAAAAAATGAGAACAACCACAAGAACAACCTAGGCTCAACACTATGTAATTATGACCCAGCTTGGCTAATCCTGGAGAAGATTTACCTTTTCCCCTTCTTTTAGAGCTGGGAAACTACCGATATGGAATATTGCATGCATGAGCAGGCTTGATTGCTGTGTTGATTGGCTAACTAAATTGCTTTCCTCCCCTACCCCTTTTTGTTTTATCTTTGCTATGAGGCATTCAAGGGGAGGTTAAGAAGTGGGGAAGATATATTGTGAAATGAAAGTAGTATTAAAAATAAAATATATAAAAGAAATGAGTTAAAAACAGGAAGTATGATCCTACTATATGAACTGTCTCAAAAGTAGGTATTGGACTTTTTTGTTGGGGGGGGAGGTCGGGGGTATGAGAGAAATTTTACTTAAGAAAAATGGGGGTGGGTTGGACACACTCTTCAATTCCATATTTATTTTACAACACATTTCCTCCCCCCTCACCCAGTTAATGTGTTTTGAGTCCTATTTCCTTGCAGGCTGGAAACAAGACTCAAAGCAGTGGACTGGGAATTTTCAGTGAGTATCTTTGCTGAGCCATTCATACAGCATTAAAGTAGGTCCTGCCACTGATCTGAAATGTCATATACTCTGAAGTAGGGATTCTTGGGATCCATGGATCCTCAAAGGTTAGGTGGATAGACTTCATGAAATTTGTGAACTTAGGTGAGGAAAAAATTACATCTATATTTTTATTAACCACTAACTGCAATTTAGTATTTCTTTCAATTATGAATTAAAAAAATAAAAACTAGTCCTCAAGTGGGTCCATAGGCTTCACAAGACTGTCAAAAGGGGTGGTAGTTCATAACACATGAGAAAAAGGAAAACCCCCTGATCTAAAGGAAATGGAGCATTGCACTCAGTGCTCACACTTCTATAGTTCTTTAAAGATCCCAAGCCGTTCCCCTAATGCTGACATCGTGGGAGCAGGCAGTAATTATGTTCGTGAGAAAACTGAAATCGAAAGTTTAGACTTACCCATTTCTCCCGGCCCACAGTTGGTAGGTGTGTCAGAGAAGAATTAAGCCTGGCGCTTATTCTGCAATATCACAACGCTTTTTATATATCTGTATTGTTTATATGTCTTTCCATATTGTATAGATACATCTTCATATTATATAGATATCTCTTCATATTACATATCTCACATTGCCTATTTCTCCATATTGTATATATCTCTTCATATTGTATATCTCTTTCTCCATATTATATATATCTCTATATTCTTTCTCCATATTATATATCTCCATATTGTGTGTGTATATTATATATACACACACACACACACACACACACACACACACACACACACACACACAATCTCCATTTTGTGTATATATATGTATATTTCTCTCTCTCCTTCCCTCCCTCTCTCTCTTCTTGTTTGGGTAGGAGATAGAACTGCATGACTTCTGAGAGTCTTTCCAACACAAAAATTGTGATTCTGTCAAATGACTCAACAGTATTCTCATTCTTTCCTTAATATATGGATAAAGGAGAAAACACATGGTTCCATGATGTCTTAAAGTACTGGGAAAATACTTTGAAGAAGGGTGCATCTGCAACTCATTGATAAGAGGCCTATGTTGTGGTCCCAACTCTGTGACATACTCATACACATCTCTGATCCTAAGACTCTTCACCTGTAAATGGCTCTATCCAGCTCTTGTTCAAATTGCTTTCTAGGGTCATTGTGGGATGGATTGAGATGATACTTACAAAAGCATTTGGTGAACTCTAAAGCATGACATAAATGTTGGTTAGTTGTGTTTGAGTCTTTTTGACCCTGTGGAGCATAATGTCCATGGATTGTCTTGGCAAAGATACTAGAGTGGCATAACATTTCCTTCTCCAGTGGATTAAGGCAAACAGAATTAAGTAACTCGCCCAAGGTCAGACACTGAGGGTGCATTAACTTGGGTCTTTCTGACTTCAGGTCTAGCACTCCATCCATTATGCTACCTAGCTGCCTACTATACAAATGTGAGGACTTATTCTTCTCCTTCAGTTAATAAAATACTTGATTAATTGACTTTGATCACTGTTATATTTTCTCATTTTATATTGAGGAAGTTCACATAAAAAAGGATCCTGATATAAGTCATTAATCTATTATAGTTGTGTTATACTTAGTGTTCAGCAGACTATGGCATATGAGGATTACTTCTTTTGTAAATTGAATAAAAGTGTGGATGTAATTTCATTTTCTATAATTTCACTGAAAGCCTAATCTGGACTATTCCAGTAGCAGAAAAGATGGTATTGAGTTATAAGACCTTTCCCCAATCCCATGTGGTTTGGACTTCTTCCAGTACATCTTTATATATTGATATCTTTTCGTTCCATGTAGTTTGGAGGATATGCACGTTCAATATGCAAACATCTGTTAAAAATGTTGTTCTTCAATTTTTATGGGTCATTATCATTCCTGGGGAATTGTGGATGTTTTCTCTTTGATGATGATTCCATTCTAAAATGGTTCACTTGTTGAATTCTCAAGGATATTTTCAGTCCTTATTCCTATTATGGGAATTTATCAATTGATGAAGGTTGGCAAACTTCTTTCTACTATTTATTTATTTATTTTTTTGTATTTGGTGCTAATGCCACCCTGCAGTTTCTACTGCTTCCTTGTAAAATCTGCATTAAACATTAAATCCATTCTCCTTAAGGATGACCTTTCTATAATTTTTAATAGCAATGACCAGGGCTTATATTATATTGTCATTGTTACTCTAATTCATTTGATCTTATGGGGTTTTTTAAAAAATAAAATCAGCTCCTACTTTTATTTATTAATTCAATGACTTTCTTAAATTCAATTTTATTCATCTCACCTTTAATTTTCAAGATTTCCAATGTGGTATTTGATTAGGGGTTTTAAATTTGGTCTTTATTTAGTTTTTTAAAACTGAACCTCCAGTTCATTGATCTGCTCTTTCTCTTTTTTGTTAATGCAAGCGTTTAGAGATAATACATTTTTCTCTGATTACTGCTTTTTCTGCATCCCATAAGTTTTTGTAGATCTTCTCATCAGTATTCTCTTTAATAAAATTATTTATTATTTCTATAACTTGTTCTTTGACCCACTCATTCTTTAAGATTAGGTAATTTAGTCTCCAATTAATTTTTAATATGTGTTTCTATTGTCCTTTATGAAATGCAATTTTATTGCATTATGATCTGAAAAGGATGCTTTTAATATTTCTGCTGTTCTTTTGTTCTTTCTGTGATTTCCTTGATATGGGGAACTGCCAATGTGGGAATTCCCTCTACTGAGGCAGATGAGCAACTATCGCATAATTTATAGTCATAGAAAGTGTCTGGTGCAATGAGAGATTAAGTGATTTGACCAACATTGTATTGTTAGTATATCAGGAGCAGGATTTGTATCCAGGTCTTCCTGATCTCAAGGCTGGTGCACCATGGCCTATTATCCATGTCATGAGGGAGGGACTGTGTTTTTATGCTACTTAGGATCTTCTGCTATAACAGGTTGGAGGGAATGAAATAAGAAGCACTTTCCAAGGTAGCATACAGTAAGTGCTCAATAAATGTTTGTCTATTTCTTTCCTTCTAAGAAAATCTCCCTATGCATTGAATTATTCCATTAAAATAAGGTGATAATCACCAACATTACCCCAACAACAACAACAGCTGGTCTTCATATAGTACTTACTATGTGCCAGGAATTTTGCAAATATTATCTCATTGCATCCTTACCACAACCCTACAGGATAGGCACCGTTATTACTCCTTACTTTATAGATTAGGAAACTAAGGCAGGCAGTGGTTAAGTGACTTGCTCAAGGTGAGAACCCACAATTTCTACCCACAGTCAAGCTCTCTTACTTAAGCACAGGTAATTATGGTACAGTCAAAAGAACAAAGACCTTGGAGTTAGTGGGGAACTGGGTTCAAATCCCATCTCTGGTACTTACTAGCATGATATTCTTAGGCAAGTGACAATTTCACTGAGCCTGTTTCCTCACCTGTAAAACAGGACTAAAGAAAATGTAAATCACAGGATTTCTGTGAGACCCAAAAGAGAAAGTATCTATAAGGTATAAAGCCAACCTTTAAATAATATATGACTATAAACTCTCCTTGTTATGCTAATTCACATGATTGGGGTAGTTAGTCCAGATTCTAGATTGTGGGGCCTTATCTCCTGCAGAGAAAAAAAAAACAGGTAAAATTTAAAAAAAACTTGTGGTAGAACTTTCGAATGCAATGATATACCTTTTCCTGCCTTACTCTGGAAAAAGAAAAGCAAATCAGTGATAGAATTTGGGACTCCATGTAGAGCACTAACCGTTAACCTAGGACATACTCGAAACCTTCCTAACATGGTAAAACTACTCATTCTTTAAAAAAATCCTGTCCTTGCTTTCTTCCTTCCTCCCTTCCTTTCTCCATCTATTTCATTCTTTGATTTGGAGTAAAGGAATAGATACGCTTATGGCCATATCTAGGGCCGAGATTTAAAATAAAGTAACTCTATCAAGTCAGAAAAATGTTAATATCATCATATAATATGGAGTATAATTTCCTTGAAGAATCTGAAGGTATAACGCACCCATGTATGTAGAATTTGGAACCATGTGACTTCAGAAAGAGCACCAAGAAATTAATTGTCAAATATCAAATGGCATTCAACCAATTCTGTTCCATGTTCCTGTTTGTTTTCTGGTTATAGAAGCAGTTGATTAAATAATCTTGGACTATAAAGTTTTCAAACAACTGAATTGATCCAGTAATGAATGGCTGTGTGCTTGAAATCATGTTCTATTGTCTCCCTGAGCACAAAGCAAAAGAAACCCTTCAAGTCCAAGGTTAGCTTGAGCTGAGAATTACCTGGCAAAAGTGTGAAATGGAATTTAGGGCACTGCATTAAAAAAATAATAGTGTTAGTTACATTCTGCATGAGTAAGCAAAACATAGGGTAGCAATTTAATTATTTCTCCAAAGCTTAAAAAGTCTACCAGTAAGGTAATTTCAACTTTCAAATTGGACACATTTTCTTACCCTAATAAGACTGAATGTTGGACCTCTGCCATGGATTTCGACTTTTCAGTCTTATCCCAACTCTTCCCAATCTCTTTTCAGGCAGTCCACTTAAAAGGGTTCTTTCATATTTGTGTGTGTGTGTGTGTGTGTGTGTGTGTGTGTGTGTGTGTATCTATATATGTATATCATGCCCTCCTTAAATTCAGGTTCTGAAAAATAAAATGCAGTTCTCACATTGGGATGAAGTTCAGTTTTACTTAACTGCAATTGGAGTAACAGCTTTAAATAATGGATATTCTTGTTCCCTATGGGATTACATGTAAAGGAAGCTGCCAACTGTAAAAGCAGTGCTCATATTCAATATTCTGTTCACCTTTCCTTTGGATTTCCACTCTGGTGGTTAAAATTCAGTCCCCCTTCTCCTTTTAGGGCTGTAATTATAATTGAGATAGGAATAATACTTAACATAATTAAGTTGTTGACTCCATGAAAGCTCCGAAAGACAGGAAATCCTGCAATTAAGTAAAATTAAAAGGGATCATTTATTTGATATAATATATTATGGGATAACTTGTTAAGTATAATGTACATTTCACATCAATTTCAGTTTCTTACTAATTATCTATTCTATTCTAAGGAGCAATTCAAAATATGTTTTCAAATTTCCTTCTTAATGCTCTGGAAAATTTCCTAGAGATTTATTAGGTCTCCACTGATGATATTAAACCTTATGTTGAGAAATGATGCAATAACTGAATCTGGTTTATGTTTTAAACAAAAAAAAATCATCTGAAAATTAGTTAGGTTGGATTTAGAGATTACCATATTTACCACAAAGAATGAAGAGAAAAAGTAGGGTCAATGCCCTTATTGTGAAAGTGTGTGAAGGTCAGTGAAGTTAGTGCTCCAAACAGTTGCTTAAATAGATCCCCTGTCACATGGTCATTTTGAAATTTAACCGGGTTGAATAAGCATGTTGAGTCAGTATTTCTCTGCTATGAAACAGACCTCCTGGGTGGGAAAATAGATGTTTGTTTTCTTAAATGAGATGATAGTTATCAACCACTTTGAAAACTTTAAAGTGTTATGTATGTATATATATTTATATATGTGTGTGTTTTCTATTTATTCTTATTATTTATTCTTTATTTTCCTGAATACAAAATGTTTGGAAGCTTTTCTTTTGCATTAAAATGTATTTTCCAACTGCAGTCATCTATGGTTGGAAGTGAAAAAAATCTATATTTTTAACAGTAATGAAAGTTTTCCCCTTGTTTCGGGTAAAAATAATTGATATTCAAACCAGTTAAGTGATTTTTCTAAAAGTGACAAAACTATAATTAGTGGCAGGAATGAGAAAGAAGGATTAAAAACTTAAATCCTGGAAAGACCCTCACTTATCTTGTATCTATATTTAATAGTTTTTCATAAAACATCATTACAACTTTTAAAATCCTACCAAATTGGTCATGGAAATTAAGGAAGCTATAATTTAAATTATCTACAGATTGTGGTACAGTGTAAAGAAAATACTCTAAAATAGGAGTAGAGAAAATCTCTACCATCTACTAGCTGTGTGACCTTGGGCATAGCAACTCTCATCTCCTGAGGAGGGCAGAGAATTGACCTGGAATTAGGAAGACTGGAGTTCAAATTGAGCTTCAGATGCCTACTGGCTAATAAAAGACCTTAGACAATTCACTTAACATTTATTTGCCTCAGTTTCCTCAACTATAAAGTGGGTATAATATGGCACCTACTTTACTTTGTTGTAAAGATCCAGTGAGATATTTGTAAAAAGCACAAAATGTCTATTCATATCATAGAACTTATGTAAATATTTATCTCCCTCCCCTTGAACCTCGGTTTCTACATCTGTAAAAAGGGAGTAAGAATATCAATTCTTTCTAAATGATGAGGCTGTTACAGTTATCAACTCAAAAAATAGTTATGAAAATGCTTTGTCTTTAAAAAGTGTTGCACAAATGTAAGATATCACTGTATTAGGAAGCTGCCATTGCTTGGGTCATCTTTCTCTCTCTGGTTGTCATTGAGTCAACAGGCATTTTTAAGCACCTAAGGTGTGCCAGGCCCTGCACTAAATACTGAGGAAACAAAGGAAGGCAAACCATAGTCCCTGCTCTCAATGGAGGAGATAACATGCAAAAAATCATGTTCAAATGATATATACAGGACAAACTGGGAATAATCTCATAGGGGAGGTAGTGGGATAAAGAGAGACTGGGAAAGACCTTGCAGTTTCTGCAAGTGTGTGTCTCTCTCTCTATATATCACACACATATATCATATATACATGTATGTCGATACATATTGGCACACATAGACATGTAATACATATCTGTGTATACAAATATGTGCATATGTGCATAAATGTGTCTATATTCATACATACATAAGTATATGTACTCCATATCTATATAATTTCACATATAAGTATATATGTATGTATTTTTATAAATGTATATATTCACACACATATAGCATATATCTATGTATATATTGTATATATGCATACATTTATATACATATGGGGGTGCTTATGTATATGGAAGTTAGATGGAATAGTGGTGAACCTGAAGTCAAGATGACCTACGTTTAAATCCAGCCTCAGGCACTTATTATCTACATGACCTTAGGCAAGTCACTTAGCCTCTGTCTACTTCAGTTTCCCCATCTGTAAAATGGAAATGACATTAGCACCTACCTCCCAGGGTTATTGCTAGGATCAAATATGAAAATATTTGGAAAGCACCTAGAATAGACCTTGGTGATAGAAAGTGTTATATAAATATTAGTTAACACATATACACACAAGTGTGTGTATGTGTGTGCAATATATGTAAACAGTATATGTTAATTAAAATGCAACTTTTTCAAATTAATATAATATTTGTATATAATACTTTACATACAGCAGTATACATAATATATACTTACTTAAATACTTCAAGGATCTGTAATTGAATGCTGAATGGAACAATAGAGCTAAAATCAGGAAGGGAAGACCTAGATTGAAATCTTGCCTCTGATTCTTATTAACTGGATGATCAAGGACAAGTTCCATTTACCCTCCTTGCCTCAGTTTCCTCACCTGAAAAATGAAGATATAATAGCTATAGCATGTGCCTCACAGGGTTGTTGGGAAATTTAAATGAGATAATATAATTGAAGCACTTTGAACATGTTAAAGTGTTTATATATATATATATATATAGACTATCAATGACAGGGAAGATGTCCACTGACTTCAGATCCTTGATCATTTCACAAACTGATCTGCAGAGTTACTGGGACTAAAAATTGATCTCATTAAAAATGGAGGGTTCCAAGCATTGTGACTCTCATAATTAGTAAGTTATATACACACATAT
>CM053770.1:648543875-648639027 GCA_028658325.1 Potorous gilbertii | reverse complement strand
TTCCCCTCCTCTCCTCTTTTTTCTTCTTTTCCTCCTACCACTGCTACACCACCTCCTTCTTAAATATCTGAAGCTACCCAAGTGTGGCAAAAACCCAGTATGATCCTCAGATGGACCACTGTTCCTCCACCCACCTTCATCCACATGCACGCGTTTGGAGGCTCGCCCCATGAAGTTCTCGCCAGTGAGCTATCGAGAAAGGGTCTGTGTTAGTAGAGTCAGGAGCCTGGGCATGTGGTTCTGTCTTCTTCAGGTCACCGTCAGGTAGCGGCTGGACCATACTAGAAGGTATAAAGTGAAACGTCAGGAGTTGTCTTCTAACCCACGCCTCCAGGGGAGACTGCGACCAAAACGCAGCGCCTTACACCTCCGAAACGTGCCTTCCCTCCTCCCTGGTGAGAACAGTTACAGCGCAGCAACTATCTCAGAGTACCCAGTTCACTTCATCCAGCTCCTATCATCCGCTTTAAGCTTTCCCTCTGGCGCTAGCACTAAAAATGTCCACAAATCCAGACTACACATGCTGCGAGCCTTCCCATTTGTCTCTCCATGCCTACACAAATACCATAGATGGGACCCCAAAAGACCCAGCCACAACAAACCACCCTCACTTGGCCAGACCTTTCCTGCGCCTCCTCACCTTCCCCGACTTGCGTCCCCGACCCCCAGTCCCCTGTTTCTTTAGGGAACACGAGCAGTTTACGCTAGAGGCCATTCTTTCTAGGTACCGGATGCTTTATGGGAGCCAAGCAATGGTTCTCCCAACAATGCAGCTGAGAATGAAGCTAAGTGGGCGACTCAGAGAACGAAAAACTGGAGGCCTGCTCTCACAAAGCATCCAGTCTCCTGGGGACTTTGCCAGGGAACTTGGTTCCAAAATTGGAGGGCTTCTAATAGAGGCACCATGATCAGAGTCCAGTGGGGAATGGGTGTGCCAGAGTCAGTTCTGTGAAGCTTGAGAAGCAAAGTTTAGACCCGGAGGGGCCTAGAAGGTCTGAAAGGATTTCCACCTGTGGAGCGAGTGCTGAAGGAGACCATTTCACAGAGAGTGGGGGACTGGAGCGTAAGAAAGGGAATTCCGTGGGACTGGGACCAGATCAATATTGCAGCGGAAATTAAGATCGTTCAGGACGGAAGGGTCCTGCTCTAAGGAGCAGCCGATGTGGTCCCTGAGCAATCCTCTGCTCTCCCTTCTCGTTCTATCACTCACCAACCACTTTTTCTCAGCCATATCTCCCCACCCACCGCCTTCGTTACCCTACTCCTCCTGCGGCATCCTCTCCTCTCCCGCATTTTACCTCCCCTTAGGGACTCCCATTTGATTGATAATAACGGCCAGCCTCCATTGTCAAAGTACAGGAGTTTTACCCTAATGTCCCTGAACGTGTTTTTAAAAGCACATTGATAATTCTATTTCAATACCATTAGTTTCGTTAGAATTTACTAGATTTCGTTTTATTCATTCAAAAATGTTATCCCGGGGAGCCCATTGGCCTCTGGAGAATTTCAGAGTGTTCAAACACACACACAGAGAAACAGGCAGTAAGTAGTGCACATGCTGGTTGAAGAATTTCTTCTTTTGGAAATGTCTTGTTAATTCTGATAAAGGATAAATGTCCGGGAGAAATCAAGAACTAAAGGTAGTATGGACTCGGAGGGTGGACAAGAGAGCCAGAGTGGTTTGAATAGACAGATAACGGAGTTGGAGAGGAGGAAGAGGACTCTGACTTGTAGTTGTGGGTCCCAAGAAGCCCCAAAGCAGAGACTGTCAACCAAATGGGGAATGAAGTGTGTGTGTGTGTGTGTGTGTGTGTGTGTGTGTGAGAGAGAGAGAGAGAGAGAGAGAGAGAGAGAGAGAGAGAGAGAGAGAGAGAGAGAGAGAGAGGAGTCAAACGGGAGAGAATCTCTGCAAACAGCTATGTAAAAATGAGTTACATATAAGATAAATAGCAGGACTCAGAGCATAGGTTTTACAGATTAATGATGCTTCTTGCAAAGATGGGGCATTAGCTGAGACATGAAGGAAGCCAGGGAAGCTAGGAGGTGGAGATGAGGAGGCAAAGAGTTCCAGGCATGGAGAACATCAAGGGTACAGAGATGGAATCTCTTACTTAGAGGAACAACGAGGAAGCCAGTATCGCAGATTATGCAGGGGAGTGAGGAGTAAGAAGGACATAAAAGGTTAGAAGAAGCCAAGTTATGAAGGATTTTATTATTTTTAATTGAATTATTTTATTTGTTTTCAATGTTCAACAGTCATTTCCATATATCTTAGATTTTTTTCCACTCCCTCTCTCTCATCCCCACCCCCCACTCAGAGAGTGTGCAATCTTATATAGGTTATACATGTACATTCCTATGAATGCATGTGACATGGAAGAATTAAAATGAATGGGGACACCATAAAACAAAACAATCAATAAAAAAAATGGTTTGTTTCTATCTACGATCCAATTCCACAGTTCTTTCTCAGGATGTGGAAGGCATTTTGCCTCAAAAGTCCACTGGAAATTTTTTTAAGTCCATGCATTTCAATGAAGTACTAAGTCTACCAGAAAAGTCCCTCACCCACTGTGGTTGTTGCTGTGTACAAATTTCTTCTGGTTCTGCTCCTATCACTTAGCATCAGTTCATATAAGTCTTTCCAGGCTTCTCTGAAGTCTTCCTGTTCATCACTTCTCATAGCACAATAGTTTTCCATTATATTCATATACCAGACTTTATTACTTTTTAATAGATCAAAGACAGCTAGACATTCTTAGGGGTGGAAATTGGAATTCAACATGTTATTTCTTTCTCTTCAATAATTAATTTATTAATTTTTAGTTTTCAACACTCAACTTTTATAAGATTTCGATTTCTAAAATTTCCCCCCTACCTCTACTCCTTTATCTCCAAAATGGCATGCAATCAGATATAAGCTGTACATGTATGGAATGGAAATATTAAACATATTTCCACTTTAGTAGTGTTGCGAAAGAAGAATCAATATAAAAGGTAAAACACATATGAGAAATAAAAGAGAAAATAGTATGCTACAAACTGCATTCAGATTCCATAGTTCTTTCTTTGAATATGGACGGCAGTTTCCATTGTGAGTCTTTTGGAATTTTCTTAGATCATTGTATTGCTCAGAAGAGCTAAGTCTAATAAAGTCGGCTATTGAACAACGTTCTTTTCGCTGTGTACGATGTTCTGGTTCCGCTCATTTCACTCATCATCAGTTCATGCAAGTATGACGGCCTTTGAAAGGACTGTATATGTGATCCGGGAGGCAATAGGGAACCACCGGAATTCATTGAATAAATATGGCAAAGATATGATCAAACCTGAGCTTCAGGTAGATCAATTTGACAGCAGAGACAAGTTAGATTGGAATGGAGAGTGTATTGATGAAAGGAGACCAAACACTAGACTCAGTTGGGTTGGGGAGCAGGGTTGAGGATGAAAGAGAGTGAAGAGTCTGGGATGACCTGTCATTCTGGGTGCCTTGGAAATTGTTGGTACCTGTATAGTTAGAGAAAGGGAAGGTGTGAAGGGAACAACATAAGATCAGTTTTGGACATGGTTAGATCAAAATTTAGATCAAATGTCCCTATGCGAATGACTCCCAAGATGTACTTATAAATTACTAACCTCTCTGCCGACCTCCAGTCTCTCATCTTTAATTACGTGTTAGACATGTTCAAAGAAGTCAGAGGAAGCACAGAAGAGAGAGGAAGGCATGGCACGGGAACAAAGGAGGAGCTGAGGTGACCCACAAATGAAATGTGCATGGGGAGCAAGCACCAAGGTGACTAAAGAGGAAAGGTTCGGTTCAGGAAAGATGGCAAAGGAGGTCAAAGTTTGGGTTCTGAATTCTTATTGTGTACGTAGGTGCTTCATTCAGAAGAGGCAAGCAGGTAGTAGCACTTAGGGGAAAGGGACTGCTGGCTAGATGAGCATCGGTTAGTAATAATGGTGGAGCGACAAATGAAAGTAGTTTGAAGTCAGACGAGAATGCAAAAGATTCCCAGAAGCTGAAGAGAATAAGGAAAGGTTATAGCCGGAGAATATTGTGCTGAGCTAGGAAGGCGATAAGCTGTACGTGTTTTCCCTGGTGGTCTAGTGGCTAGGATTCGGCGCTTTCACCGCCGCGGCCCGGGTTCGATTCCCGGTCAGGGAACGTGCTATTTTATGCTGAATTCTCATTCTCTCGCGCTTTGCTGTCCAGTTTCCAATGGAAATGGTCCCTGCACTTCTGCTCCTTTGCTGTGTTGCTTCGTATCCCCTGGCCCAAGTCGCCAAATGGAAATTCTGAGTTAGGGTGGTGTTCATCCAAAACGTCGTTTCCACTCTACTGGACTGTCTTGTCTGGAAATCTTGGTGAGGATGACTGGAAGAAAAGCTGAATGGGTACCATCAAATTTCCAAGCGGTCATGGCTTTTGGATGCCTTAAAGACATGTGGATTTGTATATATAGTTTTGCATATGGATTTGTATATATACGGAGTAGTTTTCCTCTCTCGGGAGCACAGGTTTTCTCTGGCTTTCTCAAATTATTTAAAGACGGGCGTGTAAGTAAGGCTGGAGGGCCAAAGTGGGGAATGGTGTTACAGAAAAGTCAATGAGCTCCAACTTGAAGAAGGCAAAGGTCTTGCTGGGTGAAGTCCAAAAGTGAGCTGAAGACACCCACGCTGTGCTATTGCTTTGATCTCTTTGGGTTGGGAATCGAACCCGGATCTCCCGCATAGCAAACAAGAATTCTGCCACTGAGCCACCCACTCACGCACTTTCCAGCTTTTCGATATCTCTAATCTCGATGAGCACGTGGAGCATTCTGATGGGACAGACCCAGCGTCCCACATCTAACCCTAACCCTCACCGTTACCTAGAATTTTGGTCATTTTTCTAGTCTTCCTCGCCATCCACCCTCCTACTCTTTCCTCCTCTTCACTTTCGTCTTTCTCCTCCTCCACCCTCACTTCTTCCTTCATCTCACCCCGCCCCCCCCGCCCTCCTGCTGGCTGACTGTTGCTACTCGTTCTCATCCAAGAGAAGCCTTGGAAGTCTTAAGGGTAAACAGCTGAAGTTTAGTTGGTGGAAAGGGTCGAAGGAAGCGCGATGTCTAAGTGTGCATTTCTCTTCCAATCTACCATATGTAAAAATTCCAACTTGGTCCCCAGATGGAGCTCACTCCTTCACGTGCCTCTAATACCCACGATCACCATTCGAGGAAGGCTAGAGGATTGGAGAAAAGAGAGTGGAGTCAGGAGTCAGAGAGGATAGCGCTTTCCTCCTCGCCGGTGAGACCCTGTAACCATATTGGAAAATAAAAAATATTTATCAGGAGCAAAATTCGAACCGACACCTCCAGAGAAGACTGACCAGAGCCGCAGGGTCTTAGACTGCTTGACCATTCTGAGCGAATAACAGAAAGCTTCCTCGCTCTTAAGGACCGCAACTTCAACACAAAAGCTCAAGACCTCTTGGTTCAGTACTCATCCCCTTCCAAAATGCCATCCTCTTTCACATGCCAGCAGCACTGTGCAAACAAGTCCACATGTCCAATACTACCCTTCTACGCAGTGCTGGTCTTCCCCTCAGCTCTCGGTTCAGACATAAGCCCTCCTGAGAGGCCCTAACACCTGCTCTACAAAAACCATCCTTACCTAGTCCAATCCCTCTTTTGTCTTTGGGTCCCGGAGCCGCCACTGGAGTGACCTTCCCCAACTGCGTCTGCGAGAAGTTCTTTGAGAAACGCATGCAGCTTACCACAGAGAACCGAGAGACATCTCCAGTCTACCTGATCTATATCTTGCTACTCAAGGTTTGGTGGCTACGGAGGTGGTTCGGGGGGTGGAGTGAGACAGAGAGAGGAGTTTGAGCCGGGCAGTGGAGATAAGAGAAGAGGGAGTGGCATTTACAGTTTGTGACCCTCAGAAACTGAAGTCCAAGAAACCCTAATCAGAGACTGGCTGGGAAGAGAAGAGTGTATACAGTCAACAATTTGAACAAATACCTCCCAACCACTCGCCTTCCTCGTTAGTATAGTGGTGAGTATCCCCGCCTGTCACGCGGGAGACCGGGGTTCAATTCCCCGACGGGGAGGATCCATATTCTTTTAAACACACCTTAGGACCATGTTCTCTCGGTTCAAGCTCACCCCAATCCCCAATTTATTACATGTCTCCCAGCCTGTCTCTTAGCCATTAGACAGTCTTTCTTTTTCTCTTTTGCTGAATCTTTCTCTAAATCTTGCACTCCAACTTGTAGGTTTCCATCATGGAAAATTCTTGGGTCCCCCTTCTCTGGCCTATCCTGTTTCACTTGTTGATCTCATATACTCCCATGAATTTAATTACGTCTCTATGATGAAGATTCTTAAATCTACCCTTCCTGCCTCAATCTCTCTTCTTATCTCCAATCACACATTTCCAACTGCCTTTCAGAGGTCTCAAACTGGATATTCATCGATATTTGACACATAGAGCGTCCAAAACAGAACTCATTGTATTTTCCCCTAAATCTTCCGATCTCCTTCCCTTTCATTGTAAAGGGTAACAACATCCTCCCAGTCCCTCAGGCTAGAAATCTAGGGGTCATCCTCTGCCCTCCTCCCCGACTCCCCTCCGCCCCATTAAATCTATTGCCAAAGCCTGTAGATTTCACCTTTGCAACATACTTTGAATATACTCCCTTCTTTCCCCTTATTGGGCCTGCATTCTAATGCAGGCCCCCATGGCCTCCTGCCTGACTTCTTGCAATAACCTGCCTTAAGTCCTTACTCCAATTTATTCTGCATTCAGCCACTAAAATATTTTTTCACAAAATGCAGGTCTGATCATGCCACCACCACCCCCTCCCCAAACTCAATAAATTCCGATTGGCTTACCCATTGCCTCTAGAATCAAAACCCGCCATGACCTAGCTCCCTCCTATCCAACCTTGAGTCATTTGTTCTCCACTAAGTCCATTACTTTCCAGAATTAAAAAGACCCCTCTCCAAAGGAAGGAATTCTTCAACTTGGACGTGTGCATCAGCTGTGTAGACATGTACGTTGGTGTGTTTGACCCCTCTGAAAATCTAGCAGCCTACGGACCCCTTCTCAGGATGACGTTTTTGAATGACTGAAATAAAATTCAACAAACAGCCAATAGTATTAACATAGAGCCCTCAATATGTTTTTATTTTTATTTTTTTAATAAGTTCAGAGACATTAGGGTAGGTAATACCCCTTGTCCTTTCTTGATACCTTTTAGGAGGCTGGCCATTGCTCTGGATCAAGGGGGCGTCCCTAGGGGAGGTGAAATGGGAAGGGGAGAGGAGGAGGAAACTGTAGAAGGCAAAGTCGAATTTTCCCTAGGAGATCGGAGGCGGCATAAGAGCAGATCTCCAGTTTTTTCCTTTTCTGAGGTTTTCCGCTATAGCCCACTCCGCGGGCGCCTAGATGTCACCTGCCTTTTCCTGCATTCAAGTTGGAGCGCAAGATTTAGAGAAAGATTCAGCAAAAGAGAAAAAGAAAGACTGTCTAATGGCTAAGAGACAGGCTGGGAGACACGTAATAAATTGGGGATGGTCCTAAGGTTTGTTTAAAAGGATGTGGATCCTCCCCGTCGGGGAATTGAACCCCGGTCTCCCGCGTGACAGGCGGGGATACTCACCACTATACTAACGAGGAAGGTGAAGGGAGAAGAGATATTTGTTCAAATTGTTGACTGTAAGAAGACTTTCCAGTCTTCTTACACCTTACTCCCCAACATGTGCTCTTCACGTACCAGTGACCCTGGTCTCTGTTATTCCACTAACAAGACTGGTGGGGCCTGCCGACGGGGATATGTACTGAGCTCCCAATCCCGCAGACTTGGGCAGCATTGAACCCCTTAGCAGTTGTGAAACGCTGCCGAGGATGGTCCCCTGAGAGCGAGGAGCCGAAACAACTGGGTTATGAGATTCGTGGCTGAGTTCGCGATCTCTCTGGAGGAAGTGGCAGGAGCTCTGTGTGGGCTGAAGGTTTTGGGCAAAGAAAGCAGTTGCCATGGAGCCAAGATATTTGGACTGGCTTCCGCTAATATGTCGAGCGAGCAGGCGAGCAGGCTAGGGAATACAGCTGCCGGCAGGACTCTCGTGCTGCCCCCAGATCAACGGGTAACAGCCAGGACTGTCACTAGGCCTTGGCAGGGGAGAAGAACGGGCATCTGCCTTGGTGGCATAGCTGCCTTCTCAACGGTTCACCTGGGCTAGATTCCCGGCCAAAGCATTCTTTCACAATGCTCTTTTATCTCACCACACTACCGACCTGGACATAGTCACAAATGACCATCTTTCATTCACCCATCACACACACACCCCTTGATTTATCACCTCCTTGGGGCTTCTGGGCATGTTCCCCAGTTTGAACTTAGGAGCGGCTCTCTACCTCTATCCTGTCGTATTCTCCGGATCTTTCCAGTTCTTAGATGCTGGGTCTCGAGCTCAAAAAAACCAAACAAACAAATAAAACACCTCACCTCCAGGTCACGTCACGTCTCATCATGTCACTTCAGTCTTCTTTATTTCAATTGAACGACAATGGAGTACCTAATGTATGAGATGTCTTGAGGCTCCTTTAGGCCAACTCATCTTTGGTAGGCAAATGAGAAAGAGCCCCTGCCTTCACTCCGTCGGAGCTTTTATCCTGGAGAAAACTGACAATGGGATAAAATTTGTCCTCACACACTCCAAAGCTTCTAGATTTCATTCATTAGGAAATCTCCTCCAAAGATGGAGCTCGAACTGAAGCCAGGTCCATCCTCTGGCATTCCTTTCTATCTTTCAGTGTGACTTAGGGTCTCTGTTGCAGAGAATACCCAGCAGCCTAATATGTCTAGGCTTGAATTGATGTGGGACTGCATCAGGTTGGTGGCTGTGTTGCTGAGAAAAAAAGAGCTCTTGGAGAAATATTAGGAAGGTAGAAATGACTGGAATCGACAATTTATTGACTGTGGATGGAGTAGGGGGAGTAGGTGCAGAGTGAAGAGTGAGTGCCTGGGAAAGTTAAAAAAAGTAGAAGGGTTTGGGGCATGGTGAGTTTAGGATGTCTATGAGGCTTTTATTTCCAGGATGTCTAATAGGAAGTTGGAGAATGAAGGTCAGCAGAGAGATTGGCTCTGTACAAGTAAATCTGAGAGTCATTTGCACAGGGATGATAATTGAAGAAGTCTTGGGGTTTTTTGCAGCCAGACAGGACACTGGTCTTTGTCTATGTTCCTCACACCCCTCCCCTTCTTTGTTCACGTTCCAGAATGACGAAAGGACTTGAAGGGGGATTCTCTCACAGTTATGCATGTCCAGGAGAATAAGACTTCTTCCTTCCAGGGTTCAGAAACCAACCAAGCTCTTTCTGAGTTACTCTTGTCATAAAAATAGAGTTGATACTGACAGGGAAAGAAAAGAAAATAAAACGTTATCCAGAGAAGAGTCAAACCGATTGTTACTAAGCCCAAGGAAGAGGCCATCCAAAGGCACCCATGTATCTACAGATGCTCTAAAGAGAGAAAAGAGCATGCCATAAGAACAGAGAGGCAACTAAAGCAGCCCAGTGAATGAAATGTGTAATGGGGAAACAGAAAGGGTGGAATGAGAAGAGGTTCTGGAAAGATGGCGGAGGGGGCAGAGATTTGGGATTCACATTCTTGTGTGCCTTTAGGTGCTTTCTTCAAATGAGGCCAGAGGCTAGTAGCATTTAGGGGAACTGGCCGGCTTGTGGGAAAGTGACAACGGGGTAATGGGCATCAGTCCACTTCGAAAGGTAAATGGTCCAGGGGAGAGGCCAGACATGGATCCATTGGGTCTCCAAAGGAGCCTGAAGAGGACATGGAAGAGATAAAGGCTGGTCTTATCCTACCTGAGGAAGGGAGCACGGGAAGAATGTGGTCCCTGGTGGTCTAGTGGTTAGGATTCGGCGCTCTCACCGCCGCGGCCCGGGTTCGATTCCCGGTCAGGGAATGTTGTTTTACACAAGTGGCCTTCGTGGCTTTCCTCAGGGAGAGCGCGTGAACCTTCTCAGAAGTCTACATGTCGTTGGGATAGACACCTCCTTCAGCTGCCGCACCGTGCTCGTTTGACCTATTGCTTTTGGGCGTGTAGCCAAGTATCAAGTGTGTGAGGAAAGCCAGACCCGAGCCTCCCTTCAGTCCTTCAAAGTTGTCCCGCGGGCAAACTGTTGTGAGGAATAAGAGGGCGAGGGCAGGTTCAAGAACAGGTTCCCTACGCGGAAGGGTAAGGCAGAACCGAATGGGCAAGAACAACTTTTGCAGAAACCTGGTCCCTTAAGTGCCAAGAAAGGAAGCCTTTCCGCAGTCTCCCACCCCTGTTTTCAAGATCGTAGAACGAAGAGCTTCTCTTGGCCTCTCCGAAAGGTAGGAGCTTGTCTGGGTGGTGGGGGAGCGGATAGAGAGAGGGGATGATGATCATGAACAGGAAATGAGCTCCTTCCCAGAGATGCAAAACTTTGGCAGGGGACACCTTCAGAGAGTATTTGTAATAAAAGAAGGAAGTAAACTTGTCTTTAGTTATGCCTGAGCCGGAATTCGAGCCCATACCTTCCGTGTAGGAGGTGAGAATTCTACCACCGAACCACCCATGCTGTGCTCAAGATTGTTCTTTCAGCTATGTCTCTGATCTTCATGAGATTTCTAAGATATCATGCTCCAAGCCCTAAACTTTTCTCTTCTTCTTCCACCTAATTAAATAAAGCTATATTATTGGGGAATTTTCATAAGGCCCAACTTCCGTCTGTGTGTTTCTCTTCCAATCTACCTAGAGGCGAGACGAAACTCCAATTCTATCCTGAGGTGAGGTATGATTCAGCCACATACCCTTCATTCACACGCACGTGGATGCTTGGTCTATAAAGGCCAGTGAGTTGGAGAGAAAAGACCGGTGTCCGTGGAGTCAGAGGTCTGAGCAAGTCACTCCCGCTTCCTTGAGGCAGCTACTGCACTGTATTGGGAGGCAAAAGCAAGCTGTCAGGAGTGGGATTCGAACCCACGCCTCCAGGGGAGACTGCGACCTGAACGCAGCGCCTTAGACCGCTCGGCCATCCTGACTCTGCTCCTAAGGTGGCCCCTCCCTCCCCCTTGTCAAAACCAGCCACAGTGCAACCACAAGACTAGATTTTCCAGCTCACTTTACCTACCTTCGTTTTCAACACAGCGTCTCTAACTTCTTGCTCTGACACCAGCTCTAAGAAAGTTCATCCTTCCACACACGCAGTGTACCTTCCCTCCTGCCCGCCTCTCGAGGCCAACTAAAACATTCTCTCGCGGGGCCCCAAAGACCCACTACAAACAACACTCACCTGGCCCGACCCCTCCTGCGCCTCGCGTCCAGGTAAAGCCTCTGCCCTGCCTCCCCGACACCCCGCTTCCCCTGTTTCTTTCGAGAGCACACGCAGCTCAGCCCCGAGCCTCTTCTTTCTAGGGACTCCCTCTTTCAAACAAGCAAGTCCTCAGCACCTAATGAGAGAGCCAAGCAATTGCTCTCCCGACATTGGAGCTAGAGTTAAAAGGTGGGGAGAACGAAAGAACTGGAGACCTGCTGTCACGCAGCGCCCAATGTCCTGGGGGAAACAGCACTTCTCTAGGGAACCGGGCCCAAAGCCGGAGAGCCTAGCCGTGACCAGGGCACACAGGAGAATGGGTGTGCAAGTATCACATAGACTGTAGGGCCCCGTGAAGCAAAGCGTAGATCCGGAGGGGCCTAGCAGTTACTGAGAGGATTTCCACCCGGGGAATGAGTGGTGGGGGAGAATATTTCAAAAAGGACTGACGGGTAAGGATGGAGTTGGCACGGAAAAGGAACCAGTCCAACATTGCAGTGGAAGTGAAAAGTGTCCAGGAGGGAAGAGACCCCCTCAAAGGAGCAGCGGATGCGGTCCTCGAGCAATCAGCTGCCCTCTCTTCTCTCCTCTCCACACATCTACGCATAGCCCATCAACCTCCAGGCATAGCTTCCTCACAGGACCACTGTTTCTCAGCTGCACCTCCCCACCCACCTCCTTCAATCCCTTCCTCTTCCTCCCCTATCTTTTCCTCCTTCTTTCTCCTCCCCCATTTCATGTCCCTCTGGGCCTCCCACTCGATCAAGATTTAACTTCCCGTTTCCTAGAAGGTATCAAGAAAGGACAGGGTTTTTACTCGAGCACCTCAGTTAGGTTAATTTTTTTAAAGACATATTGGTGTCTCTATTTCATTAACGTTGATTTCTTTGTTAATTTATTTGGATTTCATTTTCCACATTCAAAAATGTTATCCTTAGAAGCAGTCCATAGACTGCTAGAGGCACACATACATACATTCATTTGCACACACCTAAGTTTAAGAATTCCTTTCTTTGGAGAGCCGTCTCTTCATTTCTGAAAAACCATGAACATCTTGGAGGACAACGGAAGGAAAGTGTGAAGGCTGGGCATGTGACTCGCAAGGTGAAGAGGGAGAGTGAAAGGTTTTTGGAGGTGGGCAGAAGAGGTAGGAAAGGAGGAAGGGGCCTTTCTGATTTAGAAAGCTCAGAAGATCCAGAAAATCCCAAAACAAAGATTAGCAGGAAAGAGGGAAATGTGGGCCCAGGCCAGGGGCTATGGACAACTGTAAGTAAATGGGCCCTTTTCTCACTAGCACAGTGGTCAGTATCCCTGCCGTCACTCAGGAGACGTTGGTTGGATTCCCAGGTGGGGAGGATGATGTGCATTTTTTGCATGCCTCTGCTAGCGCCCCAGTCCCCTCCAGCAAAGTCGCTCTTCCAAAGGTGCCTTTGTGGCACCAGGAGACCCAGAGCCAAACGCATCGCTTCCCTGGAATCCTTGCCCAACACAAACTTTCCGGAGGCTGTTCTCTGTCACTTTGGTCCCTCCATGGGCTCCCGCTGCGGGCCCTTCTCCGATCGTAGGCTCTCATAGTCTCCCCTTAACTCCTTGTAGTCGCTACTGTTGGGTCTCTCTCTTGCCCAACCCTTAGACTACGACCGAAAAGGAAGCCCGGACAGAAGCTAGGATTCTGTGCCCGACCTTAGCAGAGGAAGCCCGTGGGCAGTTTTGGAAGCGCCTACCTCAGCTACCAAGAGGTCGGGAGCTGCAAAGACCGGGCAGGTCAGGAGTCTATTTATCAGGTCGGAGATCCCCAGCTTCAGAATTCCAAATTCAGCCCACTTACAGGTGGCACGCAACCAACATCCCCAGAACGTACAGTACCACTCACGAAAATATGCTCCAAAACCACCCTATCACAAAGTGGGCACAAGAGAACTCTTATGTCAAGGTCAAGTGGAGGACAACAGACGGTTCTAGTAGGGCGGTGAGCTATTGGAACAGAACGCGCGGGAGACGAGAGATGTCAACTCAACGAGAAGGCAGGGTTCTTGTGATAGCCCCAGATGGAAGAGCAGCCAGGGAACAGTAGGATGTCTTGAAGTACACAGAAGCATCTGAGTTCGGTTAAGGCGTTGGTGGTATAGTGGTGAGCATAGCTGCCTTCCAAGCAGTTGACCCGGGTTCGATTCCCGGCCGACGCAATTGGCTTTTTCTTCAGCGCTCTGTTCTATGAAGAGCCTAGGATGATTAGGTACCAAACTAGGTTCATAGGATATTGGTGGTACCCTCTACGAGGAGGGAAAGGTTAGGCTTGAGGATAAAGATCAGTTTTAGACGTGGTGAGTCTTAAGATGTCCACAGGACCTCAAGGATATCTAATAGGAAGTTGGAAAGGAGAGACTGGACCAGGACGGGAGAAAGGTTAGAGCTATATAAGTAAATCTGAGAGCCAGTCGGATAAATGAAGGAAGAGGTCCCCCACTCTTAGAGGTTCGTGCTGTGGGACCGAGCACTACTCGTCTCTGCCTACTTTCCTTCTCTCCCTGCCCCCTCCCAATAAAGTTTGGGTTTGTAGGTGTTGCATATGCTCCAGTATGAACTGTTGAGTATATCCAGGAAAGCAAGACTACTGTCTGAATATGCAAAAGCCTCCCTCTCCTTCTAGGGTTCATGGTAACTTCCTTCGGAGTTATAAGAGTTGCTGTTATTCAGCCATTTTTCAGTCGTCTGACTTTTTTGTGACCCATTTGGGATTTTCTTGGCAGAGATATTGGAGTGGTTTACCATTTCCTTCTCGAGCTCAGAGTTGTGATCACGCAGTAAGTATCTGAGATCAGAACTGAACTCAGGAAAGTAAGTCTTCCCGGATTCCAGGCCCGGCACTCTATCTGGTGCTCTATCCAGCTGAAAATAGAAGACATATGAAACAGGAAGCCAGAGCAGATACAAACGGATTGTTATTAAGTGCAAGGAAAAGTCTTTGCAAAGGCACGTGTTCTTGGAGGCTCTGAAGAGGGGAAGGACATGGTACAGGAACAAAAGGGCAACTGAGGCGATCCTGGAAATTAAAGTTGGAAGGGCAACACGCAGCAATGTGAGGAGACAGGCCAGGAAAGATGGCCAAGTGGGTAGAGATTTGAGTTTTGAATTCTTATCAGGTAGATTCTTTGTTCAGAAGAGAAGAACCGGGGCTAGCATTTAAGGAAATGGGCTAGCGTGTGAGAGAGAGGCAGCAGGATACGTGGCCCTTGATTGGTTTGTCGGTGAGAGTGATCCAAGAGTGGGCTAGACGTGTCCAATAGTTCTCCAATAAAGGCCAAATACAGTAGCTGCAGGTGGCGCAAGTCGCGTCTTATGCTAAATAAGAAGATAAGGCACGTAGTAATCGTTCCCTGGTGGTCTAGTGGCTAGGATTCGGCGCTTTCACCGCCGCGGCCCGGGTTCGATTCCCGGTCAGGGAAAGTGCTTTTTCTTCACTGTCACCGAAATTCAAAGCATATTCACTCTGCGTGAGCCGTGGACAATTTGTGAAGAAGTATGTTCTCTCTCGACCCCGCCATCAAGTTGGGAGGCCAAGGGAGATCCAGAATGGAGTGCCGAACATGCATGCTCCTGGCTCCCTTTCACTGTCTGGTTTTCCCTTTCTGATGGGTCAGCGGCGTGAGGGCCGGAGGCCAGGGAGAGAGCCTTTTTACCAAACTTTTTACCAAAGAACTGTCTAATTGGGCGCCCTGGAAGTCAGTTTTGCACCTGTTATGGGTCTCTGGGGATCGGGCCAACAACGGAGTTCCAACCGGGGCTTCCTTTAGTGGATACTGGGAGAGATATAGATCGGAGATCCAAGGATGAAGGTCCTGAAGATGTACTATGCCACCCAGAGCGGTCAGAGGCTGGAAGAGAATCGCGCTTTTAAAAAGCAGGATTGCATGGGCCGGGAATCGAACCCGGGCCTCCCGCGTGGCAGGCGAGAATTCTACCACTGAACCACCCATGCTCTCTTTGCGGTTCTCGCCCCCTCTAGCTCTAATCATATTGAACTTTCGGAGTTCTCTGATGAGTCCAGTTCTCCCATCCCTATTTCACCCAGGCGCTAGTGTCAGCTGGGCAGAGCAGCCTCTCGCTGACCAATCTTCGATCCCACATACTCTCTCTTGCAGATGACTCGCAGTCTACACCCCCCAAACTCTCAGCGCCCCTCACATGCACTCTCAGATACAACCCGACCAGAAAGTGGGTGCAAAAGAACTCCATGGCAGGGGTGAAGGGTGGGCTGTGGAGGATTGGGGCAGGGTCCACTGGACTCAAAAGCCGTGGCAACCCAACGCACAGGGCCCCAGGCTGGTTCGGGCTCAGTCGGGGGCTTTGGGCTAAGACTGTGGTGGGGAACCTGCGGCTTCGAGGTGACTCTCTGGGTCCTCAAGTGCGGCCCCTTGGCTGATGTGAAGTTTAGGTTCAGTCAGAAGGCCGTACTTGAGGATCTAGAAGGCCACATATGGCCTCGAAGCCGCAGGTTCCCCAGGCCTGCTGTAAGAGATTCGAGTTTGCTCTGTCCCTGGGGCAAGTTCTTCGTCTAGAGGTCGACTGCTCCTGTCAAAATGATCTACCTGCCTAATATTCTATCAGTCGTCCAAACTTTACATCTCTCAGTCATATATGACTTTTCACTCTCTTTCCTTTTTTACATTCAGTTCATTATCAGATGTTATTGAATATTTTTAAATTGAATTTTGCTCTGGATTATTTTTATGTTATTTTTCCCTGTTTCTTTTGGGATGCCGCTGATTCGCGTCCTCTTTACCTCTAGGACTAATGTAATAGTTGTTTTGTTTTGTTTTTTCGCTAGTCTCTACATTTATTTCTTCGTTTTCAATTCTTATAGCTCTTTAACCAAAATAAATTTCCCAGTTCTTGTTTGTCTTACTTTAAAATTTTTATTTTATCCCACCTTATCTGTTTAATTTTTTTTTTCCTAAAGGGGTAGAGGGAATCCTCTGTTTAGACCTCGTGCAAAGCTAAAATCAGAAAGAGGTAAAACACAGATAGTGAAACGTAAAGGAACCCTTTCTGAGTTATGGATGTATTTCATACCCTGGACAGATCCTGATGATTGAATGATTTAATTACATATGAAAAGATTTTCAAGAACCATGAATTTGTTCCAAGGCAAAGACAACTCTAGTACCTTTGTCCTTGACTGCTCTTCTTAAGATGGCAAAAGGAACTTGATGGTGAGATCCTTGTGGCAGGAACCAACTCTGGACAAGAAACTAAAGCATTGGAGAAACTAGACTTCCCCCATCCCCTGCTTGGAGTTGATAAATCTCAGAACCAAGGCTCAGGGCCTCAAAGAGAAGTGGATTCTATCTCTCTTAGGTTAAATGGTCACTGCCCTGTACCAAAGAGAAGAGTCCCTTCAGCTAAAAAGGGGAAAATATCAACCAGTTAAACTAATGGCTACAGGCTTGAGGTACAGGAGACTGCTGCAACCCATTGAAGGTTAAATCCAGGGAGTCTTGTTTTGGTTCAGCTAAAATAATATGTCCCATGGTAAATACTCTGCACTGGATTAACAGCAGCAGCCCTGTGGCTTAATGCTCTTTACTAGTAAAAGCTAACAGTCATTCACTATCCAGTGACTTGCGCATAAGTCCAGCAATAGGTGACCTTCCTGCCTCATTCCATCATCAGCTGCATCCAGTTGCTGAGCAATGGGATTAAAGGAGCCCACCAAACCCATTGAGGAGTCAGATTAGTGACAAAATGACCCAGCCCAGTAGCAGACAAACCTATCTGGTCAAACCCAGTTAAGCAACCCATCCACCAGAGATGAAGTTTAAATCCAGCCTACCAATGTACTCAGTCACACCCTCCCAGGGAACTTCATAAAGGCCTTCAGGAGAAAGAAATAACCTCAAGGTTCTGTAAAAAATGCTTTGTAACTACTGTTCTTACTAGGCCATTTTTTGTAAATACCTTGACTAAGACCTGAGTCTACTAGTAACTGGAATCATATCAGTAGGGAATCAGTTAGAACTCTAGCCACCTACAAGTTTGCTCCTAGAATCTAAGGTAGTGGTAGACCCTCAGAGAATTCAACTTGCTAGTGACAGGGTGGATTAGTGGGGGTCAGCACATAGTAGGTTCATATTTGACATTCAAGTCTTATGCAATGTTTCCAAATGAGCTTTCCAGTCTTACTTCACATTATTTCACCAGTCTTCTTATTCCACTTCGAAAAAAAGACTTTCTATTGTGGACTTTGAATGTAACTTTTGTTGAGTTGAATAATTCTGATCTTAAAGTCAAAATCTTAAAGTAAATCAAAAAGTATTATTAAGTGCCTATGTGGCAGGCACCATGTTAAGCACTAGAAAACAAGGAAAAACACAAGGGAAAAAACATAGTCCTTGTTCTCAAGGAGTTCACAGTGTAGGGGGGGAGGGGGATATAAACAACTTTTCAGAAACAGCTATATACAGGATAAATTGGGGATAATTAACTGAGGGAAGTACTAGTACTGAGGAAAATTTGAAAAGCCTTCCTGCAAAAGGGGTCATTTTTGTTGGAACTTGAAGGTAGCGGGAGGGAGGCAGGAGGAAACAGTGATGAGGAGGTTGAAGAACATTGTCCTCATCTGTTTTGTATTCACTTGTATTTTCTGAATGGGCCTGTGTTTGTGAGAGGTGAGGGAGAATAGAGAGGGGAGAATTAGTCCTTTAATTAATACTGAAACGAAATTTTTCATCTCAAATTGAAACATAATTGAAAATTAAATAAATCCTAATGCTTAACAGAATTTAGTAGGCCTCTTGTGTAATTAGTCATTGTTCAAGACTAAATAGCCAACATGGGAATGTCATTTTAGACCAAGACTTTTAAAAAAGCTAACAATTTTTGTTATATGATTAGTTACCTTGTACAAATAATTCACTTGTTTCAATCCCACTAATTTATAATACTTTTATCTGGTCCTGGAGTGCTTTAAGCTTTAGGCTACAGACTATTATGATGTAATATCACAAAAGTGTCTTTGACCTGTTTGCCCTTGCCATTTGATAAATTCTCTAATTTTTAGTTATATTGGTGATGGGTTATAGGTTCTAGAAACCCACTTGAACTCTCCCTGAATCTCCCCATTTGATGTAGGTCCAACTGAGGCCATAAATGTTTCATTATCTTTTTCCAATTGCCTCTGGCTGCTTTCCCACCCTTGTTCCATCAAAATCATCCTTAGATTCCTTCTCAAGACCCTCCCTAGAGCCCTTCTCCCAGAGTACTAGACTACCCCTGGGTCCCTCCTACAGTCTTTCTGCATATAAGTTCCATCTTGCCTCCATGAAGGTACTCTGATTCAATCTAACTCAGATTCAATCTAGCTCAGATTCTATCTGGCTCACTTGTCAATACAAGTGTCACAAATGGATCTTTAATAAGCTTTGTTTTTCTTGGACTCAAAGAATACTTGAGTCAAATTCATTCAGGCAGGACCTGGGGTGTTGGTATTTTGGGGTCCCAAGCACCTCAAACCTCAACATTGATAATATTAACCTTGTAGTTGCAATATCAAGCACACTGACACATCCAGGATGACCTGCTAGCACAGGTTCTAAAATGGACATTATTCTTCCCTGGGCCCCAAGGCTGAGAGATAACTGCTAGTTTACTGGGCAGGGTTGGATAACCTGCCTAGTAACAGGTTTTTGTTGGCCCCTGTCAAAACGTTATTCCCTTTTGGGTTGTGAAATATCTGATGAATTGTTACATCATTTTTTTGTTTGGTCCATTTGCATGGTAACCACCTGTGCCCCACCTAATGTCAGACCCCCATTGCCAGGTAACCACCTTCTGCTGAGTACCCCCCTTCCTGACAACTACTGTATGTTGAATGACAGCCAGTCTTTCATTGGGTACCTCTCCTGGCACCTGTTTTCTGTTGGGATCCTTTGCCTAGTAGCACCCTGACAACCACATTCTGTTTGGGGGTTCTTGCCTATCAGCAAGCCCCACTCTTGCTCTGTTAGAACTCTGTCTGTTGTGGAAACCGCAAGGCTGTACCAAGTAGCGCCAAAATGCTTAAAATACACTCACCCACCTCAGTTCAGGGCTGTCTCCTCTGGGTCTCTATATGAGGCAGCCACCAGCCTGGCTAATAAATGACACTCTTGAAATTCCTAATTAATTTGCCTGTGACTTATTAACTCTGTCCATTTCAGTTCTTAGATCTGCTTTTCTAAAAGGAAAACAACCTTTGAGGGATCAATAATCTTTAATCACATATACCGAGAGAGAAAATACAAGCAGAGAAATAAAGACCAACAGACAGAGCTTCTAACTGTCTGACCATAAGCAATACATACATCACAGATCAACAGACAGATCCAACAGTATGACCATTACATACACACATAGTTACCAGAGAGAGAAAGCACCAACATCTGGGTTTTCAAAGTGGAGGGAGGGGGGAAGGCTCTATCCTTAATGACTACTCAGAGTCTCATCTAGCACAAGAACCTTCCAAAGAGTAAACCCAAAGCAAAACCTCAGCTCAGAGTTTCAAAACTGGAGGGCATCATGACTCTCAAGAGCCAGTGCCTAGTTAAAAAAAGATGTGAAAGACTTCAAGCAAGCAAACTTCCCTCTAAACAAACTTTCCCTTTAAACAAGTTCCTCCCCTATGGGCTCCACTTGAAGCCTATTAAGGGATGGGGGAAGATCTTTAACTCACATTAACATGAGTTAACATGAATTCCATTAACATTGCAGTAGTGCATAGAAATTGATGGGTACAGGTTCTGGGAGCCCCCTTGAATTCTCCTTGAATCTTTCTACTTGATGGGACATTCACCTGAGGCCATAAGCCTTTTGTTATCTCTTTGTCCAATTGCCTCCTGCTGCTTCCCACCCTTGATCCCATCAAAATCCTATTCTCTTGGGTCTGAACTCTACTCACCCCAGTCCCATCAAGATTCTCCTTAGACTCCTCCTCAAAACCCTTCCTAAACTCCTCCTTCCATCAGCCCATACTACTTGGCCAACCCAAGATCCCTCCCACAATCTTTCTGTATATAAGATCCTTCTTACCTCCATGAAAGTGCCCAGATTCAATCTAATTCAATCTAATACAAGTGTCACAATTAGTGAGGCTTCTTAGGGGGCAACGCAATATGGCAGATCTTTATAAACTTTGCTTTTCTCTTTGGCTTGAAGAGGACATTATTCCTCCCTGGGCCCCTAGGTTGAGAGATATCGGTTAGGTTATTGGGCAGGGTTGGATAACCTGCCTAGTAAAAGGTTTTTTGTTTGGGTCCCTGTCAAAATGTTATTCCCCTTTGGTTTAATATCTGATGAATTGTTAACAGTCATTTTTTGTTTAGTCCATTTGCATGGTAACCACCTGTGCCCCGCTAATTGCCAGGTAACCACCTTCTGCTGAGCACCCCGCCTTCCTGATTGCCTACCTCTCCTGGCACCTGTTTTCTGTTGGGATCCTTTGCCTAGTAGCACCCTGACAACCACCTTCTATTTGGGGGTTCTTGCCTATCAGCAAGGCCCCCTCTTGCTCTGTCAGAACTCTGTTGTGGAAACCGCAAGGCTGTACCAAGTAGCGCCAAAATGCTTAAAATGCACTCACCCACCTCAGTTCAGGGCTGTCTCTTCTGAGTCTCTACATGAGGCAGCAGCCAGCCTGGCTAATAAATGATGCTCTCAAAATTCCTAATTAATATGCCTGTGACTTATTAAATCTGTCCATTTCAGGCTAAAAGAATGCTTATGTCAAATTCATTCAGGCAGGACCCAGGGTGTCATAATTTTGGGGTCCCAAATACACCAAACCTCAACAGAAATGTCTAGTACTTTCTAGAACTTTATCATTTCCATAAAAATATATCAACTCCAGACTTTTTTGTATTTATACATAATATTTTGTTGATAGAAAGGGATCTCTATAAGGCAAACATCTTTCAAACAAGTGTTTAATGTAAAAAATAAATATCATTTCTTATAGAGCTGATCACTAAACACAACTCCAAGTAACTCAGTTTATTCACTTTAACAGTAAGAGTGTGGCTGGTACAACAACCTCTCTATAATGAACTGCCCCCTCTCTGACTCCACTGTAACTTTGCTTTGGCCCAAAGCAAAGGTTTTAGCTTTTCTTCTTTCCCTTAATGGGAGGACTGGAAGAGAAAAAAAATATCAATACCTAATTTTGAAAAAAGTAAAATAAAATACAAGTTGTTTTTATTTTATACAGTGACCAAGGTCAGGGGCAAGGTAGAGGAACTACAGACACACTATTGTTGTGGTTTCATCATGTATTGTGGCGGAACCATCTCAAAGAATTCAATCGGACCACCTCTAGTCCAAATATAGGCATTATGAAGACTGATGCCTCTCATGAAGTCGGCTAAGTTCCAAGAGGGACCAGCAATGTCAGAGAAAGCAAGATGGATTTTTATAGGGTAAAGATATAATTTCATAACAAAAATTATGAATATTAAAAAGGCAGGAGGAGTTGGTTAAGGTATTGATAATGGAGGAGGAATCCTGTGGAATTGCACATGTAATTACCCACAATGCATACAGAAAAACTCATTGGGGGGTACCTATGTATCATAATGATATTTTATAATAACTTTTACTATTACTGTGCAAGTGCCTACTTAGGGAAAGTCCCTTCTATTGTTCTGGGGTCCACATCCTGCTTGGGCATTCTGGTAGTGTTGGTTTCTGCGGGCTATTATGGTTCTCTCTAAGATTAGATAGATGTGGCTATGATTGAGTGCATAGACACACCTGCTGTTTCTGTGGGAAACATGAGGAATGGATCTGGGAGCAGTACCCATGGCTGGGATTTGATTACATGGACATGCCTACTGTTCAGTAGGAAACATGAGTTCATGGACACACCTGTTTCTAGTGTTAAGTGAGGCCTACATAAAGAAGTTAGGATATCTTGATTTTTCATGTTGCACCTCTAGCCCAGTCCTCAACTTTCCTGACTGCTGAAACAGAAAGGATCCCTCCTCCATTATCAATCCCTTAACCAATCCTTCCTGCCTTTTTAATATTCATACTTTTTGTTATGAAATTATATCTTTACCCTATAAAAATCCATCTTGCTTTCTCTGACATTGCTGGTCCCTCTTGGAACTTAGCCGACTTCATGAGAGGCATCAGCCTTAATAAATGCCTATATTTGGACTAGAGGTGGTCTGATTGAATTATTTGAGATGGTTCCACCACAATACATGATGAAACCACAACAATAGTGTGTCTGTAGTTCCTCTACCTTGCCCCTGACCTTGGTCACCATATAAAACAAAAACAACTTGTATTTAGGGCAGGGTTACAAGAGACAGCCAATCTAAAGAACATTTCCTATTACTTGCACCAGTAACAGACTTTTCCAATCAAAGGATACCACAGTCCTTATTTCTAACCTGAAAACCCTCAGCAAGAACCCTGTCCAATTCAGAGGTACCCTATGCCCAATTCATCTCTTACTAGAATGAAAATATATACAAGCTTTTTTCCTTTTGTTCTTTTGGGGAGTCTCCACAAGTTTGTGGGTTTCCCTTGCTAGTGAACTCAATGAACTTTCATTAGTTCCTAAATTTTTGCTTTGTGTTTTTGTTTTGGTATTGGTTCTGGTTCTTGTTTATGGCAGGCACCAGCAATTTAACCCATAATTGTTTGGAACTCATGGATAAAGAGTAGAAAGGAAAGAGAGAGCAGCTGACAAAATGTAAGTTCTGTAATGGTGACTGTGGAAGAAAAAGGGAAAGGAAATTGGGCATTACAGTCAGGGAGGGTGTCTGAACCTAGGAAGTCAAATAGATTTAAGAAAGTTCTCGTTCCTAAAAAAGAAAAATTAAGGAGAGCAGTCTCTCTAGATGGAGCATAGCAATCAGGCAAGATTAGAAAACAGTCAATGTCTTGGGGCCAGAGGCAAAAAGGATCCCCTGGGCTGGAAGCCCCCAAAACTTAGTGAATTTCATTGAGACCTCCATGCTGTTGACTTTACAATGGAAAGTTGACATGTACCCTATGCTTCAGCTAACCCATCCTCATTATTGTACCAGAACTTAGGCCATTTTATGCCTCTGGCACTTTCTCAAAAAACCATTTTCCATGCCTAAAGTACCCTGTCCCCACAATTGTGCCTGCTGAAATACTCCTTTTCCAAGTTTCAGTAGGGATTTCATCTCCACAGTCTTCCCTGAACTTCTCTCCGTGAACCACAAGTAAATAGTCCCTATTATATACTCTCAGGACACTTTCTCTTTCCTATGTACTTAATTCTTAATCGTTTTACTTTGAGCAAGGGTTATTTGTGAATATCTCTCTTCCCTTACTAATGTAGAAGCATATTAAAAATCTACCCTTTTTCTTTCTCTAGAAATATGAAGAAATAATATTTCTCAGGTCTAAAAAAAAGAATCCATTTTCATTTTCCCCTGTTTGGAGTTGGATTACATCTAAAACAAAAAGACTTCCTTAGAGAATGTTTTAAGATTAGTAACCACAAGGTTAAAAAAAATAACTCTTGGTTGGGGTATTTAAATGCATGAATGAAGCATTCATTAACTAATTTACTATGTGCAAAGAATGGTTCTAAAACCTGGAGAAACAAACAGAAAAGTAAAACGGTCCCTGTCTTCCAGGAGTTTATATTCCAATGGAGGAGGTGGCCCCTATAATCCATTTAAGAATATCTATCCCCTGAATTGGTGCTAGGTCCAGCACTTCTCTAGTGAGAAAGGATGAAGATATTGATCAAAGAGAGACGGTCCCTTTGTTTACTCCAGGAGAATACTTGAGGAAAATGGAATTGTGTATTGTTGTTAATCCAAAAATTGTATTGTAAAATATTTTTCCTTATTCAAGAGTCCTGTAAACGTTATCTAAAAGCATCTTGGAATCTGCGGGGAATGAAGGAATTATGCCAGTTTGGACATACTTCTCTCCATGCTAGAAGTGGATTGGATATTAGATGAAGGTTAAATTAAATAATATTTTTTCCTAACACACTTGTGTCTAAAATTCACGGCACAGTACTTTGTGTGTGTGTGTGTTTGTGTGTGTCCTTCAACACTAAACTGCAAACTTTGTATAAACAGTATATATGTACATATATATATATATATATATATATATATATATATATGTACATATATATGTTTTAATCTTTGAATTACCAGCACCTAGTAGAAGATTTGGAAGGGTATTTAGCAAATGTTTGTTGAGCTGCACTGAATTGGTGTCCACATGACAAGAATTTTGACTCTGAATCCTACAAGTTGAGAATTTTGCAGCTTTTTCCCCCCAAACTTGGTCCTCCAGCTCCTTTGAATGGTGGTAATGTTTATAGTAGATGACGTTTTCCAGTCATAACCTGAGAGGATCTTGGTATCCATGCCCTCTGAGCTTCCAAACTACCTAATGCTTTGTCTCATTTTTTAATCACCTCTCCGTTTTCATCTCTTTCCTTGCTTTCCTTCTTCCTTCCTCCTACTCTCACCCAAGGAACAGGTTGAGTATAGATAAGGACTATTAATAGACATTTGTATAGTCTACTAAGATAAAAAAGAAATCATTGAACAGATACAACTTATTCAATTATCCTAGTTCTCTTAATTTTGAAATCCAGTGACCTTTCCTAAGTTCTTTTTTTGAGCTCTCTGGAGCTTTTGACACAGATAACCATTTTGACACTGTTACCCATCTTTCTCCCTTCCCTGTTTTTCTCAGCCTGTCTAATCTTCATTCTTAGTCTCTTCTGCTTTCCTGTCTCCCATAATCTGCCCTAATCCCTTTTGATCTTTCTTTTGATGCTTATATTGGCTGCCAAAATTCTATTAGCGTCTCTTACAGATAACTCCCAAATCAACAGGTGAATCTTCATTTTTCACCTGAGCTCCATATTGTCTTAGCCTCTCAACTCACCCATCTTCCTACCTTCTCTATTTCAACTGAGGGCACTGCCATTCTCCTCTCCTTAACTGTATTCCCTGTCTTCAGTCTTTCTCTTCTCCAGTCCATCTTCCACATAACTGCCTAATCAATCTTTTTAAAGTGCAAGTCTCACCCTAGGACTCTCTTGCTTCTGAAGCTTCTGTTGCTCCCTAGTGCCTCTAGGATAAAATTCCAAATCCTGTTTGTCATTTAGAGCCAGTAAGTTTTCTATTGCACAACTTAGTTCCAACTAGTTTCTCTGAACTGACGCTTCATTTTACAACTCCTTGGGCACTCGAGTCCAAACAGACCTACCTGATATTTATTGTACCCAGCGTTCCACCTTCTGCAGTCATGTTTTTGCACAACTGTCTTCTATTTCTGGAATGCTCTCACTTCTCTCTGCTCCTCCTAATTCCTTTATTTAGTGGTGATGTCTGACTCTCTGTGATCCAATTTGGGGTTTTCTTGGCAAAGATACTGGAGTGGTTTGCTTTTCCTTCTCCAACTCATTTTATAGATGAGGAAACCGAGGCAAACACAGATTACGCGACTTGCTCAGCTAGTAAATGTCTGAGGCCACTTTTGAACTCCTGGACATAAATCATGCCTTTACTGAACCTGTTCCACCCACATCAACCCTGCAGCTGCCCATCTTTTTCGTGTTCTCTTAAATTTGAATAAATAAACTTTATATATGTTTAATATTTATTTGTGTTACTGTACCCCTAGTAGAATATATACTCCTTAAGAAGGGATTGCTTCCATTAGGGTCTCTCCATCTCCAGTTCCGGCATAATTCACTTGGCACTTAGGTGCTTTGTAAAAATTGAATCTAATAAGAAACGGGGTGAGGGGTGGCGGTGATGAGGAGGTCAGGAGTGGGGGCCGGGAGGACAGGCAGGTAAGGTTTCAGCGAGCTCTTCCACGCCCTCTTCGGAGTGTCGGACCCAGGGCACTTGGGGGACATCCAGGAGCAAGGTCGAGAGAAGGGGTGGAAAATGGTTTCGCAGAAGCCCCTTTTTGGTGGGTTTCTGGCCCCGTCTCTGCTGATCCGCACCCTCGGCTGGATCTTCTCCCAAAGCTGGAGCGTTGAGGACGTCTCTGGAAGACGCAGATTGCTTTCCTCTTGTCTATACACTCTCTCCACTCCCTAGCAGTGGGGTACGGTGAGTGGAGATCAGGAGGGTAAGTGTGAGAGTTTGGAAACGTTTGCTGCTGGGAATCACAGCGTAGCTCATCCAGACAGTCTAAATACTTGAATTTTCCTTTTCCTTTTCCCCACCTAGAATTACTCATTTCCCCACCTAGAATTACTCATTTCCCTACCTAGAATTACTCATCTAAGGAATTTGAAAATCTTTCTCTCGTCTGCGTTGGTGGTATAGTGGTGAGCATAGCTGCCTTCCAAGCAGTTGACCCGGGTTCGATTCCCGGCCAACGCAGTAACGATAATTTTCTTTAAAAACGATGCAAAACTGCTTACGGTTATGTATCAAAACCTCCTGCAACCACACGTGTTATCTCTTATTGCCTGTCTTTTGTTCTCAAAAGAAGTTATCTCTTATTTCCTGTCTATTGTTCTCAAAAGAAACCCAGACTAGCGGGCCCCTACCTACTTTCCCTGGCTTTTCTTCCTTTGCCTGTCAGTGTCTTCCCATCTCCCAATCCTGCCGCACCCAAAACTAGATCTGGGCCTTACACCTGTGTCTTCGGATGAGTAATGTGGGCCCTACCGGAGCTGCCATTCTCTCCTTTGAAAATGATGGGGTTTTCCTTGAGAATAGCTAAGACTCCTCCAAGCTCTGATATTTTATAGTCATACTCATCCACAGGTATGAACAGAGCTGAACAGAGCAAATCCTTGTGAGTGACTGGAGAGGACTCAGAAGCCAAAGGAATGCATGAATTCTCACAGCAGCTTCCTTTCTGACATTAGGGGGATATTATCTACAACAGCAGAAAAGGACATCAGAGATCTTCAGCTTGTAATGAGAGAAGGGGAGAGAAGGAAGGAGAGAGACAGACCGAGAGACAGACAGAGAGACCCAAGGGAAATAAGCAGAAAAGAGAAAGGAAAAGGAAAAGCCTGTTCCGAGACTGTGATACCGGACTGGAGATTTTCAGGCCAAGATAGTGGCCATCACGGGGGCTGCACACAAAAGGAACACAATTCTCTTTCTTTTCTTTTCCTTGACATTTTTTTCTTTTTGCCTCCCTCTCACTTAGAACCCACTCTACTGGTGCTTACCTTACTTAAGTTGTTGTTTAATTCTACTCTTTGTGACCTCATTTGGGGTTTTCTTGGTAGATACTGGAGTAGTTTGCCATTTTCTTCAACTCATTTTATTGATGAAGAAACTGAGGCAAACAGTATTAAGTGATATGCCCAGGGTCACACAGGTAGTAAATGTCTGAGGTCAGGTTTGAACTCAAGAAGATGAGTCTCCCTACCTCCATAGGGGTGGTGATCATTTCTGTTATACTTGTCTATTAATATACATTTAGCTTAATGAACCAACATCAGTACATATTTTATATGTAATTTATATTATCCTTAGAGCTAATTAGATAAGGTTAGACAGATTATTTCTTATTAATATAAGGTCTCCAAAACTTTAAACTACAAGTTATAAGTTCACTTGCTTGTTAGAGAGTTCACTTGCTTCATCACAGAAACCTAAGGAGGAGGATCTCCACTAACCCTTTTATTGGGTGACCAAGCTGGGCTATGACTGAATCAACCTAATGAAATGGAAAGTCTCCTAACTCTTTTTGCTGTCCCTCCGCCCATCATTATCTTTTTTATTGCACAATAGAGTTCATGTATCTGAGTACTGTTTAACTTTTCATGTATATCTGTCTATTCTCATAAAGATATTCATATTAAGGATTTAAGAATGCCATAGACATAGAGAGCCAAGATGACCCAGTGGAAAGAAAATCATATTCAGAACAAGAAGACTTGAGTTTGAACTGGTCACTTATAATCCCTGGGATTGTGATCAAATTATTTAAACTGTCTGAGCTTCAGTTTTCCGATCTGTAAAATAATGATAGTACCTGTGTATTTACTTTGTAGGGTTGTTGAGAGTAACAGTGCCTACCCTGGCTTCCACTGCCTAGAAACCAGGTGTGTCAGCTGGACTGAACCAGCCTCTAGCCTGTGGATGGCTGGAGTAGAACAGAGTAGCCTAGAGATAGGAGAGTCAAGAATCAAACAGAAGTTTAATTTCAAAGTGAGGGAAATAAGGTCGAATGTACTGGAGGGGTGGAGAAAGTGGGGGGAGATGGGGCACATGCGACCTGAAGCAGAGTAGGAAGATCTCAGTCCTTATACCAAAGGCTATGCAGTGAGTTGTAGCCCTGACAGTGAGTGGTAACAGCAACAATGAGACAGGTTTGATTCATAGCAGGGCTTCATGACCAGAACGTGGATACAGCAGGTGTTTGTCCAAGTTCTGAGACCACAGCAATATGATAATTATATGAAACAATTTTGAAATTTGACTATGGCTGAGATCATCCAGAGAGTGAGGGCAAAGGATTGCTGCTATGCCAACATCAGAGCACATATTGCTTGCTGACCCTTAGCTCTGGAAAACAGGGACTCTCCTAATATCTGGGTAGGTGTCAAATATTTCGCACCTCCTCCAAGATTCTCTGGTACTCTTTAGAGTGTTAGAGTGTATTTAGCTTATCTGTCATGGACTCAATCGCTTGATAATTGTGTTTCCCCAGTTTTACAGTTCTCCTGAACCCCAGTTCTGTTTTATCACTTAATAGTCGAATTAGCTTTTACAAATAAATATTTACCTCAAAGATACAGCTAGGAAGAATATATAAACATCTCCCCCCAAAATCTAGAAGGTGTAATCAATCTCCCCCTTGTACCACTTCATTCTCTGGGGAGAAGAGGGGAATTAGGTTCACTGTTTGGCTCAGTCCCTATACAACACAATCCCACCAAGTTCCATATCCAAAGTCCCTTTGGGTTCAAATTCTAGACACTTTGCGTCTCAGGGCTTTCCTGTGGGGTCAGTTGCAACACTTAGTCTGGAATCCTGCCTCCAGGGTCAACATGGCTGAGTCAAGACTCTGTGGGGATTCTGACACCTGCATCTAAAACTGAACAGGACAAATAAAAGAGAAAAACAGCAAGGGCGACAAAACAAACCAAGGCCCATTTCTCCAGGTCAAAGGGCCTAAAAGATGAAGAGAGAGGGGCAAGAAGAAAGAGAGAGAGAGAGAGAGAGAGAGGGAAGGAGGGAGGGAGGAAGAGAGAGTGTGTCAATGTGAGTGTGTGTGTGATTCTGCACTGTATATGAATCCATCACATCTCTGGCCATAGTACCAATTTTCATCCTGTCCTCTGAAGTTATTGTTGATCTTTGCTTCAAGGAGAGTTCATAAGGCTTTTAAAGTTGTTTGACTTTGCCAATATAAAATTGAAAATTGATACTCCATTTTATTTTGTATTATTTTAAATAAAATTTAGTCAATTTATGTATTAATGATCAGTCCCTTAAGTATTGGTTGGTCCTTCCATTAGGTGGGTTTGAGCTCCTGTAAGCCTATAACTCAAATCGATGAATTTGACTGACCAAAGGAGATGAGTCAACCTGGTCATAGTATGTTTGCCCACCACCAAACTTCCCAGGGGATGAGTCAATCTGTTAACAAGCTGTGTCCACCATATGATTTTCCAAAAGATGTTAGCCAGGGGATGTTAGCAAATTCCATTTTTCCCCTGTTGCCTTGGATTATTGAAATCCTCCTTCTGAGTCAAGTCAAGTATAGCCCACCATCCATCTCTGGTCAGATTAATCACAACCTCAGATGTCATTTGCATCATTGGATTATTTTGATTCCCTATATAACCTGCTACCTTTTCAACTATATAAAAGAGCTACTCCAACTGTCAGATGCATCTTTGACAACTGAGGGGCAGTTTATTGATATTTGCTAGTTATACCAATGCAGTGTTTGGGTGCATGTGCTTGGGCCCCAATTCTAAAATCACATTTCTCTCTAAAAATCACATTTCTCCCTAGCCTCAAAGCACTGCCCCAGGCAGTTTCTCTCCATCCCAAAGACACAACCTTCCACAGAAAATCTTTTATTTTTTCTGATACAGAAGCCAGCTCCACCTATAGAATTTATCCATCTGAACCAGCTGTGTACTGGCTGAATGGGCTGTGCACTGGATCATAACAACATTTACTTCTCACTGACCAATCATATATATCCTAGACTTAGACTCCCTTACATTTATCTTGTCTAACAAGACAAGTCTAGATAGAGAGCAACCTGGTATTTCTGAGTCAGTCCTGATTGTTAGTTGACTTAGTGACATTTCAGGCCTAAAACCACACCTCCCCATGTAGCCCCTCCTTGGGCTATTTCCCGATGAACTCTGGGTAAAATACCTGCTCAGTAGATACCAAAAGTAAATGTTCCTTTAAGAACTAACCTCTCCTTAACCACTCCCTAATTCTACCCCAAAACACCTAGTTAGCATATTTGGCATTTTTCCTATAGAATATTCTATATAAACTTTAGCTGTGCCCCTCTAAAGTGGCAGGTTCCCTAAGAACTCTTGCCTGCTGAAAAACATAATAAATCTTTACCTTGACGTCAAGAATGTTTAAGTCCTAGAATTCATTCCAGGTGACCTGTCCCTAGTACTCTGTTTTTTTGTGGGGGTTCTCAGCCCCCCCCTTCCAATCCTCATCAATACCAATAAAATGATCATGCTTGGAACTTTGCATCTCAGTTTCTTTTTATCACAGATCTTTATCATGACACCATGTTGTTAATACTGTATAAATAGTTCTCTTTCACTGTTCACTTCAGTTCATGCAAGTATTCCTAGTTTTTCTGAAACTCACTCCTTCATCACTTCTTATAACCTAAGAGTATCCCATTGTATTCACATATCATAATTTGTTCAGCCATTTCGCAGCTGATGTTCATCCACTAAGTTTCCAGTTCATTGCCAGCACAAAATAACTGCTACAAATATTTTTGTATGTATAGGTCCTTTTCATCTTTCTTTGATCTCTTTGGGGCAAAAGCCTGAAGAATAAGTATTGCTGAGTCAAACAATATAAATTTATATTTATATATTATATTTATAATATAAATATATTTATTTATATATTATATAATATAAATATAAATAAAGGATATAAACGGTCTAATAACTTTGGGGGCATAGTTCCAAATTGTTTTCCAGAATGGCTAGAACAATTCATAGCTCCACCAATAGTACATTAGTTATAGCTAGCATTTATATAGTCCTCTAAGGTTTGCAAAGTATTTCACAAATATTAAATCATTTGATCTTCACAACATCTCTCCATTATTATACCCATTTTACAAATGAGGAGACTGAGGCCGGCGGTGGTTAAGTGATTTGTCCAGGGTAATGTAGATAGTAAGTGTCTAAAGTAGGATTTGAGCTCGTCTTCCTGACTTCAAATTCCACTCTCTATTCATTGTGCCATCTAGCTTCCTACATTATTTGCCATAATTTACCACAGTCCCTTTAACAGCTGTCATTTTCCTTTATTGCCAGCTTTGTCAATCTTATGGATGTGGGGTGGAATCTCAGAGTTGCTTTAATTTGTTTTGCTATTAATAATGTGGAGCATTTTTTCACGTTTATTGACAGCTTGTATCTATTCCTTAGAAACTTGCTTGTCAATACACTTTGACCATTGATCAATTGGAGAAGGACTTTCCTTCTTGTATAAGAGGGTCTGGCATTGGTATAAACTTGTATTAAAATCCAACCTCAACACTCACTCTGGATAAATCACTTAACCTCTTGTAGGATCAAATGAGATTATAATGACAAAACCCTTAGCACAATGCCTGGCACATAATAAGCACTATAAAATGATAGGTATTATTATTATTTGAATGTCTTGTAAATAGAAAACTGTAAGTGTATATACCATAAGCTTGAGAAGAACTCGTTGCCTTCCTCCTCCTCAGCTACTTACTTCACTTCTAATTTTAGCTGCATTCATTTTGTTTATGCAAAAATTTGGCACTGTTTTTGTAATCAAAATCGTCCATCCGATCTTCTGGGATTCTTATCCTTGTTGGTTATGAATTCTTTCCCTGTCCACAGATCTGAAAGGTAATTTCTTCCTTGTTCTTATTTCTTTATGAAGCCACCCCTTTTTTTTCTGGAAGCACATATTCCTTTGGAGTTTATCATGGTACACAGTGTGAGATATGAGTTATGTTAAAATAGTATCTTGCTCTGATCCCCTTGACCACCCCTTCCCTTCTAGTCAATATAGTAAATAAGTTCATAAGTAGCCAGTATAAAGTAGTAATAGAAGGAAGTAAGATTGCAAAGGGGAATCTAGATGTCAAATACAAACCATGCCAAAGATCAAGGACAAGTAATTGTATTGCATATTAAATAAAAATCACATCCTGGTAATAGTTACTGAATCAGAGGAAGCTAGCTAAGCTTTGCTGCCAAGGCCTTGGTTCCATCTATGATAGGTAAATTTTAGACAAGTTCCAAAAGACGAGTAGAATACCATATGATGCTGATAACTTTGAGATGACTTGGAAATGTTAATGAACTAACACTAAGGTGGCATTGAGAAGAGTGAGCCTATTCTCCCCAAAACATGTTAAAAAACATGAGACCTCAAACTGCTGTCCCCCAGCACTATCCATGTCTACCAGGCCCATGTTGCTGAGTGCTCCTGCTCATCCATGGTTATGTGAGAGATACTCTGTGCCTTTTCCCCTTCTCATCCTGTTCCCCACACTGCCGGCTTCCTTCATCATCCCATCCCCAGTCCCCCCACACCCCCACCTGTGTACCTCTTTTGCTTCTTTTCTCTGTACTTTCTGTGTTCTTTACCCCTATATTCTTATTAAAATATGATGGCTGCCTCATTCCCAGCTGCCATTGTGGTTTTGCCTGGTGAGTACCCAAAGAACCAGCCATGCCTGTCCCATTTTATAAATTAATTGTGAATTCACTACTCCATACTTTATTTCTGTCAGTTTTCCAGTTGTTCCAGCAGTTTTTGTTGAGTCTTATCCCACACAGTAGGTGAGGCCTTTTGGTTTATCAAACACTTGACTATTGTGTTCATTTGTTGTGTATCTGATTTGTTCCACTGATTGATCTCTCAGCTCACTATTTTTTAAGGCAACCCACTGCATTGCTAGGAGGTTCTAATTGCTAGAAATTTCTTATTTTGCACCTTTGGGACCCAAGAAACACATATTTTCAATTTGAATGGAAGCTATTAGGGCAAGGTATCCTTAACTTGGTAGTTTGCACCTATAATCTGTAGACCCCCTCCCCAAGTCATTTTGAACCCCCAAGATCTGAGAAAGGCCTAAAACCTGGATTGACCAATCAGGAGAAGAATTGTGGTTCACTCTGAGTTTAATCTACCATAATGCTTTCCAGTGCTCTGAGATGACAGAGGTTCATCACTCTCCAAGTAAACTCAAAATGCCCCTTCCTATGTCAACAGTTGAAGCAGATCTAAAGCATTCTTGTGTTTATGACCACTAAGGACAGGATGCCTGGGATGGGACACCATCTTGAATAATGGGACTTTACTTAAGAGTTTTATGGATGTATACATTATGGCATGTTAATGGTAAAGGAAATACAGATATTCTGGATCTATAATTTCAATTGGCACTTTAATACTACCCCTATCTTGCTGTATTTATGACTCATTCACTTAAGAAATTCCTTTCTCATATCATGGTTAACTATATGAAGACTATAATTTTGGCTGACATAAGGCATCTGAGCCAAAAAGGGAGGGAAGGGTAAAAAGGAATTGCTGAAGATATAAGATCTGCTTTGTCTATCCACCTTTGATTTTGTTGTCTCACAATGAACTCTCATGCATATCTCTATTTGCATGTTTTGTAAGTTTTGAGAGAAATAAATACTCATATTCAGACTAATTTTGCTTGTCTTTCTACAAACAAACTTAGTAATGGTTGACAAATTCCATTAGGAAGTAAGCAGAGAAGTACTCTTGACTCTTACTGTGTTTCTGGGTAATTTATGTCTTTGTGTTTGGAGGTTTCTGTTCAGTTTACATATCTTCTCTGCCCCATTGATTACATTTCTTTCATGCTTAATATGGGTTCTCCAGCCCTCACTGCCTGGAGGCCATGTGTGTTACATTTCCTGCCTTCCCCCTTCTCTGTTACCTTAAAAAGACTGAGGGAATATCTGTCTTCTCTGCTACAACTAGAGCCCCCCCAAATTGCGTTCCTCCATTTTGGGGTATCTAAGTACCTCAGTTCCACTTAGCCACTAAGCAGTCAGATCAGCTTTTACAAAGGACTATTTGCTTCAAAGGTATAAAAACAGAAAACATATAAATGCTTCCTCCAATACCTGGAAGCATAATCCCTGCTGTATCTCTGATGTGGAGGGTAAAAGATGAAATGACTGAGGAGACAAAGGTTCGAGCTTCCTAGCATATTGTTTTATTAAGCAATGCATGCCAGTTGTTCAACGAACTGGGACCAGACCTCCTCAGCTTTGGCACTAATTATGGGGAGATAGCTTTTTGTGCATTCAAAACAACTAATCAAATAAGACCAATTAATTCAAAGAAAACAATTAACTAGGATACAAAATTAGATAATCTGATTTCTAATTGGAAGAAAGATTAGAGACCTTCCAAGTTGGAAGGGGAAGAGTGAACAGGTACAATTCCTTGAAATCAGAAAAAGAGATATCCTATTCCTTCCAAGTGTCTATATTAAATCAAAGGAATATAGAAACAATAGCTGACTGGTATGGGACTAGTTTTCAGATAAGATGTATGCACTACTTGAGATACATAATTGTGAGAAAATTCTTTGCATCAGCCTTTGGATCTGACTGGGTTTCTGGTCAACATAACCTAGGTTCCTAGTGGTTACTAAGCAATAAGTAAAGTTAATCCAGTTTTCCAGTCACACAGGGCTGGGTTCAAACAGGGCAACAAAATCCTTTCACAATTCCCATGATAGAATAAAGTTTTCTCACAAGACAGAAACTGGACTAGACCCATAAATGAGTAGAAAGGAAAATGAGCCACATCCAGAACTGAGTCGTAAAATGGTCACTGTGGTTCACTCAATTCCCACATGTAACCACTTTTTCTAATCCCTTCAATTTTCTCGCTGAGGAATGGAAAGGGATTAGGCTAACACTATAGCTTAAATTCTACAAATATCATCTCCCCCAAGGTCAAGCCCAAAACTCCACTGAGATAGCATCCTATGCCATTTGTTCCTTTGAAGTTTCCTGCAGTTGCAACGTCAGTCTGGATTATTGAGCTCCCAGATCTCCATGGCTCAGGCTCCCAGTTTGTAACTCCATTCCATGCTCTTAGAACTATATTTAAATGTATTTATTTTTAGTTTTCCACATTTACTTTCACAAGATTTTGAATTCCAAATTTTCTCTCCATCTCTCCCCTCCCCCCATCCCAAGATGGTGTACATTCTGATTACCCCTTCCCCCAATTTGCCCTCTTTTCTATCATCCCCTTTCTCTTATCCCCTTTCCCTTCTCATAGATTGGAACAAAATTTACAAGGACAAATGAAACAGACCAGAATTCCAAGTTCTGTTTCTTGGGGCCACATTGTCTAAGAAGATGGAAAGGTGGCCCTCAGACCCTGACCCACTTATTACATAATGTACATAATCTTCTATGACTGAAAAGAGTCTTCTTTCCTAGAAAGAAAATAAATTGTCCTAGTTGGGTAGTTTGAAAGATGCCACCAATTCTAGCTATCCAGCCAATGGAGAGAGGCTGTTTCCAACCCCATGGCAGATGAATGCAGAATGTCCATGCATGTATAAGTGCCAGAAGCAGGTGTCCAGCCCCTGTCATGTAGATGATGGCATTTTAGGTGGTCTAGGTATGCATCAAATCTGTTACACATCTATCTTATAATTATAAATCTGTATCTCAATCCCCAGCTACTCCCCTGAGAGCCAGTTCTATATTTCCAACTGCTTGCTGAATATCTTCAGCTGAAACATTTAACTGCTACTTCCAATTCAACTCAGAGCACTCTCAGGTGTTCTGATTACTGCATGGTGGAGGGGGAGGGGGAAGACTTCTAATTGGCTGCTGAGCTGGAATTGAATAGCAAACAAAAGGAAGACCAGAGGCCATTTTTCATTTTTACCTGTAAGTTTGTGGATGAGGAGAAAGAATTGATCCCTATATCCCAGCTGGCCTCCATATGACCTTGAATATATGGGTATTCTGTTTCTTTTGACTCTTTTTGCTTATTCTTTCCTAATCTTAGATAAATGAGTACCAGAAATGGAAAGGATCAAGTTGCAACCTTTTGAGTTTAGGAGTGTCAGTTCAGTGTGGTCCTCTCAGTATCACCTGGAGGTCCAGCTAACTTCTCTGAGCCATAGATTAAGATCAGGTATCTTTCACAAAGGGATACTTACTGAGAAAGTATGGCAAGGATTGCCCTTCTATCATTCACAGGACTCCAAGTAGAATGGACTCAGATTTAAAGCTATTACTAAAAAAAATTCCTGGTACAATACTTCACAGCCTGGGGAGTTCTTGTCTCCTTTTGAGGAACCCCAAAAAAAGTCCACTTCTGGGTGTTACCAAATGAGATTACCAAGTAGCTCCCTTGCTTTCAACACACACAATGTTATGGCTATGCATGGATGCTCACTGCTGGTCTGGGTCAAACAGGATATTCCTCACCTGACTGCTTTCACTTCACATTCCTGAGAGGACCTTTGATAGCTTCTCTGATATTTCAAAGCTCACAGCCTGTAATGTTAATTAGAGTTAAAAATCTTCCCCTGTCCTAATAGGCCTCACTTGGAATCTCTTAAGGGGAGCTTGATTGGTGTGGCTTGTTGTGTAGGAAGGTCCACACCTTTTGTTAATTGATGGGGCACTGGGTCCTGAGGGTTGTGCCTTGGGACTCTGAAAAGTGTGGGGGATGTTGTGTGTATGTACACACACACACACACACACACACACACACACACACACACACACACACACACACACACACACACTTTGAAAACCCCATGTTGGAGATTCTTCTCTCTGGTAACAATGTATGTATGTAATGGTCAGACAGTTAGATCTGTCTGTTGATCTGTGATGTATGTGTTGCTTATAGTCAGAATTAGAAGCTCTGTCTGTTGGTCTTTATTTCTCTGCTTGTACTTTCTCTGTGGGTATATGTGGTTAAAGAAGATTGTCGCTTTCCTTTTAGAAAAGCAGATCTAAGAGCCTGAGCTAGTAGGTCATCCTGGATGTGTTAGGGTGCTTGTGGATACACAACCAGAGGCCTGCAGCAACTGTTTCTCCATATGCCCTCAGGGTTATTTTGAGAGCCCTGTGGCAATTATAATGCAATAAAGAGAAACTGAAGTAGTTCTCCAAGCAAGATTAGTTTAACAGTGACACACATTGTTATCAGACTGACTGGCTGCCTCAGTAAGGCCGGCAACACCCATGAGAAGGAAAAGACCTTTTTTATTGATATATAGGAAAGGAATGCAGCCGAGGAGCCTTATAAGCGGCTATAGCTGTGGTTGGCATTCAGGTGTGACTCCCTCACTATGGGTTGAAAACTGTTAATTGTTCTATGTTGTTCTATGGGATTCCTTTGCCTCTTGTAATCTTGCATAGAAAATCAGAACCACCTGGTTATCTGTCCTGTTAGGGGAAAGGTCAAACCACCATCCCTAACTGTACAAGGACAGGCAAGGACTTGTCTCGGATGGACCAGGTCAAACTGGTTATGTTTAGACGTCCTGAGGGCTACTTTCATGTGTGATAAATATCATTCCTTTTCAACTTTGCCTTATGAGCTTATCTGAGCTAGGAAAGACAGCAATTTTGAGCTTAACAGAGAAATGTGGTGCTTGACAAAATGGGTAATGGGGTCGATTACAGAACAGAATCAAATATAAAATGATACAGCATAATCTTAATTTCCTCACCCCTAAAGGGAGTAACCACAACTGAACTCTGAGTACCCACCTGCTTGTCCAGGATCTGTAACAATGAGTCCAATGCTACACCTTGGGCTCCTTTGCCTGACATACTCTGCTCCTGACTCATAGTCTGACAACACTGCTCCTTTCAAATATTCTACGTTCCCGCCAAACCGGTCTTCTCATCTTTTTTCCTGCCCTCTCTGGTCTCTGGATGTTTGTTCAGCTTATCCCCAGTACCTGAAATAGACTCCTCTCCACTACTCATCTCTGGTTCTTAGTTTCCTCCATTTCTATTCCTGTTACCTGCTTCATAAAGTTGTCCTTCCTCTTTCCCCACATGAAAGTAACTTACCTCTTCTCAAATTTCTCAAAGCTCTTTTCTTTGTGCTTACCTCAGTCCCTATTGTCACATAGGTAATTACTAGCTGTTACTTGAGCAAGTCAATTCTCTAAATCTCAGTTTCCACATCTGTAAAATGGGCGTTTTCATAATACCTCCTTCACAGGAGGTTGTTGTTAAGTGTAACAGGGGCTTTGGACAGTGTTCAGATCACTAACATGGAGTTACCCTGCTTCTGGGAGAAAATATCCTGCTTTCTCCTACCACATTGTGGGAGAGAGTAACCTCTTTTACTTGACTTTGTGACCAAAAATAGGTTGCATCTTTAAAATTGCTGGACTGGGACAGTCCCCATCTCATTCCTAAATACTTTCCACTGTTGTCCAGAAAGGGTGAAAGTCTGATTTCTGAACCAGTGAAGGGAGAAGGGTTACCCTTCTCTCTTCTATCTTTCTAGGTCCCATGGGCCTGAGAAATACCTCAGGGGTGGGAGGTGAGGGTGGCAGAGGAGAGGTTCTGTTCTGGTTTTTTTTGTCCTTCTCAGTTCTGAGGGACAGAAGTAGGAACTCCATTGCACCCAGAACCAAGCCATGGTGACTCTTGGAGCCAGGATTCCAGACTGCATGTGCAGCCAGACAACCCAATAGGGAAACTCTGAGAAACCACGATGCCCAAAGGTGCCCTGCTCAAGACCAAGGAGGGGTATAGGAACATATAGAGCTAAATCATCAACTAATCCCCGGTTCTTCCTCAGATTATGAGGTGGTACTGAGTGTGTGAATGTGGATGGGGGGGGGAATTAACCCCTTCAGGTGTTGAGTATATTTATATATTTGTTATTCTATCTTTAAAGGAAATATTTCTTTGTAAAATCTAATCTGTTAAGTGGCTAAATGGAACTCCTCTATGACTAAAGAAAACCATTGCCTGGGGCTGGAGCCCAGATATTCCCAAACCCCTTAAAGGTGTTAGGGAACCCTAGAGAAAGGTTGAGATGTAATAGCCTGGCCTTCAGGCAGAGAGGGGCAGGGTAATCACTGTTATAGAAATATCAGTGAGATTGAGGGAATCCTAATAAAGCTGCCCCCAACCCCAATATTCTAACCTCCTTATAGGCCCCACTGAACAGCAGGCCCACTGCCCTTACCTAGCCACTCACCCCCCACCAAATAGCATGACTTCTTTATATATGCCTCATTGTTCACTAGAACAACAGGTGTGTCCATGAACTCAACCACAACCACATCCATCTAGTCTCAGCCAATCAGAAAGCAGCACCACTGAGCAGCTGTTACTTATGCCATTCCCTATCCTCTTCTCCCTTAAATTGTTGGGTCTGTGTCCTATTCAGAGTCATGACCCCAGAGCCTATCACAGTTCAATAAGAGATAGTTATTGAATGAATGTATAACCTACCTTTGGCACCCAAAAGTCATTGAATGAATGTGTAATCTGCCTTAGGTATCCATAGGAGAAAGATTCTGGGAGGAGGCGGGGCCTCTAGCTAATGGTGTAAGGAGGATGACTAAAGCTTTCCAAGTTCCTAGGACTGCCCCAGAATGCCCCTGACCTTGGGGCTAAAGGGAGGGGATAGGAAAAAAAAAAACAACACTAGTTAGTAGGGGAAAGGGAGAGTTGATCCCATTCTTGAGAGAAGATGCCATCCTTGGGGAACAGATTCCCTCCTCCCACACCACTGCTTCCTTCCAAGGGTTCTTCATTTCTTTCCTATATATTTCCTTATACCCAGGGTTAGGAGCACTCTGGGTGAGGGCATGTTACAAATAAATAAAAAAGGCTTCCCCTGTGAAGAATCTGAATAAACCTCATGTTGATGAGGAGAGGAGTACAGCCACAGGAACTTGTCTTGACTGGCTGAGATCGAGGGCAAAAAATTGATTCAGAGAATGTAGTGTCTTAGCCAACACCTGAGAAACTCCCAGGAAACAAACCTAGTTCTGGGTCCTGGCAGGCAGAGATTCTGTCATGTAGGTTTTTTCATAATATCCGTATTCCCTTCTCCACAACCTTCTAGGCCCTAGAGGCTTCAGCCCACTGACATCCAGGAATATGGGAGAGATTTGCAGAAAAAGAATCTTGTCAATATGAGGACAGGGAAGGGAGAGAGGGGTTTCCTACCTGTTTTGTAATTTCTTCCTAAGAACTCCAGCAGGGCTCTATCTAACCCTCATGAGGTAGCTGGATGCTGGTAGCTGACAGTAAGTTGCAACTGGTTACCCTGACATCTCCTGTTTCCGGGTGAGTTTTGGTTTTTCTGAGATTTATAAAACCTGTCTATAGGTCTATCTATTCTATAAGTTCAGCTCTGACTCCTGAGATTAGTCAGAAGAGGTCATACAGTGGAGGAGGAAGAGGATAGCACTGGACATAATCTGAAAAGTGGAAGAAGAAAATAAGCATTAGATGGCACCTCCTATGTGCCAAGAGCTGTGCCAAGTACTTTACAAATAGTTCATTTGGTTCTCAGAACAACCTTGAGAGGTAGGTGCCATTTTACAGTCGAGGAAACCAAGGCAGATAGAGGTTAAATGACTTACCCAGGGGTCACATAGCTAGTAAGTATCTGGCTGGACTTGAACTCAGATCTTCTTGACTGTAGGCCCTGTGCTCTATGCAGCTCTGCACCCCATCCCACTCTACCACTTTTATTGGACCTCTTGAATTAAGAGAAGTTGTGAGCTGCTTCTTGGAAGTCCTTAGAAAATCCATCCTATACTTCCTTTGTATTTTGGGGATGAGGTAGGAATGGGTTGATTGGCAACTGGCCTTGGAAGCCAGGACAAAGGGGGGTTACTGGACACCTGAGATGGGACAGGGGAAAAGAATGAAACTAGGGTGTCCTGAGCTGAAAGTGCCCTGATGTACAAAAAGTTTTCTCTTTCCTATCCTTTTAAGTTTAACACTCTTTAATTACTTTAATGACCACACAGTATAGAACTGACGCCACAGTTTGAGACAAAACAGGTCCCCTCAAGTCTTACACATGTTGAGATTTTTTTTCTCTTTCTTCTCGCTTTTCTTGACCACGAAAGCGAAAGCCTTGCACACAGCAGTGAACAACTTAGAAAACCATTTGGGAGATGTGGGGGCAACGGTTCTGTAACTTAGCAATTAAATATTTTCAAATTGCAGTTTAAAGGTATCTCTATAAATGTTTTGACTCCTGAGATTGGGCTGTGGGCTCACTTTCACTTTAAAACGTCCCTGAAATTTTATCCAGCTCTGTAGGCTGGAAGTGCTTTTGCGTTTTACTACGCTTTAGAATTGCAAGCTACCAGCCAGCTAGCCAGTCCTTGGCAGCTGTCCCCTGGCTCTCTTTCCTGACCAAACGTACAGAACAACTTGGAAGTGGTAAAGTTTCATTTCAAAGAATGTTTGAAGCTAGTAGAAGAAAGAGATGTGCTGGAGTCTGAAAGAAACAGGCAACTTTTAAAGCTTAAGAAAGTGGCAGTCTCTATATTAACTGTGAATACAGGATTTTGAAGATAACCAGTTTTGGGAAGTTTTAAAAGACAGATTAAATAAAGGAACAGCTTAAAGCCTCTTTTACTCAGCACCAAATTCCTCAGGGTTCCAGCTCAAGTCAGAACTCTAGAATATCCTACTAGCAAAGGGAGGGAGGCCTTTTTTTCACTTAGAATTTGTTTTGAAGCAACATTTTCTATCAACAGCAAGAAACGCAAACATACAAAACTCCAATGTATTTCATTAATAACAGCATTGCAAATGACTGCAATATACCTTATGCAAACTTAATAAAATGAAAGAGGCAGGGTGTAACATCATATTGTATGATGATCAACTGTGAATGACACCTATTTTCAGCAATACAATGATCCAAGATAACTCCAAAGAACCTATGATTAAAAAAAGTGTTGTCCACTCCAGAGGAAGAACTGATGGAGTTTGAATGCAGACTGAAGCATGTTTTGATTTTTTTTTTTTACTTTATTATTCTAGGGTTTTTTTTGGTCTGGGTTTTCTTTTGCAGCATGGCTATTATGGAACTGTTTTGCATGATTGCACAAGTATAACTTATATAACACTGTTTACCTTCTTAAAGAGGGAGGAGACAAAGGGAAGGAAATGGAACTCAAAAAAATCTTTTAAATGTTAAAAATTTTTGTTTACATATAATTGAGAAAAAATTAAATTAAATTAAATGAAAAAAAAAAAGAAATGATGAGGCTTTAATCAAAAACCCCTAAGAAACCTTTTCCTGCCTTGTTTCTAGACTTCAACATCAGCGATGAGAATGTGATGCTATCAGGAGCTGTCTTCCATACCTGAATGTTAAAACTATCAAGGATAGTAATGTCTTGGGAAAATGTGAAGTCGTTCTTTACCCTTCTTAAAGTAGCTAAGAGTTACTTTAAAGGCTGGCAATCAAACCTCCCTGCCAGATTTTTGGGCCTGCTATCTCCTAACATCCCCTTCTCAGGTATATTGAATAAATACATAACTAATACGCCTAGCATTATGTTATTGTTAACTGTTGCTCTCTTTACCTTCCCAAGGTTTTCTTCCTGAGGGAAGTCAGAGGCTCTTAGTAGCCCTCCTAAGGGAGCAAGGGATTGAAGTTTGAAGAAGTAAGATCACACTAGGTCAGAGTGAGACAAAACAATTTAGAGCCTTCTGTGTGGGCAACAGCCCTCCTTCTCTGACTGTGATTAAACTGTGTCATCCTTTCCTGACTGTCCTTTCGACTGGTAAACAGAGGAGACATAACAAGTCCTTGGTCACCCCTGTTTCCTGATCTCCATGAATAATTAGTAACATCCACCCCTAAGGATGTTGATAAGTTCCAATGCTTTCAATTTGCCATGCAGATTTTTGTTGTGTCTTTAATAAACTGTGTCTAGCAGTAATTCTTTTCCAAAACATATAGATTGTGAGATTACAAACTACTCATGTTAGAATAGATTGTTACTTTCAAATTCGCCAAGTTGATATTATTTGACTAAAATAAGTTTTATACCTTAGGAATTAGATTGCCAAATGAGTGAAATTGTTTAAAAACTGTTAAATATTCCACAGGCTGTATTTTAGTAATAATACTATGACTTACTGTTAATGATGATGAGCATACGATCTTATCAACTGCCCCACTCCCAACAAGAACTTTTAATGGGAACTGGGTCCTCTCCCAGTCAGGCTCTGGAAAATTACCCATTTGTATATAGTGATAAATCCATCAGAAAATGTGAGATTTATATGCATCTCTTCCTAAAAAGGAATTATTATAGTTTTAGCTTGGTAACAATCAAAACTGTATTTAAGATTTACAGTGCCAACAATTTTCTTGATGTTTTGAGTAGACCATCAGGAATTCACTGCACGAGTAAAAGTTCCAGAATGTACTATTTATGGTGAGTGTCCAGTTGTCACACATTCAACCAGTTTGAACATCTGCATATTGATTTCATATCTATGCCTTAGTCTGGTTACTATAACTTACTTCAACTTACTTATTTGATTAAACTTTTATTGGCAAGTTTTACTCTGAAACCCATCTAAAGTTGCCAGAGAACTGGGAGTAGACTTATGAGTAGCTACTAGACTTCCATGCTTCCCCTGTGTGAGGGGTCCACCCCCACCCCACACACCGCCCCCCTCACCCTCCCACCTCCCCACAGGCTTTTATTGCCAAGATGCTCTACAGATAGTTTTTCAAGAGAGAAGCAGAACAGATTGGACCACCTCTATCTTCATTCATTCTAATGTGAACAAAATGGTCAAACTTTACAGACAACATAAGCTGCCCAGCTAAGTATGATTCACAGAAGAAAATTTATGTTTAGCTGATAAAAGATCAAATTGCCACAAAAATTAAACTCACCTAACACAGGTAACATGCAGACAGACAGACAGAGGGTGAAATAATGACTTAGAAACCTTACTTTGAGGATCTTTCCCCTTCTGAGGATTTGGCTTGTTCCTCTTCCTCCATCAAATTTCAAAGCTAGCTGAAAGACCTTCTCAGCCAGAGGCTCCAGTACATACCAGACTTTTGGACTTTTACATTAAAGAACTTTCAATGGACCAGCAGAATTTAAACCCCTAAGAAGGCATGTTTTGCTGCTGACCACATCAACCAGCATTGCAGAAAGGACCTTTAGACTGTTCATGATGCTGTATTCCATTTACCTAACAATTGCAACATATGCTTTAACTTTTTTCTTAAACATCCTCTGTCTTAAAAAAAAAACAGCCTTTTATTTCAAGTTTTGAGTTCCAAATTCTATCCCTCCCTCTTTCTCTCCTTTCCCTCCTCTCTCTCCCCTCCCTGAGGTGGTAAGCAATCATACTTGGGTTATACATGGGGCAATTATGTATAACATTTCCATATAAGTTATGGAACAAAAGAAAAAAATGAAACAAAGTAAAAAGTAGCATGCTTCAGATATTCAACAATATCTGTTCCTTTTCTGGAAGCAGATAATGTGCTTCATTATTTGTCCTTTGGAATTGTTTTGTATCACTGTATTGCTGAGAATAGCTAAGGTATCCACAGTTCTTTATCAAATAGTATTGCTGTTACTGTGTACAATGTTCTCCTGGTTCTGTTCATTTCACTATGAACCAGTTCATGTAAGTCCAGGATTTCCTGAAAGCATCTTACTTGTCATTTCTTATAGCACAACAGTATTCCATCACAATCATATACCACAGTTTATTTAGCCATTCCTGAATTGATGGGGATCCCTTTGATTTCCCATTCTTAGCCACCACAAAAAGTTGCTATAAATGTTTTGGTACAAGTAGGTCTTTCCCCCTTGTTTTCGATGTCTTTGGTATATAGACCTAGCAGTATTGCTAGATCAAAGAATATGCATAGTTTTCTAGCCCTTTGGCTGTAGTTCCAAATTACTCTCCAGGGTGGTTGGATCAGTTCACAACTGCACCAACAATACATTAGTGTCCCAGTTTTCCCACATATCTTGCAGCATCTAACATTTTCCTTTTTTAAAAAATTATATTAGTCACTCTGATAAATGTGAAGTGGTACCTCAGCGTCGTTTTAATTTGCATTTCTCTAATCAGTAGGGAACATCCTCTTTCTTAAGCTGTAGGTCCCTATGGGTGTTTGTCATAATATTTCAAATGAAGCAGAGCCGTGGTTCTAGGTCCCTGTTATTGCTACATTACTTTTGTGGGCCACAAAACTACAATCTGTAAAAAAAAAAAAAAAAGGAAACTGAGGCAGAGCTTCATGCAAAATCATTTTTTAGGGAGACCATTGGTCCCTTAGCAACTAGATCCAACCAAATCTTTCCTTATGGTCAAGGATCCCTCAGCTTATAACTAAGGAGAGTTTATATTCCTTGGGAGATCACTAATGATGCATTCATTAAAAGTCATGATTGGATCTTCAGAAGCAGACAGGAACTCCTGTGACTGGTTAAAGGAGATGGCGACACATCATAGCAGTCAGCACTTTGTCAGCAGTATTAAGGGACTTTCCACAGGCTGTTCAAAATGTTCAAGCCTAGAGAACAAGGAAGTTGTGGTTTTTAAAAACATAGTTCTCTTAGGAGTAGGGAGGGAGTAGTGCTAACACAGTAAATTCCTAACACAACTTAATATGAATCCTTATAATAGGCCTAACTAATAAAATATAAATTTATCCTCTAAATCAAATAAAAGTAATATTATAATCAATATATATGGTAAGTTAATTATGACTTATTCTTACAGCATTCACTAACATAACTAAAGTCTATTCTACTTAACTCACTAATACAATCACTGACACCCATTAAATCACAATGAACTGAGTAAATACTGATTAAAATGAGTAAATAACCAAAATTATTTCCCCACTTCAAAAGATATATCTTAATAATATGTCAAAAGACATATCTTTAAGAAACTCATCTTTTATGAATTGATAAGGCCTAGAGAGACATAGAAGGAAGTTCTTTATGGGCAATGCCAAGTATTAGATAGGGCAAGGGGGAAAGGGATGAGATGGTTCTTGCAGGCAAAAATATCATTATTGTGGTGGGGTGGAGCATTTTTGCAGACAGTACAGAGCAGCATTTCTGAACGTCCAAATGAGAAGTGGGTGTTGGCACATGGAAAAAATGAAATTTACACGTCTTTCCAGGTAGTACGGTGATCAAGGACCTTTTTACCCTAGTAACCAATTTCTGATGTCCATGTAATCTCTGGTTGACTTTCAGATGTCTCAGGTACTCCTGTGGTCCCTGGAAACAACTTCCCATGATCTCATTTTGGAGAAAATCTCAGTTGATGGCAGCTTTTCTAGGAATAGTTTGTAACTTGCAGAGGTCCCTGAGTGTTTCTGCTATAATCCCTTTTTACAAAACAGATCTTACTACAGTTTATTAACTAGTTGAGATAGATATAACATCAGATTAGGAACCCATATGTGAGAAAATTTAAGTCCTCCATGTCTTGACTGTTTTTATAAGCAGACATTGTATCTTCTACAAACACTACCATCAATCTTTAAAGAAATGTCTGAGGGCCTGATTTATAAAATGAACCCTTCATATGCTTCATTCTTTATTTCAGTATTAAAATTCATGAGAGAAAAAAATACCCGTTTTAAACCAGGAAATAGACCAATAGGTCAATATATACTGCATGAAAATCATTTACATTTGACAGCTAATGCTGAAGCCAGACTAGGAGGCTGTAGTTGTTCTTCATTCTTGAAGAGGACCCATGTTATCAGGAGGGTGATGTCATGACTTGCAACTGAGTGGATTTAAGGGAACCACACCTGTGCAAAGTCATCAGTTTCACTCTGTCCTCCAGAGTCTTCAGAGTCCAGTGGCAAGACATAGGTCAAGACTGCTAGTGATAGCTCCTTGGCTGGGAGGCAGAGGTTCCAAGAAAGGGAAGCTACTGCCAGTCTTTTTCCTTGGCAAGCTAAAAAATATACATATTGCTCCACAGGCCTTGGTGGCACATATCTGACTGCTTTCTGAGGGACCATGACTAATTCCAACTTCCCAATCCCTCTCATATTATAAATATTTTATACAGTTCTGTTTTTATTTGGCTTTGAGGACCTGATCTTAAGGGGAATTATTTTTCTTACCACTTTTCTCAGAAAGATTATACGAAACTCAACTAAAAATTCCAGTATTAAAAGAAAAGCAACCAGGCCTAGTCACACACACATAATAACTACAAACTAAACATGGCAAATAATGAAACTGCTTATCTTTCCAAAGAATTCTCCAACTTTTCAACTTTTCAACTTCACCATTTTGCTGGAAAAATCACCTTCAACTTGTTCCCAGTGCAGCCTAGGTCATACGTGATGACAAAAATTAGAGCTATATGTCACATTTCTCAGTGGGAATCTCTCAAGTAAATTAAAATAAATGTTTTTTATATTCAGGAGCACCTACTTATTCTTTAAAATTTAAATATGAATTTAGTCTATGCGTTTTTTGCCAAGAGCTTGCTTTGTGTATCATAACCTCACATGATTAAAGTCTATGAAGAACTTAACTTCAAATTTTCTGTGAAAGAAAAAAAATACAACACTGTTTTAGGCACCTGCCTTCCAGAAACAATTTTATTAATTTAGATTAAACTAATTCTAAACTTTTCTACTTAGAAGGAGAGAGGTCATAGTTACTCTCCATGCCTCTCAGAATCTCTCTTACACAAGTTATTTTGTTTGCAATGAGGAGTTGAAGTTTAAATCTATAGCCCAAATACATTCTATCACAACCAACTTTCACCCCCAAATATCCCCAAACTATTATTAATTAGGTTTATCAGGTCAAACTACTATTGGGAATAGTAATCTGCAAAAAGCTGGGGCTATCAGTCTTTGGATTTTTTTGAGTAGATACCCCAGCTCTCATTCTGACTAATAGTGTAGGTCCCCCAAAACAGAAATTGCTCCCCATGGAGGTCTAGAGATTATCTTGCTGTAGAGGAAGCCAGGGAGAGTAGAATTTAAAGTGGCATCTACCAACATTTAAGGAAAAGCTAATGTTCCCAGGCTTTGCTCTGCTGCTAGCCTTAAAGTACTCTCCTTCCAGAAAACTGTGGCTGGCAGAGCTTCCCCTCCTGCCCCACCATTAGCTGGGCTTGTTTTTTGTGAGGAAAGGTGGACAAGTCAATACACAGGTCACTTGATTTGCAGCAGCCAAGCCTGCAGAGGAGAGCCAACTCAGCAGCCAAGGGACCTGCTTGGTCCAACTAGCACCATATTGAACTGTCCAGATGTATACCTATGAGTTATTTAGAAAATCTACCTAAGAACCAATGAAGCAGTGATAACCCGCTTTTATATAGCAAATTGTCATGGGATAGTGCTAGCCCATGATTTTTGTGAGGAGATAAAGTTTGTATTCAATCTCAAGCAAAGAGTGTGGTTTATGTTGACATGTTTTCTCTCCCACCTGACTGAGTGTCTTGAGAGCAAGGACTTTCTTTTGCCTTTCTTTCAGTCCTCAGTGACTGGCACATAGCAGGCCTTTAAAAAATGTTTGTCACTGCAAGGACCTAAAATATTCCCAAATGACTCAATACAAAATGCCATCCACACCCAGAGAAAGAATTATGGAATGGGAAAGCAGAATGAAGCAGACTATTTTCTCTTGTGTCATGTTATATTTGTTTTTTCTCATGATTTATCCCATTTATTTTAATTCTTCTATGCAACATGACTGATATGAAAATGTGTTTCATAAGAATGTATATGTAGAACTCATATAAAATTACATGCCATTTTGGAGAAGGAGGAAGGAAGAAGGGGGAGAAAATATGGGATTTTATGTTTTTTATTTGGTATTTATGATGGTTGAGAACTGAAAACAAATTAAATTAAAAAAATAAACGCTTGTGGACTGTTTTAAAGCATTTTGTTGTGCTTTGGTATTTTGTATTTCTACTCAATCTTGCTTTGATGTGCTTTGGTCTAGTTACTATTATTGCAGCCCATAATCTCTGGTGGCACACTATTTAGAGACAATATAATTTGCTATCTGGTTTTATTTATTCAACTTCTAAATAAAGGCATAAACTGAAACTTACCAAGGTGAAACCAACATCTTCACCATTTTCACCTGGACAGCTCATCCTTTGTGTCACATTATCTTTAAGGATAAAGCAGTTCTTTTTTTCTGTTCTTTAAAAAAAAAATGTGAATATCGCATAGGAACTAATTCTAATCGCCGAATATTTTGCAAATACAGACTGCAGTGTACCAGATCCGACTGCCTAATTCTCCAGAGGTTAAATAGAGAGAAAGCTAGCTAGAGCCTCTTGGTAGGAGTTGTTACGAGGCAACCCCGTGTTTTCCGGGACTGTTGAAATCTAGTTATCAAAAAAAGCACCAAAAAACAAAAAACAAAACAAACAAAAAAAAACTGAGACAAAAACAATGACGTCTTTCAGGGTTAACTTGATATAGAATTATGAAAGCCCTTTAACAGAGCTGCGTTGGTGGTATAGTGGTTAGCATAGCTGCCTTCCAAGCAGTTGACCCGGGTTCGATTCCCGGCCAACGCAATTTGTATTTTGGGGTGAAAAAATACTTTAAAATCATTTTTATCTTTTAGACGGCGCCCCCAATAGGTTATCAGGAGGCTTATCGAACCTCAGTTGTACCTTCACTCGAGGAACTAACGAACCTGCACTGATGCCGGTTACCCCACCCTCTCTCTAGGTCCACCTAGAGAATCTTTGCTTGTACACTCATCTAGCATCAGTCCGACCCTTCCCTCCTCCTTCTGAGGGGCCCCGAAGCTCCCTCGTAGTTATTTCTCACCACTAAGAGGTAGGAAAATGGATTTGGAGTTCGGTGGGCTGGGCGAGCAAGGGTGGGAGGGGTGTAGGATAGCGCATGGCGCAGGCGCAATGAAGATTTCAAGCAACAACTCTGCTGAGTGTAGGACGGAGTGATCCACCAATAAAAATTCAGATACACCTTAAGGTGACGTCTTTTTTTTAACAATTATTATGGAGGAATAGGAAGAAGATGAGCTCGTACCTTCCCTGGTGGTCTAGTGGTTAGGATTCGGCGCTCTCACCGCCGCGGCCCGGGTTCGATTCCCGGTCAGGGAAAGAAATCTTTTTAAGTTAAGTCTTTTATATTGTACCAAAAAAAAAAAAAAAAAGTACTCTCTCCCCGATTAATCTCACATTACCCTGTGGGAAAGCGCGTTAGTCTGTGGAATATCCTATCCTGATTTTCTTCGTTCTAGGATTATTTAACTATCAAAAAGGACATTTCCTTGCAGAACAATCAGTTTCACCTTTTTGATGGTAACTTGGGTTTAGTACCTCATTTTAGGGGGTGGAAGAGAAAATAGATTGGCTCATTTTATTTCAGTAGAGAGTCTCGTGGGTAGTGGTGCTACATACTTTCAGATGTAGTGAAATTGTATTATTACATTTTTTACAAGATTTCTCATAAAGTGAAAGTGATCTGTAAATGCTTTTAATGTCGAAACAATAAAATAAATATTAAAGAAGTACATGCCAAAAATTTTTATAATTCACTTGGAGAAAGTAGTAAAGCCTACGCGAACGTATTCCTCGTTAGTATAGTGGTGAGTATCCCCGCCTGTCACGCGGGAGACCGGGGTTCGATTCCCCGACGGGGAGACAGAAATGCGTTTTGTTTTTTCTTTCCCCTTAGAGCCCTTCAGCTCTTCCCTGATACCCTTGATGTTTTCCAGGCATCTAATCGTCCCATTCTATTGTCAGTAAGCCCCTAGAATGGGAGCCAGCGTCGGTAGCCGTTGGTCAAGGTCATCGTCTAGAACACAACCCAGCGCCTTAGGCCATGGTACGGAGAGGTCAAGGTCATTCTCTAGAATGAGATCCAGTCAGTGTCCTAGGCCAGGGTGCCCAGAGGTCAAGGTCATCCTCTAGTGAGAGGAAACGTTGTCCTTGCGGGGTCTGACATCGGGTAGAGCTAGCTTTATGTTTATTATTACTGATTATATTTATTTATGCATTTTATATTTTAAAATATATTTCAACTTCCTTTTTCATGCGGAAGCATTTATCATCCTCCAAATAGAAAAAAGAAGAATAAACAGCAAAGTCCTACATGCATAGTTAATCAATTCATAGATCAACAGTGATTAAAAGCGCCTATGACTGTGTCCAAAAGGCATGCCCCAATCATTCACGGATGGGTGGACGCCCTTCTTTGTTCATACAGCCCAGGGCTCCATTTCCTGATTCCATTTGGTACAATATAAAAGACTAATTAATTCCTGATTCCTCCATCGAGGAATTGGGGTCTCCTGGTTCCTCTCCTCCGGGGATCCAGGAAGAAAACCTCACAGACGAACCCCAAGAGCAGGGAAGGTTGAGGCACTCCAGACTTCAAGGCGTCTGCCTCGTGGCCCTTTGGCTGAGTGCCTTGGCAGTTGATAGGTGGAAAAATTAGTTCAGACTGAGCCAGAGCGCTGGCTTAATAACAAATCCATGACTCAGAAAACACTAAAAAGTATTTCCCATGAATAGTGAAGCTTTACTTAAGTAGAAAAAGAAAAACGTAATCTTGCATTGGCCGGGAATCGAACCCGGGCCTCCCGCGTGGCAGGCGAGAATTCTACCACTGAACCACCAATGCAGACGACGAAGGAAGGCTCCCCAACTCTCTAGTTCACCTTGTCGTTCTGTATATGTCAGTGTCGTGAAATAACTAAGGTTAAGTCTATGAGTAACAGGGCTTTGAGAATTACTGAGTTAAGTTTCCGTAAGAAAACGACCCAGACAGGTTTTGGAGAGAAACACAGCTTCATTTCTCCACTTTACTGGCATCCCACTCGTATTTCCTTGGTGACGGACGTCCAGACTAACTCCTCATTCTTTTTCTACTCCAGCCCACCTTCCTCTTTTGCTCCCCCACCTCTCCTTCCTCCTCTCCGATCTTCCCCGGGGCCCATCCTAAAGGGCGGTGCTGTTACACTTACTGGTGCCCAGCCCTGCATCCCAGGACCCTAGGCGCAGGGATCGCCAGATGTACAGTTAAAGTTAGGAAAAGAGAATTCCTCTGACCGGGTAATTATGACACTAATTAGAGCCTCTCCTCCTTGGAACCTTCTCCGCCCGACAAATGCCCCACCCAACCCAGGGAACCACCGCGAACTTTCCCGAAGTCCTCAAAACAGGTTTTGCTCGGGTGACATCACACACAAGTCCCCCCCGCCCCCCCAAGCTCCGCCTCCGCCCCCTCCGCCCCGGTACTGGAGAATACCAGCCAGAGCTAGAGCCGCTGAGAATTTGCTAGAGGGGTCGAGTCCTCGGTTCTGATTGGTCGGAGCAGACAGAGGAGGCGGAGTTATTCTAAGAGAGGGCCGTGCTCTCGTCTCTCCTAGAAGGTTCCCGGCCCGGGGAGGAGAGAGGAGGCGGGTCTCCAGTGGCTGCATAAAAAGACCGGCCCTGAGCTAAGCTTGGCATAGCCCAGCTGAGCATCCACAGAGAGGGAGAGCGACTGCAGCTGCAGAACAGCAGGACTCGCCTGCGCCCTTCATCCAGAGAGACCATCAGTGCCAAGGACCTCTACAGCTCATCTTCTCTCTCTCCTAGACCTTCAGCCGCCGTTTCTCCTCTCCAGTCCCAGAAAAGCGGAAGGGAAGACTCCTCCGAGGATCATGTCTGCCCCTAAGGGAACGGCCATTGGCATTGACCTAGGCACCACCTACTCCTGCGTGGGTGTCTTCCAGCACGGCAAGGTGGAGATCATCGCCAACGACCAGGGCAACCGCACCACCCCCAGCTACGTGGCCTTCACGGACACCGAGAGGCTCATTGGGGATGCGGCCAAAAACCAGGTGGCCATGAACCCCCAGAACACCGTCTTTGATGCCAAGCGGCTGATCGGCCGCCAGTTCTCCGACCAGGTGGTACAGTCGGATATGAAGCACTGGCCCTTCCAGGTGGTGAGTGAGGCCGGGAAACCCAAAGTGCGGGTGTCCTACAAGGGGGAAAGCAAGGCCTTCCACCCAGAGGAGATCTCCTCCATGGTGCTGAGCAAGATGAAGGAGACGGCGGAAGCCTACCTGGGCCACCCAGTCAGCCACGCCGTCATCACCGTGCCGGCATACTTCAACGACTCCCAGCGCCAGGCCACCAAGGACGCGGGGGCCATCGCGGGCCTCAACGTGCTGAGGATCATCAACGAGCCCACGGCAGCGGCCATCGCCTATGGCCTGGACAGGGTGGGTCGAGGGGAACGAAACGTGCTCATCTTCGACCTGGGCGGTGGGACCTTTGATGTGTCCATCCTCACCATTGAGGACGGCGTTTTTGAGGTGAAAGCCACGGCAGGGGACACCCACCTGGGTGGGGAGGACTTCGACAATCGCCTGGTGAATCACTTCGTGGAAGAGTTTAAGAGGAAATACAAGAAGGACATAAGCCAGAACAAGCGGGCCGTAAGGAGACTGCGAACGGCGTGTGAACGGGCAAAGCGGACCCTCTCCTCCAGCACCCAGGCTAACCTGGAGATTGATTCCTTGTATGAGGGCACCGACTTTTACACCACCATCACCCGGGCTCGCTTCGAGGAGCTGTGCTCAGACCTCTTCCGGGGCACCCTGGAGCCAGTGGAGAAGGCCCTTCGAGATGCCAAGATGGACAAGACCCAGATCCAGGACATCGTTTTGGTCGGGGGCTCCACCCGCATCCCCAAAGTACAGAAGCTGCTTCAGGACTTCTTCAATGGCAAAGAACTGAACAAGAGCATTAACCCCGATGAAGCCGTGGCCTATGGGGCAGCGGTACAGGCAGCTGTGTTGATGGGAGACAAGTCGGAGAAGGTACAGGATCTGTTGCTCCTGGATGTGACCCCCCTGTCCCTGGGTCTGGAGACAGCAGGTGGGGTGATGACAACTCTCATCAAGAGAAACTCCACCATCCCCACCAAGCAGACCCAGACCTTCACTACCTACTCGGACAACCAGCCTGGTGTCCTGATCCAGGTGTACGAGGGGGAGCGGGCCATGACTCGGGACAACAACCTGCTGGGACGCTTTGAGCTGTCAGGCATCCCCCCTGCGCCCCGTGGGGTCCCCAAGGTCGAGGTCACCTTTGACATCGATGCCAATGGCATCCTGAATGTCTCCGCCACAGACAAGAGCACAGGCAAGGCTAACAAGATTACCATCACCAATGACAAGGGCCGACTGAGCAAGGAGGATGTCGAGAGAATGGTGCAGGATGCTGAGAAGTACAAGGCCGAGGATGAGGCTCAGCGTGAAAGGGTGGCTGCTAAGAATTCTCTGGAGTCTTATGCCTTCCATGTGAAGAGCGCTATACAAGAGGATGGACTTCGGGACAAGATCAAGGAGGAAGACAAGAGAAAGGTGCTGGAAAAGTGCCAGGAAGTCCTCTCCTGGTTGGAGGTGAACCAGCTGGCAGAGAAGGAGGAATATGAACACCACAAGAAGGAGCTGGAGCGGGTGTGCCATCCCATCATTGCTCAGCTCTACCAAACACCTGGTTCTCAGGGAGGGAGCAGCTGTGGGGCCCAGGCCCGGCATTCAGATCCCACCCCTGGGCCCACCATTGAAGAGGTGGATTAAATAAATGACTTTTGCTAGTAAGCTAATGAACAAACAGGTGCAAATACTCCTCATGTCTCTAGAGTAAGTCCCAGGACTTTGCTCTTTCCCCAACTGCTATCACTGAGGAACTCTGTCTCAGCAGCCCTATTCCCTGGTGCGGGTGGTGACTTTTTGATTTTTCTTCCAACTCTAACCTTCTAGTCAGGATAATCAAAAGATTGTCTATTTAGGTCTTTGTTCAACTGTTGTAACATATATTTTCTTATTCATTTGAATAATTTATTAGAAAAATGGTTGTATTTCTTCAGACAATTTCAATAAATGATAAAAAGCAACTACTATTTTGTCTCGGCTGCCAATTAAGTATCATTAGAGCAAGGATAGAAACACATCAGAGTTTTAAAAATCAACTATTGATAATTTTTGGTTTTACATTATCTTCATTTACATATATGTCATTCTCTTAACTAGAGAGCCATCACTTGAAAGGGAAGGGGGATGTGATAACAGTTCAGGAAAACCAATGAACACATCAAGTCTCATTCATGAACTATTTCACAACCACATTCCCCCAGACTTTGAAATGAGGGCAGGACTCATCAGACTTATTAATAAGTCATTTTTTCAGTGAAAAACATCAAATGTGATTTTATTCCTGGGGCAAAGAGATCATGTAGCCCCTTGAGTCTTGGAGGGGACAGGGGTTGGGATTTATGAAAAAGGAGACCAAAGCTTGTCCTCTTCTTTGCAAGTGGAAGATAGTGCATGCTAACCAGTTGTCTCCCTCCTTTATCTTGAATTGCTCATTCCCAGGCCTGGCCTGGTGTTTTGTTTTGTTTTAATCTGGTCTTGCATCTATGTTCAAAACTGGATGACAACTCTGCAAGTTAGAAAAAGTCTCATCACATATTTTATAGATAACATCAATTGCTTCCCCTCTGTTACCTGGATTGCTTCCTTTGATCTCTTAGTTCCTATTCTCAGGAAACGACGCCATGAAAAAACAACAAAAGTAGATTATAAAATCCACTAAAAATAGAATTTAAAACTAAGTATAAAATCCAACAAAAAAGGATTTAGAATTGGATGGAACCTTATATATTATATACTTTAACTCTCTTATTTTGCAGAAGAAGAAACAAGCTAAGAAGACTGTCATCATATAGAACTGGGAATGTATACTACAGAAGGTCAAGCACAATCATGGGGCTCAGAAATAATTTGTTTTCATTTTAAATATCCCTTGAGTTGTATGGATATGTCTCCCTTGACTTTGACACAAGGCAAGAGAGGGGGAAAATCCATAGGACTTAGTTTTGACGTCTTGAGGAATTAGTTTATCCTCACTAGAAAAAAGTAGTTGAAACAAGTATGTTTCATGTATGAAAACGTGAATGCAAAATACCCCAAAATGTATTTTGCTCATGTAAGGGAGTATGGCAGAGTTAGTAAAAACATTCCACCCCACTTGAAGTGTATACAGTCCATATGTTAGCTCAACTATGTTACCTAAATGAGAACTTCTCTCTAAAATCAGTCCTAGGTCTCATTCTGACTTTTATTTATGTCTGTCACCTCTCTAGCAGCAGGAAAAGGTGGAGGAGGGGGGTAGCAAATTTCATCTTCAGGCCTCAGGAATTGTGGTTTATCATTGCAGTGATCAGGGATCTATCAAGTTCCAAAGCTGGTTTTCTTTACAATGTTTTTGTAAAAAAGTTTTCACTAGTGTTCACTTCACTCATCATCAGTTCCTAGTAGTCTCCCCAATTTACTCAGAAACTATCCATTTCTTTATTTTTTTCTGATACAATAATATTCCAGTGTTTTTTTATACCACAGTTTTTTCAGTCATTCACCAGTAGATAAGCAGTTCATTATAGTCCAGTTTTATGCTACTATAAATAGACCTCCTTATGTGTCCTTTCTTTGATGTCTTTCCGGTATAGGCCTCAAATTGGACAAAATTCAAAAACTGCAATTCATGGGGCAAACAATTTGTAAACTATATTTTCACAAAATTGGAATATGTTTTACTTATGCCCGTTCTACTTTCTAGAATTAAGAGAAATATCCACAATTTAGAATTGCCTAGTTTTAGTATAAAGCAGGCTTTGAATTGAATTCCTAGAAATATTTGTATCCACTTTTTTTGTCTCTCTAATGCTAGTGATATGAGAGGGGACACAACACAGAGATGTCACACTTAACACATGATCAATGAACTCAGCCCAAACTAGATTAAAATATAATTGAGAAATTGTTAACAAAACAAATAAAAATATAATGATGATAACATTACATTTAAAAACTAAGTAAATATGCAGCCTGCAGGGATGCTCATGAACTGTTTTGTGTCCACTGTTTCTATTTGACTTTGATGTAGTTGATAGAAAGCCAGGGAAGATCTGGAGTCAAGATCTACCTCTGACACATCCTAGCTATTCAACCCTGCATAAGTCATTTAACATCCTAGTATTCCTTACAACTCTATAAATTGCCAAGAATGTCATGAATGAATGAATGAAGCAAACACTTATGTGCAAAACACAATACCAGGGATGAGGAACCTTTGCCCTCAAGGCCACCAGTGGCCCTCGAAGTCCTCAAGTATGGCCCTTTGAATCCAGACTTTGGATTCAATCAAAGGGCTGCACTTGAAGACCTACAGGTTCCCCACCCCCACACTATAATAAGTGCTGGTGAAACAAATAGAAAAGTGAGACATTCCTTCTTCTCATTCTAATCAGGGAGACAACACATGGAAAGTTTCAGCTGCAAGTCAGATGTAAAGGCCTCATGGTCTTTATGGAACAGCAAAAAAATTAATATTAATGTCTCTTATTTAATGTCATTTCTACTAATAAAAATCAATCATTTCTGATGCTTAATCATTTGGCAAGGCCAAGAGCTTTGGTGCTAAGATGTTTCCTCTCTGAGTCTGAGTTCTTAATAGATATGACTGAAATAAATGAGGAAGTAGTTGATAAACTGCCTCTCCTTCCCAAGGGTCACTCCTCAAATTTGGATTTCTTTATATTCCTCTTTTTCCTAGTTCTGCTCACTTCGCTATGCATCAGGCCCTAGTGATCTGCATCTTCTCTGAAATGGTTAAGAGAGGAGAGAGTTGGAAGTAATTCCAACTCACAGAATCTCTCTTCTCTCTTAAGATGATACTGAAGCCTCATCTTCTGCAGAAAACCTTTCCTGATACCAAAGCTGGTGCCCTCTCTCCCAGACTACCTTGTATTTAACTCTCTTGTATACATTTCCATTTACAGACTTGATACTTAGGTTTTATATTTTTATATGTACTCATTAGCCTTATTAGGTTGTAAATCATTGTTGGAGGAGATTGTTTCATTCTTTCTATTTATAGCTTCAGTGTCCAGAAAAGCACATGACAGTACACTTAATAAATGCTTGTGAATTGGGAAAACCCAACCAACCAAAACAAAATCCATTATCCAGATCAGAAGTACAATTCATCAGTTTTTTCAGTGCTATTCAATTATTTTAAAGTATTTAAATATTAAGTTATCTTCATCTTGATTGGTATAAAATTTGGCTTTATGCTCTAGTCTGCTGCTGATAATAAAAATAGTTATGTTAATTTGTCATTTAACTATAACTAAGAAGAGAAACCACTGACATTCTCACTGTTTCCAAACCAGCAATTGAGTGGAGGATGGGCAGGGACCTTTCACTATTCAATCCATGGGCTTCAGAGTGTGGGGTCCAAGGCTTTAGGGGAGACAAGAAGGAAGGGAAGGGAATGGGGAAAGGAAGGGAAGGGAATGGAGAAGGAAAGGAAAGGAGTTATCCAACTAGCTGGGTCCCCTTTTAGGCAGCTCGGTCTACTCACAGGTTGTGTTCATCCTTCATTTTTGATGAGGACCATGACATCAAAGAAATGATGACATGACTTGCATTTGACTTTGTTTTGAGTGAGGGAGGGCTGTACAAGGCCACTAGCCTCACTTTCTCTTCCTGAGCATCTGGATCCAATGATCAGATATTCGTCAGGATGACTGGAGATGACCCAGGATGCAATGGGAGATACTCAGTGGCTGATTTTGAACCCACTTGGCTCACGGTGAATGTCAATAGTAACAGTTTCTCTTCAAAACAACCACCCTGAGGCTCCTGCCTCTCCCAGAATGATTTATCTATTTATTTTCTCTTTTTTATTGAAGGAACCATCCCTTACCTACCCTTTAAAGAGGTCTATTCACTGAATGGGCATTGCCTCACTTTAAGTGAGTTCCTGAAAAGGCCTTAGCCTAAAAGGCCAATGTCTCTCATTACATAGGAAGAGAAAAGTGGAGAAAACCATAGAGCCTCCTGAAGACTGTCAGGGCTACTTAAAAAGTGTAGCTTAAGCATCCAATTCAATTCCACCAGTCAATGAACATTCATTAAGTTCCTAAATAAATCATCAATATTTTAAAATAAATCACCAATAAAATCAGTGGGAAGAAATAAAAAAAAGATATATTCCATTTAAAATGACTACAGAATATATAAATCTACCTTCCATGATATACACAAAAACTATATAATTACAACTACAAGCTGTGTTTGGAAATAAAAACATATCTAAATAATTGAAAAGATATTAATTGCCCAGGGGTAAATTGAGTCAATATATTAAAAATGACAGTACTACCTAAACCAATTTACTTGTTCTATGTGATTGAACTATGAAAAGACTTCTTTAAGAGAACTAGAAAAATAATAATAAAATTCATGCCCAGAATCTCCAGAGAAATAAAGAGAAGAAATTTTAGAATGAAATTATTTCCATTTAAGGAACCTAACATTTGGTCAGTGGTGCAGATTTAGTACACAACATAACAGAAGAATTAAAGGGAAACAGTTAATTTGGGAAAAAAAAATCTTTGCAACAAGTTTCTCTAAAAAAGATCTCATTTCCAAGAAATGTAAGGAATTAATTCAAATTCACAAGAAAAAGAATCATTCTTCAATTGAGAAATGGTTTAAGTATATATTATAAATATATATGTTATTTTTAAACTATATTAAAAATGTTCAAGTTATTACTAAAGCAAGCCTGAGGAGATCCCACCTCATACCCATCAGGGTGTCAAAGATGACCAAAAGGGACAAACGTTGGATGGACTGTGAGAAAACAGGCACATTGATGCACTGTTGGTGGATTCATAACACTATTCTGGAAAGCAATTCAGAATTATACATAAAAACTCACTAAATATTGCCTGCCCTTTGACCCAGTTATTTCACTGCTGGTTCTCTCCTCAGAGGAGATCAAAGAAAGAGGAAAAGGTCCTTTGCCTGCAAAAATATTTATAGTATCTCTTTTTGCGGTAACAAAAAAAAAAAGAGGAAATGAAGGGGATGCCTATCTATTGCAGAATGGCTGAATAATTAGTGGTATATGAATGTGAGGAAGTACTATTGTATTATAAGAAATGAGGAAATAGAGGATTTCAGAAAAGGCATGGAAGAACTTATATGAACTGCTACAGAGTGAAATGAACAGAGCCAGATGAATAGTTTATACTGTAACATCAATATTACAAAAATGAACAATTTTGAAGACTTTTATAAACCGATTAAAATGAAATAAGAAGAACAATTTATACAAAAACACATTGTAAAAAATCAACATGACAAGACATGCTACCCATTCCAGAAAGGCCACAGATTTAGAGTACAGAATGAGACATAAATATTTTTGTGTACAGTCATTGAGGCTATTTGTTTCCCTTGACTATGCACACTTGTCACCAGGAATTTATTTTTCTTTCCTTTTCTCTTTTCTTTCCTATATATCTATTTATCTTTCTATCCATCTACCTATCTTTCTCCCTCCCTTAATTATCTACCTACCTACCTTCTTATCATCTATCTATCTATCTATCTATCTATCTATCTATCTATCTATCTATCTATCTGTCCCGTCTGTCTGTCTGTCCGTCTGTCTGTCTGTCTGTCTGTCTGTCTCTCTCTCTCTCTCTCTCTCTCTCTCTCTCTCTCCCTCTCGCTCTCTCTCCCTCTCTCTCTCATTCTCTCTTTCTCTCATCTTTTCTCTCTCCACCCCACCCCCACCCCCAACCATGGAGTGGAAGGGGTGGCGATAGGAGGAAGAGAAAACATTTCAGTTAGTTTAAAATAGGGGGAGGGGTCTGTTACAAATATAAAAATGCTGTTTTCGCTTTCAGAGGAGGTCACTGTATCTGTTCCACTTCCGTGTGTCTACGGATCACCTCGTGGGTGCAGAGGAGTTTTCTGGACCTGCCAGGTGGCCACGTTCCCATACAGGGACCCTGGACTCACCCTCTAACCCATGTAGGGAAACACCTCTGGTCCAAGACCCTGCCTGAGCATCCTCCAGTCAGCCCCTCACCATCACCTCACTGGGCTATTGCAATTGTTTTATTTTCCTTACAAATGAAATAAATATCAGCTCCGGAGCAAATGACAAAGCATCCTTCTTGACAGCAGAAGGTATGAATGAACGGCTCCCCTCCCCACTCCAACGAATCCTTTCTGCCTCTTGTTGGCACAGAGGTGTTTACACATTATCTTCCTCCTTAGACTGTGAGCCTCTAGAGGGCAGGGCCTGTCTTTTGCCCTTCTTTGTATCCCCAGAGCTCAGCACACTGCCTGGCACATAGTAGGTGCATAATGAATCCTTATTGCCTGACTGACCTCTTGGGCAGCTCAGTAATCATCCCCCCGGGAGGGAGGACACCCCAGACAGGGAAAGTGGTCTCTTGGTACTTCTCCATGCACTTCGCTAGGAGACTGTGATAAGCAAGGCTCTTCCTAAAGCGAAAGACACTACAGACAGGGGAGGCGACGTCCTGCTCGCGCTCTCCCTAGGAACCTGGCGTTGGCGCTCACGCAGAGTGGTTTCTCCGAAGAGCTCATTTGGTAAGGAGAAATAAAAAAAGTAGTTGTCAGAAGTGGGATTCGAACCCACGCCTCCAGGGGAGACTGCGACCTGAACGCAGCGCCTTAGACCGCTCGGCCATCCTGACTACGGGAGGAATGCGTCTTTCTTCCTCTAAAGGATACTATTGCAAACTGGAGCTGTCAGTCAGGATTCTGGCTACCGTAAATACTTGGTGTGAAACTTTAAAAAATATCTGCCCACATTCAATAAGACGGAGGGAGCCCCTATGTCTACACCGCCTCCAAGCTCTCTCTGTCATTTATGGTAAGGCATCCGCGACCGCTGAAAGAGATCTGAGCTCGAGAGCCGGCGACCCCTGGAGCCTGGGCAGGCTCTTCTGCTTCGCTACTTCTCTCCCGTTTCAGTCCTCCGCTCTCCGCACTCCCGAGGACCTCTCCACCGCCTTTCCCCCTTCCAGGGCTATTACAAGGGTGGTCCCCTGGCGGTCTGGGCTGCGGCTGGGGGACGAAGAGTGATGGAGGCTCCAAGAACGTGACCCTCTGGCTGGTCCGGGTTCCTGCGACTCAGCCGCCCTCCTGTGACTCGGGCTCCGCGGTGGCTCCGCGGTACTTGGAGCCTGACGGGAGCCCTCCAGGGCCTTCACGCTGATTTTGACCCACCTTTCCAAGCCTATTTCCCACTTCTCCCTTTCACACACCCACTCAGTCCGCGCAGGTCTGGGAGATACAAATACAAAAGACAATCCCTGTCCTCAGGGAGTATACGTCCCTGCCACTCTCCGGTCTACTTATCCATTCTCTCTCTCCACCTCTCTCTATTTCTGTCTCTCTCACTTCTCTCCTCTCGCTATCTCTTTCCTCTCCCTCTCTGTCTCTCTGTCTGTCTGTCTCTGTCTCTCTCCCCCGCTCCATCATCATCCATCTATCATAATACCTAGTGTCATTCGGGAGAGGGGAGGGCACTGAGACCCGTGGGGGCCGTTAATTCATCTAAAGGCCTCTCTTTTCTCACCTGCAAAGAGAGGGTGGGTGGCCCTTGGTTCTAGCTCCCAGGTGATCTCTAAGGTTCCCCGCCCTTCTGGCGTTCTGGGACTCAGTGATGGGCCTTTGCGCAGATTTCTCCTTTTCTCCAATATCCTTTCCCAGGATGACCTGTCCCTTCAATCAGGGCTCGGCTCAAATTGATGCCATAGGATTCCTCCGGCGGGTCTAGCCCCCCAGATGGAAGGGTGTCCCCCCAGCTCTCCCTTTCTTAGTAATCTCGCTCGTGCTCGAATGCCCACTCTTCAGCCCTCCTCTCCTTGCGCAGGCTGGTCAGGTCCTCTCCGCCTCCCGCCACTCCCAGATCCCCAGCCTCTTTTCTCCCCCAAACCATCTCCTCCAGCAGCGGGGAGGCCGCGTGCGCCCCGGCCCCGCTCCGGGATCGTCCGCGTCTCCCTCTCGTCCCTGGATAAAGTGCAAAGCCTGCGCTCGGCCCCTGGAGGCCAGGCTCCAGCCCGGCTGGCCCGGCTCAGCTGGCTAAGCGCTTTCCATCTCTCGTCCAGCCCCCTTAGCTCGCCCGGTGCTCAGCTTCCAAAAAGCAAAGCCCTTCCTTCTCTCGGCCTCCTCCAAGGGGACCCCGTCCTCTTCGCCGACTCGTGCTCTCCTCCTCCAGATTATCCTGCTTGTAAGCCACCCCAGAGCTCCTTCTAGGGAGACCCGAGAAGAGAGCAAGCCCCCGGGAGGCAGGGCCTGTTCCGGCTTTGTCTCTGCGGTCCCAGAGCCTAGGACCGAGCCTCCCGGAGCATAGCAGGCGCTTAAGCATCTGTGCTCGAGGGCCCCCTCCCAGCGGGAGCATCAGGAAAGCGGCACGTGAAAAGAGGCTGGGCACAGACGGCAACGAACTCTGCTGATCTTAGTGAAGGTCTGAAGTCCAGAGGGTTCTTATTGTAGAAAAACCAGTATTCCAGAAAGCTCTAGGCTGATCTCATCTAAGCTTCTTCCCAGCAACTTCCCCGCAGGCGTTGGTGGTATAGTGGTGAGCATAGCTGCCTTCCAAGCAGTTGACCCGGGTTCGATTCCCGGCCAACGCAAATAAACTTTTAGTATTTATCTAATAATTTTATTTTTTATAAAGTAAAAATAAAAGTTTTAATTTTTTGTTTCTAAACTAGAACTTAGTTTAAAATTTTTAATCTTGTTTTAGTGGAAGAAGAGAGAGAGAAAAGAAAGAGGGTGGGAGATGTGGAGAGGGAAGGAGGAGGAAGGATGGAGAAGGAAGGAGAGGGGGAGGAGAGATGGGGGAAAAGGGGAAAGGAGAAAGAAGAAAAGGGCGACAGAAAGAGATCCTCCTCACCCATCCCCGGTTCACCTCAGTGTCCCCCTTTCAACAAGTCTTAAAGTTACTGTTTTACAAATAGTCTTTCTTTGGACCACCGTCCCTCCCCTCTCCTTCCTGAGTGGGTCACCGGATAATGGGTAGAGATTCCATTTATGAATCCACGCCTTCTCGGCTAGAAACTTTGTTCTAGAATTTCTATTACAATTAGGAGAATAAATATCAACCCTTCACAAAACTTGAAACTATCACATAAGCTCACAAAACCCTTACTAATTCTACAACTTTGTGCAGGTAGGAAGCCTTACCATGTCTTCCTCGTTAGTATAGTGGTGAGTATCCCCGCCTGTCACGCGGGAGACCGGGGTTCGATTCCCCGACGGGGAGGCCGCATGTACTCTTTTCATTTTCTGCGTACGCTTGACTGCCTCCCATCCAATTAAATATATTATAGACCTATCATACTTGTCATCACAACCAACCTGGAAATGTCTCTAACAGGTCATGATATGAGAGGGACCAGAGATGCCTTTTGCATCCCAAGTGGCTGAACAGCCAAAAATCTTAAGGAGACAAAAATGGATGGTAGGTGTTACACCCCTGAACAATTAATCCTCTTTAAGCTCTGGGAATATTAGAGGTTCTTTGGCAGACATTTCGGGGGGTGGCTTCTACAGCTGGGAACGACGCCCCTTCCCGCATCCCTCTGGGGAAATGTGGCTAGGTGGGCAACTACCACGGGCATCACCACATTGGCCTAGGACCATTTTCTTCTCAAGCTGCAAGAAAAAAAGAACAAATCTCTTTACTTCCCCCTATTTTCTTCCCCAATACAGAGCACTTTTTATTTTTTAAACACAAGACAAAAACTTGTTCAGGCTTAAAAATTTTACAGTGGCTCCTGATTACCTACAGGGTTAAATAGAAAGTCTATTGGCCTTCAAAGCTCTTCATGACCTGCCCCTTACACCTTATGGTTTTCTTACATCTTACTTCCCTCATGGCACTCTTGGATCCAAGTGACTTTGAGCACCTGGCTATCTCTGTCACAAGACACTCACCTCATTCTATCTTTCTATCATCTGTCTATCTATCTATCTATCTATCTATCTATCTATCTATCTATCGCTATCCTGTCTATCATCCATCTCTCTTTCTTTCTTATCTAACTCCATTATTTATCTACTTATCTATTTATTTAATATGACTTTATAAAATGCATTTTTACTGGCTGTTACCCATGCCTGGAATTCTTTCCCTTCTCATCTCCACCCTGGCCTCTCTTGCTCAAATCCAATCAAATCTCACCTTCTGCCAGAGTCTTTGATGCTGGTATGTTCCTTCTGTACTGTACATGTTTTCTTGTATATAGTTGTTTTGCATGTTCTGTCCTGTAGATTGTAAGTTACTTGACAGTAGGCCAGGGCAGTTGTAGTGTTTGTCTTCTATACCTCTGATGCCTGCTACCAAGTGTTACCTTGAGCAAACTATTTGAGACCCAGTTTTCTCATTTGTAAAATGAGGTGGTTAGGCTAAATGATTTCAGAGGAACATCCCAGCTCTAGCTCTGTGATCCCTGACAAGTGGTTTCCCAGCCTCTCCTTGTCCATCTCCAGTAAAGGGGAGCCCAGTACCTCCCTGCTGCCAAAAGGCCAGCTAAAAACTGACTACTTACTATGTTCCTTTATAAAGGGCTGGGTCTGGTATGCTGTTTACAATGCCCTGAGGTGTATTTTGAATACACTGCAATTGATTCCCAACAATGGTGACACATAGAATATATTCTCTGGGTCTGGGCATGTCTGTTGATTTCCTGTTGAATGCCAACAGCCTCCTAGGCTCATTCTGATATAGTCTAGATAAGGTTAGCATTTGTCACTTAGTTTGCCTGTCAAAGTCCTTCCAAAGACAGTAGCATTATTTTTCTTAAAAATCTTTGTGAAACGTGTGTTTCACATCCTCACTCTTCACTATTATGTCTGAGTGGATTCTACAAGTCCAGTGGATTAGATCCATAATGATGAAGTCTTGCTCAATGACTTGGGAGGCAAGGGAGAGCTCTTTCTCTGACCTCTACCTTCTTTACCCATTGATGGTTCTAAGGCTTAGTTTATGCATAACACTGAAACACATTTTTTTTTTCTGATGAGACAATCCAATCTGCTCATGATCATTTCCTCCAAAGGTATATCAGCATGTGGATCTATCCCTCTGGCTGTCTCCTGATGGTGGCATTTTTATCCATCCTTTCCCTGTAGCCTCCATTCTCTAGAGCCATTGCCTTTCCTGGTAAGATGATGTTTGTCCTGGGCTTCTCATCTAAGGTACTAATAATGTGAACATTTCATCTGTTGAAAGAGGTAGAAATTTAATGAGTGCAGCACTGATAAAACCAGCTTGAGAAGAAACACAGCCTATCAGATTTTTAAATATACTTAGGTAGAGATAAAGTCTATTCTGAAAGAACTGTAAAGAGATCAGTTTCATTCAGAGGCTAAAGTTGTGACTGCCCATAAGCTCACCTACATATGACTTTGCAGAGTTTTGAGACCTCTAAATAAGAAATCATAAATTAGATACCTGTTTAAAGATCATTGAAGTCATGCTGAAAGAAAGGTACATTTTTTTGAGTTTCCACTGTAAGGTACAGTTGAGTCACTAAATACGAGGACCTGAATTGAAGCTTTGATAACTGTGGCACTGAGGTTAGAAAAGCTTAACTGAAGAGTTAGAAGGAGCTGGAGACAGAGACACAAGGCAGTGAGAAGCTACTTAGTGAATACAAGTCACAAGAACTGAGGATGACTGACAGGCAGGCTTTGCAGCTGATTCAGGGAACTGGTTGGAAGTGACCAGTGTCAGCTATAGGAAGCTCATTAGAAGACAGCAGAATCTTTTGCAAATTTAAAGAACTGTCTAAGCATATTGTACTTTAGTTCCATCTACAGCTCATGGGAGAGAAAACCACTCTAGGTGTCTGTATTGCTTATTTTTAATGTCTCCTATGGCTTAAGAGAAGGTAAAGTGAAAGATTGAAGATAGGTTTTAAAGTTGTTCTTATTCTTCTGGGGCCTTCAAGAATATATTTTTGCTAAAAGAGTTAAAAATTTCTCAGTATCCTGTCAAAAGTGACTGTGTGCTAAAAGAACTTGGTACTATTCCAGTAGCCCAAGAGGAGCAGATAAGTGGCTTTGCCTAGAAGAAGAGCTCGAAGGACCAGACCAGAGGAGTGATTTTGCTCAGTAGAAGACTAATGGTGTAGACAGTTCCTGAAAGAGATCAAGGACATTCATGAATCACCTCTGACACATGGCTTCCTTGTGACTGTACTAGGTTTATGTGTGTATCTACTTTCTCTTCTACTCTCCATAGACAGACACAATATTTTTATTATTCCTGCTTTTGTCTTTAGTGAGTAAATGTTATGATTATTCTTGCTTTTATTTTATTGTTAAATGTTTCATATTTAGGAGTAGTCAACAAAGGCATTATAACTGTTTTGTATAAGTGAAAAACATATTAGTTGGGGTATAAGAGCTATGGTTATTAGATATAGGCATGTATACCTCCCACCAGGATTACCCCTAGAATTCCAAGATATAAGTAGTGTTACCTGGTCTCTCATTCTGGAAACAAACAAACAGGTCCAGACCTGCCAGTTCCAGTTGTGGTTAGTAAGGCATCCCTAAGAAAGGAGTGTGTGTGTATGTGTGTAGAGAGTTTTGGTGCTACAGCAATTCTATGTTTAGGTTATACTTGGATGGCATGGTATCTAGTTCCTTCAGCATCCTGGTGACTCTCCTCTGGACTTTTCATTTTCTTTCTAAAGTACAGGTCCTAAAACTACACATATGGCAATAATTTGTCTGAGTAGAACAGAATGCCCAAGTCCTTCCTAGTCTTGTACACTAGGCAACTTTTAATGCAATCTAAGAGCTTTTTTAACTTTATTGTACTGTTATGCCACACTGTTGACCACCAAAACTTTCAAATCCCTTTTGCCTCCTTCATTTAAACTTTCCCTTTTCATAAATAAGTAGGGTTAAGTAAAAGAAACATTTGACATGCCTGGAAATTGTGTACCTTATTCTACACCTATAGCTCTGATCTCTTTGACTAGATTTAGGAGGCATATTTCACACTCAGTCTTGTGATGTCACAATATAATATTTCATTGACCAGAAACCTGAAGTCTTTTAATGTTGTTTTTCTTCATAATTAGTGGTTATTATGTAAATTATTCTCCTGGATCAACTTACTTTGATCTGAATTAGTTCAGATCTTGAAAAATTTCTCTGAATTCTTCACATTCCTAATTTCTTTGAAAGTCATTTATATACCACAATTTCTTCAGCCATTTCTACTTTATGGATACCCATTTTTCTTCCAGTTCTTTGCCACTATAGGAAGTGCAGCTATGTGTATTTTTGTGCAAAAAGACCCTTCCTTTTTCTTTGACCTCCTTGGAGTATATGTCTAGTAGAGGCATCATTGGGTCAAATGACATGGAATTTCCAAATTGTTTTAAGGAATAATTCCAGATGTGAATCAATCCGCAGCTCAATGAACCAGCAGTTCATTATTGTGTCTGTCTTCCCTTAGAGTCTACAAAATCTATCCCATTTATCTCTTGTCATCTTTGGCAATTTAATGAGTGTTTGTGCCTATATTTGTATTCTCTCATTAGTATTCAGTTGGAACATTATTTCAAATGTTGTTGATGACTTCCTTATTCTGAAAATTGTTTACATCATTTGACCACTGATTTACTGGGAAATTGTTCTTTTTTTTATATGTTTGCATCAACTCCCTCTACCCTACATCACATACCAAGAAAGTCCCTCAATGGATACATGATTTAGATACAAAAGATGAAACTGGAAAAGCAAATCAAAAGAGCAAGGAAAAAATACCTTTCAGATCTGTGGACAGAAAGAGAGTTCATAACTATAAACAAGTAGTAGAGAGTATCACAGAGAAAAATGGATAATTTTGATTATATAAAATTGAAAGGTTTTTGCAAAACAAATCTAATGCAGAAAAAGATTAAAAGTGAAATAGGTAAGTGGGAAATTTTTTTTTGCAGTAAATTTCTCTGATAAAGTTCTCTTATTCAAGAAACATAAGGAATTGGTTAAAAGTTATAAAAGTAAGAGCCATTCCATGAAAAAGCAATTTTCAAAGGAAGAAATTCAAACTATCAGCATCCATATAAAAAAAAAGACCTTAATCACTAACAATTAGCTAAATGCAAATTAAAGCAACTCTCGAATTCCATCTCACACCCTTCAGACTGGCAAAAATGACAAAGGGGGAAAATGACAAACGTTGAAGGAATTTCATGGAAAATAGAGACACTAATGCATCTTTGGTGTGGAGGTGAATTGGTCTACACATCCTGGAAAGCAGTTTGGAACCACACCGCTAAAGTTACTGAAGTTTTCTCTTCTTAGATATACTTACTCTCCTCCTAGACATCTACTCCCAAAAAGATCAAAGAAAAAAGGGGGTTATATGTACGAAAATGTTCATAGCAGCTCTTTTCCTGGTAGCCCAAACATAGAAACTAGGGGGGTAACGATCTATTGGGGAATATGAAAGTAACTAATATTGTACTGCCTTAAGGAGAGACCAAATGGACAGTTTTTATCTCTGATCTAATCCAGAGTGAAATGAGTAAGACCCGGGAGAAAAATTTGCATGTCCATAACATTATAGAGAAAAATCTTTTATATTTAGATCATACAACCATTTAGAAGATTGCTGTTACATAATGTAAGGTATCTGTCTACCCGTAATTTTTCCAAACTACTTTATGGTTTGTTTTCCTAGCATTTTTTTTTCTTTTTTCTGAATAGGGAGTCATTATCCTGGTGGTTGGTATTTCAGTGTATATGGAAACATCTGTACCCTGTTCAGTGGTTTCTGGGTCCTGCTTACCTAAAGAGTTCCATTAATCAACTTTTCTACTTTTAAACCAAATTCAGACAGTTATAATTAATGCTTTAGAGCATAGTTTAAGATTTTATATTGCTAAGTCCTTTTTATTTCTCCTTTCTGTTCTTTCGGAATATTTAACCTTCATTTGAAAATATTTCCAATTCGAACACAGATCCAGAGAAGGTTGTGATTAGTCAATGCAAGGTAATAGCAAGCGACTGGGTCAGGATTCTCAGTTAACTTTCTTAACTTTAATCTCACCCTCTTCCTCTCCCTCTCTCCTTCCTCTTTGGTATGAATGAAAGGAACAAAGATGAGTGGGGGAAAGAGAGGAAAAAAAAAAAGACAAACATTTGGCCCGTACGGGGATCGAACCCGCGACCTTGGCGTTATTAGCACCACGCTCTAACCAACTGAGCTAACCGGCCACCTTTTAAGCCTCTCTTTTTTCAAAAAATAAAAGTACTTTAAATAACCATTGCAACGCTAATTACAACCTTCCCATTCCACCGGAGGAAGACGATGGTCACTCCTCCCTGGCACAAATACCATCCTTTTCAGTGTTTCTGACCTAGTCCATATCTTAGCACTAAGTTCCTTTTCTTTTGGCAAGAAACTTCACAGTTTCAAATTGATTAATTTCAGTCCCACATTTTCCTGTGAACTTTTTGAAAACAGGGACTGTATCCAGAGGGAAGGAGTCCAGCTAGAAGGGGCCAGATTTCTCTCTCTCTTCGGGCCAGATTTCTCTCTCTCTTCCCCTGTGTCCAGCACACTGTCAATCACTGCCAGGAAGGACTCAACAGTTGCAAAGCACCTCAGGGTTCCTCCTTCAGCTTAGCAGCAACTCAAGAAATAGAATCACAAACCATCAAAACCGTACATAAAACCTTACTGAGGGACCCATCTAGCCTAACCTCATTTTGCAAATGGGAAACCTTAGAGAAATGAAGTGTTTGGCCATGCTCATACAGCTTTCAATTGCCTGAGTTTGGATTGTGGATCAGGAGAGGAGACTTTCCCAGATTCAGAAAATGACCCAGTTGTTGGCTCAAGCTGAAGCAAAGCCACTGATGCGCGCTACTAGGTCCAAGCAGTAGCTGCTGGGAGCAGAGTGACCAGCAGGTAGAGGTGTCTCCTTGCAATAAGTCAGGATTTGGTTCCATATTTAATAGGATTCAAATCTCCCTTGGGGGAGATGGTAGGTGGAGCAGGGACCCTAAAAAGCCTTTCAAGGAACAACCAGAGTACCTAATGGAAGCCAGGAATTGGAAGACTAAAATCAAAGAAGGAAGAATAGTGTTTGCAAATCTGTCTTCCAAGGTTGGAGGAACCCTCTTTACTTCTGAAATCAAGGACTGGCGTTATTTTAGATGGATAATTAGCAACACCATGGACTGGCTCCCCATAATTTTAGAGGGACCTTGCAGATTATTTTACAGAAGATCCAGAGCTATTGAGTGACTCTCTCCTTCCCTTCTCAGGCGGCACACCTAATTCATGGTATAGTTAGAAAGCCAGGCCTTTCCCCTGATACAGTGGGGGTTTTCCCCCACCTCACTATGCAGGGTGTCTAAAACAGAAGTTAAGGAAGGAAGGGGGAAGACTCTGAGTGATGGGTTTTGGGAGGTTCCAGAAAGGTCCTGGGAAATTATGGGAGAAGAGTAGTGAAGAGAGAGGAAGTTGAGACCTTTCTTGAGGGTTCAGTCTGTGGTACTTACAGCGGAGTCTACCTCCAGAACCTCAGTCAGGAAGTCTGTGGTTTTGTAATGAAACTCAGAGAGAAAGATTATGATTAGTTTTATTTTTTATATTAAAATTTTAATTTATGGAATAAAACAAGCATTTCCACAACATAGCATAATTTTTAACAAGATGGTTGGATGTGAAATTGAAAATCTATTATGTACATCTTTCTGTTCCTCTTAAATATATAATAAAATTATCATGTAAATTTCTTCTTTTTTCCCCTTTTTTATTCCTTCCATCCCAGTCCATCCTAAAGATGGCTACCATTAGACACAAATTTATATATATCATATATATAATATATATAATACACACTTTTATGTAAAATATTTATGTAAAATATTGTAAAATAAAATTATATAAAATTATTCTATATACATTTCTATTTAACAATTCTTTCTCTGGATGCAGGTAGCATCCTTTGCTCATATGTCCTTTATGGTTAATTTGAGTATTTATAATAGTCAAAATGACTTATTCTCTCAAAGTCATTCTTAAAACAATATTTAATGTATACAGTGTTCTCTTGGTTTTGCCCATTTCACTCTTCATTATTTCGTGTCTTTCCATGTTTTTCTAAGATGGTTGAGCTCATCATTTCTTATGGTACAGTACTACTCCATCATAATCATATGAACAAGTTATGGTAGACATAATATTAAATATGGAACACTTGGTGGGACCATTGGACAGACATTTCATCTTCACCTCTACACTGGACTCTCTCAGTCATTCACACTAGGTCAGATCTTTTGGCAGACCTAGGGACCTCTTGGGCTCATCGTCTTCGAGGTACCCACCTTCTGCTTAGAAAGTTTTTTCAGTGATCATCTACTTATAGGCAATCATCACCCAGACTCAAGAGAAATCCCCAATACCCCTTCCTTGAAGTTCAAACAGAAGCTCAAAAAGTCTCTCCATGCACAAAAAGATGGGTGAGAGAGTATGTGATAGGCAAAGATATCTCTCCTTTTAAAGTTTGCTTAGCGACCGATGCTCTGATGCAGGCTTCTCCTCTGCTCCCCATCCTCCCATCATGAGAACCAAGGGACCAGTAAAGAGATCTGTACATCACCCCAGAGTAAAAGTTCTTCAATGCTGAGTCAGACGAAGCACATGTCTCTCCAGAAGGGACCAGGAATCAGCCAGGAACTATCTGCCTATTCTCTTTAAAACTTAGCACGAGGAAGGGCATATATGAGTATCTTCTAAAGACTGGGACCGCTGTTGGTCACTTTCTCCATTATACATACATAGGAAGTTAATAAATGGTGATTGATGTTCATCATCAGGGGAACTCGATTCAGTTCCACACATACTCTACAGGTGTGATTCAATCAGTTTGGAATTCCTGTTGACTCACCTTAAAATAGGCTCTTAGAGTTTGAAAGTATTTTAAGTATGTAATCTCATTTTTTTCACAAAGCTGTATGAAGTAAGTATTACTTCACAAGGTCCATTTTACAGATGCAGAAACTGAGTCTCTTCTAGGGTAAATAACTTGCTCATGGTCACATCAGTAGCAAATTTCAGAGATGGGATTCAAACTCAGTTCTTTCTCTAAATCTGGGACTCTCTCCACTTTAGGATCAGGAACCTATGAAGTCAGATGAGAATCCTAAAGGATGGGAGAGATAAATGTTGTTAGTGTAAGGAAAGTCTTACAATAGGTAAGCATCAGAAAAGAAGTTAGGGTCAGGGAGAGTGTAGATATTTGGGTCAGTATATGGAGGTGTGGATGTCCTTGATTAAAATCACCATATGCATGTATAATGGATAGACTGACCAGCAAGGTCCCAATCCTTGGAGGATGCTCATATTTGTACTTTTTGTACCACTTAAACAGAGCACAGGAAGACGTCTCCTGCCTTATTCTAATTCAACTGATGGACCTTTGTTTCCGGCAAAGTGACTGAAGGGCTGGTTTTCTGTGATGAAAAAAATCTAATTGACAGCTGAGTCCTATTAAGGACTCATCATTTGGGAGTGTTGAACCTGAACTAAGTTCCCATACAAAAGGCATGACTTACCATCTCTCAGTCTACCTGTGTGACCTTGGGCAAGTCCCTTAACCTTTTAGGTCTCAGTTTTCTCATCTGTAAATCAGGGACATCACACTGATCAAACAGATAACATACGTAAAATGCTTTGCGGATCTTAAGGCACTATATAAATGTTAGCTATAAATAATCCTTGTGCTGATGCCTTCCTAAAATTACCTCTTAGTTATGTATCTGTCTACAGCCGGTATCCCTCTAGTTACTGGGGAACCTGCAGGTTCCCCATCCCTCTAGTAGAATATAATCTGTGGTCTCTCTCAGGTGTGTGAACTGGCTGTGAATCATCAATCAAACATAATTAGTGTGGTGTAATTGGAGCAGAGAAGCAAGCAAGGAATTAATACTTCATCAAAGAATTAACTTTATCAAAAGAACATGAAATAATTCCATTAGACAACACCTTAGCTGGATCTGAACAAAGAGCAGTGTTTGTATCTTGTATAAAGAGACATTATCAATGCTAGAACAAAGTTCTCAGTAAGTAGTGAAACTGGCAAAGAGTGGGGCACTTCTTCTAGGTGAGGAAAATATTTTCGAAAGTCTAAGGCACTATTTAAAGTTATTATTTTTCTCAGATGGAAAAAAAGACCAGCTCTGGAAGCTGAGGATTTAGCTTCTAATCTTATATCTCAACTTTGTGACCTTAGACAAGTTCCTGAGCCTGTTTCCTCTCCTCCCCTTCTCCTGACCTACATGACCTCTAGAACGGCTCCTATTTAGAATCTTATCTAGAAGTAGAATCTTATTTCATCACTCATAACCAGTCTCAAAACCTCAAGGCAATTTTAAAGTGTTTTCTTACCCTCACTGTCCAAATCCTATTTCTGTGAATTCTATCAGTGCAAAGCCTTTCAGGGACCTCTTCCCTTTTTCATTCCTACTTGGCCTTAGTTCAAATCCCCCCCTCCACACACACACCCATCACCTTTTTAACTGACCATTTAAGGAAAGGACAATGCCTTAATTATCTTTGCTTCTCCCTCAGGGCTTAGTGTGGGCTTACTAAATGGTTCATAAATGAATCCATCTTCTTCAGTTAAAGGTAATTTCTTCCTTGGACCTGTCCCAGAATCTTGTAACCTCCCCTATTCACTTAACAATTAGCCAACCTAATCTTAGGGTGCGCGTATTAAAAGAGACGTGGTATCCAGAATGAGGACAAAGAAAGTTGACTGCATTTAGATCTGGTGAAATCCCCTTAGGCTTATTTATGTTCAGAGCTAGGCAGGTCATTGACAAGACAAGAAATACTCTCCGATTTTGTGATTGGATAATTGCATTAGACTTGTGTGTATCCGTGCTTTCTTTGAGCTGATACTTTGTAACCTCCCTCAGTCCTGGAAGCAGGTTGCTTGCGTCTGTGTATCCCCAGTATCAGCATAGTAAGGCAGTTTAGCCATTTCATTAAAGGTTTTTTGAGTTGGTTCACTGAATTATCCTCAAGACCTGTGCTGAGCCACTTTTTTATTTTTTTTGCTTGATGATGATGATCATTGTGTTTGATTAATTGATGACCTGCGCATATTCAAGTTCCTGCTTCAGTCATCACTATAATGGAGTGAACAATATCCCCAATCCCAGTTTTTGCCACTTAAGCCAGGTCACATGGCTTCAATTTCCTCCTCTGTAAAAGGAATGGAGTTGAACTTTCTGACTCTTAAAGCTCATGCCAGCTGTAAATCGATGATCCTATGAGCCAAATACATACCATTTAAATGGGGCTGCAAGGTTTGCAAAGCACTTTACAAATACCATCCCATCTGATCCTCTCAACTACCCTGAGGGGATAGGTGCCATCATAATCCCCGTACAAGAGATGAGGAAATTGAGGCAGAGAGACACAGCTAATATGTGTCTGAGGCTGGATATAAACAGCTACACAAAATATACACCGTATACACTCCGTCTAAATTATACAGGTCTATATCATCACACAAACAGAGATGGGGGAGGGTGTAAATTTAATTGGAGAGGGAAAGTCAGTGACCTGTTAAAATCCTTCTCTGCTGATGGATATAGCTATAAATCTCAAATTTGCTAGGACCAGAGCAAAGTCAAGTCAACTAAGCATTTATTAAGCGCTTACTTTACACCAGGCACTGTGCTAAGGGGTTGTTTTCTAACTGAAGATTGGCATAGTTAATGAATGAGTTTTCTGCGGCAAGAAAGAGCTCTCAAACGGAGTATTAAAAAACAACACTCCATACAAGCAGGCACCAGGGGGCGCCAGAATCACCAGTAGAATCCTTAGCCCATTAAGCCGAAGAAACTCCACCTTTAAAGATAGAATCCTGAACAGGCGTCTCTCCATAGTAAGCTGAAGGAGCAGGAAAAAAAAAAGTTAAACAGTCGTCTCTGTGGCGCAATCGGTTAGCGCGTTCGGCTGTTAACCGAAAGGTTGGTGGTTCGAGCCCACCCAGGGACGGAGAGACTTTTTTTCTTAGTTTCAGGAACTAAGGTTGAGGACTGGTTCTCCAGCTCTAATCTCTCGTAACCGTTACTAACCCGTACTCCAATCTTGCCATATACCTTCCTCCTGATGATTCCTGTCATCAGGAGTGATCTCTGTCATCACTGCCTCAGACCACTATATTTCCATCCTCCGTCCCTCCGAAGCATCTTATGGAACTTTCGTATTTTTCCAGGGAAAAGCCCTAAACCAATGTGTCTGTTCTGTGGTTGCATCTGCTTTTCGAACCATTTATTTATCGCCCGTTGAAAATATCCCTTGACTAAATATGGGAAATGAGACATACAGTTCTGCACATGTCCAATATGGTACGCGATGATGTTTGATTGTGTATTTGTCCCAAGAGTTCTGGGTTTGTTTTTTGTTTTGTTTTGTTTTCTGATGGAGGAGGGCAAGGTGGGAGGAAGAGAAAATAAATACTTGCTCATTTAAAAACATTTTTTAATTAAAAAAATAAAAACATCCCTTATTGGAGGCGGAAAATTGAAAGCAGGTAAGTTAGAGACAAGGTAACAAGCATTTATGAAGGGCTTATTATGAGTCTTACATCCTCAAGTTACAAATAAAAACAAAAAGAAAGCCCAAGTCCTCAAGAAATTTACATTCTCCTTTGGGGTCACTTTCAATTTTATTGGATGTATTCACATTACCTACATTCTTAGAACAAAGTAAAACAGGATGTTTCAAATCTCCATTTTTTTGATTAATTAATTTTATTTATTTTCAGTGTTCTACAATAACTACTATATAACTTAGATTTTTATTTTTCCTTCCCTCCCCACTACTTCTCCCCTCCTTCCCCAAGACGGCATACAATTTTGTATAGGTTCTACACGTACATTCCTATTAAATACATTTTCACTATAGTCATGCCGTGCTGAAGAATTAAAATGAGTGAGAGTAATCATCTAACAAACCAAAACACAATACACACACAAAAATGATCTGCTACATTCTGTGATTGAATTCCATAGTTCTTTCTCTTGATGTAGAAGGCGTTTTGTCTTAGAAGACCATTGGAAATACTTTTTAGGTCTTTGCTTTGCAATGAAGTGACAAGTCTACCAGAAAAAACTCTCACACACTGTGGTCATTGCAGTGCACAAAATTCTCCTGGTTCTGCTCCTTTTACTCAGCATCAGGTTATATAAGTCTTGCCAGGCCTCTCTGAAGTCTTCCTGTTCATCATTTCTTATAGCACAGTAGTATTGCATCACATTCATATACCACAATTTATTCAGCCATTCCCCAATTGATGGGCATCCCTTTGATTCCAGTTTTTGACCACCACAAGGAGTACTGCTATAAATATTTTTGTACATGTGGGACCCTTTCCCATTTTTATGATCTCTTGGGGATACAGTCCTAGTAGCAGCAATGCTAGGTCAAAGGATATGCACATTTTTGTAGCCTTTTGGACATAGCTCCAAATTGCTGTCCAGAATGGTTGGATCAGCTCACAGCTCCACCAACAGTGTATCAGTGTTCCAACTCTCCCACATCCTCTCCAGCATTCATCATCTTCCTGTTCTGTCATGTTTGCTGATCTGATAGGTGTGATGTGGTACCTTAGAGTTCTTTTGCATCTCTCTAATTAAAAGTGATTTAGAGCATTTTTTCATATGACCATAGAAATCTTTAATTTCTTCCTCTGAAAATTGACCATTTATCAATTGGAAAATGACTTGCATTTCTGTACATTTGACTCAGTTCTCTATGTATTCTAGAAATGAGGCCTTTATCACCAACATTACCCGTAAAAATTCTTTCCCAGGTTTCTACATCCCTCCGAATTTTGGTTGCCTTGGGTTTGCTTGTGCAAAACTTTTCAATTTAATGTAATTAAAATCATCTATGTTGCACTTCATAATGCTTTCCATCTCTTCTTTAGTCAAAAATTCTTCCCTTCTCCATAAATCTGATAAATACACTGTTCTTTGCTTCACCAATTTGTCCATAGTATCACTCTTTATACCTAGATTGTGTACCCATTTGGATTTCATTCTTGTATACAGTGTCAGGCATTGGTCTATGCCTAGTCTCTGCCACAACTTTATCCATTTTTCACAACAATTTTCTTATTCCAGAAGCTGAAGTCCTTGGGTTTATCAAATAGATTGCTAAATTCATTGTCTACTGTATCTTGAGTACTTAGCATATTTGCACTTGTCTACCCTTCTGTTTTTTAGCCAGTACCAACTGGTTTTGATAATTGTTGCTTTATAATACAATTTGAGATTTGGTAGCATTAGGTCACCTTACCTTGCATTTCTTTTCGTTAATCCCCTTGATATTCTGGACCTTTTGTTCTTCCAGATGAATTTTGATACTATTTTTTCCAGCTCTAGAAAATAATTATCAGATAGCTTAATTGGTATGGCACTGAATAAGTAAATTAATTTAGGTAGAATTGTCATTTTTATTTTATTGGCTCAGCCTACCCATGAGCAACTGATGTTTTTCCACTTACTTAGATCTGACTTTATTTATGTGAATAGTATCTTGTGTTTGTGTTCATATAGTCCCTGGGTTTGTTTTTGCAGGTAAACTCCCAAATATTTTATAGTATCTACTTTAGCTTTAAATGGGATTTCTCTTTCTATCTCTTGCTGCTAGGCTTTGTTACTAATACAGAGAAATGCAAAAGAGTTGTGTGGGTTTATTTTGTAACCTACAACTTTGCCAAAGTTGTTTATTGTTTCAAGTAGTTTTTTACTTGAATCTCTGGGATTTTCTAAGTACATCATCTTATCATCTGCAAAGAGTGATAACAATATCTTCTTTGCCTGTTCTAATTCCTTCAATTTCTTTATCTTTTCTAATTGCTACAGCTAACATTTCTAGTACCATATTGAATAATAGTGGTGATAATGGACATCCTTGTTTCACCCCTGATCTTATTGGAAATGCATCTAGCTTATCACCATTGCATATAATGCTTGCAGAAGGTTTTAGGGACAAATCTTCATTTTTAAAAAAGAATTAAAATCGACTTTCTCTTTCTTCCACCTTGCCCTCCTCCCTGAGAAAAAAGGAAAAACAAAAGCACTGTGGGTATTCCAGGTAGGGTATCAGTTGCAAAGCTGTACAAGGAATAAGATCCTTGCAGGGGTGGTTTCTGAGGTGACTGAGTTATAGTGCATCCTCTGCCACAGGGTGTGGGTTTGTTGCTTGTGAGGCCAGGAACATACATTTTGGAAGACAACTTGGACAAGTCTATGATCAGTTCAACATGAGTACTCAGCCCTCCTTGCAACTTAACTGTGACCTTTAAGTTACTATCCCTTTGTATCTGGATATTTGGGGCTGCTGAAAGGGCAAAAAAGAACATTTGTGTAAAGAAAATTGATAAGATCAGTTTGTGCAATGACTGTACAGTGTCATAATACAAGTGGAAGCCACATCCTCATACAATATTGTACCAGAAAAACATAAGGCCTTCTAGACTCATTGCAATGTGGCTTCTTATTCTTACTTTACTTGTGGTACAATTCTGACCTTATCCTGGGAACTAGATCCTTATCCCTCTCCTTGTGACCAAGCCTCTATTTTTACCCCAGGTTCGGTAAGTGAATGGTATCTGTAGCTTATCTTTCTTATGCCAGGTTGTTGAGAACTATAATTTCCAAATTGATATATATTATTTACATATTTTAAAAATTTATCCTAAAGGCAATAGTGAGTCTTGTCAACTTAGCAAAAAGTAGGATCTTTAATAGGGACAAGGGGATTGCAATACAGGGCCATTATGCAGCACAAAAGGACTGCAGTGTCCAAGAGGACCAGACAGGAGCAAGTTAAATACACTTCAACAGGGAGCAAGTCTCACAGGAAACTGCCTGGAGAAGTTGTCGTGTAAGCTTTTTTTTGCATAACAACCGAAAGTCATGAGAAGGCTGTGAAGTGGTAAGATTTGGTCAGAATTGGGACTCCTTTCTTTTTTTAGCTGGTTTTGAGAGTTCTCCTTTCAACTGGTTTCGATTGCCCTTAGGCAATTCTAAGATTTAGAATGAGGTAAAGTCAGTTCATAGTCGGTTGCATTTAATAATCACTGATTTATGTAAATGGTCAGATTTATATTTCAGAATTATCAACTTAACAGCGAAGTGGAGAGTGGATAGGAAAGACAAGAGAGAATGATTATGAGGGAGAGATTGACAAAAAGACCAATTAGGAGAATCCTAAAATAGCCTAGCTGAGATGTGCTGAAGGCTCAAACTAGGGTGGTAGTCATGTAACTGAAGGGAAGGGGACAAATGGAGTTAGAATCAGTTAGATATGCAACTAATTGAAAATGAAGAGAGAGAAAGAGAATCAAGAATCACTCCTAGGTTGTAGACTTGGATAGCTAGAAGGATGGTGGCAACTTCAATAGAAATAGAAAAGGCTAGAGAAGTGTTAGAGGGGGAGAAATGTAAGGACCTCCATTTTTGGATATGTTGAGCTTGAGATGACTGTGGGACAAGGTACTGGATTTCAGTATGGACCGCATATCAGAGAGGATGCTGGTGCTTTAAAGCTAGACTATTGTGAGCCTGCAGAGGTAGAGCATAGAGAAGAGTTTGTGCACAAGAGCGATTTAAGGACAAGTCTTGATTTGATGAGTCAATTTAGTCATGATGTATTGGGAGAAGGAGGTCATGTGTTCCAAAGCCTATGGGCTATCTAGAGGTTTAGCCGACTTGATTGTATAGTTGAGTATACAATATATTAGAAAGGCTCTAAGTCACCATTAATCACATTTGTCCAGAGCTATGGGAGAAATGTTATCACTGAAGAAGACAAGAATGAAAAAAAACAGGTTGTCTTGTTAGGGCTTAGATGTGGGTTACGTCTTCAGAATTTTTATCTAAATGCTCCACTCTGAAAGTAGTATCTGAAACAGAGCCTCCTTCTGTCAGTCAATTTGGCATCATTTATTCCTATTCTCTTCTAAGTTCTCAAACATTATATGCTAGTAATCCATTTTAGAATATTTTTTTCCCCTGGAATGGATATCCAGGTTACTAGGCCATTTTCCCTCTTCTCTTTTGAAAATCTTGATAGCACTTATTCATTTTCAGTCTTCTAGTGGTTATATTTCTAGTAAGGATGTGGTACTATGACACGTATGTGAGAACATTTTGTGTACCTCCACCTTATGTGGGCAAAGCTGTTATTTTCCTGGGCTATAACCATCTCTCCACCTGCACCCTCTGACAGTTAACTACTATTACTATTCTTCAATATTCTAATTCACTTGATACATTCCTTCAAGTTACATCGTCCCAAGTCACCACCACTAGTCAACCTATTCCTAACTGAAAATGACAGTGTGCTTTTCTTTTTCAGAAGGATTGGGTTAAGGTTTCTATTTGGGACCTCCTTTGATAGAAAGAGTCAAGTTGAGTTAACAGGGGTTTTCTCTCTCAGGGCCCGGGTTCTTGCATCGTTCTCTCTCTCTCTCTCTCTCTCTCTCTCTCTCTCTCTCTCTCTCTCTCTCTTTGTCTCTCTGTCTCTTTGTTTCTCTGTCTCTGTCTCTGTCTCCCTCTCTTTCTCTCTCTCTGTCTGTATCCCTTGTCTCACTCTTCCTCATTCATGCTTTTTCTCTTCCTTCTTTTTTTCCTGTTTCAATCTTTGTCTGCTCATTACCAGATGAAGAAGACAACATTGACAGCTCATCACCAAGACCTTGAGAGGTTAGTCCCCTGGATGAAGTGAACAATTTTGGAGTATTGGGGAGTCCTTGAAGAGTTATCACTCAGAGGTCATAGATTGAGAGATAAAAGACAACTTAGAGGTCATCTAATCTAATCCTTTCATTTAACAGATTAGGAAAATGAGAAGAGAGCGATTTGGGGACTCTCGTATGCTGGGACTAAAGAAACTTCACAGAAGAATTAGGGGAGTCGGACAATGCTGAAAGGGATAGGGTGTATGGTGTGTGTGTGTGTGTGTGTGTGTGTGTGTGTGTGTGTGTAGGAAGGTATTATAAGAAAAGGCCTGATAGTCTTGAGACTGCTATAACAGTGTCCCCTCAAGGAAGGCTACAGTTTATAGAATCTATGCATGGAAAGCATTGCCGTAAGATTAGGCCTAATGGTCTTGAGGCCCCCAAGATAGTCTCCCCTTAGCACAAGCTGTAAGCTTATACAACATACTTGTGTAAAAGTACTGACAGTAACATTTGTCTAAGGCTAGCATAGTTGTGTGCCTGAAAAAGACTATTTTGTCCACCACCAGTTCATTTCTCTTCTTGATATACAATCTCCCTAAAAATAATATTTTGCCCTAGCCCTGATATACAAATAAGAGCTGTAGGGATGCCACCCAACATTAGAGTATAAGAACTCCATTCTCAGCAAGGTACCTTGGAGCACACCCTCCCCTTTAGCGAGAACACACCTTCTTACTGTCATAGGCTCTTTCTGTTGAATGGACTCCTGTCTGTGCTCCCAGATGCATTCCTATGTCTTATGTGAGTATCCCCTATGTTAGCATTTGTAAATTGTGAACCAGGCCCCTTTCTTTCCCTCCCCTTTGCACTGTCCTGAATCCCACTGTCTTACATATTTATCTCAGTGTCTAAGCCCTATGACCTTTGCCTGACCCACGGGCATCTCTTTAGACATAAGACATAAATTGGGTACCTGGGCAAAGACTTAACCCACTGACAACAGAACCCACATTGGAGGAATATGACTGTGAACCTAGTCACAGAAAGCAAGGGTTAACTGGAACCCTATGTCCTCCCATGAGGGACTTCCTTATGCCACAGAGCTGTCAAAAAACAGAAGGCCATATGATTTAACTTGGGTGGAAACATAATAAAACTCCCTTCCCCCCTTTCTCCATAACCAATTGCTTCTTTAGGCTACATATTACAAAATCCTATTTGATAGTACTTGATTCTGAAGTCCATGGTTCCACTAGAATGAGGAATGCTTATCCATATTTCCTTCTCATTTGTGAAACTAAGTCTTGCATTGAAATGATGTTTTGTCTTATTATGGAGTTTTGTCTTTGGGGGGAAATATTTTAAACCATGAGTGAAAATGGTGGGTGTCAGGGAGGAATGTTCCGAGGAAGGACAGATTTTTTTCTCTTTTTATTTTCTCTTTCTCTAAGCAAGGAAGGAAAGGAACACACATTTAATACATACCTACAATGTGCCAGGCACTGGGCTAAGCATTTTACAAATGTTACATGATTTGATCTTCAAAACCCTGTGTGGTAGGTGCCACTTGATCCCTATTTTAGAGTTAAAGAAACTGAGGCAGAGGCAAAGTGACTTGCCCAGAGACAAAAAGCTATTAGGTTTCTCAGGTTCAATATGAACTCACGTCTTCCTGACTCCAGGGCCTGCACTCTGAATACTAGTGCCTCCCAGGAGAGCTAAGACTTAGAATAGTTTAATTTTAAAAATGTCTCTGACCAACTTGTGTACAAAGGGCAGTGTGTTGAATTTTTCTTCTACACTAGAAGAAAGCATTGAAGAGATGAGACAAGAGAATTAAGGCAGTGCTTTCTACAATGAAGTAGCAGCTGATAACTCTGAATGAGCTCAGTCCTTACATAGCATCAGGCCCATCCAGTTTATTTGAAGACCAAAAGCTCTTCCAGGTGAGTCCTGCCTATGGGCCAGAGGCCTGATGGTCTCTCCCAATGAAGCTCCTTGTTCCTTGCACCTCGTGTCATTGACACTTTGCTGGCTGCAACACCTAGACTAGATTCTGATGCCTGCATTGGTGAAATTCAAATTCTTAAGCCAGATTGGAGACTTTTCCCTCTGAATCTAGAATGGAAAAGAATAAACAGGCCAAGGATATTCCATTTCTCAGACAGATATACTTCTCCCTTTTTACTTGTGGCACTATATGCCATAAGGGAAGGAATCACCATGGCCCCCAGTCAACTCCCTACACACAAAAATGTAGTAGGACCAGTGAGAACCACCTTGGGCCTTTTGAAAAGGCTAATGGTTCTGGCTGTTCAATCACTCACTCCTCCCAAACATGTGACAGGCAAACTGAAATCAGTTAAAATATCTCCATACATGCTCATATTTATGTATATATACATATACACATTCATATATATAATATATACATACATACATATATGAACATATATGCGGATGTGTCTATGTGTACAGATATGCAGAGGTATACATATATTAGGTTCTGTTTATTTTGTTCTGCATCAGTCCATATATTGAAATGTCTCTTTAATGCTTCTCTGAATTCATCATATTCATTATATTTGTGGCTAAATAAAATTCATTTAGTTTAACATTCCCTTATTATGGGACTCTACTTTGTTAACAGGTCTTTGCTTTCACAGAACGTCTTGCTATAAATATTTTGGTATAGACAGGACCTTTCTTTCTGTTTTTAACCTCTCTGAAATATTTGCCTTGGAGTTTCCTGTTCAGTTCTAAGGTTAAGCTCATTCCCTCCTATCTTCTCCAACATCTTATTCCTTTCATTTATTTCCTCTTCTCCAAATATCTTTAATCCTTCTCTTTTACTGGCTCCTTCTCTTTTACTTTCAAGCACACATGACTTTTCTTCATTTTAAAACTAAAACTTCGTGCTCGACTCTACTTGAACCTCTAGTTTCTCAACTAAAGGCAACTAAGTGGTACAGTGGACAGAGTAGTGGGCTTGGAGTGAAGAGGATCTTGAGTTCAAATTTGACTTCAGATCTCAAATTTGACCTCAAGAAAATCAATGAATGAACCTTTGTCTGTTTCACTTTCTTCATTTGTAAAAGGAATATACTAATAATTCTTACCCCTCCAGGATCGTTGTGAGAATCAAAGGAGAAATACTTAACATGGTGCTTGATACGTAGTAAGCACTTAATAAATGCTTATTCTCTCATTTTATTTCTTTCCTATTTACTGGTGAACTTCTCAAAGGAGTAGGGTAAATCCACTGACTCTATTTTCTCACCACTCATTCCTTAACATCCTAAAATCTGGTTGTCATCCTCACTACTTTATGGAAATTGTGATATCATCAACCTGTAGGATTAGGGATAAGGTCTCATTTTTGCATCTCCAACAGTGATTATCATAGTGCCTTACACACAGGGGATGTGAATAAATATTTATTGAGTGAATAGATTGAAAGGGGATTCTGGGAGTCTCCTTTGAAATGAGATGATATTGGAGTTGAAGTAAAGCCAGGAACATGGCAGTCTTGAGTAGCGTCAGGCTGTACAATTAAGTTGGAAATCAGTTTGGATATATGTTTTTACAAAGTTTATTTTCTATTGTTGATGTATTTTGTCTTAACATGGTAGTCATTTTCTTCCCTTCTGACAAAAAAAAGCAATCAAATAAAAATATCTTATAAGGAAAGCTTTTCTGCCATGTATGCAACATTCTGGCCTTGTGGTCCCCCTCTTCTCCACTGTAGGGGAGGAGGTATAGACATACTATTTTCTGATGGATGATGTGGCCTCTTCTGTGGATCTTAGGATACTTATAGGATCCCTTGACCCAGTTTCTTATTCAACTGTTCTGCCTTAATTTTCACAATTCTCTTATTATCTTTCACTTTTCATCAAACTCCCAGTACCCACAACTCTCCAAGACAGATATGTAGAATTACCTTCAAATCACCCATGTAACAGACATATGCAGCCAAAATGTTCAATTGTTACTGTCCTAGAAATTTGTTGGTTTATTTACAAAAGAAATAATATTTAATATAATACTTATAAAATGATTTCATACATTTGTAGTGTCCTTCTGTGTCTAAGGGAGAGTCAGTAATGGTGTACTGCAGCCCTGAGCTCCTAGGAACTCAGCCATAAGAAGGGTGTTAGCTGAAGCTTACTACTTTTCCTGGAGCTCACAGACACCTCTATCTTCTGAAGACAGAGATACTGGAGGTCAGGCATAAGGAAGAGTCCTTATCCCAAACTTAATAGGAGTCATCCAACGATGTCTTCAGGAATGGACTGAGGAGGATGAGGACTAGGAGATGAGGAAGTAGACAGAGATGAATGGGTCACTGCTATGCCAAGACCCCAGTCATTCCACAGGCTGGGTTTCTAACGCCATCTGGTTAAAGGGCGCCTTGTGTTCCTCTTTGAGCCATCGACCTCTCTCTGAAGTGTAAAGTACAGACCAGTGTCCACTGCAAACAGAATTCCCATCACAAAGTGGAAAGAGATATAGTACCAGGAAGGAAGACTTGGATCTATATCTGTACAAAAGTAAGAGGAAGGAGGAAGAACCATTAAAATCCCAGTGAATCAGAAAATCAAGGCAACAAACATCCATCAAGCACTTGCTTCCTCAAGGAGAAAGAAAGAGAAGGAGGTCCTCTGTCCTTGGGCCTGGGGTTTGGAAGGGATACTGTGAGAGCCTCAGAGGGAAGACTGCTTGAATCCCTAAAGTGACCTGATGCTAAGAGTCTCAGCCAAGAGGCACTATGAGGGTCTCTCCTAGCCAGGAGATGGGGAGGGAGGAGAGAGAGAAAACAATAAGAGTGTGGCACTGTACCTACACTGTACTAATGCTACACTTGAATTCTGTGATATGTGACATCAGTTTTATTGTTGTTGCTGCTATTATTTATTACTATAAGTTCGGATTAAAGTTCTTTGATCTTCTGTCTAGCCCCATGTGATATTTTCTTCTTCATGCTATAAAATGGAAAGAACTTTTGCCTGGGCCCACAGACTCAAAAGATGAACTCCTATTGGTCTTTCTAGGATTCAGGAATTCAGGATTTCACCAGAAGGGCCAAACACCTGATCATGCACCCTGAGAATGAGGGGATAAGTTGCAAGAATTCATACTAAAGTTGTTCTGGTCCAAATGACTGTGAGTGTGGTTGAATCAGGAAGCATTGGAACAGGATTCTAAAAGATGGAGTGGGCTGCATGGGAAGGAAAAGTTATTCCTTTCAATGGAGGAGTTCAGAGTTGAGGAATGAGGGGAGAGGCATAACTTCTATTCCTCTGCAATCACATCTGAATGAGTGATGCCCCACCTCCCAAAAAGTCCTTTGTGGAACTTAGATATAAATAAAATAGTCAACCAAAGCAGGCAGATACTTTCAGCCATTGTTCTGGTAGCAAGAAAGGAAATTCACAGTGATCTGAAGTTCTCTAAAACTATCATAAACCCTCTCCAGATCTATCCTCCAAAGTCACCTTCATTCAACGTCCCAAACCCTTCATTCTTTCCTGTTTGGGTGTAACTTACCTCGGACAGTAATTATCACCATTCTTGAGTTCTCCTTCTTATTTCCTATGTTTGCTGAACAGAAGTAATCTCCATTGTCATTAGAGTTCACTTGGTTGATGGAAAAGTTGGAATCACGTTGAAAAAACTTCCTTCCTTTGCCATTTTGATAGTATGTGACTTTAGAGATGACTTTGTTTTCCCAGCTGTGGCATCTCAGGACCATGGGCTCCCCTTTCATATAAACCAATTTCAAGGTCTGGAGTACCAGCCAGTCTGAAAAGATGAACAAAGACCAAGAATCTAGTAGGCTCAAGTCAAAGTAGAGTCTCAAGTCATTCTAGATTGGGATGGGGCGAGATGGAGAGTTACCAGGACAAAGAAAAATGTCAGCATTGACTGGGTATTATAGGAGGCTATAAAAACAACCTTGCTGCCCCTGAAGACCTCCCAATTTAATAGGATCATAACATAGACACCTATGTGAAAAGATCAAAGTATATGAAAAAGTATATGGAAGTGGAAATAAATGCATGATGCTATCTATCTTCTGATAGAGGGGAGATGGATTCAAGGTGCAGAATGAAACATACATTTTTCAAACATGAAAAACGTATGGATTTGTTTTGCTTGACTACATATCTTTGTTATAAGGACTGTGTTTTTCTTCTTTTCATGGTGGGATCTGGGGAGAAAAGAGAGCTATCAGGAGCGTTGCTAAAAAAAATGAAGAGAAGAAAGAAAAATGGTTATTGGACCATTTTTTTAAATGCATAAAAGAGAGCAGAATGAAGTTCAGAAGGAAACACAAAGAAATAGGGTAGCTTTTAAAATTGCACATTGAATTTCTTACATACTTTTTTTAAAGCAAACTATACATAACAGAGAGATGTGCTTTCACATTTAATCATTTTTTTCTTCTATTTTGCATATGAAAAAGTTTATTTTGAAGGTACATTAAGTTCAGCATTTTAGAAAATAAAAGAAATGCATTCATGGAAACAAAACATAAAATCCATCTGTACATTCTGGGGAGCACATCCCAGGATCTTTGTTGTCGAATTAAAATTTGATTTAAGAAGCATTAGTTTAGCATTTACCTTGTGTAAGGCACTGAAAGTACAAAGACATAAGTGAAACAATCCTGTCTGCCCTCGAAGAGCTTATATTTCTACTGGGGGGAAACAATGCGTATATAGATAAGAAAATACAAATTCTTCACAAAGCAATTGGGGTGAGGGGAGTAGAAACAATTAGGGCAATCAGAAAAGTCCTCCTAAAGGAGGTGACATTTGAGGTTAGTCTTGATGAGAGAGAGGATTCCAAGGAGCAAAAGTAAGAGGAAGAATGTTTCAGGCATGGGGGACAACTGGTCCGAAATCAAAGAGGTGAGAGCTGGCTGTTGAGTATAGGGAATGGCAAGTAGGCCACTTTGACTAGAATACAGAGTGTGTGAGGAGGGGCAACATTAAATAAGTCTAGATAGTTTAAAGCCAGATATGAAGAGATTTAAACGCTAAGCAGGGAAGTTTCTATTTTATCCATATTTTTGTAGGTTAATGGAATCACAGAAGCTTGTTGAGCTGTGGACTGACATAGTCAGACCTATGGTTTTAGGAACATCAGTATGGCCTCTATGTGGAAGGTGAAGGGAGAGAGGAGAGACTATGGGAGGCTATTGCAATAGTATAGTAGATGAGGAGTTAGGAGCACTTGAACTAGAATGATACAGTCATGTGAGTAGAAAAGGGACAAGTGTGAAGTTAGAATCAGTAAACTAGAGAAGTGGTTGAATTTAGGAGGTGAGAGAGGAGAGTGAAGAGTCCAGGATGACTTCTATGTTGCAAATCAAAGTAAGACCCTTGACAGAAGTAGGGAAATTAGGAGGAGTGATGAGTTTAGGGGGTAAAATGAATGAATTCAGTAGATCAGCTTATGATATATCCGGATAGAGTTATCTAACAGGCAGCTGGAGATATGGAACCTCAACCTCAGGAAAGAGTTGAGGGTACAATATGTAGATTTAGGAGACATTGCATAGAATGAACCCATGGGAGACAGTGCTGAGAGAGAAAAGGGCACAGTAGAGAATCCTTGGATGCATCCCAAACAACATGAATACTGAGAAAGATCATTTAGCAAGGAGGAAGATAACCCAGAAGGAAGTGTATTACAAAAACCTAGAGGAGAGAAAGTAGCCAGAAGAATGGGGTGGACAATAGTGTGCGGTGTTACAGATAGGTCAAGAAGGATGGGGACTTAAAAAAAAAACAGATCATAGGTCTAGAAAGAACCTCAGAAGTTGTCTAATCTGATTCTATTTTGCAAATGAGAAAATGGAGACCCAATCACTTGCCAAGGCAGTAGAGATTCTCAATTTGCATGGGAGGATGAGTTCATTCTGACTGTGAAGCCAGTATTCATCACATGGTACTATGCTAGCTCCTTGCATGATACTATGTTAGATCATTAGTAACTTTGGAAAGAGCAGTTTCAGTCAAATGATGGGGCAGAAGTGAAACTGTAAATATTTGAGAAGCAAACATCTTGAGAAAGTGTAGACAAAGGTAGACAGTTTTGTCTTTAAAAAACAAAAAAAGTTTTTAGTCTCTTTTGTTTTTTAACTTTGCCTTGTTTTCTGCCTGCATCTCTTCCTGTATCTGCAAAGTATCTCTTATAGCAAAGAATTTTCATTAAAAAAAAAAGAAGAGAAAAAATTTGAATAAATGCAACTAATATATCAAAAACATCTCACATCACATATAATGTTCCATTCTCAAGAATATTCCCACCTCTGAAAAGAAGTGGAGGGAGTTGGTGAACATTTTTTTCTAGGACTTTGTCTGTGAAAGAGCAGGGAGATGTAGAATAGCTTGTTAGGGATAGCAGAATTAAGGGAATTTTTAAGTGGTAGGAGATTTCAGCATGGAGGGTGCTGATGGGTAAGGAAATATTTTTAAAAATTAGGGAGAGAGAGAAAGGATGGTCAAAGGGACAAGCTCCTATAAGAGACAAGAGGTGATGGAATCAAGAACACAGACTGGTTGGTCTTAGAACCATCTCCACTGTTCTCTCCATTGAACTGCATTGTTACCTACATAGAGATTGTAATTAAAGTCTTGAGCATGGATAAGTTTCCATTCATTGAGAATTAAAGATGAGGAAAAAAGAAAAAAAAATCCTAGAGGATCATCTTCATCTAGGGGTTGGAAAGAGAAAGCAGGCCAAAAGAAAGAGGCAGAACCGAAATGATCAGAAGCAGGAGGAGCACCATAACTGTGGCATATCATGGAAGTTAAAAATAAGGAAAGTTTCAAGCAAGATGAGGGATGGTAAATACTGTCAAATGCTGCAGAGAAATGAAGAAGGAAAGAGGATCCAGAAAAGGGGACTGGATTTAACTCATGAGAATTACTGGAGAACTGTAAGAAGGCAATTTCACTGGATAATTGTGGGCAGAAGTCTGATCAGAGACAGATTAAGTTGTGAGTGTTCTATGTACTGGGAGGAGAAAAAGATAAAGGGAGTATAGATCACTTTTCTGAGAAGGTTGGTGGTGAAAGAAAAGTGATAGAATTGTAGTTTAGGTGAGTAGTACTCTCTGGGGAACAATATTTTAAGGAAGGCAGGACCAGCTTGTTTGCAGGCTGAGGAGAAAGGTCTGATAGAAAGAGATATTAAAGACACAAGAGAAACGATGAGTGAGTAATATCTCAAGAAGAAATGATTAAGAGCACAGGTGATGGAATTAATTTTGGAAAGGAGGTGTTGGATCATTTTCTCTAAGTCAGGTAAGAAGGATGATTTGAATGATGAGGGAGATAGGAGGGAAGCTCAGATATCTCCCATCTGATGGTCTGGATCTGCTTTTTTATGAAACTGGCAAGGCAGGGTCATTTGTTTAATCAATAGGCAGCCATTTATTGAATGCTTGCTATGGGTCAGGCACTGTATTAGGCACAGAGGGAAGCACAGATAAAAATGAAAGGCTCATCTTTAAAGGGCTTACTGTCGATAGAGGAGAAATTTTGCACATATAAATAGTATATTCAAACTACACTCCCCTTTTAGATTTGGACAATTTTCTTTGTGGAAAGGAGGAGAAACATGAACAGTTTTGAGAAGACCCGAGAGAAACTGATACAGAGAAATGTACTTACTTAAGGCAAAAATGACCACAGTGTCTTGTTTTCCAACACTTTGTTTGCGTCACTACTTTAGGGTTAAGTAAGAGACTTGCATAGTTTAATTTTTTTTGACTAGGGTTAGGGAATGGGGTGTCCATAACCATATTATGCATAAAAATGATTATTTTATCGTACTTTAAATTATGTATTACTATATACAAATAAAATTACTTTTATATATTTTTTTAGAGGTGAGAACCCTAGTAGCTGGGGTGAGGATGGGGAAATCAAGGAAGTTTATTTGTACAATGTTTTTTAGCTCTGTTCACCAGCATGTAAGTATGAGTGGAATCCATGTATAGAATCCATGAAGCTTGGCAGTTAATAGGCTGGTTAACTCACCTTACTCACCTGGGCCCCTTACTCACCTGGGAAGACTTGTAGCTTCACAGGATCACTGAGAGCAGACTGCCCTCTCTGGCACTGGTACTTCCCACTGTCTTTAATGCTGGCTATGATGTTGTAGTCTTGGATGTGGACTGGAATAATCGTGTCATTGTGGAGCCAAAGGGTGGAGCTGTTTTCAGGGGTGCCAGACCCTTCACACCTCAGAGTTACAGGGTCATTCTTGAGCACACTGAACCATGGTGGGTACAGGGTCACTATTGACTTGGAGAGACTTGCTGGTGGTAGAGAGAAGAGAAGGAAAGTATCCTCAGTCAGCTCTGGAAGACAAGTGAGCTCCCACTTATAACCCATAGCCAGACTTGGACAAATGTAGGAAAAGGGGCTTTGGGCACCATTTTTCTGGGTTGACTCCAATAGGAATCTGATCAGAAAAACAGCAAGTGAAACCCTATTGAGAGCAGAAATTGCTGATCCTGTTCTTTCTTTGTGATATTCTGTAGTAGTTAGACTGAGAATTCTGCTATTTTGAGAAATAGAGGAGCAAACTCACCTGCTTTCTTGCCAGCCAGAACTATAAGAAAAAGAGAGGAGAAGTCAGCAAAGGGCAGGGGGAAGCACAGCGCCCTTGGAGCATGTTTTTCTCAGGCTGCTCTATGAATTGTCTTTTACAGAAACATGAAATGATCTTCCTCCCTTTAGTATCTTGCCCCATTTTCCTCAACTCCTCTGATAAAAATCACATTGATGGAGTGCTTTACTATGTGCCAGGCTCTGTGCTGATTGCTAGATAACTACAAACTCATTAGATCTCACAACAATCCCGCAAGTCGTTATCCCCATTACACAGAGGAGAAAACTGAGGCAAATAGAGGTTAAGTGACTTGCCCAGGGTCACACAGCTGGTAAATGTCCAAGGCTGGATTGGAACTCAGGTCTCCCTGATGCCAGGCCCAGCCCTATTTCCACTGCACCATCTATCTTCCTTCGTACTGCCTACTTGCTATGATCCTAGAAGCACAGAAAACAGCAACAATGCTAATTTCAATCCAGAAGGTTAGAAATTCTTAGGAAGAAATCATATAATTTTAGAACTCTATGAGATAATAGTTATTTTCTACTCCATCTGCCTTATTTTGCAGATAAAAAAAACTAAGGTCGAGACATAGTAGTTAGAGCCCTGGACTTGGATTTAGGAAATCAGATTCAAATCCTGCCAAGACAAGCTGTGTGCCTCTAGGCCTATCATTTAACCACTCTGAGGTGCATTATCTTCATTTGTAAAAGAGGAGGTACTAAAAGCACCAAAATCACAGGGTTATTGTGACTGTCATATGAGATAATGTATGTATGGTACTTGGTAAACCTAAAAGTCTCATTTAAATGGGAGCCTTTATGACCCAAGGACATAGAGTCTACCCTCTCTTCCCCAGCTATGTCCAGTCAAAGATGATGTCCTTCCCATCTTCCCAACCTCTCAAAGAGATTAATGTTCTTATCTGGACTTGGAAAAGGTCTCTGCTAGTCCCAGGGACCTGACTACTCAGTGAAACCATAACTCACCCAAAAGCAGCGAAAATGGCAGTAGTAACAGCTGCATTCTGCTGCGATGAAATAGACCAGCCCAACTGAATTGTCCACTGCTACCCTGGGACAGGATGTGACCTAACTGAGGCTTTTAGAATGAATTAGAAAAGAGGAAGGAAACCAATCGTTCCCCCTCCCCCACTCCAAGTTGCTTTTCCTGGAACCAATCTTGGTTTTTATAAAAGAAAGCCCAGTAGGCTGACGCTTCTAAACCTGATCTCTGGGAAGTAAGACTTCAACAGTACAGTTGCTATCATTCATCTCAGAGTCATCAGAGTCTGGCCCCCAGCCTGAGGAGGTACTTTGGGGAACACTTCATTTATCCTACATGTAAGAAGGAGGTAGGTAGGATTTTGTCTGGGACTTGAAGGAAGTCACGGAGGTCAGGAGGTAGAAATAAGGAGGTAGAGAATTCCAGGCACAGGGGACAAACAAAAAATTCCTGAAGTCAAAAAATGGAGTATCCTGTGCTAGGAACAAGAGAGAGAAGACAGGAAAGGGAGGAACTTGACAAACTATGAAGGGCTTTGAAAAACAAATAGAAGATTTTATATATGGTGAGGCCTCATGTGTTACAACGCCTATCCTGTGTGGTATGCCTCAAAGCTGAGTTCTTGAAAAGACCGATAAGATTGGTAATTAACTAATCTGATTTTTAAAAAGAAAGAAGAAAATTCAATTAACCAAATAAGCAAGCAAGGTGAAATCACAGCAAAATCAGAGGAAATAAAAAAAGAATAATCAGAGCATATTATAAAAAATAATATTATAAATATTAAAATATTAAATATAATAATAAAGATAATAAAAATTATAAAATCATTAGAACATAAAAATCATAAAAATGAAATAAAAAATTTAAATTTAAAATTTAAAAATAAATTTAAAAAATTTTTAAAAACCGAGAATGTAAAAAAGAGAAATACCTTCAAAAGTATAAAACATCCAAACTATCAGAAGCCCAAATGGAGATTTTAAGTAACCCAATCTCAGAAAAGGAAATTAATTTAGCTATAAAGGTGCCACAAAAGAAAAAAAATCTTCTGGTCCTGATGGATACACAGGAAATTCTATAAAACTTTTACAGAACAATCAGTATCCAAACTCCATGAATTATTCTCAAAAATTCTTTTCTTTTCTTTTCTTTTTTTAAAAATAAATTTATGTAACTTTTTACATTCATTTTCACAAGATTTTGGGTTCCAAAATTTTCTCCCCATTTGT
>CM053770.1:648516017-648543375 GCA_028658325.1 Potorous gilbertii | reverse complement strand
TCTAAGATCCCTTTCAGCTCTGAATCCTACCTAAATTCCAATCTCAGCATTGAAAGGAACCTCCAAGAATACCTGATCCAATCCTGAGGCCTACCTGATAGGGAAGTGAGATGAGCAGAGAGGAACTGGACCTGAGGTCAGGACTGCTAATATCCCCACCCCTCTGACCTGATCTCAGCATAGAGGGACTGCCATGACTGTCCAAGGCTCTTTGCTTCAACTGGAGTCACTGAGAGAGGTGGCATGGCACAGTATGTAGGGTGCTCACATTCAGGTCCTGCTGATATCTTATCATAGAGATGTCACATCTGTCTAAACCTCAATTTATTACCTATAAAATAATAACAACTAATAATACTGCCTGTGGGTTTTTGTGGAGATCAAATGAAACATGTATGAAAAATACTTCATACACCTAAAAATGCTACCTACATGTCAATCATTCCTATTTTTTCTTTCTAGAATTTCCTTATCGACCCCATAAGAACTACATAAATTCAGTCCCAGGTGTCTATCTCTTCCCGTTAAATGCCTTGGCCAAGTGTCCTTACCTTTGACAGTGATATCCACACTTACAGATTTAAAGGATGTCTTCCCCAAATTCCCTTGACAGGAGGACGATCCCCCGTGAGTATGATTCACTGGAGTGACAAGATAGTACAATTTCAGATGGTCAAAACCTTAAGGCAACATCATCCTGGTAGTATATGACTTTGTGCAGATGTTGGCTCTTCCAGCTGTGGCATCTCAGGATTATCGTGTCACCTGCCATGAATTCGAATCTCTCTACTTGGATAGTAGCCAATCTGAAAGACAAACAGAGGCCACTGGCTCAGGACATTTCAGCTTGTCCTCCAGCTTTGATCCATCCAAGACTTTCTGTCATCTCCAAAGAGAAAGAAGAGGGCCACGACTGAACAATTATTCCTGTCACTGAAGCTGGCCTGAGGACATGCAGAGTGTAGAGTTGCACCAAGTTGTCAGATTCACTCTTCCAGAGTCATCAAAGTCCAGTGGCAAGACAAAAGTTAGGAGTGCTGACAATGACCCTGATTGAAGTGGATGACCCTGGCCTCTTCAACATCTGACCAAGCTCCAACCACTCCACAGTGCCTGCTTCAGCCACCTTCCTGGCCATTGCAATAAAAGGTTTTTATCCAGCCATTCCACTGATTGAAGTGTTCACATGCTTGGGGTAGACACCACACCAACTTGCCAATGGGTTTGTGGATGATTGTTTACCCTCAGCTTCATTAGCCCATCTGCTAAAACCGGTGACCAAAGCATAATCTACAGCATCTTGGAACCACAGGGGCAAATTGAGCACCAAGTGAATACCAAAAATGGATGAGCATCCTGGAAAAGGGCTTCATAAACCTTCACACCAGTGGTACTAGTCCTTGAATTGCCACACACCCTATCTGCCCACATAAAATCCAGAGGACACTCCACATATCAGAGCCCAAGAAATGGGGAGAATGTGCAAGTAAAACAAACCTTGGGGAAATTGGGGAGGAAGTAAAGAACTAGTCAAGAGACCAAAACATTTTAGAGAATGTGATGTCATTTATAATATGGGGCCATAATACTCAACCTGCAGAGTATGCTAGTACAGCATGGTGGACTAATCATAGGACTCTATTGCTCAAACAACTCCAGTGATTTGGCATTGCCTGTAGAAAGAGTTGCCAATTCCTTTGTTACTTGTGAAAAGTCTTTACAACCTAGCCAATCTCACTGGACCTGACTTCCCTCCCTTGGATTTGACCACCCAGTCAAAGTGTCCTTCTCTCTGTTCCTTTCATGATACCTTCAGCTCCCAACTTCAGGCTTTTCCACTATCCATCTCTATTCGGAACCACACTTCCTATTCCTGGAATGCAGCTCCTCCATACCTTGCCCTCATAAAGTTCCTCTCTTCCTAAAATATGCAGCTCAGGCAATACCTTAGTTCATGGTCTTTTCTGGCCCTCTCAGCTGTTAATAGTCTTCCTTCTAAAATACCTTGTATATGTTTTATACATATGTTGTGTGAGTATATATATAGGTATGTATGTATACATGTATGTATACATATGTTGTGTATATATATATATTGTCTGTAATATATGCTTCATGTCTGTATTGTTAAAATGTATGTGTATATGTGTACTTATACATTATATGTACTTATCTCCCCCATTAAGATGTAAGGCCATTGTGACCAGTGGGTATTTTGTTGTCTATACTTATTTTTCCAGTGCTTAGTACATGACAAGCCTCTAATAAGTACTGATTGATTGATTAAATGTAGGTCTCTAGTCCCCTGATGACTTGGTGGGGAGTTCTGCAAATTTCCTGGCAGATATGAGTAGTGAATATAGAAGTTGTGAGTGAAAAAACTTAGAACATGACAAGCTAAACTTACACCTCAGTAAAGGCAGTAGTGAAAAGGAGATTTAAAATAACCTGTGGATTTCTCATGAACTCTCCCATCCGTCCACCTCGATATATTAGTTCTGCCAATAAAGAGGATATGTCCCTTTCCAGGCTGTATTGTAAGCAGATACCAACTGTCCCCTCCCCCTTCACCTTACCCCAGTCTCCTTACCCTTCACTTACCACTAGAGACCTGTAGGGCTGCTGAGGGCTGTGCCTTCTGTCTAGCACTGCGATTCCCCACTGTCCTCCACGTTGACAGATATGATGTTATAGGAGTCCTGGTGAGTGGGGAGAGCTGACCCATTGTGGAACCATTCGGTGGAATCTTTTCCAGGGATCTGGAATCCTTCACAAGTCAAAGTCACATAGTCCCCTTGGAGCACATTGAATCATGGGAGTTTGAGGGTGACTTACTGCCCTGATGGGAAGAGAGAAGAGGGGAGTAAAGAAAAGGAGTCCCCAAGGAGGAATCAGATCCCAGATGCGAGGGGAAGACACCAGTGACAGGCACAGAGAACAGAATGGAGCATGTATAGAGGGCTGTGGAGGAGAAAAAAGGTCAGAGCTGGGTCAAGTGCTGGTGGCCGTTTTCTCACACATTGATGCCACCCTGAGACATGAGGCTACAGGGCCTTTTCTAGATGGGTGCACAGCTCCCTAAGGATCCCCTAGGTGCCATCAGACTGGTAAAAAACAAGCAAACACAAGAACAACAAGCAACAATCAGAAAACCCCAACACCTCTCATCTTCTCAAATGGAACCCATCTGAGGGAAAATCAGAGTGAATGATCTGGAAGTTCGATCTCCAAAATCTAGGGAAAACCTTGAAAAGTTCTGGGGTCAGGTTTGTTCTGTGGGAAGGAGAGGGATCCATTTACTGAGGAAATGCTCTTCCTGCAGGAAGGGGGAGAGTCCTATTTGCCTCCATTTCAAGGCCAGGCACCCAGCCCCTACTACCTGCTACCCTCATCAATGGATCTGAGGTTCTGCCCCCAATCCCTCCTCCTCCAGTCTCTCCAGTACAGAGACCCAAGATCTAAGCATAACAGATACAGACACATGTACAACGCACAGTACATACACTCAACATGGTGTAGACAGCAGCCCCCACACACTGTGAGCTCCTTGGGAGAGGGGATTGTGTTTGCCTTTCTTTGTATCCCCAATCATCATTACTTTGTGACACATCACAGACACTTAATAAATTCTTGTTGACTTGATTTGACATGACCCACACAGCACATTCACAGACATTTAGGCATCACTTGGGGCAGGAGAAAGATGCTAGCTTTGGATTCAAGGATCTTGGGGTCAAATTCTAGTTTAGCCACTCACTAGTTGTGTGACCTTGGGCTACTCAGCTAACCTTTCTTGGACTCAGTTTCCTCACCTGCAAAATGAGGTAGCTGGACTGGATGACCCCTCCCACTCTGATCCATGACTCTTCAACTATGTTGATAACCTCAGAGCAACCACAGACATAAGGAATCCAGCCATGACATGAGGAGTGGGGATGGGAAACAAGCATTTACTAAGTGCCTACTCTGCTCCAAGTATTGTGCTAAACATTTTACACACATGCTCTCATTTGATCCTAAATCATAAGATTTAGAGCTGACCATAGAAACTATCTAGGGAGTCCAACTGGCTCATTTTACAGATGAGAAAACGGAGGCTTGAAGAAGTTAAACGATGAGGCCAAATGAGTAGTAAATAGCAAACTTTTCTTTCCATGAAATAGCCAGTGAAATATACTCAAGCTCAGGGATACAGAAGAAATGGAGATATACACAACGGCTGCTCAAACCCAGAAGGGCAGCTAGGTGGGGCAGTGGATAGAGCTCCAGGCCTAAAGTCAGGAAGACCTGCGTGGAAATCTGGCCTCAGACCTTTACTAGCTGTATGACTCTGAGCAAGCCCCATAATTCTGTTTGCCTCAGTTTCCTCATGTGTAAAGTGAGCTGGAGAAGGAAACAGCAAATCACTCCTGTATCTTTGCCAAGAAAACCCCAAATGGTGTTGTGAAGTGGGGGGCAGGACTGACCAGCAATTCACTCAAACACACAGAAACTTGGGGACACACCTGAGCAGACTAGCTCTTTCTAGAGGTTATGTGCATCCTGTGACTGAAAAACAAATATACTGGGTAGCTAGGTGGCAGATTGGATAGAGCAGTGTGCCTGGAATCAGAAAAATCTGAGTTCAAACCCAGCCTCAGACACTTCCTTGCTGTGTTTCCATGAGTGAGTCATAAACCTCATTTACCTCAGGTCCCCATCTGTAAAATGGGGACACATTAGAGAAGGAGGGTTGGACATGACTGAACCATCTGAAAACAACAGGCTCCTGAGGAAGAGGGCTGAGTGTAGCAGTAGAAAGGGGAGCAAACAGCTTTGGTTGGAAGCTACTGGGAGAAGAGTTATCTCAGTGACAGTTGCTTCCTTCCTGGCCCTAAAGTCTCACCCTGTCCTTAATCAGACGGGTTCAAGGATCCAGTTAGGATAGGAGCTACTGTCCTGGATGTACTGATACGTTCTAGACTGCACCAATATGGATGTTCAGGAAGGGAGGAGATGAAGGGGATTGTTAAAAAAAAAAAAAAAAGAGGCCATTACTCCTGATGACGGGAGATGCAAGAGACCAGAAAGCAGGGATTAGACCAGTTCAGGGAATCCAGGGGTTGGGCAAGGCCAGCATGGGCCAGCCTAGGGATCCAGAGGAGCCTGTTGTGCAGTCTTTCCTCAACGTTCCTCAAAGCTGCCTGGAATCAGAGAGATTCCAGGGGCACTGGAAGTCCCCTCCCCTCAAACAAATAAGAAAATAATCTATTGCCTGCTCAGGGACATGTGAAATGCCATTCTTGCAGACCTTTCTGTGGTTTAATGTTTTGTTCCCTTTCAAAATACAAACATCTTTGCACCTGAGTGTGAGTGAGTTTATTGAGTTAAATCCTTTCTTAAGAGTAGGATTTAATCTGAGTGCCCATGAGCAGGGAGAAGGATAAAGAAAGGAGAATCTCTGGGGGACTGCCTATATCTGGCTATGCTTTTTCTTTTTTTAAATTTTTTATGTTATTTATTTATTTTTAACATTTTTTCTTTTTCTAAAGTCTGAGTTCTAAATTCTTTCCCCTCTTTCCTAGTCAAAGGATGGAAGAATATATACACACTTGAATACCAACATCCATTTCTCTATAGGGAAATAGGGTAAGGAGGGAAGAGAGGAGAAATTAGAAAAAAAAATATGGATTAAGGGAAGGATTAACCCTAAGCAAAACAAATTCTGAGGATATACAAGTATATTTACAGCTCTCTTTGAGGTGGCAAAGAATAGGGTTCATAGAAAGTACCCATTGGTTGGGGAATGACTAAATGTGTTTATAAATGTGAAGGAATACATTGTGTTATAAAACATGATAAGGAGGTTATTTTTAAAGAAACTTGGGGAAGCTTGTATGAACTGATGCAGAATGAAGTGAACTTTATTGCCTGATTATACTGTTGACATGACTCTTACACCTCCTTCAGTCCTTGTTCATTAATATCCTCTCTTGCATCGTTCATCTCTCATCATCTCTCATCATCTTCCCTGGCTTTCTTGCACCACTGCTCTTGTCCTTCCCATCTAGTTATAACATGCTTAGGTCTCCTATACCCTAAAAAACCTGCCCTTAATGTTTTGACCACCCTCAAGATATTGCTGTCCTTTGTCACATATTTTCAACAGACTGTCCCAGTTTCCAGGTCCAGCATATTCCCTAACTCATGGGCCTTATCCCTTGCCTTACCATTTCTGGACTTGCTCGTTTCTTGTTCTTTGTCTCATATCTGCTCCAGACAAGACCTCCACCCCAAAGCACATGTGCTTGATTAGGACATCTCACCTAACCTGAATGCACTTTATGCTCTGATTAGCTTGTACATGATATGATTGCCCTTATCTGAGAGACCCCTTTGGAGAACTCTGTATGGCTTGGCTCTTCATTCAAACTCTCCAGAATGCTTGCCTAGGATTAGGACTGTAATGGGAAAGAGATGATCAGCTGAGAGCTATCACTTTTTAAAATTTATGTTTTTCGTACTATAAAAACTGGTAGACTGAAAGATTGCTTACCAAACATGGGTTTCTGAGATACCTTTCAAAGGGAGAGAAAAAGAGAGAGAAAAATCCCTCAAAGTGACCACTGAACTGCATTATTGACTAAAAACAATTGGGCCTATTAAACTATTGTCCCCCATCATCTCAGTCACCTACCTAAAGCCCTGCTATGCTCCCAAGGACCCCAGTGTATTCAAGCATCTAGAGGCCAAAGTTTGGCTAAAGTGTATACATTCACCTCAAGTACTTTTGCCAATAAACACTTTTGGTTAACTGTATGGCAAATGTGGTTGCCTTTCTTGCCTCAGAATCCATACTTTAGGAAAAAAAACCCTATTGGACTGGCCCAAGGGACATAATTTGCTTTCTGCTGACAGGTGCACATTGTGACTTCCAGAAGAATGGAGAAAGGTAGACATATGTAGAAGAAGAATTGGTCTTGTTTTATTTGTCTTTAGGGGGAAAAAGGAGGAAGACCCATGTTCAAGTCCCTCCTATGATACATAGAGATGATGCTTGACAAGTCACTTAATCTTTCATTGCCCTGTCATTTGAGTGTTCTCAGAGCATACATTGCAGACAGTTGCAAGTTCCAGGAGCTCTCCTACACCCATGAAATCATATATACAGAACAGAGAAACCCATCAAAAACCACCAACATTCAAATAAAAAGTAAATGATAACTATATTGTAAATGGATAGAAATTATAAATAGATTTGAGAGAAGACTACAAAGTCCAAACTATTCGCCATTTATAAAAAGAAATTTGTTTTAACTAAATAATTTTATTGACTTCTTTCTGAATCCTTCTGATCTATTTTTCTAAACTTCATTTTAAAAATTGGTTCTCTTTTAAAAATCATAAATATGGTTTGCACAATTTTCAGAGTCTGCTTTGTTCATTTTGCATGATTTTCTATGTCTTTCCAAATCTCTTTTTAGTCTTTGGATTTTGTCATTTCTTATGACATAATAATATTCCTTTACACCATCAATTTATTTAGCCATTTTCCAGCCACTGGATCTATATGACTTTTCAGTTGAGGTAGATTAAAATCATTTAAGATTCTAGGAAATAAATAGTCTTGTTCAATGACGTTCTGATCATGAATATTAGGAAAATAGATGCTTGCCAAGTGTCTTTACCTGTGTGTCTGGCCCACACCAGACATTCACTGAATGCTTCTTGATAGATTAAATGAGAACAGATATTTTTAATAACCTGATTCTGAATGACAGGGATCTCTTGGGTGCATACACTCATTTTTTCCCCATTATGACTAAAGCTACAGGTCACCACCTACCCACTAGGACCTATCTCAAATTCTCAGCAATACAATGATCCAAGATAATGCCAAAGGACCCATGATGAAAAATGCTACCCACATCCAGAGAAAGAGCTAATGAAGTCTGAATGCAAAGCATACTATTTTTATTTTCATTATTTGTTCATGTTTATCTCCTGGTCTGTTTCACAGAACAACCTATTTGTGTTTCCTTTCCTTTAAGGATATTTCATCCTAGAAGTCCTCGGGGATAACCTCTTCTTGCCATATAAACTAGGAAATTTCTGTCAGCTTTTCTATGGGCAATCGACGCTCACCTTGTAAATCTCAGCTGGAATAGAAATTGCACCAGGTGCTTTGCCACAGGAAAGGAGGCTAATGGAATTCAAAACTCTTCTTCAGTTGGAAGTTCAACTAAGAGGGGATTGACTTCAACCTGAGGTAAAAGGTCAGTGGCTTTAGCCTTGTCTGATGATGGTCTGTTGAGAACGCTATAAAAATATTGAGCACATCTCTCTAGAATCATGTCCTTATCACTAACCAATGTGACTCCATCAGCGCTGAGTAGTTGAGACACAATATAGGTGTTTGGCCCATAAATAGCCTTTAGAGCATCATGAAAGCCTTTCTAGGTTTTTGGATTGTTTTGGACTGTTACTATCAGCATAAAACTGAATGTCATCTCTCTTCTTACTGAGCCAAGAATACTGCATCTTTCTAAACTTTGCTTGTACTTTGCTTTTGATGAAATTATATGTAGCCTTCATGGAGATGGATGAACTATCCTGCTGGCAAACCTGCACCACCTATCTGCCTTGATGATGCTTACCTGCTGTGATCCTGGAAGCATTGGAAGAAAACAGCAACAGAAACAACAACTCTGAATTTCAGTCCAGAAGGTTAGACATTCATAGGGAGAAATCATATAATTTTAGAACTCTATGAGATATTAGTTATTTTCTACTCCATCTGCCTTATTTTACAGATAAGAAAACTGAGGTTGAGACATAGTAGTTAGAGCCCTGGACTTGGATTCAGGAAATCAGTTTCAAATCCTGCCAGACAAGCTGTGTGACTCTAGGCATGTCATTTAACCACTCTGAGGGTCATTTTCTTCATTTGTAAAAAAGGGGGTAATGAAAGCACCAAACTCACAGGGTTATTGTGAATGTCATATGAGATAATGTATGAATAGTACTTGGTAGACCTTAAAGTCTCATTTAAATGGGAGCCTTTATGATCCAAGGACATAGAGTCTACCCTCTCTTCTCTAGCTATGTTCTATCAAAGATGATGTCCTTCCCATCCCCTAACTCCACAAAGAGACCAGTCTTCTTATATGGACTTGGAGAAGATCTTTGCTAGTCCCAGGGATCAAGGAAACCCTGCACCTCTCCTACTCAGGGGAACCATAACTCACCCAGAAGCAGCAAAAATGGCAGTAGCAACAGCTGCATTCTGATGGGATGAAATAGACCAGACCAGTTGTCCATTGCTGCCCTGGGACTGGATGTCACCTAACTCAGGTTTTTAGAACAAGTTAGAAAAGAGGAAGGAAACCAATCATTCCCCCTCCCCCACTCCAGGTTGTTTTTCCTGTAACCAAACTTGGTTTTTATGAAAAGAAATCCCATTGCGCTGAGACTTCTAAATTTTATTTCTGGGAAGTAAGCCTTTAATAGGAAAGTTGCTATCACACACCTGAGAGTCAGCATACTGGCCCCTAGCCTGAGGAGGTACTTTGGGAAACACCCAGGAGGGGATATGGGATTCCCCAATGATACCCAGTTCTTATGAGCATGAGAAGAGCATGGTGAAGGTCTCATGTAGATTTTTTCAGAACTTATATAACTATTACTTTTGTTTGCTTAGCACAGGAAGAAGAGAAGCCTTTTCATGGACTATTGACCTAGAACCAGATGACCCAGTCCCCCTAGTTCCCTGAAATACTTTGAAGAGGAGTTATATAAATCTTTGGGTGGAGACAGAGACCTCAGGCCCTTATGTGCTGAGGTGAGTTTTGAAAGAGCAAATGGTGGATGGCTCTTCTCTGTCTCTGTTGAATGAGGCACTAGACTTCCAGGAGCTTAATTCCATACTAGATTTTGCAGACAGCTGAGCCCTGTGATGAGTAAGATGGTGGATGGTTTATCGCAACCAGCTGAAAGTGGATCCAAGGTAGTCAATAGAGAATGATTTGATTTGTCCATCTGTTATGCAGAATTTGGAAGCAAACTTGGAGGGGTGAATGTTCTATAGAAACTGCTTTAAATTTGAGTCCACTCTCCCCTTGGACCAAGGTGGTATAGGGGAGAATGTACCCTAGTTGTTAGAGGCAAATACTTATACTTTTATTTATGCTTGATCATCCCAGCAGCTATGCCTTTGTAAAGTTAATTGATATGAATTGTTTAAGTGACACTGGAGTGATATCAATGATAAAAGGCAGATAATAACTGTAATTTGTGATTGATCTTGTGGAGAATATATCTGAATGGGGATTCATCATTGACATGACAATTCAGCAGCATCTTGTCTTGTGAGACTCAATATGCCAGTGGGGATGAGATGGGATAAGGTTCCCCAGAGTTTATATGAGCTAGCCATGCATATGGAATGTAATAAGGGTGAACTATCCAGTGGGAGAGGGCTATCCTTTGAACATGCACAGACATTCCTTACTTGCTTTCAGCTCAAGAGACCATGTAGAAATTTAGTGAGGAATCATTGGTTATGAGGAGTTGTCTTCTGGATTAACTCCTCACCAAGCATGGATCCTCCCATGGATTAGCCATCAGTCTCTCTCCTCACTGACATGTGGCTAGATGGCATATTGAAATTTCTGCAGTGACCCTCCCTGTTTCCAATCTAGCTTGTTTCCAGGTGGTGATAGTTAGTCCATTGAGGGAGGCCATAGTCTGCTGCATGTCCTTTTGATCCCATCCCCTATCTGTTAGTTAGAACTTGCCACATATGTGCCTCTGGTCCCATTCCCTTTCTTTTCTAATCTTATTTGCCTAGACTTCAGCAATGGGGAAGATCTTAGACACAATGGCCAGTCATCTTTTGGTGGCATGTACCTATCAGATTTGTCTGCTCTTGTTACAAAAGGTGCCTTAAGAAAAGCATCATCCATCTTGAATTCCAGGCTGGTTCTCTTCTTAGGTTAGCTTACCAAGATGTTTTCAATCTTGACTTTAAAAAATGTTTTTAATTTTCTATTCTTGAATTTTGCCTTACTAACCACAGGGCAAAAGTCCAAACAAAGAATTTTCCTTTTAACACATGGGTTGGTTATGAGTCTGGCTCCTCACCAGGTAGTTCCTCCTAGGAAGGTCTATCATGTAAAAGAATGATTAAATGTATTTTGTTAGGCTAAAGAGATCAAAATGAGGAGCAATGGATGGGTGGGAATGCATAAAAGGAGAATCAGGCTTGATTAAGGAAAATAGTTCTAACAATCATCTAACAAGGTGAATTTGTGATTATCAGAAGGCATTTTTATTCAGGAGCAGGTCAGATAACATGATCACTGAAGTTCTCCCCCAAGCTGGTTGAATCAGGAAAACTGTCATGACACAAAGAGTCTAATCTTTCCAGAAATGCCAATTGTTCCCCTTTCTCATTCTCCCAATTATGTTAAGGCCCTGAAAGAGTCAGTTTTTATCTATGGTTCCTTTCAGCAATATATTCTTTCTCTATTCTTTTAATGTTTATTTTTGTTTTGTCAGATAGCACGATTGTGGCTCTTGCTAGTTTTGGATTTACTTGATATGTACTAAATTTTTTCCCCGTCACTTCAGTTTGTGTCTGTGTGTGTGTGTCTGTGTGTGTGTTTATGTGTGCATAGGTGTATGTTTTTGAAACGTACTTCTTATAAGCAATAGATTTTAGGGTTTTGTTTTCTTGTCAAATTTCTCACTATTTTTCATTGTATTGAACTGCTTCATCTATTCACATTTAAAGTTACATGAATTAAGTTTATATTCTCCACCATCTATTTTTTCAAGTTATGATTTTGTACTTTAGTGATTTTTGTTGTTGTTCAATTGTTTCAGTCAAGTCTGAATCTTTGTGACACACCCTTCCATTTTGTGGGGTTTTTTTTCACAAAGATATTGGAGTGGTTGGCCATTTCCTTCTCCAACTCGTTTGACAAATGAGGAACTTAGGCAAACAGGGTTAAGTGACTTGCCCTGAGTCACTAAGGTATTATCTGAGGCCACATTTGAATTCAGTGAGATGAGTCTTCTTGACATCAGTTCTGGCACTCTAGCCACTGTTACCACCTAGCTTCCCCTTAGTTACTTTACCTTTATATTTAATAAATTGGCCCTATTCCCACTGACTATCTTCCCTTCTCTTTTGATCCCTTCCTCTTATTTGCTACCCCTTTCCTTTTAGGGTTTTACTCATTAGTTCCTTTTTCTAACCTAACTTTATCTGGTTATAGAATTCTTCACTCTTTTTTTGCCTCTGTTAGTCAAGTAAATTCCCTGTTCCTCTCCTCCCTTTCAACTGGTCCTATTCATCAGTTTCTTAATTTCATTTTTGTGCCCCTTTCCAAAAGAGGATTTCCCTCACCCCCTTCATTAGCCATTCTCTCTGTCTCATCTATACAATCATTCTCCCACTCATGATGCCTCTAACAATCTAGTTTCTCTCTATTCTCTGTATTCCTAAAGCAATCAAAACTTCCAAAGACTTCATTCTAGACTCTCTCCTCCAGGCAGTTTCTCCCACTGCCTTGTAGAGCTTTCCTTACTGATTTCTTTTTGCCATGGTGCCTCCTTCTCAGAACAATGTCAGTTTCAGGTGTCAGAGACGACAATGCCCCATGATGAGACCCCTTGCCCACCATGTCCATGATTACAGCCCACCATTGATCTATGCCCTTTCCTGATTATCATTTTCCCCCCCCACACACTTGACTAAAATTTTCCTCCATAGTTCCCTGCTCCCCCACCTACCAATTGCCTATAGGATTTTCAATCCCCCTATTCCTTATTCCAGGTAGGAGGAATGGATTTTTCAAGTACCAGATGCTCCATAACACACCCAGTGTTCACTCTCCATCTATCTTCAAAGACAATCTCTCTTTAGGAACATCTCCATAGGAACATGCATCAGTGGAATCCCCTCCTGTCACCAAAGTGAGGTCTTCTTTCTTTCCCTTTATTTAATCCTTCCCCTCTCCTGCTCACCAACTCATCTCCTGACTCTTCTCTTAGTGAGACCACAGGGGTCATCTTCCCTTCATTGCTAACCCTTGATTTGACCTGGAAAATCAAACATTTCACTCTATTCTCCTGCTCCCCTCCCCCACTTTCATGAACCTTTCCATATTGTTTTGTAGTCCCACAAAAAACATTGATTCATCAGAAGGCGGGGTATCATCAGGTTCTGCCCATAGCACTCCAGGTCTGTCTCTTTCCTGTTACCTCCATCATCCCTGTCTCATTGCTTACATTTAGAAGGAAGTCCCTTAGTGATGTATCTGCTCTCTTTCTGTTTCCATTGCCTTCCTTGGCTGTTGGATTTACTCTATTCTCCTGCATTTCTGTTGTTCAGGATGTTCAAGAAGCAAATAATCTTTTCATTTTTCTTTTCTTTCTAAGAATGTTTCAAATGCCTCTTTTAAAAAAAATCAAACCGCTTTCTTCATTTTGATTTATGGGTAAGTTGGGATCTGTAGAATAGGTGACTCCTAGCTGCACCCTGAGCTCCACTGCTCTTAAGAATATCTTATTCCATTCCTTCCTCTATTTTCTGGTCGGGTCCAGGATTGTCTTGAATTTCCTTTCTTTTGTATATGAAGTTCTTCCTCTGTGTCACTTGCACAAATTGTTTCTCGGTTGAGTTGTTCCATTTAACCACTATGTGTTTTTGAGTGTGCAGCTTTGATGGTTCTCTGAAGGAAATGTTTAATTTTTTCAATTTGTGTTGAATTGTCTATGGACAGAGGTTCTGGGGAGTCTTCTATTACCCTCATCTATTACTTCTTGCATTATCGTTGTGAAGGTTTTTTGACCTGTCATGTTCTTCTGGGAGACTTATGACCCTTAGGTTGTCTCTATGCATCCTGTCTTTCAGTTGGCTATGTTTTCCTTGCATAATGAACAGGTTTTCTTTGAATTTTATTGGTTTTTGCTTCTCTTATGGATTGTCCTTCACTTCTGTATATTTGTATTTCTAATCTATTGTCCTCTCTTTTGTTTCTTTGGTGAAATTCCACATTGTAGATTCAGATTTTTCTATTCTGCCCATTATTTTTGCTTTGCAAGGCTACCCTCATAATGCCCATTTCTGTTCTGAACCTCTCAGGAACTACGTGCTGTGGTTCCATCTTCCCATTACAGTCCACAGGTTCCACTAGCTTATCAAGTGTTGGGTCATGTTCCTTTCCTTTGCTGTATTTCTTCATTAGATGACTGTACTCATTTACTAGACCTTAGTTGCTTCTGTTGTTAATATTTTCCTAATGGATTTATCTGATGATATTCCAGGTTCTTGAGTTTTCTTCTTCCAGAGATCTTTGCTAATTTCAGTCTTCTCCCCCATCCTCCTTACTTTCCCCAATTCCGTCAAGAACTCAAGGACTCAAGCAGGGTCTTGAGGGGGCTGCTGCCACATTAGCTGGCAAACCTCAGCAGCCTGGAGACAGGGTTTCCATTGCACTGGAAACAGGGAGGGGTGGGGCTGGAGTATGAGGGTGGGTTTTGTTGCAAGTCCATATGTTGATCTTTAGGTTAACTAGAGCTCATTTTGCATGGTAGTGGGGAAAGGGTCCTAAATGAGCTCAGGGTAGGTATCAGTTAATTTTTTTCTACCGTCTTTTGCATTTTAGATGTCGTAGACCATACAAACAGCTGACATTGCTTTATCTTTGGTGCTTAATTCATATTTTGGAGGTGTTTGAGAGGACATGGGGGTCATAGAAAATATCTAATCCTCCACCACTTTCAATAGTATATGCAGACCACAACTTAATACTTCAAATATAGCCTAACCAGGGCAGTGGAATGACTACCTTTCTCAGTTATGGACAGTTTTTCTTTTTAAATGCAACCTAAGATTGTATGGCACCAACATGATCAGCTGTGAATGACCTAGCTCTTCCCCACAAGTTCAAAATCCAAGACAACTCTGTAGGACTCATGATGAGAAATGCTATCAATCCCCAGAGAAAGAACTGAAGTATCTGAATACAAATTAAAACATACTTTTTTCTTTATTTCTCTTGAGTTTTTTGTCAATATATATTTTTTACAACATGACTATCATGGATATGTTTTGCATGACTACTCCTGTATAACCTATATCTAATTGCTTGCCTTCTCAAAGGGGAGGGGATGGGGAAGGAGCAAAGTAGAGAATTTGGAACTCTAAACTTTAAAAAATAAATGCTAAAAATGGTTTTTAAATGTAAGTGGGGAAAAAATAGAATACTAAATAAAAGCTTTAAAAGTGAAAGTTGAAAACTATCTTTACATGTAATTGGAAAACACAAATTACCATTAAGTGAGGGGGGGGTGGGAGGAGGGAAGATTGTAGGACACTGTTCCTAGGATCACAGCCTAACATTCCCTCACCTGCAAAATGAGGGGCCCTCTAAGTTCTCTTTCAAGTCTAGACCTAGGACCTGTTTCACAGGATTTAATCGTACCAGACTTGCAGTTCACTAACAACCATATTTCTAGGCACAATTCTCTCAACCTCTACATGTAAAGTTGGGTTTTTAAACTAAGTGAAAAATGAAACTAAGTTGGGTTTTTAAACTAAGTGAAAGACTTTATTTTTTAACTCTATCAAATTTCATCTTACTAAGTGGAGGCCTTCACATAAGCTACTTTTTCCTTTTCTTTTTCTTTTTTTCTTTTCTTATTTTTTTAGGCAGTCAGGGTTAAGTCACTTGCCCAGGATCACCCAGCTAGTAAATATCAGTTAACAAATTCGAACTCAGATCCTCCTTATTCCAGTGCAATTGTGCCACCTAGTGGCTCCTCCCATATTAGTCAGGTTTTGAATTCCCTCTTCCTTTTCTGCCCTTCCCATGATACCTGATATAGTCTGCTCAGTCTCTATATTCTCCAGACTGCTCTTTTCAGTCCAGGGCACTAGAAAACCTTCCTTCCTCCATAGCCTAAAGAGTGACCTCAGTACAGCAATGAAAGTAACCCCCTCTGTGCCACAAATAAAGGAAGTCCTAAAAATTAGAGGTAAAATTAATAAAACTGAATATAAAAAAATCATTGCAGTAATAAATAAGATGAGGAATTGGCAACATGAGAAAACAATAAAGTAGATAAACCATTGGTTAATGTGATTTTTTAAAAAAGAAGAAACTCAGATTACTAGTATCAAAAATGAAAAAGATGAATATGCCACTGGAGATGAAAATAACGCAATTATAAGGAGTTATTTTGCCCAATTATATGCCAATAAATTTAACAACTAAACCAAAATGGAAGCATATTTGCACAAATACAAACTTGCCAGATCAGCAGATGAGGAAGTAGAATATATAAATATGCCTATTTTAGAAAAACATTGAACATAAATGAGTTTCCTAAGGAAAAATCAAGAGGACTAGATGGATTTATGGGCTGTGGGTTCAGAGCTAGCATATGTGAGTCTTTCTACTCCGCCATCTTGGCTCCGCCCCCGGATCAGATGGATTTACAAGTAAATTTTATGAAACATTTAAAGACTCACTAATTCCAATATTAAATAAATTATTTGGAATAATAAGCAAAGAAGGAGTCCTACAAAACTAATTTTAAAAAACAAATATGATGCTACCACCTAAACCAGGAAAAATAAAAACACAGAAAGAAAATTATAGATCAATTTCATTAATGAATACGGATGCAAAAATCCTAAATATAATACTAGCTAAAAGACTACAACACATTACACAGATTATACATTTTATTCAAGTAGGATTCATACCAAGAATGCAGGGATAGTTTAACATAAGGAAAACGATTAATACAATTGACTGTATGAATAATAAAACAAAATAAAATAACAAATATCATAAAATATCAATAAATACAGAAAAGCCTTCAATAAAATATCAGAAATAAATCAGAAATGCATCTGAAACTACACAGACAGTCTGATTGTGAAATTAGGAAGGCCCCTGGGAATGGGTAAGGGAAAAGAAGGAGAAGGTTGTTTATTTCTATCCTCCAATCCAGATCACGGCAAAGGCAGTAACTGTAGGAGAAGACTGGGCAAGCAACACTAGGCTGAAGCCACAGGGGCTAGTGCTGCTGATGGTCAGTCATTTTCAGTCATGTCTGGCTCTTCATGACCCCATCTGGGATTTTCTTGGCAAAGATACTGGAGGGGTTTGCCATTTCCCTTCCCAGCTGATTTTACAGATGAGGAACTGAAGGAAACAGGGTTCAGTAACTTAGTCAGGGTCAAACAGCGAGTTAGTGTCTAAGGCTGGATTTGCCACCCAGCTGTTCCTTTCCTTTGCCAGTACCTACTCTCAAGGGTTTCTCTAGATTCATTGCTCAAAGGTTGTCTATCTGCCCAGTGGGGAACTAGACTCTCAGGGCTTCCATTCCATCTTCATTCCAGATTCCTGAGGAACAAAATTCCTTGAAGGTATCCCAGGGAGGCAGCAGTTTCAGGAGAGAGCAGACCAATTCCTCTAAAGAGGCCCAGACATTTTGGACTGTCCAAGTACTGTTGGAGACTGATTCAAGGTAGGAAGTCATTTGTGTTCAGTAGATGTTGGCAGTACAGAGAGGCAGTGTAAACACTGACAGTCAATTGCCTTCATGTCCTTAAAAGCAGTTTAGGATTCATGCAGACAACCACAAAAGAGATTTTCAAATCCATTTTTCTGGAATGGCCAAGTTGGTTCAGGAAGCAGCTGGTCTCCAGTCTTAGGTCCTCTAGATCCCTCAATCTAGTGTTTGTGGGAATAAGCAGGTCAGGGTCACTGAGGGAAGGACAGAGGTGGTCATGACTATTGGTGATTCTGATAATTCTTCCTCAGGATTGTCTATGATAACTGGATGGAATCAGCTTCTAATTCGAGAGAGCCTGGAGATGAGCAGAGAAGGCTAGAAAGAGGAGAGTCAGGCATTAAACAGAAGTTTAATTTCAAAGTGATAGAGCAACCTGAAAGCAATTACACATGGCCTGGGTTCCCCACAGCTTATAGGAGGGATGCACTTTGGGGTGGCCAAATCTCAATGGCTGTGCAGTGAACTATAGCCCTGACCACGTGATTACAATCACACTGTAATAACAACAATGTGACAAGTTTGATTCAGAGAGGGGCTTCATGACCACAACTCATCCAAACTCAGAGAACACCTGCTGCTGGTCAAAGCAATACAGTATTTCTATTATTTTGCCAGACAGTGAGATCACCCAGAAAGTGAGCACAAGGGATTGTTGCCATGTATGACAAACTCAGAGCACAAAAACTGGTTTCCTTTTCATCTCATGACATCTGTGTGCTTTAGAAGGGAATAAGATGCCAAAATCCCCACCTAGAGGAAACAGAGAGATGATGATGAATTGAGAAAGTGGGATGTATAGAGCAAAACAGATAGAATAGAGAGAAATGTAAGGAAGGGGAAAAGAGGAGCAGGCGGGATGTGGGGGAGGGAGCTGAGGCACTGCTTACCTTAGCCCTTCCTGTCTCATGATTGACCTTGGCTATGAATGAAAAGAAAAGTTGTCAAGCTGAAACATTGTTACATTGAAGCATTTCTAGAGTGAGATATTGTTGCTGTTCCACCTCTTTAACAAGACAGAACAAAACAGAAACTAAAAAGTATCACTCAATTTGCTACAATTAAAAAAAAAAAGATCAAACCTTGCCACATCCAAAGTTCATTTCTGTAAACGAAGAAAAAGGTGGCCAGACTCTTTCTCTGGGTGTATCCTACATACCTTCCAGCCACATAGTGCCTGCTAGGTCTGCAGCACACCTCCACTTCAGAGCCCTGACTCCTCACCTTTCTTAGCTAACCATCTTCGTTTTCTATTAAAGACATTAGATTTGACCTGAAAGATCTGGATTTGAATTCTGCTGCTACCACACAGAATCTGCCTACAGTGCAGTGGAATGAAGGCTAGATGAAGTCAAAGCAGAATTCTGCCACCTGTGTGCCTTTAAGCAAGTTATTTAACTGGTGGTAGCATGGGGAGAAAGAGAAAGGCAGCCAAGACTGCTGAAAAGAGGCCAGATTGGAAGCTGGAGCAGCACTGTAGTTCTGAGTCTGCTCCCTTTCCCTTTGTGTGACCCCACACCAGCTGTTTCACCTTTCTAGGTCCCCATTGCCTCAACTTGAAAGTCAGAAGACTTTGTTAGATGACCTAGAAGATCCCATCCTGCTCTAAATGTGTGATATTATGAAATTTCAAGCTTTGCTTTCTAATTTACAACACCCCACAAACAGACTGTCTCTAAGGGCACCACAGAAGAATTCAGTTTGGATAACCCCTGATCCAGGGAAAAGAAGACACTTTAGTAAATCTAGAGGATACTCCAAAGAGACAGGAATGCTGATAACTAAGTGGAATAGTTAGAGGTGCATCTCAGAAGTCACTCAGTGTAGATTTAGAGTCGCTAAGTGACTGTCTTTTTACCCCTGTTTCTTACTGTTTCTTTTAGGGCATCTTTGTTTCTTCATCAAGCTAGATTTTTTGAGTGATAAATTTTCATATTTTCTATTTATTCGATTTGTAAAGCACTGTCTCTAAGCTCTCCACTCCAGTATCTGTGGGGTAAAAGAACTCCCCTGTTGTGTTAAGGAATCTCACAATTATAGGTATGTGTATGTCTGGGGATTCTCTAGACCAGGGAAAAAATCCAAGGTCTAGAAAAGGACAGAGTTAGGATCTTGGCCTAGAATAGAGCCCATTTTATAAGAAACCAAGGGGAATCACGTACCTGGTTTCTTGGGTCACTTCCTGAAACACAGGACAACAGCAACAATCACAGCAATCACAACCACCAGGGAAAACGTTATTAAAAGCACGTACATAGTGCTCAGCTGCCCTCCTGATCTTGGGAGAGAGACAGATCTCAAATACACAGAATTTCTTCTTCCCTACCTCTACCTCTCCTTACCCTCCAGTCTTGCTGAATCAGTCCTGCCTCAGGCTTCCCCTTTGCTCCTCCCTTATCTTCATTAGCCAAGCCCAGTCCTAGGCTATTTCCTGACTTCTTTTAGTCTCAGCTGCAAGTCCACCTTCCACAAGAAGCTGTTCCCCACCCACCTTAATTCTATTACCTTCCCTCTGAGATGAGCTCCAATTGATCCTAAATAGACATAGTTGCTTGGATGTTATCTTCCCCTTCAGACTGTAAACTCCTTAAAGTCACAGACTTATTTTTTCTTCTTGTATCGAGAGAGCTAAATATACTATGGGGCCTGACACAATTAATGCTTGTATATTTTTGGTTGACTTGATTCAGGCTCCTTCACTCTACTGATGGAGGCCTTCACACAAAACTTGGCAGAGGGGCCCCAAGAGCCAGAAGAAAAGGACAGTCCTCAGGCCTCTCTTCCAGGGAGGGGCCATGTGTGCAACTTACACAGTCTCTGCCTGGATACAGAACTATCCTGAAGGAAATGGCCTGGGAGATGGTAGTGGATAGGTTGTGGGGTTCCAAGAGGACTTTATAAATTTTATGTGTATAAATTTCCCCTACTTATTGGGTTCCATGGATATTCTGGGGTCAGCTGAAGAGTTATTGAAAAGCTGTCTATGTAAAGCTCATCACTTGGGAGCTGTGGTCTCCAAAGGAGGTGAGCATACAGAAACTGGGTATCTGGCTAGGGCTGCTAGGACCCTCAGTCATCTGACCTGGACTCCACATAGTGAGACTGCCATGACTCCCCAAGGCTCTTTGCCTTGAATGGAATTACTGAGAGTGGTGGTATGGCATAATGTAAAGGGGGGCTTGGAATAAGTAAGACCCACATGAGGGTCCTGCTGTTGTGTTAACATAGAGACATCACATTTCTCTGAGTCTCAATTTATTCCCTCTAAAATGATAACAAAGCAATAATAATGCCTGTGGGTGGGGTTTTTGGTGGAGATCAAATGAATACTTCATGAACCTTGAAATAAGATTAAATGACAATTACTCCTGTATTCTCTTCCTAGCATTTCCTTGTCCACCCCAGAAGAACCACATAAGCTCAGGGCTAGGTGTCTGTCTCTTCCCCTCAAATGCCTTGACCAAATCTCCTTACCCTGGACAGTGATAACAATGGTTGCAGACACATAGTTAGCATTCCCTAGTTTCCCTTGACAGTAGTAGGATCCACTGTGAGTATGATTCACTGGAGAGACAATGTAGTTGAAAGTTGGATTGTCCAACTGTAAGGCTTTGTCATTGTGGTAGTATATGACTTTGTTCAGCGGTTGGCTCCTCCAACTGTGGCACCTCAGGATCATCGTGTCACCTTCCATGAATTCTAATCTCTCAGCTTGGAGTAGCAGCCAATCTGAAGGACAAACACACAGGCCATTGGTTCAGGACATTTCCACTTGTCCTAGATCCTTGCTCCATCTAAGATTTCCTGCCATCTCTAAAGACAAAGAAAAGCAGACCTTGACTCTGAACTTGAGGACCTGGTCTGAGGGACATGCAGAATGCCACTTTCTAGCATGTGCCCACATATTGCTGTTGCTGTTTGGTCCTTTGTTTTTAAAGAGGCCCCATGATATCACATGGTGATGTCTTGATTCCTGGGTGAATTGGATTTAAGAGAGGCAGAACTGCACAGAGTTGTCAGCCTCACTCTCTCTTCCAAAGCCATCAAAGTCCACTGGTAAGACAGAAGTTAAGCTGACTGGCAATTGGCCAGGATGATGGGGAGGACTCTGGGATCTTCAGTCTCTGACCAAGCCCTAAGCACCCCACAGTGCCACCTCTCTTCCTATAAGATGCAGCTCAGGCATGAAGCCTTTTCTCTCCTTGCAACTCCAAGGTGTCTTCTCTCCAAAATGCCTTCCCTAGAGCTGTAGTTATTAACTTTATATGTATGCTGTATATATGTTATATGGCTACAGATATGTATCTATATGTATATACATATGTGTTTACATATACATATATGTGCACATATGTATGTGTGTACAATATGTGTTATCTCCTCCTTTAGAATGTAAACTTTTTGTGACAAAGGATTGTTTTCATTCCCTATCCTTATATATCCAGTACTTATTAGTAGGCCTTTATTAAAAGCTTATTGATTGATTAAATGTACATCTCTAGTCCCCTGGTCATTCGGGGAGGGGAGGTCCGGGAATTTCCTAGCAGAAATGAGCAGTGACGATAGAAAGAGTCAGTGAAACAAGTTAGAATAAGACAAGCAGAACTCACATCTTAGTAAGGGTAATCATGAAAAGGACAATTGAACTAACCTGCAGATTTCTTAAAAACTGTCCCACCCATAGCTTCTGACATATGAGTTCAGCCAGGATAGGTCCCTTTCCAAGCTGTATTGTAAGCAGATTTCAATTCTTCCCACCCCCAACTTACCCAGGGTTCCTTATCTTTCACTCACCACTAGACACCTGTAGCTTCACAGGGTTGCTGAGGGCTGTGTGTTGTGTCTGACACTGGTATTCTCCACTGTCCTCTACTCTGACACCTGGGATGAAGTAGGAGTGCTGGTGGATGGGGAGAAATAACCCATTGTGGAACCATTCAATGATTTCTTGTCCAGGGGTCTGGAACCCTTCACAAGTCAAAGTCACATTGTCCTCTTGGAGCACATTGAACCATGGAGGCTCCAGGGTCACTATTGCCCTTGAGAGACCTGATGGTTAGAGGAGAAGGGAATGAAGAAAAGGAGTCCCCAAAGAGGCATCAGATCCCAGATATGAGGGGAGGACACCAGAGAGAGACACAGAGAACAGAATGGAGCATGTTTAGATAAGGGCTGTGGAGGAGACAAAAGGTCAGAGCTGAGTCAAGTGCTGGTGCCAGTTTTCCCACACGTTAACACCACACTGAGACATTATACCACAGAGCCTTTTCCAGAGGGTGGACAGCTCCCTAGGGATTCCCTTGGTCCCATCTGATTGGTAAAAAACTAACAAACAAATACAAGAACAACAAACCACAACCACAAAACCCCAAGAGCTCTCATCTTCTTCTCAGAGGGAACCCATCTCAGGGAAAGGCAGAGTGAATGATTTGGAAGTTCAATCTCCAAAAGTTCTGGGGTCAGTTTTGTTCGGTGAGAAGGAAAGGGATCCATTTACTGAGGAAATACTCTTCTTGCAGAAAGAGGGAGAGTCACATTTTCCTCCATTCCAGCCCCTACTACCTGCTAGCCTCATAAAAAGGATCTAAATCTCTGCCCCCAATCTCTCCTCATCCAATGCACCCAGATGACATAACACAGAGGCCCAAGATCTAAGCCTAACAGAGACAGATACATGTACAATGCACAGTACGTATACTTAATAGGGTTTAAACAGCAGCTCCCACAGGCTGTGAGCTCCTTGTGAAAGGGGATTGTGTTTGCCTTTCTTTGTATCCCCAATAATCACTTTGTGACCCATCACAGACACTTAATAAATTCTTGTTGGCTTGATTTGACATGACCCACACAGCACATACACAGACATTTAGAGATCAATTTCGGCAGGAGAAAGATGCTAGCTTTGGATTCAAGGACCTTGGATTCAAATTCGAGTTTAGCCTCTTACCAGTTGCGTAAGTTGTGTTTACTCCAACTTACTGCTTGAGCTACTCAATTAACCTTTCTTGGACTCAGTTTCCTCACTTGCAAAATGAAGGAGTTGCAGTAGATGAACCCTCCCTCTGATCTCTCACCCATTAACTATGTTGGCAACCTCAGATCAACCTCAGACATAAGGGGAGATGCCATGGGGAGTGAGGATGGACAACAAGCACTTATTAAGTGCCTACTGTGTGCCAAGTACTGTACAAACACACATTCTCTCACTTGATCCTAAATCATGGGACCATAAAGATTACCTAGTGAGTCTGACTGGCTCATTTTACAGATGAGAAAACTGAAAGTTAGAGGACTGAAATAATGACGTCAATGTGTATTAAATAGCAGACCTTCCTTTCCACGGAAACACACACAAGTCCAGGGATACAGAAGAAATGGGGATCCATACAAGAACTACTCAAACCGAGAAGGCCATTTAGAAGGAACAGTAGATTTAGAGCTCCAGGACTAAAGTCAGGAAGACCTGAGTTCAAATCTGTCCTCAGACACTTACTACCTTTGGGATCCTGGGCAGGCCCAGTTTGTCTGTTTCCACATCAATAAAATGATCCAGAAAAGGAAATGAAAAAAGGAAATGCAAACCACTCCAGTATCTTTGCCAAGAAAATTCCAAATACCATTGTAAAGAGTCAAACAGGACTGAACAAAAACAATTCACTCAAACACAGAGAAACATGGGAACACACCTGAGCAGACTAGTCCTTTTTGGAGGGTATGTAACTTTCCTGTGACTTTGTGACTGAAAAGAAATTCCCAATCAGAAACATCAAAGTTCAAACCCAGGTTCAGACACTTACTAGATGTGTGTGAGTGAGTCACTTAATTCTTATTTGCCTTGGTTTCCCATCTGTAAAATGGGGACACAAGGAGAGGCAGACATGACTGAACCACCTAAAAACAGGTGCCTGAAGAAGAAGATTGAATCTCTAGCAGTAGGAAGGAGTGGGTGGAAGATACTGAGAGAAGAGAGTTATCTCAGTGACAGCTGTTGCAGTACTGGCCCTAAAGTCTCACTCTGTCCTTAATCAGGTGGCTTCAAGGCCCCAGTCAGGATAGGAGCTACTGGACTGGATGTACTGATATGTCCTATGCTCTAATGATATGGATGTTCAAAAAGTGCAGAAGTAAAGGGAGTGTCTAAAAAAAAAGTAAGAGGTCAAAACTGAATACAGAACTTACCAAAACTCCTGATGGCTGGAGCTGCAAGAGATCAGAAAGCAGGTATTAGACCAGTTCAGGGAATCCAGGAGCTGGGCAGCTCCAACTTGGGCCAGGTTAGGGATCCAGAGGAGCCTGTTGTGCAAACTTTCCCCAAGTTTTTTCAGAGCTGCCTGGAATCAGAGGGGTCACAGGGGCTCTGGAGGTCCCCTCCCCTCAAACAAATAAGAAAATAACCTACTGGCTGCTCAGTGACATCTGAAATGCCACCATTGGAGACCTTCCTGTGGCTTAATGTTTTGTTCCCTTCCAAAATGAAAACATCTTTACACCTCAGTGTCAGTGAGTTTATTGAACCAAATCCTTTCTTAAGAGTAGGATTTAATCTAAGAGTGCTCATGGGCAGGGAGAAAGATAGAGAAAGGAAAGTTTCTAGGGGACTGGCTATATCTGACTGTGCTTTTTCATCTTTTTTGTTGGTATTTTATTATTTGCTTATTTTTAACATTCTTTCTTTCTTTTGAAATTTGAGTTCCAAATTCTGTCCCTTCTTTCCATCTCTTACCTACCCACTGAGAAGGCAAGAAATGTGATCTCAATTATACATGTGAAATCATGCACAAAATGTTTCCATATTATCAGCTATGCTTCTTAAGATCCAGGAAAGGCCATGGGGGCTGCATATTTAATTCAGGATTGGTGACTAGTCACTATTTACCCAGACGGTGCAGTGGATAGAGCACTGGGCCTCAGCAAGAAGACCTGAGCTCAGAACTAGACCTCAGACACTTAACTAATTATGTGATCCTGGGTAAGTCTCTTAACACTGTCTGCCTCAGTTTAGTCATCTGTAAGATGAAGGCAATAACAGCACCTACATCACAGGGTTGTTGCTAAGACCAAATGAGATAATCCATATAAAGCCCTTTAGAAACCTTAAAGAGCCATTTAACATTAGCTCTTGTTATTAGTACAAAGGTAGAACTGGATCCTTGCCTGAATAGGGGAACAAGGTCAGGGATGTTCAGATATTCAGAGACTGTACAGAGGGAAGGTGCAGGAAAATCAGAACTTTCTTCCTATGTAGACAGAAAGACAGAGCTATGGGGAAAGCATCTCCCCAGTAAAGGATTGAAAATGGAAGAACTGCAGCCATTCCAGTATCTTGGACAGAGTAACTAGTCTGAAAGTCAGGAGACATGGCCATTGATCTCAAGAAAGTCCCTTCATTTACCAAGTATGTATGGAACACTTTTATGTCATTTACTAACTATGGGACCTTGGGCTGGACATTGAGCCCTCCCAGGGCCCAAGTCTCATCTTTAAATAGGACAGCTAGACTAGATGGCATCTCGGGTTCTCTTGGGCTCTACAGTTCTATTCTAGCCTTTGCTCTCCTTCATTTGCACAACCAAGCACTGCCCATGATCTGGTCTGGGGATATCTCTGTTTCAATCCTATTACTGAAATAGGTCCAGGGTTCATGGAGTGCCTAGGCCACTGAGGTGAACCAAAAGGTGCCTGGACTTGATAGAGCTCTGGACATCCAGGAATCTGTCCAGTCACAAGTATGACATTTGGGGGAATGGAGAGGAGTGTCTGCTATGACCCACTGTGGGCAGGCCTAGAGGCTCTAGAATGTGTTTGGCCTTGGTGGAGTACGGGTTGCACAGACAGTGTATCTCATCTCAACTTAAAATTGGATCTGGAAATGATTCCCCCAAAAAAGATGAAAGAAGAGGAATTTGCACCAAAATCAGAGCAATGGTAGGATTTTGGAGTCAAATGATGGATATGCTACCTTTGAGGCCTTGGGCAAATCATTTACCTTCTTTGACTTTGTTTTTTTTTTTTTTATCTAAAAAACAGTGGGGAAAAGGGAAGAGTCTAAGTGGCCACTAAAGGTTCTTCCAACTCTCAATCTTTGATCTAGGGCTGCAGCTCAGTGCTTAAAACTACACTAACATGTCATGGGGACAGCCTGTGTACCCCTCCAACATCACCATCACCCTCCATTCCAGACAACATCTATATATATGAAGGAAGCAAACACCAATCTCTTAACTCTTCAAGACTCACAACCTGCTCTTTCTGAATTACTGAAATTGGGATTTTCCCTTTTCCCTGGTTTCGTGGATAAACACTTCCCTTCCCTCAGTGAAGAAAGCCAGTTTTAGACACAGGAGAAGGGGAAAACACAAGCAAACTTTCATGAATTGAGCCACAGAGGGAGAAGCATCCTCATCCACCTCTTGATTGAAGCAATTTGATGCCACTGTGGTTATTAAAATAGAAATATCCTGAAGAAGTCTGCCTACCCCTGAGTTGTTATGAGCCATTTATACCATAGAGAGGGGCAGATTCTCAAAGGAAGGCCACAATAGGAGGGAGAAAGTAAACGTATCAGATGCCTGGTGGGGAGAGGACAGTTTTCTGTAAGAATCAGCATTGTTGGCAACTTTCACATCTGTCCTCTGTCCTGATCCTAAGGAACTGGTCATGTTTAGCCCCTTCCCACTCCCACCTTCCTCCTTCTTTCCATCTTCCCCACTCATGCTTTCCTCCCATGTTGGGCCCCCAAACAATGCCTGAGCTAGAATTTGCCTTTGTCTTTGCACCCCCATTT
>CM053770.1:648494528-648515517 GCA_028658325.1 Potorous gilbertii | reverse complement strand
CCTTAGCAGGCATAGACCTTGTGTTATTTATTATTCACTCAGAAGAGAGTAACCCCAGCAGTGACTTTTCCCAATGAGAGAAAGATGGTTTTCTCCTCTGGCTCTGAATGAAAAGTGTCCCAGTCCTCTGGAGCTGCTCTGGGGACTTAGAAGGCTGGCACAGACACCAAGGTCAAAGAGTGATGCTAAAAGTAAGAAGTCCATACTTGGCACATTTTAATTTGCACAAAGGAAAGCTTGAGGCATAAGGGAATACACAGGGATGGAAGCAGAAAGAGAAAGGCAGGGACAGCAGGGGAAGGATGAACAATCTCTAGGCTATGGCAGGAGAAGGAAAGGGATTCAATAAAGGTCCTCCAAAGAGGTTCATCTTTTTGTCTTGGCATGTCCAGCTTCTCCTCTCTGCTCATTCCTTCTAAAGATTGTGGGAAACTGCCTGGGGCCCATCTCCTTCTGTAAGGTTCTCCCATCTCTCCCCGCTACCCATCCACTCAGGGTATCAAGAAAGAACCCCTCTAAGACTATATTAGCCATTGTGTGTGTGTATACACATTGTGAGTATATGTATACATACACACACATAGATACATATAAACATACACACATACATACATATACATATATACATACGCACACATATATATCTATATCTATGTATGTATATGTTTATATACTAGAACAGCAGCCCCCTCACTTGATCAATGACGAAACAGGCCAGAACCTTGGACTTTACATGGGGAGAGGTTGAGGTAGATCCTTGCTCATTTCTGTTGTCACAAGCAGGGAGCTGCAAGGAGACTGCGTGAAGCATGGACATTCCTAGCATAAGAGACAACACCCATGGAAAATTCCAGAAAAGAAAGACAGACAGAGACAGAGAGAGGAAGATGAGGGGGAGGGGGAGATGGTAGAGCAGTGGGCTATCTCTAGAACAGTGAGAGACCTTGAAAAGGAAGGAAAATTCAGGCCACACACAATGTTCAGTTTGATTTGGTTTCTTTCCTGATGACCACAACAAAGAAAGAGGCAAATGTAGAGGTCAGGGACTGTCCTCAGGCATGCTTTTTATAGGAAGGTCCCTAGCCCACTTCAGGTCCTCAGTTTGTCCATCTAGAAACCTGGGAAGAATTGTCTCTTGCTTCCACAAGTGGTCATTGGGAAATCCCTGCTCCAACCTCTTCACACTTCTGGATGGAGACATCAGAGAGTTTTGACTTTGCAGAACTGAAGATTATTTAGTATTTGCTTATAAATACATTTTCTTTCCATAAATCAATAAGCACTTATTAAGTGCCTACTATGTGTCAGGAACTGTGCTTAGTGCTGAAGATACAGAGAAAGGGAAAATGCAATCCCTGAACTCAATGAATTCAGTCTAATAATGGAAGCATGCCCACAAGTAGGTGCAAACATACTATATTCAAGATTAATTGGAACTAACCAACAGAGGGAAGGCACTAGGATTAAAAGGTGTCAGGAAAGGCTTCTGGTACAAGGAAAAACATTCTCTGGGACTTGAAGGAGGCTTTTTGGAAGGCTTTTTAGTCAGTGTTAGGCAGGTACAGGTTATATTTTGCTTTTGGCAGGGTGGGCTGTTCTTTCCCCCGCCAGTAACAACTCAAGGTCTAGGGCACGGGACCAGATTGGGGTGACCTTGTTGTGCTGCAGTACTGCACAGGTGAGGCCAGATTTCTTGGAGCTCCTGGAGGGAACAACAGCCCCAAACTGCTGAGCTGGTGAGGAGCAACTCATAGGGTTCAAGTGATGGCAGTGAACTTGCCTACCACTGGGCCCTAGGTGCCACCCAGAACTGATGCAGAGTCAAAAGAGAAAAGTCCTGTCCTTATAAATGAACAAGTCCATGGGACAGGCCGTTGTTGTCCTTTGTCACATATTTTCAACAGACTGTCCCAGTTTCCACATCCAGCACATTCCCTAACTCATGGGACTTACCCCCTGCCTTACCATTTCTGGACTTGCTTATTTCTTGTTCTTTGTCTCATATCTGCTCCAGACAAGACCTCCACCCCAAAGCACATGTGTTTGATTAGAACATCTCAACTAACCTGAGTGCACTTTATGCCCTGATTAGCTTGTACATGACATGATTGCCCTTACCTGAGAAAACCCATTGGAGAACTCTGTAAGGCTTGGCTCTTTATTCAAACTCTCCAGGATGCTTGCCTAGGATTAGGACTGTAATGGGGAAGAGCTGATTAGCTGAGAACTATCACTTTTTTAAATTCATGTTTTTAGAACTATAAAAAACGGTAGACTGAAAGATAGCTTACCAAACATGGGTTTCTGAGATACCTTTCAAAGGGAGAGAAAAAGAGAGAAAAATCCCTCAAAGTGACCACTGAACTGCATTACTGACTAAAAACAATTAAGCCTATTAGACTATTTTCCCCCATCATCCCAGTCACCTACGTAAAACTCTGCTGTGCTCCCAAGAACCCCAGGGTACTCAATCATCTAGAGGTCAAAGCTTGGCTAAAGTGCATACATTGATCTCAAGTAATTTTGCCAATAAACAATTTTGGTTAATTGTATGGCAAGTGTGGATTTCTTTCTTGCCTCAGAATCCATATATTAAGAAAAAAAAAACCCTATTGGACTGGCACAAGGGACTTAATTTGCTTTCTGCTGACAGGTGCACACTGTAACTTCCAGAAGAATGGAGAAAGGTAGACATATGTAGAAGAAGAATTAGTCTTGTTTTATTTGTCTTTAGGGGGAAAAAGGAGGAAGACTCATGTTCAAGTCCCTCCCATGATACATAGAGCTGATGCTTGACAAGTCACTTAATCTTTCATTGCCCTGTCATTTGAGTGTTCTCAGAGCATACATTGCAGACAGTTGCAAGTTCCAGGAGCTGTCCTACACCCATGAAATCATATATGCCGAACACAAAAACCCATCAAAAACCACAAACATTCAAATAAAAAGTAAATGATAACTATATTGTAAATGGATAGAAATTATGAATAGATTTGAGAGGTCACAAAGTCCAAACTATTCACCATTTGTAAAAAGAAATTTGTTTTAACTAAATAATTTTATTGACTTGATTTCTGAATCCTTCTGATCTATTTTTCTAACCTTCATTTTAAAAATTGGTTCCCTTTTAAAAATCATAAATGTAATTTGCACAATTTTATGACTCTGCTTTGTTCATTTTTCATGATTTTATATGCCTTTTCAAATCTCTTTGCATTCTTTGGATTTTGTCCTTTCTTATGACACTATAACATTCCTTTACACCCTCAATTTATTTAGCCATTCCCCAGCCACTGGATGTATATGTTTTTTCCAGCTGAGGCAGATTAAAATCACTCAGAATCCTTGGAAATAAATAATCTTGTTCAATGACCTTCTGATCATAAATATTAGGAAAATAGATGCTTGCCAAGTGTCTTTACAGGTGTATCTGGCCTATACCAGACATTTACTGAACACTTCTTGATGGATTAAATGAAAACAGATATTTTTAATAACCTGATTCTGAATGATAGGAATGTCTTGGGTTCATATACTCATTTTTTCCCGTTGTGACTAAAGCTACAGGTCACCACCTATCCACTAGGACCTATTTCAAATTCTCAGCAATACAATGATCCAAGATAATTCCAAAGGACCCATGATGAAAAATACTACCCACATCCAGAGAAAGAGCTAATGAAGTCTGAATGCAAAGCATACTGTTTTTATTTTCATTATTTGTTCATGTTTATGTCCTTTTGGTCTGTTTCACAGAACAACCCATTTCCCTTTCCTTTAAAGACAAGGCATCCTTGAAGTCCTCAGGGATAACCTCTTCTTGCCATATAAAGCAGGAAATTTCTGTCAGCTTTTGTATGGGCAATCGACCCCACCTTGTAAATCTCAGCTGGAATAGAAATTGGAACAGGTGCTTTGCCACAGGAAAGGAGGCTAATGGAATTCAAAACTCTTCTCCAGTTGGAAGTTCAACTAAGAGGGAATTGACTTCAACCTGAGGTAAAAGGTCAGTGGCTTTAGCCTTGTCTGATGATGGTCTGTTGAGAATGCTACAAAAATATTGAGCCCATCTCTCTAGGATCACGTCCTTATCACTAACCAATGTGACTCCATCATCGCTGAGTAGTTGAGACGCAACATAGGTGTTTGGTCCATAAATACTCTCTAGGGTATCATAAAAGCCTTTTTAGGTTTTGGGATCGTTTTGGACTGTTACTATCAGCATAAAACTGAATGTCATCTGTCTTCTTACTGAGCCAAGAATCCTGCATCTTTCTAAACGTTGCTTGTACTTTGCTTTTGATGAAATTATATGTAGCCTTCATGGAAATGGATGAACTATCCTGCTGTCAAACCCGCACCACCTATCTGCCTTGATGATGCTTACCTGCTGTGATCCTGGAAGCATTGGAAAAAAACAACAACAGAAACAACAACTCTGAATTTCAGTCCAGAAGGTTAGACATTCATAGGGAGAAATCATATAATTTTAGAACTCTATGTGATATTAGTTATTTTCTACTCCATCTGCCTTATTTTACAGATAAGAAAACTGAGGTTGAGACATAGTAGTTAGAGCCCTGGACTTGGATTCAGGAAATCAGATTCAAATCCTGCCAAGACAAGCTGTGTGACTCTAGGCATATCATTTAACCACTCTGAGGTTCATTTTCTTCATTTGTAAAAAAGGGGATAATGAAAGCACCAAACTCACAGGGTTATTGTGAATGTTATATGAGATAACATATGTATAGTACTTGGTAGACCTTAAAGTCTCATTTAAATGGGAGCCCTTATGACCCAAGGACATAGAGTCTACCCTCCCTTCCCTAGCTATGTTCAGTCAAAGATGATGTATTTCCCATCTCCCCAACCCCACAAAGAGATCAGTCTTCTTATATGGACTTGGAGAAGATATCTGCTAGTCCCAGGGATCAAGGATACCCTGCACCTCTCCTACTCAGGGAAACCATAACTCACCCAGAAACAGCAAAAATGGCAGTAGCAACAGCTCCATTCTGCTGGGATGAAATAGACCAGACCAGTTGTCCACTGCTGCCCTGGGACTGGACGTGACCTAACTGAGGTTTTTAGAATAAATTAGAAAAGAGGAAGGAAACCAATTGTTCCCCCTCCCCCAGTCCAGGTTGTTTTTCCTGTAACCAAACTTGGTTTTTATGAAAGAAAGCCCATTAGGCTGAGACTTCTAAATCTGATTTCTGGGAAATTAGCCTTTAATAGGGAAGTTGCTATCACATACCTGAGAGTCAGCATACTGGCCCCTAGCCTGAGGAGGTACTTTGGGAAACACTCAAGAGGGGATATATGATTCCTCAATGATACCCATTCCTTATGAGCATGAGAAGAGCATGATGACAGCCTCATGTAGATTTTTTCAGAACTTATATAACTATTACTTTTGTCTGCTTAGCACAGGAAGAAGAGAAGCCTTTTCATGTACTGTTGACCTAGAACCAGATGACTCAGTCCCCCTAATTCCCTGAAATACTTTGAAGAGGAGTTATATAAGTCTCTGGGTGGAGACAGAGACCTCAGGCCCTTATGTCCTGAGGTGAGTTTTGACAGAGCAAATGGTGGATAGCTGTTCCCTGTCTCTGTTGAGTGAGGCACTAGACTTCCAGGAGCTCAATTCCACACCAGATTTTGCAGACAGCTGAGCCCTGTGATGAGTAAGATGGTGGATGGTCTATTGGAACCAGCTGAAAGTGGATCCAAGGTAGTCAATAGAGAATGATTTCATTTGTCCATCTGTTATGCTGAATTTGGAAGCAAACTTGGAGGGGTGAATGTTCTATAGAAACTGCTTTAAGTTTGAGTTCACTCTTCCCTTGGACCAAGGTGGTATAGGGGAGAATGTACCCTAGTTGTTAGAGGCAAATACTTATACTTTTATTTATGCTTGATCATCCCAGCAGCTATGCCTTTGTAAAGTTAATTGATATGAATTGTTTAAGTGAAACTGGAGTGATATCAATGATAAAAGCAGATAATAACTGTAATTTGTGATTGATCTTGTGGAGAATATATTTGAATGGGGACTTGTCATTGACATGACAGCTCAGCAGCATCTTGTCTTGTGAGACTCAATATGCCAGAGGGGATGAGATGGGATAAGGTTCCCCAGAGCTTACATGAGCTAGCCATGCATATGTAATGTAATAGGGGTGAACTGGCCAGTGGGACAGGGCTGTCCTTTGAACATGGAGAGACATTCCTTACTTGCTTTCAGCTCAAGAGACCATGTAGAAATTTAGTGAGGAATCATTGTCGGGTTATGAGGAGTTGTCTTCTGGATTAGCTCCTCACCAAGCTTGGATCCTCCCATGGATTAGCCATCAGTCTATCTCCTCACTGACCATAGCCTCCTACAAGTTTGGCTAGGTGGTATATTGAAATTTCTGCAGTGACCCTCCCTGTTTCCAATCTGGCTTGTTTCCAGGTGATAATAGTTAGTCCACTGAGGGAGGGCATAGTCTGCTACATGTCCTTTTGATCCCATCCCCTATCTGTTAGCTAGAATGTGCCACATATGTGCCTCTGGTCCCATTCCCTTTCTTTTCTAATCTTATTTCCCTAGACTTCAGCAATGGGGAAGATCTTAGACACAAAGGCCAGTCATCTTTTTGGTGGCATGTACCTATCAGATTTGTCTGCTCTTATTACAAAAGATACCTTAAGAGAAGCATCATCCATCTTGAATTCCAGGCTGGTTCTCTCCTTAGGCTAGCCTACCAAGATGTTTTCAATCTTGACTTTAAAAAATGTTTTTAATTATCTATTCCTGAGTTTTGCCTTATTAACCATAGGACAAAAGTCCAAACAAAGAATTTTCCTTTTAACAAGTGGGTTGCTTATTAGACTGGCTCCTCACCAGGTGGTTCCTCCAAGGAAGCTCAATCCTCTGGACTCACTGGTGCAATAGTAAGCTGCATCCTCCACTACTTCCAGCCACCAGTTAGTCTGGGTGTTACAATCCTCTTTCTGCTGTGATGTGATAGGGCGCTTTTCCTATGGAATATTATTGTTCTTTTTCATAAAGGGCAGAAATCTTTAGTCTAAGATTGGCAGAAAGGTGGGGTATTATCAGGTTCTGTCCATAGCACTCCAGGATGCCTCTTTCCTGTTACCTCCATCATCCCTGTCTCATTGCTTGCATTTAGAAGGAAGTCCCTTAGTGATGTATCTGCTCTGTTTCTGATTCCATTGCCTTCCGTGGCTGCTGGAATTATTCAGCCCTCCTGCATTTCTGTTGTTCAGGATGTTCAAGAAGCAAATAATCTTTTCATTTCTCTTTTCTTTCTAAGAATGTTTCAAATGCCTCTTTGAAAAAAATCAAGCAACTTTCTTTATTTTCCTTTATGGGTAAGTTCTGATCTGTAGAGTAGGTGACTCCTAGCTGCACCCTGAGCTCCACTGCTCTTAAGAATACTTTTTCCATTCCTTCATCTATTTTCTGGTCAGGTCCAGGATTGTCTTGAATTTCCTTTCCTTTGTAAGTGAAGTTCTTTCTCTGGGCCACTTGCACAAATTGTTTCTCAGTTGAATTATTGCATTTAACCACTATGTGTTTTTGAGTGTGCAGCCTTGATGGTTCTCTGAAGAAAAGGTCTAAATTTTTTAAATTGTATTGAATTGTCTATGGGCAGAGGTTCTGAGGAGTCTTCTATTACCCTCATCTATTACTACTTGCATTATCATTGTTAAGGTTTTTTGACCCATTGTGTTCCTCTGGGAGACCTATGACCCTTAGGTTGTCTCTATGAATTCTGTCTTTCAGCTAGCTATGTATTTCTTGCGTAATGAAAAGATTTTCTTTGAATTTTATTGGTTTTTCCTCCTCTTTTTCTGGATTGTCCTTCACTTCTGTATACTTGTATTTCTAATCTTTTGTCCTCTCTTTTGTTTCTTTGGTGAAATTCCACATTGTAGATTCAGATTTTTCTATTCTGCCCATTATTTTTGCTTTGCAAGTCTGCCTTCATAATGCTCTTATTTCTTCTGAACCACTCAGGAATTACATGTGGTGGTTCCATCTTCCCATTACAGTCCACAGGTTCCTCTAGCTTATCAAGTGTTGGGTCATTTTCCTTTCCTTTCCTGTATTTCTTCATAGATGACTGAACTCATTTACTCCACCTTAGTTCCTTCTGTTGTTAATGTTTTCCTTGTTGATTTATCTGCCATATTGCAGGTTCTTGAGTTTTCTTCTTCCGGAGATCTTTGTTAATTTCAGTCTTCTCCCCCGTCTGACTAACTTTCCCCTGATTCTGTCAAGGACCCAAGCAGGGTCTTGAGGGGCTGCTGCCACATTAGCTGGCAAACCTCAGCAGCCTGGAGACAGGGTTTCCATTGCACTGGAAACAGGGAGGGGTGGGGCTGGAGTGTGAGGGTGGGTTTTGTTGCAAGCCCATATGTTGGTCTTTGGGTTAACTAGAGCATCCTTGCTGTTGGTAGTGGGGAAAGGGTCCTGAATGAACTCAGGGTAGGTATCAGTTAATTTTTTTTTACCTTCTCTTGCATTTTAGATGTCATAGACCATACAAACAGCTGACATTGCTTTATCTTTGGTGCTTAATTCATATTTTGGAGGTGTCTGAGAGGACATGGGGGTCATAGAAAATATCTAATCCTCCACCACTTTCAATATTATATGCAGACCACAACTTAATACTTCAAATATAGCCTAACCAGGGCAGTGGAATGACTACCTTTCTCAGTTATGGACATTTTTCCTTTTTAAATGCAACCTAAGATTTTATGGCACCAACATGATCAGCTGTGAATGACTTAGCTCTTCTCCACAAGGTCATAATCCAAGACAACTTTGTATGACTTATGATGAAAAATGCTATCAATCCCCAGAGAAAGAACTGAAGTGTCTGAATACAGATTAAAGCATAATTTTTTTCTGTATTTCTGTATGTAAAAATATATATTTTTTCAATATATATTTTTTACAACATGACTATCGTGGATATGTTTTGCATGAGTACTCATATATAACCTATATCTACTTGCTTGCCTTCTCAAAGCAGTGAGGGGATGGAGAAGGAGGAAAGTAGAGACTTTGGAACTCTAAACTTTAAAAATGAATGCTAGAAATAGTTTTTAAACGTAAGTGGGGATAAAATAGAATACTAAATAAAAGCTTTAAAAGTGAAAGTTGAAAACTATCTGTACATGTAATTGGAAAACACAAATTACCATTAAGTGCGGGGTGGGAGGAGGGAAGATTGTAGGTCACTGTTCCTAGGATCAGAGCCTAACTTTCCCTCACCTGCAAAATGAGGGGCCCTCTAAGTTCTCTTTCAAGTCTAGACCTAGGACCTGTTTCACAGGATTTAATCGTACCAGACTTGCAGTTCACTAACAACCATATTTCTAGGCACAATTCTCTCAACCTCTACATGTAAAGTTGGGTTTTTAAACCTAAGCGAAAGAGTTTATTTTTTAACTCTATCAAATTCCATCTTAGTAAGTGAAGGCCTTCACATGAGCTACTTTTTCTTTTTTTCTTTTTCTTTTCTTTTCTTTTTTTAGTCAGACAGGGTTAAGTAACTTGCCCAGGATCAGCCAGCTAGTAAATATCAGATATCAAATTTGAACTCAGATCCTCCTTGTTCCAGAGCAACTCTGCCACCTAGTGGCTGCTCCCATATTAGTTAGGTTTTGAATTCCCTCTTCCTTCTCTGCCCTTCCCATGATACCTGGTATAGTCTGCTCAGTATCTATATTCTCCAGACTGCTCTTTTCAGTCTAGGGCACTAGAAAACCTTCCTTCCTCCATAGCCTAAAGAGTGACCTCAGCGCAGCAATGAAAGCAACCCACTCAGTGCCACAAATAAAGGAAGTCCTAAAAATGAAAGGTAAAATTAATAAAACTGAATATAAGAAAATCATTGCAGTAATAAATAAGATGAGAAATTAGCAATATGAAAAAACAATAAAATAGATGAATCATTGGTTAATGTGATTTTTAAAAAGCGAAGAAAATCAGATTACAAGTATCAAAAATGAGAAGGATTAATATGCCACTAGAGATGAAAATAAAGCAAATATAAGGAGTTCTTTTGCCCAATTATATGCCAATAAATTTAAGAACTAAACCAAAACAGAAGAATATTTACAGAAACACAAACATTCCGGATCAGCAGATGAGGAAATAGGATATATAAATATGCCTATTTTAGAAAAACATTGAACATAAATGAGTTTCCTATGGAAAAAAACAAGAGGAACAGATGGATATAAAAGTGAATTTTATCAAACATTTAAAGACCCACTAATTCCAATATTAAATAAATTATTTGAAATAATAGCCAAAGAAAGGGTCCTACTAAACTCCTTTTACAAAACAAATGTGATACTGTTACCTAACCTGGGAAAAATAAAAACAGATAAAGAAAATTATAGATCATTTTCATTAATGAATATGGATGCAAAAATCCTAAATACAATACTAGCTAAAAGACTAAAATACATTACTTAGATTATACGTTTTATTCAAGTAGGATTCATACCAAGAATGCAGGGATGGTTCAACATAAGGAAAACTATTAATATAATCGACTGTATGAATAATAAAAGTAACAAAAATCATATAATATCAATAGATACAGAAAAGCATTCAATAAAGTATCAGAAATCAATCAGAAAGCATCTGAAACTACCCAGCCAGTCTGATTTTGAAATTAGGAAGGCTCCTGGGAGTGAGTAAGGGAGAAGAAGGAAAAGGTTGTTTATTTCTATCCTCCAATCCAGATCACAGCAAAGGCAGTAGCTGTAAGAGAAGACTGGGCAAGCAACACTAGGCTGAAGCCACAGGGGCTAGTGCTGCTGATGGTCAGTCATTTTCAGTCATGTCTGGCTCTTCATGACCCCATCTGGGATTTTCTTGGCAAAGATACTGGAGGGGTTTGCCATTTCCATTACCAGCTGATTTTACAGATGAAGACCTGAAGGAAATAGGGTTCAGTAACTTACCCAGGGTCCCAGATCCCTGAGGGACATGCTTCATTGAAGGTATCCCGGGGAGGGAGCAGTTTCAGGAGAGAGCAGAGCAATTCCTCTAAAGAGGCCCAGACATTTTGGACTGTCCAAAGTACTGATGGAGACTGATTCAAGGTAGGAAGTCATTTGGGATGAGTAGATGTTGGCATTACAGAGAGGCAGTGTAAATACTGACAGTCAATTGCCTTCATGTCCTTAAAAGCAGTTTAGGATTCATGCAGACAACCACAAAAGAGATTTTCAAATCCATTTTCCTGGAATGGCCAAGTTGGCTCAGGAAGCAGCTGGTCTCCAGTCTTAGGTCCTCTAGATCCCTCAATCTGGTGTTTGTGGGAATAAGCAGGTCAGGGCCACTGAGGGAGGGACAGAGGTGGTCGTGACTATTGGTGATTCTGATAATTCTTCCTCTGTATTGTCTGTGATAACTGGATGGAATCAGCTTCTAATTCGAGAGAGCCTGGAGATGAGCAGAGAAGGCTAGAAAGAGGAGAGTCAGGCATTAAACAGAAGTTTAATTTCAAAGTGATAGAACAACCTGAAAGCAATTACACATGGCCTGGGTTCCCACTGCTTATAGGAGGGATGCACTTTGGGGTGGCCAAATCTCAATGGCTGTGCAGGGAACTATAGCCCTGACCACGTGATTACAATCACACTGTAATAACAACAATGTGGCAAGTTTGATTCAGAGAGGGACTTCATGATCACAACTCATCCAAACTCAGAGAACACCTGCTGCTGGTCAATGCAATATAGTATTTCTATTATTTTGCCAGACAGTGAGATCACCCAGAAGGTGAGCACAAGGGATTGTTTCTATGTATGACAAACTCAGAGCACAAAAACTGGGTTCCTTTTCATCTCATGACATCTGTGTGCTTTAGAAGGGAATAAGATGCCAAAATCCCCACCTAGAGGAAACAGAGAGATGACGATGAATTGAGAAAGTGAGATGTATAGAGCAAAACAGATAGAATAGAGAGAAACTTAAGGAAGGGGAAAAGAGGAGGAGGCGGGATGTGGGGGAGGGAGCTGAGGCACTGCTTACCTTAGCCCTTCCTGTCTCATGACCAGCCTTGGCTATGAATGAAAAGAAAAGTTGTCAAGCCAAAGCATTGTTACATTGAAGCATTTATAGAGTGCTAGAGATACTGTTGCTGTTCCACCTTTTTAATAAGACAGAACAAGGCAGAAACAAAAAAGTATCACTCAATCTGCTACAATTAAAAAAAAAAAAAGATCCAAGCTTGCCACAGCCTCGGTTCAATTCTGTAATGGAAGAAAAATGTGGCCAGACTCTTTCCCTGGGCGAACCCTACCTATCTCCCAGCCACACAGTGCCTGCTGGGTCTGCAGCACACCTCCACTCCAGAGCCCTGACTCCTCACCTTTCTTAGCTAACCATCTTCGTCTTCTACTAAAGATATTAAATTTGACCTGAAAGATCTCGATTTGAATTCTGCTGCTACCACACAGAATCTGCCTACAGTTTAGTGGAATGAAGGCTAGATTCAGTCAAAGCAGAGCTCTGCCACCTGTGTGCCTTTAAGAAAGTTATTTAACTGGTGGAAGCATGGGGAGAAAGAGAAAGGCAGCCAAGACTGCTGAAAAGAGGCCAGATTGGAAGCTGGAGCAGCACTGTAGTTCTGAGTCTGCTCCCTTTCCCTGACTCCACACAAGCTGTTTCACCTTTCTAGGTCCCCATTGCCCATTGCCCATTGCCTCAACTTGAAAGTCAAAAGACTTTGTTAGATGACCTAGAAGATCCCGTCCTGCTCTAAATCTGTGATATTATGAAATTTCAAGCTTTGCTTTCCCATTTACAACACCCCACAAACAGCCTGTCTCTGACTAAGGGTACCACAGAAGAATCCAGTTTGGACAACCCCAGATCAAGGAAAAAGAAGACACTTTAGTAAATCTAGAGGACTGTCCAAAAGACAAGAATGCTGATAACTAAGTGGAATAGTTAGGGGTGGATCTCAGAAGTCAGTGTAGATTTTAGAGTCTCTTAGTGACTTTCTTTACCCCTGTTTCTTTTATGGTATCTTTGTTTCCCATCAAGCTAGATTTTTTGAGTGATAAATTTTCATCTTTTCTATTTATTAGATTTGTAAAGCACTTTCTCTAAGCTCTCCACTCCAGTATCTGTGGGGTAAAAGAACTCCCCTCTTGTGTTAATGAATCTCACAGTTATAGGTATATATGTGTCTGGGGATTCTCTAGACCAGGGAAAAATCCAAGGTCTGGGGAAGGACAGGGTCAGGATCTTAGCCTAGAAGAGAGCCCATTATATAAGAAACCAAGGGCAATCACGTACCTGGTTTCTTGTGTCACTTCTAGTAATACAAGGCAACAGCAACAATCACAGCAATCGCAGCCACTGAGGGAAATGTTATTACAAGCACTTTTGCAGTGCTCAGCGTCCCTTTTGATTCTGGGAGAAAGACAGATCTGAAATACACAGAATTTCTTCTTCCCTACCTCTACCCTCTCCTTACCCTCCAGTCTTGTTGAATCTGTCCTTGCCTCAGGCTTCCCCTTTGCTCCTCCCTTTTCTTCATTAGCCAAGCCCAGCCCTAGGCTATTTCCTGACCTCTTTTAGTCTCAGCTCCAAGCCCACCTTCCACAAGAAGCTGTTCCCCACCCCCCCCCTTACTTCTATTACCTTCCCTCTGAGATGAGCTCCAATTGATCCTAAATATATATAGTTGCTTGGATGTTATCTCCCCCTTCGGATTGTAAACTCCTTAAAGTCACAGACTTACTTTTTCTCTTTGTATCTAGAGAACTAAATATAGTATGGGGCCTGACACTTAATCAATGCTTGTATATTTTTGGTTGACTTGATTCAGGCTACTTCACTCTAGTGATGGAGGCCTTCACACATAATCTGGCAGATGGGGCCCAAGAGCCAGAAGAAAAGGACAGTCCTCAGGCCTCTCTTCCAGGGAGGGGCCATGTGTGCAGCTTACACAGTCTCTGCCTGGATACAGAACTATCCTGAAGGAGATGGCCTGGGAGATGATAGTGGATAGGCTGTGGGGTTCTAAGAGGACTTTATAAATTTTGTATGTATAAATTTCCCCAACTTATTGGGTTCCATTGATATTTTGGGGTCAGCTGAAGAGTTATTGAAAAGCTGTCTACGTAAAGCTCATCACTCGGGAGCTGTGGTCTCCAAAGGAGGTGAGCATACAGAAACTGGGTATCTGGCTAGGGCTGCTAGGACCCTCACCCATCTGACCTGGTCTCCACATAGTGAGACTGCCATGACTCCCCAAGGCTCTTTGCCTTGAATAGAATTACTGAGAGTGGTGGTATGGCATAATGTAAAGGGGGGGCTTGGAATAAGTAAGACCCACATGCAGGTCCTGCTGCTGTGTTAACATAGAGACATCACATCTCTCTGAGTCTCAATTTATTGCCTCTAAAATGATAACAAAGCAATAATAATGCCTGTGGGTGGGGGTTTTGGGGGGAGATCAAACGAATACTGCATACACCTAGAAATACTATCTAAATGTCAATTATTCCTGTTTTCTCTTTCTAGCATTTCCTTGTCCACCCCAGAAGAACCACATAAGCTCAGGGCTAGGTGCCTGTCTCTTCCCCTCAAATGCCTTGACCAAATCTCCTTACCCTGGACAGTGATAACAATGGTTGCAGACACATAGCTATCATTCCCTATTTTCCCTTGACAGTAGTAGGATCCACTGTGAGTATGATTCACTGGAGAGACAATATAGTTGAAAGTCTGATTGTCAAAATTTAAGGTTTTGTTATTGTGGTAGTATATGACTTCGTTCAGCGTTTGGTTCCTCCAACTGTGGCACCTCAGGATCATCGTGTCACCTTCCATGAATTCTAATCTCTCAGCTTGGAGTAGCAGCCAATCTGAAAGACAAACACAGAGGCCATTGGTTCAGGAAATTTCCACTTGTCCTAGATCCTTGCTCCATCTAAGATTTCCTGCCATCTCTAAAGACAAAGAAAAGCAGACCTTGACTCTGAACCTGAGGACCTGGTCTGAGGGACATGTAGAATGCCACTTTCTAGCGTGTGCCCACATATTGCTGTTGCTGTTTGGTTGTTTGCTTTCAAAGAGGCCCCATGATATCACAGGGTGATGTCTTGACTCCTTGATTTAAGAGAGGCAGAGCTGCACAAAGTTGTCAGCTTAAGTCGCTCTTCCAAAGTCATCAAAGTCCAGTGGCAAGACAGAAGTTAAGCTGATTGCCAATTGGCCAGGATGATGGGGAGGACTCTGGGATCTTCAGTCTCTGACCAAGCCCTAAGCACCCCACAGTGCCACCTCTCTTCCTATAAGATGCAGGTCAGTCATGAAGCCTTTTCTTTCCTTGCAACTCCAAGGTGTCTTCCCTCCAAAATGCCTTCCCTAGAGCTGTATTTTTTAACATTATATGTATGCTCTATATATGTTATATGTCTACAGAGTGTACCTATATGTATATACATATGTGTCTAAATATACATACATGTGCATATACATATTTGTGTACAATACTTGTTATCTCCCCTTTAGAATGTAAACTTTTTGTGACAAGGGATTGTTTTCATTCCCTATACTTGTATTTTCAGTGCTTATTAGCAGGCCTTTAATAAATGTTTATTGATTGATTAAATGTACATCTCTAGTCCCCTGGTCATTTAGGGAGGACAGATCTGGAAATTTCTCAGTAGAAATGAGCAGTGAGGATAGAAAGAGTCAGTGAGAGCAACTTAGAATAAGACAAGCAGAACTCACACCTCAGTAACTGTAATACTGAAAAGGACAATAGAACTAACCTGCAATGTTCTTAAAGACTATCCCACCCATAGCTCCTGACATATTAGTTCAGCCAGCATATGTCTGTTTTCAAGTTGTATTATAAACAGATTTCAATTCTTCCGACCCCCAACTTACCCAGGGTTCCTTATCTTTCACTCACCACTAGACACCTGTAGCTTCACAGGGTTGCTGAGGGCTGTGTGTTGTGTCTGACACTGGTATTCTCCACTGTCCTCTACTCTGACACCTGGGATGAAGTAGGAGTCCTGGCGGATGGGGAGAGGTGACCCATTGTAGAACCATTCAATGATTTCCTGTCCAGGGGTCTGGAACCCTTCACAAGTCAAAGTCACATTGTCCTCTTGGAGCACATTGAACCATGGGGGCTCCAGGGTCACTATTGCCTTTGAGGTACCTGATGGTTAGAGGAGAAGGCAATGAAGAAAAGGAGTCCCCAAGGAGGCATCAGATCGCAGATATGAGGGGAGGATACCAGAGAGAGACACAGAGAACAGAATGGAGCATGTTTAGATAAGGGCTGTAGAGGAGTCAAAAGGTCAGAGCTGAGTCAAGTGCTGGTGGCAGTTTTCTCACACGTTAACACTACATTGAGACATTAGACCACAGGACCTTTCCAGAGGGTGGACAGCTCCCTAAGGATTCCCTTGGTCCCATCTGATTGGTAAAAAACTAACACGCAAACACAAGAACAACAAACCACAACCACAAAACCCCAAGAGCTCTCATCTTTTTCTCAGAGGGAACCCATCTCAGGGAAAGGCAGAGTGAATGATTTGGAAGTTCAGTCTCCAAAAGTTCTTGGGTAAGTGTTGTTTGGTGAGAAGGAAAGGGATCCATTTACTGAGGAAATACTCTTCCTGCAGAAAGAAGGAGAGTCACATTTGCCTCCATTCGAGCCCCTACTAACTGCTAGCCTCATAAAAAGGATTTGAATCTCTGCCCCCAATGTCTCCTTCTCCAATGCACCCAGATGACATAACACAGAGGCCCAAGATCTAAGCCTAAGAGATACAGACACATGTACAAGGCACAGTACATATACTCAACATGGTGTAGATAGCAGCACCCACAGACTGTGAGCTCCTTGGGAGAGGGGATTGTGTTTGCCTTTCTTTGTATCCTCAACAATCACTTTGTGACCAATCACAGACACTTAATAAATCCTTGTTGGCTTGATTTGACATGACCAACACAGCACATACACAGACATTTAGAGATCAATTTGGGCAGGAGAAAGATGCTAGCCTTGGATTCAAAGATCTTGGATTCAAATTCTAGTTTAGCCTCCTACCAGTTGTGTAAGTTGTGTTTAGACCAGTTGAGCTACTCAGTTAACCTTTCTTGGACTCAGTTTCCTCACCTGTAAAATGAAGGAGTTGGAGTAGATGACCCTTCCCTCTGATCTCTGACCCATTAATTATGTTGGCAACCTCAGAGCAAGATATAAGGGGAGATGCCATGGGGAGTGAGGATGGAGAACAAGCACTTATTAAGTGCCTACTGTGTGCCAAGTACTGTACTAACACACATTCTCTCACTTGATCCTAAATCTTAACATTGAAAGCTGAAAGAGACCATAAAAATTACCTAATGAGTCTGACTGGCTCATTTTACAGATGAGAAAATTGAAAGTTAGAGGAATGAAATAATGAGGTCAATGTGTATTAAATAGCAGACCTTTCTTTCCATGGAAACAGACACAAGTCCTGGGATACAGAAGAAATGGGGATCCATGTAAGAACTACTCAAACCCAGAAGGGCAGTTAGAAGGGACAGTAGATGTAGAGCTCCAGGACTGAAGTCAGGAAGACCTGAGTTCAAATCTGTCCTCAGACACTTACTATCTGTGTGATCCTGGCCAGGCCCAATATCCCAGTTTGTCTGTTTCCACATTTATAAAATGATCCAGAAAAGGAAATGCAAACCACTCCAATATCTTTGCCAATAAAATCTCATAACAGCATTGTAAAGAGTTAAACAGGACTGAACAAAAACAATTCACTCAAACACAAAGAAACTAGTCCTTTTTGGAGGGTATGTGACTTTCCTGTGACTTTGTGACTGAAAACCAAATTCCCAATCAGAAACATCAAAGTTCAAACCCAGGTTCAGACACTTACTAGCTGTGTGTGAGTGAGCCACTTAATTCTTATTTGCCTTAGCTCCCCATCTGTAAAATGGGGACACGAGGAGAGGCAGACATGACTGAACCACCTAAAAACAGGTGCCTGAAGAAGAAGATTGAATCTCTAGCAGTAGGAAGGAGTGGGTGGAAGATACTGAGAGAAGAGAGTTATCTCAGTGACAGCTGTTGCAGTACTGGCCCTAAAGTCTCACTCTGTCCTTAATCAGGTGGCTTCAAGGCCACAGTCAGGATAGGAGCTACTCGACTGGATGTACTGATATGTCCTGTGCTGTAATGATATGGATGTTCAGGAAGTGCAGAAGTAAGGGGAGTGTTTAAAAAAAAAGTAAGAGGTCAAAACTGAATACAGAACTTACCATTACTCCTGATGGCTGGAGCTGCAAGAGATCAGAAAGCAGGGATTAGAGCAGTTCAGGGAATCCAGGGGCTGGGCAGCTCCAACATGGGCCAGGCTAGGGATCCAGAGGAGCCTGTTGTGCAGACTTTCCCCAATGTTCCTCAGAGCTGCCTGGAATCAGAGGGATCCCAGGGGCACTGGAGGTCCCCTCCCCTCAAACAAATAAGAAAATAACCTACTGGCTGCTCAGTGACATCTGAAATGCCACCATGGGAGACCTTCCTATAGCTCAATGTTTTGTTCCCTTCCAAAATGAAAACATCTTTACACCTCAGTGTCAATGAGTTTATTGAACCAAATCCTTTCTTAAGAGTAGGATTTAATCTAAGAGTGCTCATGGGCAGGGAGAAAGATAGAGAAAGGAGAGTCTCTAGGGGACTGGCTATATCTGACTGTGCTTTTTTGTCTTTTTTCTTTTTATTTTATTATTTGCTTATTTTTAACATTCTTTCTTTCTTTGGAAGTTTGAGTTCCAAATTCTCTCCCTCCTTTTCATCTCTTACCTACCCGCTGAGAAGGCAAGAAATGTGATATCAATTATACATGTGAAATCATGCACAAAATATTTCCATATTAACAGCTATGCTTCTTAAGAACCAGGAAAGGTCATGAGGGCTGCATATTTAATTCAGGTGAGTAGTCTCTATTTACCCAGACGGTGCAGTGGATAGAGCACTGGGCCTCAGCAAGAAGACCTAAGCTCAGAACTAGACCTCAGACACTTAACTAATCATGTGATCCTGGGTAAGTCTCTTAACACTGTCTGCCTCAGTTTAGTCATCTGTAAGAGGAGGGCAATAACAGCACCTACATCACAGGGTTGTTGGGAAGATGAAATGAGATAATCCATGCAAAGCCCTTTAGAAACCTTAAAGAGCCATTTAACGTTAGCTCTTGTTATTAGTACAAAGGCAGAACTGGATCCTTGACTGAATAGGGGAATAAGGTCAGGGATGTTCAGATGTTCAGAGACTGAACAGAGGGAAGCTGCAGGAAAATCAGAACTTTCTTCCCATGTAGAAAGAAAGACAGAGCTATGGGGAAAACATCTCCCCAGTAATGGATTGAAAATGGAAGAACTGCAGACATTCCAGTGTCTTGAACAGAGGAAATGGTCTGAAAGTCAGGAGACATGGCCATTGATCTCAAGAAAGTCCCTTCATTTACCAAGTATTTATGGAACACTTTTATGTCATTTACTAACTATGGGACCTTGGGCTAGACATCGAGTCGTCTCAGGGCCCGAGTCTCATCTCTAAATAGGACAACTAGACTAAATGGCATCTCGCATACTCTTAGGCTCTACAATTCTATTCTAGCCTTTGCTCATTCTCATTTTCATAACCAAGTACTGCCCAGGATCAGGTCTGGGGATATCTCTGCTTCAGTGCTAATAGTGAAATACGTCCAGGGTTCATGGAATCCCTAGGGCACTGAGGTAAACAAACAGGTGCCTGGACTTGATAGAGCTATGGACATCCAGGAATGTATCCAGACACAAGCATGACATTTGGGGAAGTGGAGAGGAGTGTCTGCCATGACCTACTCTGGGCAGGCCTAGAGCCTCTAGAATGTGTTTGGCCTTGGTGGAGTATGGGATGCACACACAGTATATCTCATCTCAACTTAAAATTGGATCTGGAAATGATTCCCCCAAAAAAGATGAAAGAAGAAGAATTTGCACCAAAATCAGAGCAATGGTCTGGCTTTGCAGTCAAATGATGGCTCTGCTGCTCTGCTCATTGACCTTCTTTGGCTTTGGGTTGTTTTGTCTTTTTTCATTTAAAAATTGCAGTCAGGAAGGGGAAGAGTTCAAGCACCAGCTAAAGTTTCTTCCAACTCTCAATCTTTGATCCAGGTGCTTAAAACTACACTAACATGTAATGGGGACAGCCTGTGTACCCCTCCAACATCACCACCACCCTCCATTCCAGACAGCGTCTATATATATGAAGGAAGCAAACACCAATCTCTTAACTCTTCAAGACTCACAACCTGCTCTTTCTGAATTACTGAAATTGGGGTTTTCCCTATTCCCTGGTTTCGTGGATAAATAATTCCCTTCCCTCAGTGAAGAAAGCCAGTTTCAGACACAGGAGAAGGGGCAAACACCAGTAAACTTTCATGACTTGAGCCACAGAGGGAGAAGCATCCTCTTCCACCTCTTGACTGAAGCCTTTTGATTCCACTGTAGTTATTAAAACAGAAACATCCTGAAGAAGTCTGCCTACCACTGAGTTGTTATGAGCCTTTTATACCATAGAGAGGGGCAGGTTCACAAAGGAAGGCCACAATAGGAGGGAGAAAGTAAAACTCTCAGGTGCCTGGTGGGGAGAGGACACCCAGAGGAGAGTTTTCTGTAATAATCAGCATTGTTGGCAACTTTCACATCTGTCCTCTCTCCTGAGCCTAAGGAACTGGTCATGTTTAGCCCCTTCCCACTCCCACCTTCCTCCTTCTTTCCATCTTCCCCACTCATGCTTTCCTCCCATGTTGGGCCCCCAAACAATGCCTGAGCTAGAATTTGCCTTTGTCTTTGCACCCCCATTTTCTGCTGCATTAAGCTCAGACTCACCTAGACACAAGAGTGTTACCCATAGCA
>CM053770.1:648439872-648494028 GCA_028658325.1 Potorous gilbertii | reverse complement strand
AAAGAATAGTGTGTAGGAAAAGGACATGATAGCCCAGTGTACTCTGCCTGCTCAGAACACATCCAGACTGTTGTATTTCAGGACATTGACAAGCTAGAGAGTGTTCAGAGGAGGCGACCAGAAGGGGTGTGTGAAGGGTCTCAAGCTTCTGTCATATGAGAATCATTTGAAGGAAGTGAGAAAGTTTCTCTTAGAGCAGAAAAGGCTCAAGGGAACAAGATAATCCTCTCCAAGTACCAGAAAAGCTGTCATGGAGTCTCAGGTCCAGGAGGGGAGAACCAAGAACAATTTCATCTTCATAACATCTCTCCAATATTTCCCCTTCTCTGCTCTGATACTGTCACCACAGAGGTGTGGCCCCTCATCTCTTCACTCCTGGGCTTTTGCAATATCCTGCCAGTGGATCTGCCTGCCTCAAGTCTTTCCTCAATCCAACTTATCTTCTATCCTGCCACCAAAGCGATTTTTCTAAAGTCTATGTCTGACTATGTCACCCCCTACTCAGTAAACTCCAGTGGCTCCCTATTGCCTTCAGGATCAAATAAAGGGGGCAACTAGGTCTTGCAGTGGATAGAACACTAGACTTGGAATCTGGAAGATTCTTCTTCATGAGTTCAAAACTGGCCTCTGACAATTACTAGTTATGTGACCTTGGGCAGGTCACTTAACGTTTATTTCCTCATCTGTAAGAATGAGCTGCAGAAGGAAATGGCGAACCACTTGTGTTTCTTTGCCAAATAAAGCCCAAAGTGGGGTCACAAAGAGTTGGACATGACTGAACAACAACAAAAACCCAATATTAAACCCTCTCTTTGGCATTCAAAGCCCTTCATAACTTAGCCCTTCTACTTTTTCAGTCTTCTTACACCTTGTTCCATGACATGTCCTCTTTATTCAATGACACTGGCCTCTTGCTGTTCTACAAACAAGACACTATCTCTCAGCTCTAGGCAACCTTTTCTGCCTCCCCCATATACCTGGGATGCTCTCCCTCTTTATCTCCATCTCCTGCTTTTCCTGGATTCCTTTAAATTCCCACCTAAATCCCATCTTCTACAGGAAGCCTTTGCCAATCCCTCTCAATTCTACTGCCTTCCTATTTATCTTTCTATAGCTTGTCTATATTTGTTTGTTTGCTGTCTCCCCCATTAGGTTGTTAGATCCTAGAAGGCAGAGTCTTTGCTTTGCCTCTTTTTTGTATCCCAAGTGCTTAGCACAACAGCAGGCCCTTAGTAGGTACTTAAATGTTTATTGACTGACGGCTAAAGGGTGTAAATTACAAAGAAGGCATTCCAATTTGAGGACATTGACAAATTGAACCGAACCCAGAGGAAAATAACCAGGAGGCATACAGGGGTGATTTAAAGGAACTGGGTCGGTGGGTGGGGGTGGGGGTGTGTGTGTGATTAGTCTGGAGAAGAGAAGACTCAGCAGACATGATAGCTATCTTCCAATGTTTGAAAGACTGTCAGGTAGAGGAAAGATTAGTCTTGGTACATTTGGACATGGAGAGCCAAACCACAAGCAATGGTTGGGAACTGCAAAGAGGCAACTTTGTGCCCCATGTCATTAAAAGCTTTCTAACAATTAGGGGCTATCTAAAAGTTCAATGGGGCAGCTAAATGGCTCAGTGGAGAGAGAGTTCAAATTACTCCTCAGAAACTTACTAGCTGCCAGACCTTGGGTAAGTCCTTTAGTCTTTGTTCACCTTAATCCACTACTTAAAATCCACTAGTTTAAATGTTATAATTGGGCACTAGGCTATATTCCAGTGAGGATCTTGGGATTACCTAAATCTCAGTCAAAGAAACTTATTTCTACATCACTGTCTGACAAAAGGGAGGATCTACACTTTCTCAGACCTGTCTGAGTAAACACAATGGGCAGGAATCTTCCCTTTAGCCCAAACTTAGAATTTCTCTTACTGTCTGCTTAGATCTTAACCTGAGTTAAGTCTCTGAGCAAGATTTCTCACTCTGATTGGTTTCTACATGAGGAAATAGAAAAGGGGAATACTGTTGGTACCAATTCAATAATGGCTTACTAAATACAAGAAAGAAATAATCATTTCTCTCAGGTTGGAATTAATGACCATTGAAATCCATTCAAACTCAGACTCTGTGCTTCCATGACTAAGGTATGGGAAAAGCTAACAATTTTCCTTAACAAATCTACCAAGAGCTTAAAGGTTTCAAAGAATTATTTTCCTAAAGAAACTAAAATTGGAGGTGATGGGGGAGATGCCAAGAATGTGCAAAGCAGAAGAGTTCCAAAGTAGAGTTTTCTCAACTGGCCTGTATGCCAAAGACAATCCTAGAATCCCATTTCTACCACTTACTGTCTATTCTTGCATAAATTACTTCACTTTTCTCAGTTTCCTCATCTATAAAATGAAAGCATTGGACCTGGTGATCTCTAAGATCCCTTTCAGCTCTGAATCCTACCTAAATTCCATTCTCAGCATTGAAAGGAACCTCCAAGAATACGTGATCCAATCGTGACATCTACCTGATAAGGAAGTGAGAAGAGCAGAGAGGAACTGGACCTGAGGTCAGGACTGCTAAAATCCCCACCCATCTGGCCTGATCTCAGCATAGAGGGACTGCCATGACTCTCCAAGGCTCTTTGCTTCAACTGGAGTTACTGAGAGAGGTGGCATGGCACAGTATGTAGGGTGCTCACATTTAGGTCCTGCTGATATCTTACCATAGAGATATCACATCTGTCTAAACCTCAATTTATTACCTATAAAATAATAATAACTAGCAATAAATACTGCCTGTAGGGTTTTTGTGGAGATCAAATGAAACATGTATGAAAAATACTTCATAAACCTAACAATGCTACCTACATGTCAATCATTCCTATTTTTTGTTTCTAGTATTTCCTTGTTGACCCCGTAAGAACCACATAAGTTCAGTCCCAGGTGTCTATCTCTTCCCCTGAAATGCCTTGGCCAAGTGTCCTTACCTTTGACAGTGATATCCACACTTACAGATTTAAAGGATGTCTTCCCCAAGTTCCCTTGACAGGAGGAGGATCCCCTGTGAGTATGATTCACTGGAGTGACAAGATAGTGCAATTTCAGATGGTCAAAACTTTAAGGCAACCTCATTCTGGTAGTATGGTAGTATATGACTTTGTGCAGCTGTTGGCTCTTCTAGTTGTGGCACCTCAGGATCATCGTGTCACCTGCCATGAATTCGAATCTCTCTACTTGGAGAGAGCCAATCTGAAAGACAAACAGAGGCCACTGGCTCAGGACATTTCAGCTTGTCCTCCAGCTTTGATCCATCCAAGACTTCCTGTCATCTCCAAAGAGAAAGAAGCAGGCCATGACTGAATAATTATTCCTGTCACTGAAGCTGGCCTGAGGATATGCAGAATTCCCTTTGCTAGAATCTGCCCACATGGTGCTGCTGTTTTTGGCATTCATTTTCCAAGAAGACCAATGGCATCTAAGGATGGGTGATGTCTTGCCTCGGGTGAATTGAACTTTAGAGAAGTAGAGTTGCACCAAGTTGTCAGATTCACTCTTCCAGAGTCGTCAAAGTCCAGTGGCAAGACAAAAGTTAGGAGTGCTGGCACTGGCCCAGATTGAAGTGGATGACCCTGGCCTCTTCAACATCTGACCAAGCTCCAACCACTCCACAGTGCCTGCTTCAGCCACCTTCCTGGCCATTGGAACAAAATGTTTTTATCCACCCATTCCACTGATTGAAGTCTTCACATGCTTGGGGTAGACAGCACACCAACTTGCCAATGGGTTTGTGGATGATTGTTTACCCTCAGCTTCATTAGCCCATCTGCCAAAACCGGTGACCAAAGCACAATCTACAGCATCTTGGAACCACAGGGGCAAATTGAGCGCCAAGTGGATACCAAAAGTGGATGAGCATCCTGGAAAAGGGCTTCATAAACCCTCACACCAGTGGTACTAGTCCTTGAATTGCCACACACTCCATCTGCCCACATAAAATCCAGAGGACACTCCACATATCAGAGCCCAAGAAATGGGGAGAATGTGCAAGTAAAGAAACCTTGGGGAAATTGGGGAGGAAGTAAAGAACTAGGCAAGAGACCAAAACATTTTAGAGAATGTGACATCATTTATAATCTGGGGCCATAATATTCAACCTTCAGGGGATGATAGTATAGCATGGTAGACTAACCATGGGACTCTATTGCTCAAGCAACTCCTGTGGTTTGGCATTGCCTCTATAAAAAATTGCCAATTCCTTTGTTACTTGTGAAAGGTCTTTACAACCTAGCCAACCTCACTGGACATGACTTCCCTCCCTTGGATTTGACCACCCAGCCAAAGGGCAGGAGACTGCATGAAGCATGGGCATTCCTAGCATAAGAGACTCATGGAGAATTCCAGAAAAGACAAACAGAGACAGAGAGAGGAAGATGAGGGGGAGGGGGAGGTGGTGGAGGAGTAGGCCATCTCTAGAACAGTGAGAGCCCTTGAAAAGGAAGGAAAATTCAGGCCCCACAAAATATTTGGTTTGATTTGGTTTCTTTCCTGATGACCTCAATGAAGAAAGAGGCAAATGTCAGGCACTGTCCTCTGATAGGCTTTTTATAGGAAGGTCCCTAGCTCACCTCAGGTCCTCAGTTTGTCCATCTAGAAACCTGGGAAGAATTATCTCTTTCTTCCACAAGTGGTCATTGGGAAATCCCTGCTCCAACATCTTCACACTTCTGGATGGAGACATCAGAGAGTTTTGACTTTGCAGAACTGAAGATTATTTAGTAATTGCTTAATAAATACCTTTACTTTCCCTAAGTCAATGAGCACTTATTAAGGACCTAATACGTGTCAGGATCTGTGCTAAGTGCTGAAGATACAGAGAAAGGCAAAAGACAATAACTGTATTCAATAAATTCAGTCTAATGATGGAGGCATGCCCACAAGTAGGTACAAACACACTATATTCAAGTTTAATTGGAAATAACCAACAGAGGGAAGGAGCTAGGATTAAACGGTGTCATAAAAGGCTTCTTGTACAAGGAAAGACATTCTCTGGGACCTGAAGGAGGCTTTTTGGAAGGCTTTTTAGTCAGTGTTAGGCAGGTACAAGGTATATTTTGCCCTTGGCAGGGTGGGCTGTCCTTTCCCCCTCCAGTAACAACTCAAGGTCTAGGGCAAGGGACCAGATTGGGGTGACCTTGTTGTGCTGCAGAACTGCACAAGTGAGGCCAGATTTCTTGGAGTTCCTGGAGGGAACAACAGCCCCAAACTGCTGAGCTGGTAAGGAGCAACTCATAGGGTTCAAGTGATGGCAGTGAACTTGCCTACCACTGGGCCCTAGGTGCCTCCCAGAACCTAGGCGCCATGCAGAGTCAAAAGAGAAAAGTCCTGTCCTTACACATGAACAAGTCCAGGGGACAGGCCATTGTTTTCCTTTGTCACATATTTTCAACAGACTGTCCCAGTTTCCACATCCAACACATTCCCTAACTCATGGGACTTACCCCCTGCCTTACCATTTCTGGACTTGCTTATTTCTTGTTCTTTGTCTCATATCTGCTCCAGACAAGACCTTCACCCCTAGGCACATGGTGCTTGATTAGAACATCTCACCAAACCTGAGTGTACTTTATGCCCTGATTAGCTTGTACATGATATGATTGCCCTTATCTGAGAGACCACATTGTAGAACTCTGTAAGGCTTGGCTCTTCATTCAAACTCTCCAGAATACTTGCCTAGGATTAGGACTGTAATGGGGAAGAGCTGATTAGCTGAGAACTATCACTTTTTTAAATTCATGTTTTTAGAACTATAAAAAACTGGTAGACTGAAAGATAGCTTACCAAACATGGGTTTCTGAGATACCTTTCAAAGGGAGAGAAAAAGAGAGAGAAAAATCCCTCAAAGTGACCACTGAACTGCATTACTGACTAAAAACAATTAGGCCTATTAGACTATTGTTCCCCCATCATCCTAGTCACCTACCTAAAGACCTGATATGCTCCCAAGGACCCCAGTGTAGTCAAGCATCTAGAGGCCAAAGCTTAGCTAAAGTGTATACATTCACCTCAAGTAATTTTGCCAATAAACAGCTTTGGCTAACTTATGGTGAGGGTGAATTTCTTTCTTGCCTCAGAATTCATATTTTAAGAAAAAAAACCCTATTGGACTGGCTCAAGGAACACAATTTGCTTTCTGCTGACAGGTGCACACTGTGATTTCCAGAAGAATGGAGAAAGATAGACATATGTAGAAGAAGAATTAGTCTTGTTTCATTTGTCTTTAGGGAGAAAACGTAGGAAGACCCATGTTCACGTCCCTCCCATGATACATAGAGCTGATGCTTGAAAAGCCACTTAATCTTTCATTGCCCTGTCATTTGAGTGTTCTCAAAGCATACGTTGCAGACAGTTGCAAGTTCCAGGAGCTCTCCTACACCCATGAAATCTTGTATGCAGAACACAAAAACCCATCAAAAACCACAAACATTCAAATAAAAAGTAAATGATAAATATATTGTAAATGGATAGAAATTATAAATAGGTTTGAGAGAAGGCCACAAAGTCCAAACTATTCACCATTTGTAAAGAGAAATTTGTTTTCTGATCTATTTTTCTAAACTTCATTTTAAAAATTGGTTCCCTTTTAAAAATCATGAATGTAATTTGCCCAATTTTCTGAGCCCGCTATGTTCATTTTTCATGATTTTATATGCCTTTCCAAATCTCTTTGCATTCTTTGGATTTTGTCATTTCTTGTGACACTATAACATTCCTTTACACCCTCAATTTATTTAGCCATTCCCCAGCCCCTGGATGTTTTTTTTTTCCTGTTGAGGCAAATTAAATTCACTTAAGATCCTTGGAAAAAAATAATCTTCTTCAATGACCTTCTGATGATAAATATTTGGAAAATAGATGCTTGCTAAGTGTCTTTACCCGTGTGTCTGGCCCATACCAGACATTTACTGAATGCTTCTTGAAAGATTAAATGAGAAGAGGTATTTTTAATAACCTGATTCTGAATGACAGGAATGTTTTGGGTCCATACATCCATTTTTTCCCATTATGACTAAAGCTACAGGTCACCACCTACCCACTAGGACCTATCTCAAATTCTTAGCAATATAACAATCCAAGATAATTCCAAAGGACACATAATGAAAAATGCTACCCACATCCAGAGAAAGAGCTAATGAAGTCTGAATGCAGATCAAAGTATACGAGTTTTATTTTCTTGATTTGTTCATGTTTTTGTCTTTTTGGTCTGTTTCACAGAACAACCCATTTCTCTTTCCTTTGAAGACAAGGCATCCTAGAAGTCCTCAGGGATAACCTCCTCTTGTCATATAAACCAGGAAATTTCTGTCAGTTTTGTATGGGCAATCGACCCCCACCTTGTAAATCTCAGCTGGAACAGAAATTGCACCAGGTGCTTTGCCACAGGAATTCAAAACCCTTCTTCAGTTGGAAGTTCAACTAAGAGGGGACTGACAGTGGCTTTAGCCTTGTCTGATGATGGTCTGTTGAGAACGCTACAAAAGTATTGAGCTCATCTCTCTAGAATCATGTCCTTATCACTAGTCAATGTGACTCCATCAGCACTGAGTGGTTGAGATGCAACATAGGTGTTTGGCCCATAAATAGCCTCTAGGGCATCATAAAAGCCTTTTTAGGTTTTTGGATTGATTTGGACTGTTGCTATCAGCATAAAACTGAATGTCATCTGTCCTCTTACTCAGCCAAGAATCCTGCATCTTTCTAAACTTTGCTTGTACTTTGCTTTTGATGAAATTATATGTAGCCTTCATGGAGATGGATGAACTATCCTGCTGGCAAACCTGCACCACCTATCTGCCTTGATGATGCTTACCTGCTGTGATCCTGGAAGCACTGGAAAAAAACAACAACAGAACCAACAACTCTGAATTTCAGTCCAGAAGGTTAGAAATTCATAGAGAGAAATCATATAATTTTAGAACTCTATGAGATATTAGTTATTTTCTACTCCATCTGCCTTATTTTACAGATAAGAAAACTGAGGTTGAGACATAGTAGTTAGAGCCCTGGACTTGGATTCAGGAAATCAGATTCAAATCCTTCCAGACAAGCTGTGTGACTCTAGGCATGTCATTTAACCACTCTGAGGGTCGTTTTCTTCATTTGTAAAAAAGGGGATAATGAAAGCACCAAACTCACAGGGTAATTGTGAATCTCATATGAGATAATATATGTATAGTACTTCGTAGACCTTAAACTCTCATTTAAATGGGAGCCATTATGACTCAAGGAGTCTACCCTCCCTTCCCCAGTTATGTTTAGTCAAAGATGATGTCCTTCCCATCCCCCCAACCCTACAAAGAGACCAGTCTTCTTATATGGACTTGGGGAAGATCTCTGCTAGTCCCAGGGATCAAGGAAAACCTGTACCTCTCCTAGTGAAGGGAACCATAACTCACCCAGAAACAGCAAAAATGGCAGTAGCAACAGCTGCATTCTGATGGGATGAAATAGACCAGACTAGTTGTCCACTGCTGCCATGGGACTGGAAGTGACCCAACTCAGGTTTTTAGAATAAATTAGAAAAGAGGAAGGAAACCAATTGTTTCCCCCCCCCCGCCCCCCACGCCAGTTTGCTTTTCCTGTAACCAAACTTGGTTTTTATGAAAGAAAGCCCAATAGGCTGAGACTTCTAAATCTGATTTCTGGGAAATTAGCTTTTAATAGGAAAGTTACTATCACACACCTGAGAGCATCATTCTGGCTCCTAGCCTGAGGAGGTAGTTTGGGAAACACTCAAGAGGGGATATATGATTCCTCAATGATACTCATTCCTTATGAGCATGAGAAGAGCATGATGACAGCCTCATGTAGATTTTTTCAGAACTTATATAACTATTACTTTTGTTTGCTTAGCACAGGAAGAAGAGAAGCCTTTTCATGGACTGTTGACCTAGAACCAGATGACTGAGTCCCTCTAATTCCCTGAAATACTTTGAAGAGGAGTTATATACGTCTCTGGGTGGAGACAGAGACCTCAGGCCCTTAAGTTCTGAGGTGAGTTTTGAAAGAGCAGATGGTGGATGGCTGTTCCCTGTCTCTGTTGAGTGAGGCACTAGACTTCCAGGAGCTCAATTCCACACCAGATTTTGCAGACAATTGAGCCCTGTGATGAGTAAGATGGTGGATAGTCTATTGGAACCAGCTGAAAAGTGGATCCAAGGTAGTCAGTAGAGAATGTTTTGATTTGTCCATCTGTTATGCTGAATTTGGAAGCAAACTTGGAGGGGTGAATGTTCTATAGAAACTGCTTTAAGTTTGAGTCCACTCTTCCCTTGGACCAACATGGTATAGGGGAGAATGTACCCTAGTTGTTAGAGGCAAATACTTATACTTTTATTCATGCTTGATCATCCCAGTAGCTATGCCTTTGTAAAGTTAATTGATATGAATTGTTTAAGTGACACTGGAGTGATATCAATGATAAAAGGCAGATAATAACTGTAATTTGTGATTGATCTTGTGGAGGATATATTTGAATGGGGACTTGTCATTGACATGACAACTCAGCAGCATCTTGTCTTGTGAGACTCAATATGTCAGAGGGGATGAGATGGGATAAGGTTCCCCAGAGCTTATATGAGCTAACCATGCATATGTAATGTAATAGGGGTGAACTGGCCAGTGGGAGAGGGCTGTCCTTTGAACATGCACGGACATTCCTTACTTGCTTTCAGCTCAAGAGACCATGTAGAAATTTAGTGAGGAATGATTGTCTGGTTATGAGGAGTTGTCTTCTGGATTAGCTCCTCACCAAGCATGGATCCGCCCATGGATTAGCCATCAGTCTATCTCCTCACTGACCATAGCCTCCTACAAGTTTGGCTAGGTGGTATATTGAAATTTCTGCAGTGACCCTCCCTGTTTCCAATCTGGCTTGTTTCCAGGTGGTGATAGTTAGTCCATTGAGGGAGGCCATAGTCTGCTGCATGTCCTTTTGATCCCATCCCCTATCTGTTAGCTAGAACTTGCCACATATGTGCCTCTGGTTCCATTCCCTTTCTTTTCTAATCTTATTTCCCTAGACTTCAGCAATGGGGAAGATCTTAGACCCAATGGCCAGTCATCTTTTGGTGGCATGTACCTATCAGATTTGTCTGCTTCTATTACAAAAGATGCCTTAAGAAAAGCATCATCCATCTTGTATTCCAGGCTGGTTCTCTTCTTAGGCTAGCCTACCAAGATGTTTTCAATCTTGACTTTAAAAAATGTTTTTAATTTTCTGTTCTTCAGTTTTGCCTTATTAACCACAGGGCAAAAACCCAAACAAAGAATTTTCCTTTTAACAGGTGGGTTGGTTATTAGAGTGGCTCCTCACCAGGTGGTTCCTCCAAGGAAGCTCAATCCTATGGACTCACTGGTGCAATAGGAAGCTGCATCCTCCACTACTTCCAGCCACCAGTTAGGCTAGGTGTTACAATTCTCTTTCTGCTGTGATGTGATAGGGCGCTTTTCCAATGGAATATTATTGTTCTTTTTCAGAAAGGGCAGAGATCTTTAGTCAAAGATTGGCAGAAAGGTGGGGTATTATCAGGTTCTGTTCATAGCACCCCAGGCCTGCCTCTTTCCTGTTACCTCCATCATCCCTGTCTCATTGCTTACATTTAGAAGGAAGTCCCTTAGTGATGTATCTGCTCTCTTTCTGATTCCATTGCCTTCCTTGGCTGCTGGAATTATTCAGCCCTCCTGCATTTCTGTTGTTCAGGATGTTCAAGAGGCAAATAATCTTTTCATTTTTCTTTTCTTTCTAAGAATATTTCAAATGCCTCTTTTAAAAAAATCAAGCAACTTTCTTCATTTTTATTTATGGGTAAGTTGGGATCTGTAGAGTAGGTGACTCCTAGCTGCATCCTGAGCTCCACTGCTCTTAAGAATACCTTATTCCATTCCTTCCTCTATTTTCTGGTCAGGTCCAGGATTGTCTTGAATTTCCTTTCCTTTGTATGTGAAGTTCTTTCTCTGTGTCAGTTGCACAAATATTTTCTCAGTTGAGTTATTCCATTTAATCACTATGTGTTTTTGAGTGTGCAGCCTTGATGGTTCTCTGAAGGAAATGTCAAATTTTTTCAATTTGTGTTGAATTGTCTCTGGGCAGAGGTTCTGGGGTGTCTTCTATTATCCTCATCTATTACTTCTTGCGTTATCGTTGTTAAGGTTTTTTGACCTGTTGTGTTCTTCTGGAAGACCTATCACCCTTAGGTTGTCTCTATGCATCCTGTCTTTCAGTTGGCCATGTTTTCCTTGCATAATGAACAGGTTTTCTTTGAATTTTATTGGTTTTTGCTTTTCTTCTTCTGGATTGTCCTTCACTTCTGTATATTTGTATTTCTAATCCATTGTCCTCTCTTTTGTTTCTTTGGTGAAATTCCACATTGTACATTCAGATTTTTCTATTCTGCCCATTATTTTTGCTTTGCAAGTCTGCCCTCATAATACTCATATTTCCTCTGAACCACTCAGGAACTACATATGGTGGTTCCATCTTCCCATTACAGTCCACAGGTTCCTCTAGCTTATCAAGTGTGTCATTTTCCTTTCCTTTGCTGTATTTCTTCATAGATGACTGAACTCATTTACTCGACCTTAGTTCCTTCTGCTGTTAATGTTTTCCTTGTTGATTTATCTGCCCATATTCCAGGTTCTTGAGTTTTCTTCTTCCAGAGATCTTTGTTAATTTCAGTTTTCTCCCCTGTCTGACTAACTTTCCCCTGATTCTGTCAAAAACCCAAGCAGTGTCTTGAGGGGCTGCTCACACATTAACTGGCAAACCTCAGCAGCCTGGAGACAGGGTTTCCATTGCACTGGAAACAGGGAGGGGTGAGGCTGGAGTGTGAGGGTGGGTTTTGTTGCAAGCCCATATGTTGGTCTTGGGTTAACTAGAACATCCTTGCTGTTGGTAGTGGGGAAAGGGTCCTGAGTGAGCTCAGGGTAGGTATCAGTTAAATTTTTCTACCTTCTTTTGCATTTTAGATGTCGTAGACCATACAAACAGCTGACATTGCTTTATTTTTGGTGCTTAATTCATATTTTGGAGGTGTCTGAGAGGACATCAGGGTCAGAGAGAATATCTAATTCTCCACACTTTCAGCACTGTATGCAGACCACAACTTAATACCTCAAATAGCCTAACCAGGGTAGTGGACATTTTTCCTTTTTAAATGAAACCTAACATTGTATGACACCAACATGATCAGCTGTGAATGACTTAGCTCTTCTCCACAATGTCATAATCCAAAACAACTCTGTAGGACTCATGATGAAAAATGTTATCAATCCCCAGAGAAAGAACTGAAGTGTCTGAATACAGATTAAAGCATACTTTTTTCTGTATTTCTCTTGAGTTTTTTGTCAATATATATATTTTTACAACATGACTATCATGGATATGTTTTGCATGACTACTCATGTATAAACTATATCTAATTGCTTGTCTTCTCAATTGGGGTGGGGGGATGGAGAGGGAGGAAAGAAGAGACTTTGGAACCCTAAACTTTAAAAATGAATGCTAAAAATAGTTTTTACATGTAAGTGGGGAAAAATAGAATACAAAATAAAAACTTCAAAAGTGAAAGTTGAAAACTATCTTTACATGTAATTGGAAAACACAAATTACCATTATTAAGTGGGGGATGGGAGGAGGGAAGATTGTAGGACACTGTTCCTAGCATCACAGCCTAACATTCCCTCACCTGCAAAGTGAGGGGCCCTCTAAGTTCCCTTTCAACCTAGTGTGCTACCTAGTGGGTGCTCCCATGTTAGTTAGGTTTTGAATTCCCTCTTCCTTCTCTGCCCTTCCCATAATATCTGGTATAGTCTGCTCAGTCTCCATATTCTCCAGACTGCTGTTTTCAGTCCAGGACACTAGAAAACCTTCCTTCCTCCATACTCTAAGGAGTGGCCTCAGCATAGCAATGAAAGCTACCCACTCTGTGCCAAAAACAAAGGAAGTACTAAAAATTAAAGGTAAAATTAATAAAACTGAGTATAAGAAAATCATTGCAATAATAAAACAAGGAGTTGGTATTATGAAAAAAATAAAATAGATAAACCATTGGTTAATGTGATTTTTAAAAAGAGAAGAAAATCAGATTACTAGTATCAAAAATGAAAAGTGTGAATATGCCACTAGAGATGAAAATAAAGCAAATATAAGGAGCTATTTTACCCAATTATATGCCAATAAATTTAAAAACTAAACCAAAATCGAAGAATATTTGCACAAATACAAACTTTCCAGATCAGCAGATGAGGAAATAGAATATCTAAATATGCCTATTTTAGAAAAAGATTGACATAAATGAGCTTCCTAAGAAAAAAACAAGAGAGGGATTTACAAGTGAATTGTATCAAAAATTTAAAGCCCAACTAATTCCAATATTAAATAAATTATTTGAAATAATAGGCAAAGAAGGGGTCCTAACAAACTCCTTTTACAAAACAAATATGATACTGACACTTAAACCAGGATAAGTAAAAACAGAGAAAGAAAATTATAGATCAATTTCATTAATGAATAAGGATGCAAAAATCCCAAATACAATTCTAGCTAAAAGACTACAATACATTACACAGATTATACATTTTATTCAGGTAGGATTCATACCAAGAATGCAGTGATGGATTAACATAAGGAAAACTATTAATATAATTGATTATATGAATAATAAAAGTAACAAAAATCATATACTATGAATAGATACAGAAAAGCCTTCAATAAAGTATCAGAAATCAATCAGAAATGCATCTGAAACTACACAGCCAGCCTGGTAGTGAAATTAGGAAGGCCACTGTGAATAAGTAAGGGAGAATAAGGAGAAGGTTGTTTATTTCTATCCTCCAATCCAGATCACGGCAAAGGCAGTAACTGTAGGAGAAGACTGGGCAAGCAACACTAGGCTGAAGCCACAGGGGCTAGTGCTGCTGATGGTCAGTCATTTTCAGTCATGTCTGGCTCTTCATGACCCCATCTGGGATTTTCTTGGCAAAGATACTGGAGGGGTTTGCCATTTCCCTTCCCAGCTGATTTTACAGATGAGGAACTGAAGGAAACAGGGTTCAGTAACTTAGTCAGGGTCAAACAGCTAGTTAGGGTCTGAGGCTGGATTTGCCACCCAGCTGCTCCTTTCCTTTGCCAGTACCTACTCTCAAGGTTTTCTCTGGATTCATTGCTCAAAGGTTGTCTATCTCCCCAGTGGGGAACTAGACTCTCAGGGATTCCATTCCATCTTCATCCCAGATTCCTGAGGAACAAAATTCCTTGAAGGTATCCTGGGGAGGCATCAGTTTCAGGAGAGAGCAGACCAATTCCTCTAAAGAGGCCCAGACATTTTGGACTGTCCAAAGTACTGATGGAGACTGATTCAAGGTAGGAAGTCATTGGGTTCAGTAGATGTTGGCAGTACAGAGAGGCAGTGTAAACACTGACAGTCAATTGCCTTCATGTCCTTAAAAGCAGTTTAGGATTCATGCAGACAACCACAAAAGAGATTTTCAAATCCATTTTTCTGGAATGGCCAAGTTGGCTCAGGAAGCAGCTGGTTTCCAGGCTTACGTCCTCTAGATCCCTCAGTCTGGTGTTTGTGGGAATAAGCAGGTCAGGGTCACTGAAGGAAGGACAGAGGTGGTCATGACTATTGGTGATTCTGATAATTCTTCCTCAGGATTGTCTATGATAACTGGATGGAATCAGCTTCTAATTCGAGAGAGCCTGGAGATGAGCAGAGAAGGCTAGAAAGAGGAGAGTCAGGCATTAAACAGAAGTTTAATTTCAAAGTGATAGAACAACCTGAAAGCAATTACACATGGCCTGGGTTCCCCACAGCTTATAGGAGGGATGCACTTTGGGGTGGCCAAATCTCATTGGTTGTGCAGTGAACTATAGCCCTGACCACGTGGTTACAATCACACTGTAATAATAACAACGTGACAAGTTTGATTCAGAGAGGGGCTTCATGACCACAACTCATCCAAACTCAGAGAACACCTGCTGCTGGTCAAAGCAATACAGTATTTCTATTATTTTGCCAGACAGTGAGATCACCCAGAGGGTGAGCACAAGGGATTGTTGCTATGTATGACAAACTCAGAGCACAAAAACTGGGTTCCTTTTCATCTCATGACATCTGTGTGCTTTAGAAGCGAATAAGATGCCAAAATCCCCACCTAGAGAAAACAGAGAGATGACGATGAATTGAGAAAGTGAGATGTATAGAGCAAAACAGACAGAACAGAGAGAAACATAAGGAAGGGGAAAAGAGGAGGAGGTGGGATGTGGGGGAGGGAGCTGAGGCACTGCTTACCTTAGCCCTTCCTGTCTCATGATTGGCCTTGGCTATGAATGAAAAGAAAAGTTGTCAAACTGAAGCATTGTTACATTGAAGCATTTCTAGAGTGCTAGAGATACTGTTGCTGTTTCACCTCTTTAACAAGACAGAACAAAGCAGAAACTAAAAAGTATCACTCAATTTCATACAATTAAAAAAAAAAAGGTTCAACATTGCGACATCCTCAGCTCATTTATGTAATCGAAGAAAAAGGTGGCCAGACTCTTTCCCTGGGTGTACCTTACCTACCTTCCAGCCACATAGTGCCTGCTGGGTCTGCAGCACACCTCCACTCCAGAGCCCTGACTCCTCACCTTTCTTAGCTAACCATCTTCATCTTCTACTAAAGACATTAGATTTGGCCTGAAAGATTTCAACTTGAATTCTGCTGCTACCACACAGAATCTGCCTACAGTGCAGTGGACTGAAGGCTAGATCCAGTCAAAGCAGAGGTCTGCCACCTGTGTGCCTTTAAGCGAGTTATTTAACTGGTGGGAGCATGGGGAGAAAGAGAAAGGCAGCCAAGACTGCTGAAAAGAGGCCAGATTGGAAGCTGGAGCAGCACTGTAGTTCTGAGTCTGCTCCCTTTCCCTTTGTGTGACTCCATACACGCTGTTTCACCTTTCTAGGTCCCCATTGCCTCAACTTGAAAGTCAGAAGACTTTGTCAGATGACCTAGAAGATCCCGTCCTGCTCTAAATCTGTGATATTATGAAATTTCAAGCTTTGCTTTCCCATTTACAACACCCCACAAACAGCCTGTCTCTGACTAAGGGTACCACAGAAGAATCCAGTTTGGACAACCCCAGATCAAGGAAAAAGAAGATACTTTAGTAAATCTAGAGGATACTCCAAAGAGACAGGAATGCTGATAACTAAGTGAAATAGTTAGGGGTGGATCTCAGAAGTCAGTGTAGATTTTAGAGTCTCTTAGTGACTTTCTTTACCCCTGTTTCTTTTATGGTATCTTTGTTTCCCATCAAGCTAGATTTTTTGAGTGATAAATTTTCGTATTTTCTATTTATTAGATTTGTAAAGCACTGTCTCTAAGCTCTCCACTGCAGTATCTGTGGGGTAAAAGGACTCTCCTGTTGTGTTAATGAATCTCACAATTATAGGTATGTGTGTGTCTGGGGATTCTCTAGACCAGGGAAAAATCCAAGGTCTGGGGAAGGACAGGGTCAGGATCTTAGCCTAGAAGAGAGTCCATTATATAAGAAACCAAGGGCAATCACGTACCTGGTTTCTTGTGTCACTTCTAGTAATACAAGGAAACAACCACAATCACAGCAATCACAGCCACCAGGAAAAATGTTATTATAAGCACTTTTGCAGTGCTCAGCTGCTGTCCTGATCTTGGGAGAAAGACAGATCTGAAATATACAGAATTTCTTCTTCCCTACCTCTACCCTCTCCTTACCCTCCAGTCTTGGTAAATCAGTCATGCCTCAGGCTTCCCCTTTGCTCCTCCCTTATCTTCATTAGCCAAACCCAATCTTAGGCTATTTCCTGACTTCTTTTAGTCTCAGCTGCAAGTCCACCTTCCACAAGAAGCTGTTCCCCACCCCACTTAATTCTATTACCTTCCCTATGAGATGAGCTCCAATTGATCCTAAATATACATAGTTGCTTGGATGTAATCTCCCCCTTCAGATTGTAAACTCCTTAAAGTCACAGACTTACTTTTTCTCTTTGTATCTAGAGAACTAAATATAGTATGGGGCCTGACACTTAATCAATGCTTGTATATTTTTGGTTGACTTGATTCAGGCTCCTTCACTCTAGTGATGGAGGCCTTCACACATAATCTGGCAGATGGGGCCCAAGAGCCAGAAGAAAAGGACAGTCCTCAGGCCTCTCTTCCAGGGAGGGGCCATGTGTGCAGCTTACACAGTCTCTGCCTGGATACAGAACTATCCTGAAGGAGATGGCCTGGGAGATGATAGTGGAGAGGTTGTGGGGTTCTAAGAGGACTTTATAAATTTTGTATGTATAAATTTCCCCTACTTATTGGGTTCCGTTTATATTCTGGGTCAGCTGAAGAGTTATTGAAAAGCTGTCTACGTAAAGCTCATCATTTAGGAGCTGTGGTCTCCAAAGGAGGTCAGCATACAGAAACTGGGTATCTGGCTAGGGCTGCTAGGACCCTCACCTATCTGACCTGGTCTCCACATAGTGAGACTGCCATGACTCCCCAAAGCTCTTTGCCTTGAATGGAATTACTAAGAGTGTTGGTATGGCATAATGTGAAGAGGGGGCTTGGAATAAGTAAGACCCACATGCAGGTCCTGCTGCTGTGTTAACAGAGACATCACATCTCTCTGAGTCTCAATTTATTCCCTCTAAAATGATAACAAAGCAATAATAATGCCTGTGGGTGGGGGTTTTTGGGGGAGATCAAACGAATACTGCATACACCTAGAAATACTATCTAAATGTCAATTATTCCTGTTTTCTCTTTCTAGCATTTCCTTGTCCACCCCAGAAGAACCACATAAGCTCAGGGCTAGGTGTCTGTCTCTTCCCCTCAAATGCCTTGACCAAATCTCCTTACCCTGGACAGTGATAACCATGATTGCAGACACATAGCTATCATTCCCTATTTTCCCTTGACAGTAGTAGGATCCACTGTGAGTAGGGTCCACTGGAGAGACAATATAGTTGAAAGTCTGATTGTCCAAATTTAAGGTTTTGTTATTGTGGTAGTATATGACTTTGTGCAGCGGTTGGCTCCTCCTACTGTGGCACCTCAGAATCATCGTGTCACCTTCCATGAATTCTAATCTCTCAGCTTGGAGTAGCAGCCAATCTGAAGGACAAACACAGAGGCCATTGGTTCAGGACATTTCCACTTGTCCTAGATCCTTGCTCCATCTAAGATTTCCTGCCATCTCTAAAGACAAAGAAAAGCAGACCTTGACTCTGAACCTGAGGACCTGGTCTGAGGGACATGCAGAATGCCACTTTCTAGCATGTGCCCACATATTGCTGTTGCTGTTTTGTCCATTGTTTTTAAAGAGGCCCCATGACATCACAGGATGATGTCTTGACTCCGGGGTGAATTGGATTTAAAAGAGGCAGAGCTGCACAGAGTTGTCAGCCTCAGTCTCTCTTCCAAAGTCATCAAAGTCCAGTGGCAAGACAGAAGTTAAGCTGACTGGCAATTGGCCAGGATGATGGGGAGGACTCTGGGATCTTCAGTCTCTGACCAAGCCCTAAGCACTCCACAGTGCCACCTCTCTTCCTATAAAATGCAGCTCAGGCATGAAGCCTTTCTTGCTCCTTGCAACTGGAAGGTGTCTTCCCTCCAAAATGCCTTCCCTGGAGCTGTAGGTATTAATTTTATATGTATGCTCTATATATGTTATATGTCTACAGATGTGTACCTATATGAATATACATATGTGTCTACATATACATACATGTGCATATACATATGTGTGTACAATACTTTTTATCTTCTCCTTTAGAATGTAAACTTTTTGTGGCAAGGGATTGTTTTCATTCCCTATACTTGTATTTTCAGTGCTTATTAGTAGGCCTTTAATAAAGGCTTATTGATTGATTAAATGTACATCTCTAGTCCCCTGGTCATTCAGGGAGGAGAGATCTGGAAATTTCCCAACAGAAATGAGCAGTAAGGATAGAAAGAGCCAGTGAAAGCAACCTAGAATAAGACAAGCAGAACTCACACCTCAGTAAGGGTAATGGTGAAAAGGACAATTGAACTAAACTGCAGTATTCTTAAAGACTGTCCCACCCATAGCTCCTGACATAATAGTTCAGCCAGGATAGGTCTGTTTCTAAGCTGTATTATAAATTCCCACCCCCAACTTACCCAGGGTTCCTTATCTTTCACTCACCACTAGACACCTGTAGCTTTACAGGGCTGCTGAGGGCTGTGTGTTGTGTCCGACACTGGTATTCTCCACTGTCCTGTACTCTCACACCTGGGATGAAGTAGGAGTCCTGGTAGTTGGGGAAAAGTAACCCATTGTGGAACCATTCAATGATTTCCTGTCCAGGGGTCTGGAACCCTTCACAAGTCAAAGTCACATTGTCCTCTTGGAGCACATTGAACCATGGGGGCTCCAGGGTCACTATTGCCTTTGAGGTACCTGATGGTTAGAGGAGAAGGCAATGAAGAAAAGGAGTCCCCAAGGAGGCATCAGATCGCAGATATGAGGGGAGGACCCCAGAGACAGGCACAGAGAACAGAATGGAACATGGTTAGATAAGGGCTGAGGAGGAGACAAAAGGTCAGAGCTGAGTCAAGTGCTGGTGCCAGTTTTCTCAGACATTGATACCATACTGAGACATTAGACCACAGAGCCTTTTTTAGAAGTGTGGACAGCTCCCTAGGGATTCCCTTGGTCCCATCTGACTGGTAAAAAACTAACAAACAAATACAAGAACAACAAACCACAACCACAAAACCCCAAGAACTCTCATCTTCTTCTCAGAGGGAACCCATCTCAGGGAAAGGCACAGTGAATGATAAGGAAGTTGAATCTCCAAAAGTTCTGGGGTTAGTTTTGTTCTGTGAGGAGAGGGATCTATTTACTGAGGAAATACTCTTCCTGAAGAAAGAGGGAGAGTCACATTTGCCTCCATTCCAAGGCCAAGCACCCCAGCCCCTACTACCTGCTAGTCTCATCAAAGGATCTGAGTCTCTGCCCCCAATCTCTCCTCATCCAATGCACCCAAATGACATACTAGAGATCCAAGATCTAAGCACAACAGATACACACACATGTACAAAGCACAGTACATATACTCAACATGGTGTAGACAGCAGCTCCCACACACTGTGAGCTCCTTATGACAGGGGATTGTGTTTGCCTTTCTTTGTATCCCCAACTATCACTTTGTGACCCATCAGAGACACTTAATAAATTCTTATTGGCTTGATTTGACATGGCCAACACAGCACATACATAGACATTTAGAGATCAATTTGGGCAGGAGAAAGATGCTAGCTTTGGATTCAAAGATCTTGGATTCAAATTCTAGTTTAGCCTCTTACCAGTTGTGTACGTTGTGTTTAGCCCAACTTACCAGTTGAGCTACTCAGTTAACCTTTCTTGGACTCAGTTTCCTCACCTGTAAAATGAAGGAGTTGGAGTAGATGACCCTTCCCTCTGATCTCTGACCCATTAATTATGTTGGCAACCTCAGAGCAACCACAGATATAAGGGGAGATGCCATGGGGAGTGAGGATGGAGAAAAAGCACTTATTAAGTGCCTACTGTGTGGTAGGTACTGTACCAACACACATTCTCTCACTTGATCCTAAATCTTAACATTGAAAGCTGAAATGAACCATAAAGATTTCCTAGTGAATCTGACTGGCTCATTTTACAGATGAGAAAACTGAAAGTTAGAGGAATGAAATAATGATGTCAATGTGTATTAAATAGCAGACCTTTCTTTCCATGGAAACAAAAACAAGTCCAGGGATACAGAAGAAATGGGCATCCATGTAAGTACTACTCAAACCCAGAAGGGCAGTTAGATGGGACAGTAGATGTAGAGCTCCAGGACTGAAGTCAGGAAGACCTGAGTTCAAATCTGTCCTCAGACACTTACTACCTGTGTGATCCTGGGCAGGCCCAATATCCCAGTTTGTCTCAGTTTCCACATTTATAAAATGATCCAGAGAAGGAAATGCCAACTATTCCAGTATCTTTGCCAAGAAAAGCCCAAATAGCATCATAAAGAGTCAAACAGGACTAAACAAAAACAATCCACTCAAACACAGAGAAACATGGGGACACACCTGAGCAGAGAAGTCATTTTTGAAGGGGATATGCTTCCAGTGACTTTGTGACTTAAAACCAAATTCCCAATCACCTCAGTTCCCCTGGAGAGGCAAACATGACTGAACCACCTAAAAATAGACTCCTGAGGAAGAAGATTCAATCTCTAGCAGTAGGAAGGAGTGAGTGGAAGATACTAAGAGAAGAGAGTTATCTCAGTGACAGCTGTTGCAGTACTGGCCCTAAAGTCTCACTCTGTCCTTAATCAGGTGGCTTCAAGGCCACAGTCAGGATAGGCACTACTGGACTGGATGTAGTGATATGTCCTATACTGCATTGATATGGATATTCAGGAAGTGAAGGGACTGTTTAAAAAAAAATAAGAGGTCAAAACTGAATGCAGAACTTACCATTACTCCTGATGGCTGGAGCTGGAAGAGATCAGAAAGCAGGTATTAGACCAGTTCAAGGAATCCAGGGGCTGGGCAGCTCCAGCGTGGGCCAGGTTGTGAACCAGAGGAGCCAGTTGTGCAGACTTTCCCCAAATTTTCTCAGAGCTGTCTGGAATCAGAGGGATCCCAGGGGCACTGGAAGTCCCTTCCCCTCAAACAAATAAGAAAATAACCTACTGGCTGCTCAGTGACATCTGAAATGCCACCATTGGAAACCTTCCTGTAGTTCAATGTTTTGCCCCCTTCCAAAATGAAAACATCTTTACACCTCAGTGTCAGTGAGTTTATTGAACTAAATCCTGTCTTAAGAGTAGGATTTACTCTAAGAGTGCTCATGGGCAGGGAGAAAGATAGAGAAAGGAGAGTCTCTAGGGGACTGGCTATATCTGACAGTGATTTTTCTTCTTTTTTGTTTTTTATTATTTTTATTATTTGTTTATTTTTAACATTCTTTCTTTCTTTCTTTAGAAGTTTGAGTTCCAAATTCTCTCCCTCCTTTCCATCTCTTACATACACACTGAGAAGGCAAAAAATGTGATTTCAATTATACATGTGAAATCATGCAAAAATATTTCCATATTACTGGCTATGCTTCTTAAGAACTAGGAATGGCTATGGGGGCTGCGTATTTAATTCAGGATTGGTGTGTAGTCACTATTTGCCCAGACGGAGTGGTGGATAGAGCACTGGGCCTCAGCAAGAAGACCTGAGCTCAGAACTAGACCTCAGACATTTAAGTAGCTGTGTGATCCTGGGTAAGTCTCTTAACACTGTCTGCCTCAGTTTACTCATCTGTAAGATGAGAACAATAACAACACCTACATCACAGGGTTGTTTCGAAGACCAAATGAGATAATCCATGCAAAGCCCTTTACAACCCTTAAAGAACCATTTAACGTTAGCTCTTATTATTAGTACAAAGGCAAAACTGGATCCTTGCCTGAATGGAGGCACAAGGTCAGGGGTGTTCTGATGTTCAGAGACTGTACAGAGGTGAGGTGCAGGAAAATCAGAACTTTCTTCCCATGTAGACAGAAAGACAGATCTATGGGGAAAGCATCTCTTCAGTAATGGATTGCAAATGGAAGAACTGCAGACCTTGCAGTGTCTTGGACAGAGGAGCTGGTCTGAAAGTCAGGAGACATGACCAGGTCTTCTTGGGCTCTACCGTTCTATTCTAGCCTTTGCTCATTCTCATTTTCACAACCAAGCTCTGCCCAGGATCAGGTCTGGGGATATCTCTACTTCAGTGCTAATGGTGAAATACGTCCAGGGTTCATGGAATCCCTAGGGCACTGAGGTAAACAAAAAGGTGCCTGGACTTGATAGAGCTATGAACATCCAGGAATCTGTCCAGACACAAGCATGACATTTGGGGAAGTGGAGAGGAGTGTCTGCCATGACCCACTGTGGGTAGATCTAGAGGCTCTAGAATGTGTTTGACCTTGGTGGAGTACGGGATGCACACACAGTATATCTCATCTCAACTTAAAATTGGATCTGGAGATGATTCTCCCAAAAAAGATGAAAGAAGAAGAATTTGCACCAAAATCAGAGCAATGGTCTGGCTTTGCAGTCAAATGATGACGCTGCTGCCTTTGAGACCTTGGGCAAATCATTTACCTTCTTTGGCTTTGGGTTGTTTTGTTTTTTTTTATCTAAAAATTGGGGTCAGAAAGGGGAAGTGTTCAAGCACCCCCTAAAGTTTCTTCCAACTATAAATCTTTGATCCAGGGCCCCAGCTCAGTGCTTAAACTACACTAACATGTAATGGGGACAGCCTGTGTACCCGTTCATCATCACCACCACCCTCCATTCCAGACAGCATCTATATATATGAAGGAAGCAAATACCAATCTCTTAACTCTTCAAGCCTCACAACCTGCTCTTTCTGAATTACTGAAATTGGGATTTTCCCTTTTCCCTGGTTTCGTGGATAAACACTTCCCTTCCCTCAGTGAAGAAAGCCAGTTTTAGACACAAGAGAAGGGGAAAACACAAGCAAACTTTCATGACTTGAGCCACAGAGGGAGAAGCATCCTCATCCACCTCTTGACTGAAGCCCTTTGATTAAAATAGAAACATCCTAAAGAAGTCTGCCTACCACTGAGTTGCTATGAGCCATTTATACCATAGAGAGGGGCAGATTCTCAAAGGAAGGCCAAAATAGGAGGGAGAAAGTAAATGTATCAGGGGCCTGGTGGGGAGAGGACACCCAGAGAAGAGTTTTCTGTAAGAATCAGCATTGTTGACTACTTTCACATCTGTCCTCTGTCCTAAGATCCTTAAGGAACTGGTCATGTTTAGCCCCTTCCCACTCCCACTTTCCTCCTTCTTTCCATCTTCTCCATTTGTGCTTTCCTTCCTTGTTGGGCCCCCAAACAATGCCTGAGCTAGAATTTGCCTTTGTCTTTGCCCATTTTCTGCTGCATTAAGCTCAGACTCACCTAGACACAAGAGTGTTACCCACAGCAGCACAGAGCTGGTGGTGGTGACAGCCTGGGGCATCCACAGTCTCCCCATGGCAGGCAGGGGATGTCAGAAATGGATTCCAAATGGCCCAAAGATTCAGAAAATTGCAGCACACACCTGTCCCAACAACCCCAGCACAGTCCACTTAAGAGGACATAAAACTCTTCCAAAAGATGGACTGAGCATTAGGCTTCTACCTCAGTCTCCTCCCCTCCTCCTCTTTCACTGACCCTCCTCCCACTGAAGTTCCCCTTCCTTGTGCTCCTTCCCTCTTTGCCAGTAGAATGCAGGGTTTCCTAGCCAAGGACCCACAGCTGGAACCAACTGATTACTCAACTGTAACTTCAGAGAACTCTATTAGATAGCAGGCAAACTACTTCACCCTAGCCTCAGTGGAACCCAAGATGTAAGTTGCACTGGATGTAGAAGTGTGTGTGTGTGTGTGTGTGTGTGCGCGTGTGTATGCATGTATGTGTGTATCATATATATGTATATACAAAAGAGACAAAATTTAAAGTTGTCAACCTCAAAGTTCTATATAAATGCCAGCTGTTGGTTACTCAGGACCCTACCCCAGAGTCTAGTTCTACTTTACAGAGAGAATGGAGAAGCATGAAAATACTCTTCCCCAGAGACCCCTGATGTGCCATAATCATAACACATTTACATGACACTTTTCTTATAAACATCCTGTGACATATGGTGCATGTATTATTCCAAATTATTCCATTTGCATGACATATTCCATATATCACCCACTATTCCAAGGGTGAAGAAGCAGGAGCTCAGATAATCTGAGTGACTTGCTCATGGTCATAGATCTATGATGCTTCAGAACCTTCATTCTCTCTGTCCATTGCACCACTGGATCTGAGTTCTTGGGGCTAGAAATAGTGACCTGAGGGTGCTCATAATTATAGGTTATATATGATGATGATAGTACAAAATGCTGCAGGGAAAGTCAGGAGTGGGTAGGATGGGAAGCTCTTTAAAATAGATGGGTGGGTTGGTGCTTGCTTTCAGTACTCCATGCTGGGGAACAGGGTGTCTGTGTGCTGAGAGTGGAGATTCAGCTTGAGTTCTGAGTTGCAGTAGGGTTAAAGCCAAGTGTGTGTCTGCAGTGTCTCTCTGGGAGTGGAGGGTCATCAGGCTACCTAAGAAGGATGAATGAGCACATGTCAGGAAAAGAGAGAAAGCTTAAGCTCCCAGTGTCCTTGTTATTGGGATTGGGCCAATTGGGAGGAGATAGAATCTCAAAAAAAAGTCTCAAAAAATAGTAAGAAGAAAACAAAAGGAATGGCATTCTAAAGACAGAGAGATATAATTTTGGGGAGCAGGAAACACATGAGTTTTCTGAAGGAAAAAAAAACCTCAGATATACAGGCAACTTACCAACCAAGTTAGACTTGTAAAAGATGAATACAGAAGTTAGAGGCAAGGGCTAGTAAACTAGTGTCCAAGCTATTGGTCAATATGTCAGGCATTGTATTAGGAGATGGGGATACAGAGACAGAGCACACAAAAGCATGCCATGTGTGGTCCTATAAAATGGTTTGAAGATTACCAATGCTTAGAATCAGCTGAGGCAGGCATGAAAAGTTAAGAACAACAAAAAGGGAATATTCCAGGGTCTGTTGGGGTTTTTTTTAAGCTATACTAGGGGACATAGAGAAATGGTGTGGTGTATTGTAGTGGTGCTAAACTCGGGTAGAAAAAGAGGAGCCACTAAACCATACACAAAGATCCCTGCTGGCCATGTAATGCAACATTATCTATATTTTTTTTCTTTTATAAATTTTTCTAATTATATTTTAATCTGATTGGGGTAGGTTCCCCTCAGTAGTGTTGTGGATTGAAGGTGGCCCACAAGTCTTGTGTCCTGACCCTTCTGGTGTAGTGGCTAGAAAAGTGGCCTCAGAGACAGAAAGACGGGTTCTAGTTCTCTCTCTGACAAAACAGTTGAGAACCTGAGCAAGTTTCTTAAACTCTCAATGTTCTAGACCTCTTTCTAAAACTATAAATTGTAGAGAAGGTACTAACCTGTACTGGTAAAAAGAATTTCTTCATTTTGCTGTTCTTTTCTTAGTGAACTCACTACATAAAGAGAGAATGAATGTGGAGCCAAGATGGTGGAGTGGCAAGTACAGAAAGCACTCCCTCCCCACCCCCAATTCTAACTCCTCCAACCAGATCTAGAAAGTCTGACAAATTGAATCCTACTCAGGAAATCCAAGAAAAAGCAGTGAGTCATTAGTTCAGCCTAGTTTGGCATAGGGAGACAGACAGAGTAATCTACTGACACTGAGAATGGAGTCTGGCCAAGAATCGAGCAGTCCAGAGCCCAAGGATTGTACCCAAAAACTAGATGAGTACTTAAACTCATACCAGAGCAAGTCTCAACTGGCAGCTTTGTTGATCACAGACCCAGGGCAGAGAGGTGAGGGGGCCTGCACCTGGGTATAACAATTCAGGGTGGAAAAGAAATTGTAAGCTCTGGGCTGTGTGCTTAGCAAATTTGGAAGCAAGTACAAACTGTGTGGTTTTGACCTCAAGAGTGAAGTGGGCTCTCACTTCTGTCTTCTAACCTCATTTGAAGCCTGCAGAGAAAGGACAAAGGCAGGAACATGAGACCAAAAGAAAGCCTATAGTTCTGTCAAACTCTAACCAGTAGAGTTTTCCAGGTGGCTGATAGAGTTTGAGTAAGGCAGCAGTCTACTGTTGCTCAGATCCAAACCAAGGGCAAGAATATGTAAGGCTCAGACCAAGGGAACAGTAAATCAGACTTTTCCCTGGATCATACCTCTTTGGGAACAGGCAAACTTGCAGGTCCCGAGCCTGAACTTTCCCTGAAAGCCTCAAATAACACCACAGTTAATAAACCAATAAACCATCATCAAGACCAACCTAGATCTTTCCTGTAGAAGTGTAAAGAGCATGACCTTTCTGAAATCAGAAAGTAGGCTGGAAGAATGAGCTAACAAAATAAAAAAAAACAACTCCACCATAAAAAGCAGAAAAAACACAGAACTGCGAAGAGAATGACTCCCAAACAAGCATAAGCAAGGCCTCAAAGAAAAATACAGCTTGGGCATAAATTCAGCTAGAATCCCCAGAAAGGATGAAGCAAGAGTCTCTTAAAAGAGTTTACAATTTTTTTTATAAATGTAATGAGAACACTGGAGGGAAAAATATAAAATTAATGAGAGTTATAAAAGAAGGAATTGGAAAAAGAATTAACAGCTTGATACAAGAGGCACAAAATCTTGCTAAACCAATGCATTCCCAGAAAATCAGAATGGAACACATAAAAGCCAATGACTCCATGAAGTAACAATAAATATTAAACAAAGTCAAAAGATTAAAAATAGAAGAAAATATAAAATATTTAATAGAAAAAAACAGCCAAACTTGCATGCAGACCAAGAAGAAAAGAAAGTTAAGAAGCATTTTACTACCTGAACATCATGACCAAAAAGAACTGAGTCATCATAATGAAATTAAAAAAAAAAATAGAACTGCCAAGATATCTTGGAACCTTAAGGTAAAGGGGAAATACAATCAAGTGGTTACCTTCTGAAAGAAATCTCAAAATGAAAGCTCCCAGGAACATAAGAGCCAAAATCCAGGGTATCCAGGTCAAAGAAAAAACAATGAAAGCCATCAGTATAGCCGTTATAATGAGGCACTAGGCTATATTCCAGTGAGGATCTTGGGATTACCTAAATCTCAGTCAAAGAAACTTAGCCATTTCTACATCACTGTCTGACAAAAGGGAGGATCTACATTTTCTCAGACCTGTCTGAGTAAACACAATGGGCAGGAATCTTCCCATTAGCCCAAACTTAGAATTTCTCTTACTGTCTGCTTAGATCTTAACCTGGGTAAGTCTTTGAGCAAGATTTCTCACACTGATTGGTTTCTGCGTGAGGAAATAGAAAAGGAGAATACTGTTGGTACCGATTCAATAATGACTTACTAAATACAAGAAAGAAATAATCATTTCTCTCAGGTTGGACTTAATGACCATTGAAATCCATTCAAACTCGGATTCTGTGCTTCCATGACTAAGATATGGGAAAAGCTAACAGTTTTCCTTAACAAATCTACCAAGAGCTTAAAGGTTTCAAAGAATAATTTTCCTAAAGAAACTAAAATGGAGATGATGTGAGAGATGCCAAGAATGTGCAAAGAAGAAGAGTTCCAAAGTAGAGTTTTCTCAACTGGCCTGTATGCGAAAGACAATTCTAGAATCCCATTTCTGCTACTTAATGTCTATTCTTGGATAAATTACTTCACTTTTCTCAGTTTCCTCATCTATAAAATGAAAGCATTGGACCTGGTGATGTCTAAGATCCCTTTCAGCTCTGAATCCTACCTAAATTCCAATCTTAGCAATGTAAGGGACCTTAGAGAATACCTGGTCCAACCCTGAGTCATACTTGATAAGGACATGGTTATCCAGCCAATGGCAGGAAACTCCTTACGGCCTAAAATAGTCAATTGCATTAGTTGAGGACTTGTTAGGTAGGGTTGACTTTTAATAACAGTAACAAACAATAATAAGTCAATAAACATTTATTAAATACCTACTATTTTCCAGGCCCTATGCTAAGCTCTAGGGATATGTATACTAAAAAGAAAGTCCTTACCAGGAAAAAACTCACACTCTAATGAGGGAAGACAACACACAAAAGGAAGCTCAAAGTCTTTGGTACTTTATCTTATTTTTCAGAGTTAACAGTTGGTATATAAACTTGGCAGTTCTTATTTATTTTTTCAGAATTTACACCGTTATAGGATGATTATTTTTCTTTTACTGTTAGAGAAATGCTTAAAATATGAAAGACTCATAAGCACAAATTAACAAATATTTAAAACATAGAATAGTAACTTCCCATACCTGTTACACTTTCCCAGAAGGTAGAGACAACTTTTTCAGATTTATATATTGATAAAGAAAAAAAAGAAGTTTAACATCACAGGGATACTTCCCTCCCTAGGGTTCTCCTTCTATAATGACATTGAACCATTAAAAGTTACCTTTAGAGTCCAGTCAGTTGTAAACCCTTCTGATTGTATTATCATTTAACCCATACCATCTTCAATTTAGTCATAAGATCAGGGCCTCAGCCTTTGAGCCTAAACAGTGTCCTACTGAAATTTCCCATTTAGAGATTAGGTAAGCTTGCTTCCAGGTATTCATAATGGAAAAGCCCTGCTTCCTGATTCAGAACATCCAGAATGTTTCCTTTTTGTTTACAGTGTGGTAAATTAAGGCTTTTCAGCTGGTTGCCAAGTGAGAACCCATTGTGAATACATGTTTCCACAGGACCAACTCAACTTCTTTCCACCTTGGCAACATTCAAGTGAGAAGGATGAATTCTGGGAAGGCTTTGGTTGGATTTGAGGCTTCAGGCCCTCTCTCACTCATAGCCACCAGGAAACTAGTGTGCATATGGCCTCCTCAGCTAGCTCTGTTTGGGATGGATTGTTCTGGATTCCTTCCTCTGGTACATTGTATTGTGATATTTTATAATATTCATATCATAGTTTACTGGAAGCCGGGTCAGGGGAGGGACAATTTATGGGCTCTAACCCAACAATGAATTAGGCTGAGAGCTGACACTGTGCCCTATTAGTCAGGAGTCACCATCCAATAGCATGGCACATTCAGAAATGAACTTGGTGGGGGAAAACTTTGGCTCAATTGTTTAATTTGAACCCACTCTTATGAGGGGCTGAGAGGAGATGGGGGGTTATCCCTGCAGGGAAGTGCTTTGCATTTATCTTCTTCCTATATCATCATAGTGAATACCTTTTTGTAAAAGCCAATTGGTGTTAATTGGGTATATTGATGAGGGAGCACTCATCACTGGATCAATCAATGATCTCTGGGAGATACTAACTGTAATGGAGAGAACACACTAGAGTGTGTTCAAGTGTTGAACTTGAGCTTATAGCTTCAGAGAAAACCCCACTGCCCCTCAGAAATACCCCCAGAACCCTGAGGATGAGATGTGTCTCATCCCTTTCCTAGGAACCCTCCTTCCTAGAGCTTATGTGAGCTGGAGAGTTAACTCCTGAGAATCTCTATAGAGTCCATAGAGAGATGAAGGGAGTTTGCCACCTAGTGGCTACAAGTAGTTGTAATTTCTCCAGCTCCAGCGCCCTAAGAGTTCTCAGGGCTTGGGGAGAGAGATTGCAGAGGCAAAATGCATTGACTCAGGGTAGCTATGTGGCCCTGAAACCTGTTTTCCCCTGGCAGAACCATCATTCTCTAGTGTCTGTTGGCTTTGTGCTCAGCATCATACTAGGTAGGCACTGCAGGGAAAATAAAATTGAGATGATTAGATCATAAACTTAGAACTGCCGGAGACCCTACAAAACACAGTAGACACCCAGTGTTCTCATTTTTCATAGGAAGAAGCAGAGTAAGAAAAATAAATCAACTTGACCAAGGTCATGTAGAGGAGGAGATGGGTTCCGGGTGATTTCCTTCCACTATTAGAGGCTACAAGAGCAGAGGTTAAAATGTCTTCCCCATTTTAGACATTAACCCTCAGGTCTAATTAGCTTTCTCTTCTCCTTCCCCCCATTCTAGAATGTGCTTACAAATGTTTACCAGTCAGAATTCTGGAAAAACATTATGCATTTCACACTTTTCAGTTCAATCTGTATTGCTAACATTTTTCTTCATCACTTTCTGAAGTCTAGACAATCAAGAAACTAAATCAAGCCTTTATTTGTAGCAATTTCTCAGGTATGGATGCTCATGCTCAAAATTTAACAATCAGCTCTCCTGAGACAGTATGAGCTGGCTCCAGCACACTCCTGTCCTGTCACAGAACTTGGGGACTTACCCATCCACCCCTTCCTCCAGTCTGTCCTCTCTTCTATCACCCACTCTTCTTCCATCCTCTCCCCTCTATTTTCCTGTAGGGCAAAATAGATTTCCATACCCCATTGCCTGTATGTTTTATTTAACATTTTATTTAAATGTTAAACAATTTTTAACATTCATTATTAAAGCTTTGAGTTCTATATTCTCTCTTTTCCTCTCTCCCCACTCACCCTCACTGAAAAAACAAGCAATTCAATATAGGTCATACATGTGTAACAATGCAAAGCACTTCCATAATAGTTAGATTGTAAAAGACTAACCACATTATCTTTTGTCCTATCATGTCCTTCATTTATTGCATTCCCTTCCTTGACCTGTCCTCTCACAATAGTGTTTGCTTCTGATTATCCCTTTCCCCAATTTGCTGTCCTCTCTATTATCTTCCCTCTCCTATCCCCTTCCCCCTTGCCTTCCTGCAGGGTAAAATAGATTTCCATATCCAAATGAGTGTGTGTTATTCCCTCCTTAAGCCAAATCCCATGAGAGGAAAGCTCAATTATTTTCTTTCGGCTACCCCCACTTCCCCTCCATTGTAAAAACTCTTTCTTGCCTCTTTTATGTGAGATGACTTGCTACATTCTACCTCTCCCTTTCACTTACTCCTAATACATTCCACTAAATAGCAAATTTTATTTTTAGGTATTCTTCCTTCATATTAAACTCACTCTATAAATATATTTTATATATATATATATATATATATATATATATATATATAATATATATGTCTATATATATATATTATATATAATGTGTATATACACACATATACCCATATATATATATATATATATATATACATACTTACACATATAATATACCCATACATACTTACCTATATATGTACACACACACATATTCCCTCTACCCTAATACTGAAAAAGATCTCATGAGTTACAAATAACATCTTTCCATTTAGGAATGTAAACAGTTCAAGTTTAATAAGTTCCTTAAGGCTTCTCTTTCCTGTTTACCTTTTCATGTTTCTCTTGATTCTTGTATTTGAAGGTCAAATTTTCTATTAAGTTTTGGTCTTTTCAATAAGAATGCTTGGAAGTTCTCTATTTCATTGCAATTCCATTTTCCCTGAGGTATTATGCTCAATTTTTCTGGTTAGATGATTCTTGGTTTTAATCCTATCTCCTTTGACCTCTGCAATATCACATTCCCAGCTCTTTAAACCCTTAGTGTAGATGCTGCTAAAACCTGTGTTATCCTGATTGTATTTCCACAATACTTGAATTACTTCTTTCTGGCTGCTTGTAATATTTTCTCCTTGACTTGGGAACTTTGGAATTTGGCTACAGTATTCCTAGGAATTTTCCCTTTGAGATCTATTTCAGGAGATGATAGGTGAATTCTTTCCATTTCTTTTTTATCCTCTGGTTCTAGAATATCAGGGCAAGTTTTCCTTGATAATTTCTTGAAAGATGGCTCTTTTTTATCATGGTGTGCAGGTAGAGCAATAATTTCTAAATGATATCTCCTTGATCTATTTTCCAGGTCATTTATTTTTTCAATGAGATATTTCACTTTGTCTTCTATTTTTTTCATTCTTTTAGTTTTGTTTTACAATTTCTTACTTTCTCATAAAGTCATTAGTTTCCATCTGCTCCATTCTAATTTTTAAAGAACGATTTTATTCAGTGAGCTTTTGAACCTCTTTTTCCGTTTGTCCAATTCTTATTAGAACATTCTTCTCCTCATTGACTTTTTGGACCTCTTTTGCCATTTATGTTAGTCTACTTTTAAATGTGTTATTTTCTTCAACATTTTTTTGCATCTCTTTTAGCAAGCTGTTGACTCACTTTTCATGATTTTCTTGATTGCTCTCATTTCTCCTCTCAACTTTTCCTCTACCTCTCTCCCTTGATTTTCAAAATCCTTTTTGAGCACTTCCATGGTCTGACACTATTGCATATTTTTTTGGAGGCTTTGGATGCAGAAGCCTTTACCACAAGGTCTTCCTCTGATAGTATGCTTTACTCTTCCTCATCTGAAAGGATGGAAGAAAATACATTTTAACCAAGAAAGTAACCTTCTATAGTCTTTTTTCCCCCTTTTGGGAGTTTTCCCAGTCAATTACTTGACTTTTCAGTCCTTTATCAAGTGGAGGGTATACTATCCTAAGCTTCAGAGGTTTTGTGCAACTGTTCTCTGAGATATCTCTAGGGACCTGTAAGTTCTCAGTTTCTTCAAGGTGGCACAATCAAAGGAGAGGAGTTTACTCCTTTCCTGGCCTGAGCTCAGGTCTGTGAGCAACCACAAGCACTCTTTTGTGCCCTGGAACTGTGAGTAGGATTCCCTCTCCACAGCTGCCACCAGGTCTGCCACACCAGCACCAGTATTCTTCCTCACTCCAGGACCACCACTCAGGACTGAGATCCAGATCAGCTGCTCAATTCCCTTAAGGTCTTTAGGCTAAGAGCTCCAAAAGTGAATGCTGCTGCCACCCTGGGACTGGGACAGGGGCTGGACCTTGCTCCCCACTCACTTAGGTGAAAGAACTTTCTCACTGACCTTTGAAGATGTCTTGGGCTTTGTGGGTTGAGAAATCTGGGAACTGTAGTAGCTACCTATGGTTCACACCCTGAAGCCTGCACCATTTCCTGTGCATGCAGTGTAGGCCAAGCTGTGCTCCACTCCTGGTCCTGTGAGATAGACCTTTCCTGTTGGCCTTCCAGGCTGTCTTGGGCTGGAAATCTATTTCACTCTGTCATTTTATGGCTTCTGCTGCTCTAGAATTTGTTTAGAGTCATTTTTTACAGGTATTTTATGGGCTATAGAGGGAGAACTAGAGGAGGTTTGTCCTTCTACTCCACTATCATGGCTCCACCCCAAACCCCAGGCCTTTTTCATATCAACTCCTTTGTAGACACATCTCTACTATGTTGTAGTTGTATCATTGATATGATCAGTTGATATGACAGTTGTACAGTTGTATTTCAAATACAATCTATGTTTATTCATATTAATCCCTATTAAATGTACACAAGGTTCAGCTGCCTCAAACTCCAAAATGGATTCCAGTTCCCAGGCCTCTTGGAAGTTCCTTCTCCCAAACTTTCAAAGCTCACAAGTCAAAATACTCTCTAATATTCCTTCCCCAAAGATCATGATATATACAACAGAGATCGATGAAAAATAGGGCCCTGTATTCTTATCTCACATGGTAAATAGCTGGGTAGAGAGAAAAAGGCCCAAAGCCCCATTCAGAGGCATAAAGTATGTTTGCTTTCAGACACAAGCAAGGAGAGATCATTGTGGTCAGTTAGTGCTTTTTGTATGTACCCACAGTTCCAACTTAGGAATTAATCAAACCCGTTAGCCTCATTAGGAAGTAAACCAACAAAAACATGCAACAAATACTTTAACAGCCTCTGCAATGGAGAGCCAAGTTCCTCTATTTCACATTATCAAGCACTTCCAGAATCAGCTTCAACTCCCAGTCTCCCCATGGAGCATTGAATCAGACAAAACAGGCTCTTCATGATCATAAGGGCTGGACTTCCACTGGCAGCCCCCCCGTCACCTGTAGAATCATAGAATATTAGTGTTAGAAGGAATCTCAGTGGAGAGCTAGTCAAACTCAAAGCTAAACCACAACCCATCTAACAAGTACTTATTCAGCCCTGACTTGAAGCCAGTGTTAAGATATTAGGAGATACCCTGTTTACCAGAGCTAAGGCCCAGCAAGCAAGTCATGCCCTGAGCTTGGTGTAACAACAATCCTTTGCACTCACTCTCTGGATATCTCATTCTGGCAAAATGTATTGCTTTGAAGAACAGTAGATGTTCCCTGAGGGACTGATGATTTTCATATTAATCATAATATTTAGATTTGTTTGGAGTTCCCCTATTTACCAGGAGATTCTAGCCCAAGAGCTAGTACTGCAGCCAACATGCTGCAGTAAAGAGCAACCTCATCTCCTGTCACTCTGAACAACTCTCATGCCTGTACCGGCTAAGTGAACTGACCCAGTGCTGCACTCCTGTTCCCCTGAAGCTAATTCTGGTTCTGCCCAATGCTGTATGATCACAAGGCTCAACAGCCTTAAGATTTGAGATAATCAACTTAGTGACTATTCTCACAGGACCCCAAAATGCCTGCATGCATGGGCCTGCCATGGGAACTATTTACTCAAGACCTAATAATGACTGTTTGGATCCATCTTTTGAGAGTTTTCATTCTTAAAAACCATACCTTTGCCACAACACACAAGCCCTCCTTCTCAAGCAGATTTCAGTTTACAAACCTGTTTTCCTCACTTTGAAATTAAACTTGTTTATGATTCCTGACTCTCCTGTCTCTAACCTGTTTTGTTTGACTCCAGACACCCACAGGTTAGAGAGAGGTTCCAGTTTAGTTGACACCCATCAGTGAGGATGAACTCAACACATCTCATTTTACTTTTTGATTGTTCAGGTTCTTAGGAATTTTTCCTGACTTCAAGCTTACATCTTCCTTCTTTGTAATTTCCACTTCTCATTTGTCAGTCAACAAACATTTAAGTGCCTGCTATGTACCATGTTCTGTGCTAAACACTTGGGATACAAAAAGAATCAAAAAACAGACTCTGTCCTTATGAATAATACAACTCGATGGGGGATAAAACAAGCAAACAAAAATATAGGAGCAAGCTTTACACAGGACAAATAGGAAATAATTGAGACAGGGAAGGCAGTAGAATTGAGAGGGCTTTCAAAAGTGTTTCTGTAGAAGATGGATCTTAGTTGGACTTAAAGGAATCCAGGCAAACCAGGAGGTGGAGATGACAAAGAAGAGAATTCCAGGCATATGAGAGAGGCAGAAAAAATGCCTAGAGCTGAGAGATATGTCTTGTTTGTAGAAAAGCAAGGAGATCTGTGTCACTGAAAAAAGAGTATATGTAAGGGAACAAGGTGTAAGAAGATTGGAAAAGTAGAAGGGCTAAGTTATGAAGGGCTTTGAATGCCAAATAGAGGGTTTACTATTTGGTTTTTGTTGTTCATTTGTATCCAACTCTTTGTGTCTCCACTTTGTGGTTTACTTAGCAAAGATACTGGAGTGGCTTGCTATTTATCTTCTGCAGTGTATTTTTACAGATAAGGAAACTGAGGCAGACAGGGCTAAATGACTTAGCCAGGGTCACAAGCAAATTCTGAGGCCAGTTTTGAACTCATGAAGATGAGTCTTCCAGATTCCAAGTCTAGTGCTCTATCCACTGCAAGACCTAGCTGCCCCCTTTTGTGTTTGATACTGAAGGCAATAAGGAGTCACTGGAGTTTATTGAGTAGGGGGTGACATGGTCAGACATGTGTTTTAGGAAAATCACTTTGATGGCAGGATGTTGGATTGAGCAGGGACAAAAATGAGGCAGACAGACCCACAAGCAGGGTATTACAAAGGTTCAGAAGTGAGGAGATGAGGGCCTACACCAGGATCGTATCAGAGAAGAGAAGGTGAAATAATGGAGAGATGTTGCAAAGATGAAATTGTTTTTGGTTCTCCCCCACGGACCAAGGAGACTCCATGACAGCTTTTCTGGTATTCTGAGAGGATTCTTATGAGCATTTTCTGCCCTGAGATAAATATTCTCACTTCCTTAGAGAGAGTCTCATTTTACAGAAAGTTGAGACCCTTCACACAACCCTTCTGGTTGCCTCCTCTGAACACTCTCTAGCTTGTCAACATCCTCCCTGAAATGCAATACAACACTCTGGATGTGTTCTGAGCGGGAAGAGTATACTGGGCTATCATCTCCTCTTCCTGGATATTGTTCCTCTCTTAATGCAATATAAAGTCATATAATCTCTTTTGGGGATGTCATATTACATTTTTTTACTCATTTTAAATTTTCACTCCAACAAAATTTGGAGCATTTTTCAGATAAACTACCACCTCATAATGCTTCCTTTATTTTCTACCTATGAAACTAATTGTTTAAACTCAAGGGAAGGGCTTCTCTTTTAGCCCTATTAATCTTCCTCTGATTAAACTCAGCCCAGTGTTCTAGTCATCGCGGTAGAAATTCTTTTCTTGACTCCTTCACTTCACTGCCATCAGTTCATACAAGTCTCCCCCAGATTTGTTTCAAAATAGCTCCTTTATCATTTGTTATTTTCATTGTATTCCATCACATTTATAAACAACAATATGTTCAGTCATTCTCCAACCAATGGGTACTTTCTATGATTCCCATCTTTTACCACCTCAAAAAGAGCTATAAATATTTTTGTATATTCTTAGATATACTTAGATGTTTTGATTAAGACTAATTCCTTCCTTAATCCATATGTTTTCTAATTTCCCCTCCCTTTATATTCTTTTAAGATCATCAAGACCAATTTTTGTTACATTAGATGAAAAAGATATTGCACAAAACAAAGTCAATGCAGCCAAAATTAGAAGGGAAGCAGAAAGCTGGAAAACTATTTTTGCAGCCAATGTCTCTGATAAAGGCCTTATTTCTAAACTATATGGAGAACTGAGTCAAATGTATTAAGAATATAAGTCATTCCACAATTGAAAAATGGTCAAAGGATATGAACAGGCAGTTTTCAGATGAATAAGTTAAAACTATCTATAGGCACATGAAAAATTGCTCTAAATCACCATTGATTAGAGAAATATAAATTAAAACAATATGGTGGTACCACTTCATACCTACCAGATTGGCTAAAATGACAAAAAAAGAAAATTATAAATGTTGGAGAAGAAGTGGGAAAACTGAAGCACTAATGCATTGTTGGTGGAGTTGTGAACTGATCAAACCATTCTTGAGAACAATTTGGAACCATACCCAAATGGCTGTAAAATTGTACATACATTTTGATTCAGTACAACTAGGTCTATGTCCCAAAGAGATCATAAGAAAAGGGAAAGGATTCACATGTACAAAAAATATTTATAGAAGCTCTTTTTTAGTGGCAAAGAACTGGAAATTTAGGAGATGCCCATTAATTGGGGAATGGCTGAACAAATTATGGTATATGGATGTAATGGAATACTTTGTTCCATAAGAAATTATGAGCAGGAAGATTTCAGAAAAACTTGGAAAAATTTTCATGAACTGATGCTGAATGAAGTAAGAAGAACCAAGAGAACATTATATACAGTAACAGCAACACTTTTGATAGACTTAGCTCTCCTCAGCAATGTAATGATCTAAGACAATTCCAAAAGACTCATGATGAAAAATGCTATCCACATCCAGGGAAGTCTAAAGTCTAAACACAGAATGAAGCATACTATCCTCCCTCCCTCCCTCTCTCACTCTCTCTCTCTCTATGTTTCTCTCCTTTCTTTTTCTCATGCTTTTTCCCTTTTGTTCTGATTCTTCTCTCACAACGTAACTAATGTGAAAATGTGGTTAATATCATCACACATGGATAGCCTATGTCTGATTGGTTGCCATCTTGCAGAGGGAGGTGAAGAGAGGGGGAAGAGTTGGAACTCAAAATCTTAAGAAACTGAACGTTGAAAACAAAAAATAAATGGGAAAAAAAAGATCATCAAGACATGCCAGAATCATTCTCAGCCTTTTTATTTAATTAGACTCTTTGATTCTTCATGGTGATAGAATTCGAAAGGATCACTTGTATTATTTCCTTATTATAGAATGAAAGAAAGTTAGCCTTTTTGTGTCCTTTATCATTGTTCATTCATATTTATTTCTTAATGTATTTATTAACTCCTGTGTTTGAACTTTAAAATTTCTCACACAGCTCAGGTCTTTTCATCAGGAATACTTGGAAGTCTTCCATTTTATTAAAGATTAATTTTTTTCCTGTAGGATTATACTCAGTTTTATTGAGTAAGTTATTCTTGACCAAAGGCCCTTATTCTTTGTCTTTTGGGGTGTTGTATTCAAATTCTTTGTTTAGTTATGATGATGGCTTCTAAATTGTGTGTGACAATGACTGTGATTCTCTGGCACTTTAATTCTTTCTTTCTGTATTTTTTCTTTGACTGGGAAACTATGGGTTTTGGCTATAATGTTCCTGAGAGTTTTTATTTTGAGATTTCTTTTAGGACGTAATAGTGGATTCTTTCTATTTCCATTTTACCTTAAGGTTCCAAGACATCTTGGTAGTTTCATATTTTTTTTTAGTTATAATGACTTAGCTCTTTTCCTGGTCATGATATTCATGTAGCCAAATTATCCTTAAATTTTTTTCTCCTGGATTTGTTTTCAAGCGCAGCTGTTTTTTTTCTAAGAATGCCTTATATTTTCTTCTTCTTTTAATCTTTTGTTCCTGTTTAATATTTATTGTTGCCTCATGACTTCTATTTGTTCCATTTCAATTTTCAGGGAATAAGCTTCTTTATGGGATGGGTGGGGATGGAAGAAAGGAGAGAAGGTGGAACTCAAAGTTTTAAAAATGAATGTTAAAAATTGTTTTTACATGCAGCTGGGAAATAAGATATACAGGCAATGGGGTAGAGAAATCTATCTTCTCCTCCAAGAAAATAGAGGGGATGGAGATAAGAGAAGGGAGTGGTGTGATAGAAGGGAAGGTAGACTGGGGGAAGGGGTAATCAGAATGTACACTGTCTTGGGGTGGGTAGAGGGGAGAGCTGGGGAGAAAATTTGGAACTCCAAATCTTGTGAAAATGAATATTGAAAACTTAACAAATAAATAAATTAGAATTAAAAAAAATATATTGCTTTAGCAAGCTTTGTACTTTTTATAACAAGCTGATAATTCCTTTTCTAATTCCTTCTTTTACAAAAATTTCATTTCTTTTCCATTTTTTCCTTCGGGGCTCTCATTTTATTTATAAGAAACATTTGTAAACTCTTTTTTTAAAAAAAAAACCCTTGTTTCGTCATTTCTTGAAATTCTTGTGCCTTTGGGCCCAGTCCCTGGGCTCTGGACTGCTGGATTCCTGGCCAGACTCTGTTCCTAGTGTCAACAGACTACTCTGCCTGTCTCCCTATGTCAAACTAAACTGAACAAATGACTCATGGCTTTTTCTTGGCTTTCCTGAGCAGGATTCAGTCTGGCAGATTTTCTAGATCTCCTTGGAGGAGTTTGAGTAGGGAGTGGGAGGGAGTGCTCTCTGTACTTACTACTCCACCATCTTGGCTTCACACTCATTTTTCCTTTTTTTCCATAGAAATAAGGGCAAAATTAGTGAGTTCACTAATAAGAGAACAGCAAAATGAGAAAACTCCTTCTAATAATATAGGTTAGTACCTTCTCTGCAATTTACAGCCTTAGAAAGTTGTCTAGAACATTGGGAGTGTAAGTAACTTGCCCAGGGTCAAAACTATTCCATGTCAGAAAAAGGACTTGTAACCAAGTCTATCTGGCTATGAGGACACTTCTCCAGCCTCTACACTGGAGGTGTCAGACACAAGGCCTGTGGGCCACCTGCAATCCACAACAATCCTGAGTGCAATTCAAATCAGATTAAAATGTAATTTGGAAAATTTACAAAATGAATAAAAATACAATAAAACATAAATAACATTGCATTTGAAAACTAAGTCATTATGTGGCGAGCAGAAATCTTTATGTTTAGTGGTCCCATCACTACAATACACCATTCCATCTTCACACCACAGCATCTCTTTGCATCCCTTAATATAGATTAAAAAAAAAAAACCCAAACCAACCAATAAAGCCTGGAATACTCCCTTTTTGTTGTCCTTAACTTTCCATGCCAACCTCAGCTTCTGAGCATAAATAGTCCTCAAATCAATTTTGTAGGATCATGCATGGCATGCTTTTGTGTGCTCTGTCTCTGCATTCCCATCTCCTAATACAATGTCTGGCATATTGACCAATAGCCTGATGGACCCTAGGCTAGCCCTTGCCTCCAACTTTTTTATGCATCTTTTAAAAGTCTAATTTACTTGGTGAGTTGCCTGTACCTCTGTGTTTCCTTTCTTTCAGACAATTCATGTATTTTCTTCCTCCTTGGAATTATTTCTCTTTGTCTTCAAATTCCATTGCTTTTCCATTTCTTTCTCTCTTTATTACTATTTTTTCAAGACTTTTTTTTTGAGGGCCTATCTCCTTCATACTGGAAGTACAAAGGCCCAATTCCAGTAATGAGCAGATTGAGAGCTTAACCTTTCTCCATTTTTCTGACCTGCGCTGATGCACACCCTCCTTAGGCAGCCTGGTAGTCCTCTGCTCCCAGGGAGACAGTGCAGCCACACATCTGGCTTTAACCCTACTGCAACTCCATATTCAAGATGGATCTCCAATCTCAGCCTTCCCTCCCCCAGTACGGAGTACTGAAAGCAAGAACCACTCCACTCATTCATTCTAAAGAGCTTCCCATCTCACCCAAACTCCTGACTTTCCCTTGTGTATTTTGTCCTATTATTATGGATAACATAAGTATGGGCAACCTCAGGTTACTATTTCTAGCATCAAGAACTCAGATCCAATGATGTAATGGACAGAGAGAATGAGGAGATTTGAGTTCTGACATGTCATAGATCTATGACCATGAGCAAGTCACTCAGATTGTCTGAGCTCCTACTTCTTCACCCACCAAATGGAATAATATATGCACCACGTGTCCCAGGGTGGTTATAAGAAAATTGCCACATAAATGCGTTATGATTCTGAAGTTTCAGGGAAATCTAGAGGAGAGTATTTTTCATACTCCTCCATTCTTTCTCTGAGTTAGGACTGGGCCTGGGATAGACCCATTGAATAACCAACAGCTGATGGTTATACAGAGCTTTGAGGCTGACCAAGAACTTTAAATATATTGTCACATTTCATCCTCACAACAGCCTGCTGAGGTGCATAGGAAGATTGTGATCCTGAATACATACGTATCTACATACATATATGCTTTACATATAATTATACCAACATATATGTGTGTGTGTGTGTGTGTGTGTGTATAATATCCATACACATACACACACACACACACACACACACACACACACTCTTCTACTTCAGTGCAATTTACATCTTGGGTTCCACTGAGGCTAGGGTGGAGTAGTTTGCCTGCTATCTAATACATTTCTCTGAAGTTACAGTTGAGTAATCAGTTGGTTCCTGCTGTGGTTCCTTGGCTAGGAAACCCTGCATTCTACTGGCAAAGAGGGAAGGAGCAGAAGGAAGGGGATTTCAGTGGGAGGAGGGTCAGAGAAAGAGGAGGAGGGGAGGAGACTGAGGTAGCAGGCTAACGCTCAGTCCCTCTTTTAGTAGAGTTTTATGTCCTCTTAAGTGGACTGTGCTGGGGTGTTGGGACAGGTGTGTGCTGCAATTTTCTGAATCTTTGTGCCATTTGGAATCCACTCCTGGCATCCCCTGCCTGTTATGGGGTACTGTGAATGCCCCAGCCTGTCACCATCACCAGGTCTCTCAGTAATTCCATTCAAGGCAAAGAACCTTGGAGAATCATGGCAGTCTCACTATGCAGAGTCCAGGTCAGAGGGGTGAGGGTCCTAGCAGCCCTAGCCAGATACCCAGTTTCTGTGTACTCACCTCCTTTGAAGACCACAGCTCCCAAGTGATGAGCTTTACATAGACAGCTTTTCAATAACTCTTCAGCTGACCCCAGAATATCAATGGAACACAATAAGTAGGGGAAATTTATACACACAAAATTTATAAAGTCCTCTTGGAACCCCATAACCTATCCACTACCATCTCCCAGGCCATTTCCTTCAGGATAGTTCTGTACCCAGGCAGAGACTGTATAAGCTGCACACATGGCCCCTCCCTGGAAGTGAGGTCTGAGGACTGTCCTTTTCTTCTGGCTCTTGGGCCCCATCTGCCAGGTTTTGTGTGAAGGCCTCCATCAGTAGAGTGAAGGAAGCTGAATCAAGACAACCAAAAATATACAAGCATTTATTAAGTGTCAGGCCCCATACTATATTTAGTTCTCTAGATACAAAGAGAAAAAGTAAGTCTGTGACATTAAGGAGTTTACAATCTGAAGGGGGAGATAACATCCAAGCAACTATGTCTATTTAGGATCAATTGGAGCTCATCTCAGAGGGAAGGAAATAGAAGTAAGGGGGGTGGGGAACAGCTTCTTGTGGAAGGTGGGCTTGGAGCTGAGACTAAAAGAGGTCAGGAAATAGCCCAGGGCTGGGCTTGGCTAATGAAGATCAGGAAGCAGCAAAGGGGAAGCCTGAGGCAAGGACTGATTCAGCAAGACTGGAGGGTAAGGAGAGGGTAGAGGTAGGGAAGAAGAAATTCTGTGTATTTGAGATCTGTCTCTCTCCCAAGATCAGGAGGGCAGCTGAGCACTATGTACGTGCTTTTAATAACGTTTTCCCTGGTTGTTGTGATTGCTGTGATTGTTACTGTTGTCCTGTGTTGCAGGATGTGATACAAGAAACCAGGTATGTGATTCCCCTTGGTTTCTTATAAAATGGGCTCTCTTCTAGGCCAAGATCCTAACTCTGTCCTTTTCCAGACCTTGGATTTTTTCCCTGGTCTAGAGAATCCCCAGACACACACATACCTGTAATTGTGAGATTCTTTAACACAACAGGGGAGTCCTTTTACCCCAAAGATACTGGAGTGGAGAGCTTAGAGACAGTGCTTTACAAAGCTAATAAATAGAAAATATGAAAATTTATCACTCAAAAAATCTAGCTTGATGGGAAACAAAGACACCATAAAAGAAACAGGGGTAAAGATAGTCACTAAGAGACTCTAAAATCTACACTGACTTCTGAGATCCACCCCTAACTATTCCACTTAGTTATCAGCATTCCTGTCTCTTGGACAATCCTCTAGATTTACTAAAGTGTCTTCTTTTCCCTTGATCTGTGGTTATCCCAACTGGATTCTTCTGTGGTGCCCTTAGTCAGAGACAGGCTGTTTGTGGGGTGTTGTAAATGGAAAAGCAAAGTCTGAAATTTCATAATATCACAGATTTAGAGCAGGACGGGATCTTCTAGGTCATCTAACAAAGTCTTCTGACTTTCAAGTTGAGGCAACGGGGACCTAGAAAGGTGAAACAGCTGGTGTGGGGTCACACAAAGGGAAAGGGAGCAGACTCAGAACTACAGTGTTGCTCCAGCTTCCAATCTGGCCTCTTTTCAGCAGTCTTGGCTGCCTTTCTCTTTCTCCCCATGCTTCCACCAGTTAAATAACTTGCTTAAAGGCACACAGGTGGAAGAATTCTGCTTTGACTGAATCTAACCTTCTTTCCACTACACTGTATGCAGATTCTGAGTGGTAGCAGCAGAATTCAAATCCAGATCTTTCGTGTTTAAATCCAATGTCTTTAGTAGAAGACGAAGATGGTTAGCTAAGAAAGGTGAGGAGTCAGGGCTCTGGAGTGGAGGTATGCTGCAGACCCAGCAGGCACTGTGGGGCTGGGAGGCTGGTAGCGTTCTCCCAGGGAAAGAGTCTGGCCACCTTTTTCTTTGATTACAGAAATGAACTGAGGATGAGGAAAGCTTGGATCTTTTTTTTTTAATTGTAGCAAATTGAGTGATACTTTTTAGTTTCTGTCTTGTTCTGTCTTATTAAAGAGGTGGAACAGCAACAGTATCTCTAGCACTCTCTAAATGCTTCAATGTAACAATGCTTTGGCTTGACAACTTTTCTTTTCATTCATAGCCAAGGCCAATCATGACACAGGAAGGGCTAAGGTAAGCAGTGCCTCAGCTCCCTGCCCCACATCCCACCTCCTCCTCTTTTCTCCTTCCTTACGTTTCTGTCTATTCTATCTGTTTTGCTCTATACATCCCACTTTCTCAATTCATCGTCATCTCTCTGTTTCCTCTAGGTGGGGATTTTGACATCTTATTCGCTTCTAAAGCACACAGATGTCATGAGATGAAAAGGAACCCAGTTTTTTTGCTCTGAGTTTGTCACACATGGCAACAACCCTTTGTGCTCACCTTCTGGGTGATCTCACTGTCTGGCAAAATAATAGAAATACTGTATTGCTTTGACCAGCTGCAGGTCAAAAGCATTTAAGGACATGAAGGCAATTGACTCTTCAGTGTTTACACTCCCTCTCTGTACTGCCAACATCTCCTGAACACAAATGACTTCCTACCTTGAATCAGTCTCCATCAGTACTTTGGACAGTCCAAAATGTCTGGGTCTCTTTAGAGGAATTGCTCTGCTCTCTCCTGAAACTGCTGCCTCCCCGGGATACCTTCAAGGAAACTTGTTCCTCAGGAATCTGGGATGAAGATGGAATGGAAGCCCTGAGAGTCTAGTTCCCCACTGGGCAGATAGACAACCTTTGAGCAATGAATCTAGAGAAACCCTTGAGAGTAGGTACTGGCAAAGGAAAGGAACAGCTGGGTGGCAAATCCAGCCTCAGACACTAACTAGCTGTTTGACCCTGACTAAGTTACTGAACCCTGTTTCCTTCAGTTCCTCATCTGTAGAATCAGCTGGGAAGGGAAATGGCAAACCCCTCCAGTATCTTTGCCAAGAAAATCCCAGATGGGGTCATGAAGAGCCAGACATGACTGAAAATGACTGACCATCAGCAGCACTAACCCCTGTGGCTTCAGCCTAGTGTTGCTTGCCCAGTCTTCTCTTACAGCTACTGCCTTTGCTGTGATCTGGATTGGAGGATAGAAATAAACAACCTTCTCCTTCTTCTCCCTTACTCATTCCCAGGAGCCTTGCTAATTTCAATATCAGACTGGCTGGGTAGTTTCAGATGCATTTCTGATTGATTTCTGATACTTTATTAAATGCTTTTCTGTATCTATTGATATTATATGATTTTTGTTACTTTTATTATTCATACAATCAATTATATTAATAGTTTTCCTTATGTTAATCCATCACTGCATTCTTGGTATGAAACCTACTTGAATAAAATGTATAATCCATGTAATGTATTGTAGTCTTTAAGCTAGTATTGTATTTAGGATTTTTTGCATCCATATTCATTAATGAAATTGATCTATAATTTTCTTTCTCAGATTTTACTTATCCTGGTTTAAGTGTCAGTATCGTATTTGTTTTGTAAAAGGATTTTGGTAGGACCCTTCCTTTGCCTATTATTTCAAATAATTTATTTAATATTGGAATTAGTTGATCTTTAAATGTTTGATAAAATTCACTTGTAAATCCCTCTTTTGTTTTTTTTCTTAGGAAGCTCATTTATGTCAATCTTTTTCTAAAATAGGCATATTTAGATATTCTATTTCCTCATCTGCTGATCTGGAAAGTTTGTATTTGTGCAAATATTCTTCGATTTTGGTTTAGTTTTTAAATTTATTGGCATATAATTGGGTAAAATAACTCCTTATATTTGCTTTATTTTCATCTCTAGTGGCATATTCATACTTTTCATTTTTGATACTAGTAATCTGATTTTCTTCTCTTTTTAAAAATCACATTAACTAATGGTTTATCTATTTTATTTTTTTTCATAATACCAACTCCTTGTTTTATTATTGCAATGATTTTCTTATACTCAGTTTTATTAATTTTACCTTTAATTTTTAGTACTTCCATTGTTTTTGGCACAGAGTGGGTAGCTTTCATTGCTGTGCTGAGGTCACTCTTTAGACTATGGAGGAAGGAAGGTTTTCTAGTGTCCTGGACTGAAAAGAGCAGTCTGGAGAATATGGAGACTGAGCAGACTATACTAGGTATCATGGGAAGGGCAGAGAAGGAAGAGGGAATTCAAAACCTAACTAACATGGGAGCACCCACTAGGTAGCACAGTTGCTCTGGAATAAGGAGGATCTGAGTTCAAATTTGATATCTGATATTTACTAGCTGGGTTATCCTGGGCAAGTTACTTAAACCTGACTGCCAAAAAAAAAAAAAAAGTAGCTTGTATGAAAGCCTCCATTTAGTAAGATGGAATTTGATACAGTCTTTCACTTAGTCTTTCACTTTCATAAAGTCTTTCAGTTAGGTTTAAAAACCCAACTTTACATATAGACGTGAGAGAATTGTGCCTAGAAATATGGTTGTTAGTGAACTGCAAGTCTAGTACTATTAAATCCTGTGATACAGGTCCTAGCTCTAGACTTGAAAGAGAACTTAGAGGGCCCCTCATTTTGCAGGTGAGGGAATGTTAGGCTGTGATGCTAGGAACAGTGTCCTACAATCTTCCCTCCTCCCACCCCCAACATAATGGTAATTTATTTTTTCCAATTACATGTAAAGATCGTTTTCAACTTTCACTTTTACATCTTTTATTTTGTATTCTATTTTCCCCCACTTATATTTAAAAACTATTTTTAGCATTCATTTTTAAAGTTTAGAGTTCCAAAGTCTCTTCTTTCCTCCCTCTCCATCCCCCACCACCATTGAGAAGACAAGTAATTAGATACAGTTGATACATGAGTAGTCATGCAAAACATATCTATGATAGTCATGTTGTAAAAAAATATATATTGACAAAAAACTCAAGAGAAATACAGAAAAAAGTATGCTTTAATCTGTATTCAGACACTTTAGTTCTTTCTCTGGGGATTGATAGCATTTTTCATCATGAGTCCTATAGAGTTGTCTTGGATTATTACATTGTGGAGAAGAGCTAAGTCATTCACAGCTGATCATGTTGATGTCATGCAATCTTAGGTTGCATTTAAAAAGGAAAAATGTCCATAACTGAGAAAGGTAGTCATTCCACTACCCTGATTCGGCTATTTGACGTATTAAGTTGTGATCTGCATACAGTGCTGAAAGTGGTGGAGGATTAGATATTCTCTCTGACCACCATGTCCTCTCAGATACCTCCAAAATATGAATTAAGCACCAAAAATAAAGCAATGTCAGCTGTTTGTATGGTCTACAACATCTAAAATGCAAAAGAAGGTAGAAAAAATTAACTGATACCTACCTTGAGCTCACTCAGGACCCTTTCCCCACTACCAACAGCAAGGATACTCTAGTTAACCCAAGACCAACATGTGGGCTTGCAATAAAACCCACCCTCACACTCCAGCCCCACCCCTCCCTGTTTTCAGTGCAATGGAAACTCTGTCTCCAGGTTGCTGAGGTTTGCCAGTTAATGTGGGAGCAGCCCCTCAAGACCCTGCTTGGGTCCTTGACAGAATCAGGGGAAAGTTACTAGGATGGGAGAGAAAACTGAAATTAACCAAGATCTCTGGAAGAAGAAAACTCAAGAACCTGGAATATGGGCAGATAAATCAACAAGGAAAACATTAACAGCAGAAGGAACTAAGGTCAGGTAAATGAGCTCAGTCATCTAATGAAGAAATACAGCAAAGGAAAGGAAAATGACCCAACACTTGATAAGCTAGAGGAACCTGTGGACTGTAATGGGAAGATGGAACCACCACATGTAGTTCCTGAGAGGTTCAGAACAGAAATGGGCATTATGAGGGCAGACTTGCAAAGCAAAAATAATGGGCAGAATAGAGAAATCTGAATCTACAATGTGGAATTTCACCAAAGAAACAAAAGCGAGGACAATGGATTAGAAATACAAGTATACAGAAGTGAAGGACAATCCAGAAAAGAGGAGGAAAAACCAATAAAATTCAAAGAAAATCTGTTCATTATGCAAGAAATACATAGCTAACTGAAAGACAGAATTCATAGAGACAACCTAAGGGTCATAGGTCTCCCAGAGGAACAGGACAGGTCAAAAAACCTTAACAATGGTAATGCAAGAAGTAATAGATGAGGGTAATAGAAGACTCCTCAGAACCTCTGACCATAGACAATTCAATACAAATTAAAAAATTTAGACCTTTCCTTCAGAGAACCATCAAAGCTGCACACTCAAAAACACATAGTGGTTAAATGGAATAACTCAACTAAGAAACAAGTTGTGCAAGTGACACAGAGGAAGAACTTCACATACAAAGGAAAGGAAATTCAAGACAATCCTGGACCTGACCAGAAAATAGAGGAAGGAATGGAATAAGGTATTCTTAAGAGCAGTGGAGCTCAGGGTGCAACTAGGAGTCACCTACTCTACAGATCCCAACTTACCCATAAATCAAAATGAAGAAGGCTGTTTGATTTTTTTTAAAAGAGGCATTTGAAACATTCTTAGAAAGAAAAGAAAAATGAAAAGATTATTTGCTTCTTGATCATCCTGAACAACAGAAATGCAGGAGGACTGAATAAATCCAGCAGCCAAGGAAGGCAATGGTATCAGAAAGAGAGCAGATACATCACTAAGGGACTTCCTTCTAAATGTAAGCAATGAGACAGGGACGATGGACATAACAGGAAAGAGGCAGGCCTGGGATGCTATGGACAGAATCTGATAATGTCCCACCTTTCTGCCAATCTTTGACTAAAGTGGGGGAGGGGGACCAATTGGTTTCCTTCCTCTTTTCTAATTTATTCTAAAAACCTGAGTTAGGTCACATCCAGTCCCAGGGCAGCACGGGACAACTGGTCTGGTCTATTTCATTCCATCAGAATGCAGCTGTTGCTACTGCCATTTTTGCTGCTTCTGGGTGAGTTATGGTTCCCTTGAGTAGGAGAGGTACAGGTTTTCCTTGATCCCTGGGACTAGCAGAGATCTTCTCCAAGTCCATATAAGAAGACTAGTCTCTTTGTAGGGTTGGGGGGATGGGAAGGACATCATCTTTGACTGAACATAGCTAGGGAAGGGAGGGTAGACTCTATGTCCTTGAGTCATAATGGCTCCCATTTAAATGAGAGTTTAAGGTCTACCAAGTACTATACATACATTATCTCATATGACATTCACAATTACCCTGTGAGTTTGGTGCTTTCATTACCCCCTTTTTTTACAAATGAAGAAAATGACCCTCAGAGTGGTTAAATGATAGGCCTAGAGTCACACAGCTTGTCTTGGCAGAATTTGAATCTGATTTCCTGAATCCAAGTCCAGGGCTCTAGCTACTATGTCTCAACCTCAGTTTTCTTATCTGTAAAATAAGACAGATGGAGTAGAAAATAACTAATATCTCATAGAGTTCTAAAATTATATGATTTCTCCCTATGAATCTCTAACCTTCTGGACTGAAATTCAGAGTTGTTGGTTCTGTTGTTGTTTTTTTCTGATGCTTCCAGGATCACAGCAGGTAAGCATCATCAAGGCAGATAGGTGGTGCAGGTTTGCCAGCAGGATAGTTCATCCATCTCCATGAAGGCTACATATAATTTCATCAAAAGCAAAGTACAAGCAAAGTTTAGAAGAATGCAGGATTCTTGGCTCAGTAAGAAGAGAGATGACATTCAGTTTTATGCTGATAGTAACAGTCCAACACAATCCAACAACCTAAAAAGGCTTTTATGATGCCCTAGAAGGTATTCGTGGGCCAAACACCTATGTTGCATCTCAACCACTCAGCGCTGATGGAGTCACATTGGTTAGTGATAAGGACATGATCCTAGAGAGATGGGCTCAATATTTTTGTAAAGTTCTCAACAGACCATCATCAGACAAGGCTAAAGCCACTGTCAGTCCCCTCTTAGTTGAACTTCCAACTGAAGAAGGGTTTTGAATTCCTGTGGCAAAGCGCCTGGTTCAATTTCTGTACCAGCTGAGATTTACAAGGTGGGGTTCCATTGCCCATACAAAACTGACAGAAATTTCCTGGTTTATATGGCAAGAAGAGGTTATCCCCAAGGACTTCTAGAATGCCTTGTCTTTAAAGGAAAGAGAAATGGGTTGTTCTGTGAAACAGACCAAAAGGACAAAAACATGAACAAATCAAGAAAATAAAACTCGTATACTTTGATCTGCATTCAGACTTCATTAGCTCTTTCTCTGGATGTGGGTAGCATTTGTCATTATATGTCCTTTGGAGTTTTCTTGGATTGTTATATTGCTAAGAATTTGAGATAGGTCCTAGTGGGTAGGTGGCGACCTGTAGCTTTAGTCAGAATGGGAAAAAATGGGTGTATGGACCCAAGACATCCCTGTCGTTCGGAATCAGGTTATTAAAAATATCTCTTTTCATTTAATCTATCAAGAAGCGTTCAGTAAATGTCTGGTGTGCGCCAGACACACAGGTAAAGACACTTGGCAAGCATCTATTTTCCTAATATTTATGATCAGAAGGTCATTGAAGAAGATTATTTATTTCCAAGGATCTTAAGTGATTTTAATCTGCCTCAACTGGAAAATGGCTAAATAAATTGAGGGTGAAAAGGAAAGTTATAGTGTCATAAGAAAGGACAAAATCCAAAGAATGCAAAGAGATTTGGAAAGGCATATAAAATCATGAAAAATGAACAAGGCAGAGTCATAAAATTGTGCAAATTACATTTATGATTTTTAAAAGGGAACCAATTTTTAAAATGAAGTTTAGAAAAATAGATCAGAAGGTTAAAACAAATTTCTTTTTACAAATGGTGAATAGTTTGGACTTTGTGGCCTTCTCTCAAATCTATTTATAATTTCTATCCATTTACAATATATTTGTCATTTACTTTTTATTTGAATGTTTATGGTTTTTGATGGGTTTTTGTGTTCTTCATATACGATTTCATGGGTGTAGGAGAGCTCCTGGAACTTGCAACTGTCTGCAACGTATGCTCTGAGAACACTCAAATGACAGGGCAATGAAAGATTAAGTGGCTTTTCAAGCATCAGCTCTATGTATCATGGGAGGGACTTGAACATGGGTCTTCCTACTTTTTCCCCCTAAAGACAAATAAAACAAGCCTAATTCTTCTTCTACATATGTCTATCTTTCTCCATTCTTCTGGAAATCACAGTGTGCACCTGTCAGCAGAAAGCAAATTGTGTCCCTTGAACCAGTCCAATAGGGTTTTTTTTCTTAAAATATCAATTCTGAGGCAAAAAAGAAATCCACACTTGCTATACACTTAGCCAAAGCTGTTTATTGGCAAAATTACTTGATGGGAATGTATACACTTTAGCCAAGCTTTGTCCTCTAGATGCTTGAGTACACTGGGGTCCTTGGGAGCATAGCAGGGCTTTAGATAGGTGACTGGGATGATGGGGGACAATAGTCTAATAGGCCTAATTGTTTTTAGTCAGTAATGCAGTTCAGTGGTCACTTTGAGGGATTTTTCTCTCTCTTTTTCTCTCCCTTTGAAAGGTATCTCAGAAACCCATGTTTGGTAAGCTATCTTTCAGTCTACCAGTTTTTTATAGTTCTAAAAACATGAATTTTAAAAAGTGATAGTTCTCAGCTAATCAGCTCTTCCCCATTACAGTCCTAATCCTAGGCAAGCATTGTGGAGAGTTTGAATAAAGAGCCAAGCCTTACAGAGTTCTACAATGTGGTCTCTCAGATAAGGGCAACCATATCATGCACAAGCTAGTCAGGGCATAAAGTACACTCAGGTTTGGTGAGATGTTCTAATCAAGCACCATGTGCCTAGGGGTGAAGATCTTGTCTGCAGCAGATATGAGACAAAGAACAAGAAATAAGCAAGTCCAGAAATGGTAAGGCAGGGGGTAAGTCCCATGAGTTAGGGAATGTGTTGGATGTGGAAACTGGGACAGTCTGTTGAAAATATGCGACAAAGGACAACAACGGCCTGTCCCCCAGACTTGTTCATTTATAAGGACAGGACTTTTCTCTTTTGACTCTGCATCAGTTCTGGGTGGCACCTAGGGCCCAGTGGTAGGCAAGTTCACTGCCATCACTTGAACCCTATGAGTTGCTCCTCACCAGCTCAGCAGTTTGGGGCTGTTGTTCCCTCCAGGAGCTCCAAGAAATCTGGCCTCACCTGTGCAGTTCTGCAGCACAACAAGGTCACCCCAATCTGATCCCCTGCCCTAGATCTTGAGTTGTTACTGGCGGGGGAAAGGACAGGTCACCCTGCCAAAGGCAAAATATAACCTGTACCTGCCTAACACTGACTAAAAAGCCTTCCAAAAAGCCTCCTTCAAGTCGCAGAGAATGTCTTTCCTTGTACAGGAAGCCTTTCCTGACACCCTTTAATCCTAGCACCTTCCCTCTGTTAGTTAGTTCCAATTAATCTTGAATATAGTGTGTTTGTACCTCCTTGTGGGCATGCCTCCATCATTAGACTGAATTCATTGAATACAGTTACTGTCTCTTGCCTTTCTCTATATCTTCAGCACTTAGCACAGTTCCTGACACACATTATGCCCTTAATAAGTGCTTATTAACTTAGGGAAAGTAAAAGTATTTATTAAGCAATTACTAAATAATATTCAGTTCTGCAAAGTCAAAACTCTCTGATGTCTCCATCCAGAAGTGTGAAGAAGATGTTGGACCAGGGATTTCCCAATGACCACTTGTGGAAGAAAGAGATAATTCTTCCTAGGTTTTTAGATGGACAAACTGAGGACCTGAGGTGGGCTAGGGACCTTCCTATAAAAAGCCTATCAGAGGACAGTGCCTGACATTTGCCTCTTTCTTCATTGAGGTCATCAGGAAAGAAACCAAATCAAACCAAACATTTTGTGGGGCCTGAGTTTTCCTTCCTTTTCAAGGTCTCTCACTGTTCTAGAGATAGCCCACTCCTCCACCACCTCCCCCTCCCCCTCATCTTCCTCTCTCTGTCTCTGTCTTTCTTTTCTGGAATTCTCCATGGGTGTTGTCTCTTATGCTAGGAATGCCCATGCTTCATGCAGTCTCCTTGCAGCTCCCTGCTTATGGCAACAGAAATGAGCAAGGATCTACCTCAACCTCTCCCCATGTAAAATCCATGATTCTGGCCTGTTTCATCATTGACCAAGTGAGGGAGCTGTTTGTCTACTAGATAGATAGACAGACAGACAGACAGACAGATAGACAGACAGACAGACAGACGGATAGATAGATAGATATACAGACAGATATGTGTGTGTGTATATATATATGTATGTATATGTGTATGTGTATATGTATCTATGGGTGTGTATGTATACATATATTCACAATGTGTATACACACACACACAATGGCTACTATAGTCTTAGAGGGGTTCTTTCTTGATACCCTGAGTGGATGGGTAGGGGGGAGAGATGGGAGAGCCTTACAGAAGAAGATGGGCCCCAGGCAGTTTCCCACATTCTTTAGAAGGAATGAGCAGAGAGGAGAAGCTGGACATGCCAAGACAAAAAGATGAACCTCTTTGGAGGACCTTTATTGAATCCCTTTCTTTCTCCTGCCATAGCCTAGAGATTGTTCATCCTTCCCCTGCTGTCCCTGCCTTTCTCTTTCTGCTTCCATCCCTGTGTATTCCCTTATGCCTCAAGCTTTCCTTTGTGCAAATTAAAATGTGCCAAGTAAGGGCTTCTTACTTTTAGCATCACTCTTTGACCTTGGTGTCTGTGCCAGCCTTCTAAGTCCCCAGAGCAGCTCCAGAGGACTGGGACACTTTTCATTCAGAGCCAGAGGAGAAAACCATCTTT
>CM053770.1:648401445-648439372 GCA_028658325.1 Potorous gilbertii | reverse complement strand
TTCTGTCAGAGAACGCTCCCTGGTGAAGCCCCTGTTTAGCTAAATTTCTCACGGTCCGGTTGCCCCCTAACCTCGACTCCAGGCCTTTCGCTACAGCCAGCTACAATCACCGCAAGTAGTCTGCAGTCACCAGGCGTCAAGGAGGCCGCCATATCAGGCAGTGAGGCTGAGGAAAAGAGAGTTCACCAAACATCCTGCAGGCAGGACAGCGCAAGCCCGCTAGCTTTCTGTGCGGTCCAGGAGAAAAGGACAAAGAACTGATTTCATGTTGTGAACCATACCCTATGCCTGCTGCAGGACTTGTCTGTGACCTCTATGGTTTGTGTTACCACAACTCTTGCCTCCTGAGGGCCCTGGTCTCAATCCTACATTACTCTTTTCAAGCACTCGTGCCCTACGGCAATCCTATACGACCCTCCCCTTACTCCTATCGCTGAGTTCTCCTGAGCCCACTTTCTGGTCCGGTAGTGTCCGCCAGTGTTCATGTGTGAGTGACACGGTGTTCTGGGGATGTTGGCTGGGTGCCATCTGCAGGCAAGAGCCTGTGAATTCAGGGACTTGGCGTTGGGGTGAACTCCTTGGATTCAGGCACTGGGGCGCCTGAGACGGGTTCCTGGGGCGCTGTCCTCAGGCAGGACCTCTACGGCAAAAGCAGACACGCTATGAGCAATCCAGAGGCTTCCTCTGCTAAAATCGGGCACTGAAGCGTTTGGCTTCTTTTTCGGTCAGGCCAGCGAGCAGGCAAGAACCAGACAAGAAAAAGCAGTTACTACGTTAGTAGTTCTAAGAGACAGAGTCCCTTGGGATCCTGGGGAAGAGGAGGGCCCGCTCTTGGACAACCTGGAGGTGTGGAGGATTCAAAGGATGAGCTCTGCGTTTAGCAAGGATTTAGGGGAAATGGTTCGGGTGACAAAGAACTCCCTTGTGCCACTGCTGCGACCAGCGCAGTCCAGCAGGTCTGGGGCGGTTACGGGCTCACAGAGTGAGGATGAAAAGACAGGCGGAACGCAGCAGTCTGAACAAGCCGAGTTTATTCTGGACATACTGAGGCAATAATTCAGGGAATCGGGATGCTTAAATAGTAAAAAAACCATAAAGGTAGTGATTGAAGCATGAAACAAAGAAGATGGTGATAAGTAGAAAGGGAGGCTACAAGGCCTCTTTATCGGAATGTTATCCTGTATAGCAGGAGTCCTGATTCCTGGAACTTCAGCACCCGAATTCAAGGACGTGCACCTGAGAACAATATATCACTTAACTTCTCAAGCCAGCTACTCTTCTGAGGGGAACTCTTGATCAGGGGTTCTTTCAAAACCCTCAAGGTTCTCTACATGCCACAAAAGCACTTTTTGAGCTCGGAGAGACTTCGATTCGATGGCCTGGAGTTGAGGCAGCAACAAGGAGGAGAACTCGGTTGGGTAATGTGTGCCAAAAAGACGAAAACATGGTTACTCCCCGTCAGGTAGTCGAACCCTGGCCTCCAGCGTGACAGGCAGGGATACTGACCACTATACTAACGCGGAAACAGTAGAACAACGTGTTCTTTTCCTCCGACCAGAAGCTAAACAAACACTCACACCCATACCCACCCACTTGGTCTCTGCATTGGGGTTTCCTGGGACCCACAACTCCGGACTCTGACAAAACACAAAGGCCCCTTCCTCCTTCCCAAGTCCTTTACATACTTATCACTCTGGCTCTCTGTCCACTCTCCCCGGCCATCCTACCTTGAGTTCCTCATTTCTCCAGGACGTCCGTCCTTTCCTGCAATAAAAGAGAGTGACTTCCAAAATATTCTTCCTCTTAGTTTCCCAGTTACTGAGTTGCTTAATCAGTGTAGTCTCTGTGTCTGAGAAATAGCTGCGCCTGGAGGGCTATGGGGCGAGGGTGGGGCTAGAAAGGAGAAAAACGAATTGCTCAGGGACCGCATCCGCCGCTCCTCTCAGCCAGTCTCTTCTCTCTTATGCAATGTCGATCTGGTACATGTTGTATCCCATCCCCGTTCTTACTCGCCACTCTTTTTGGAATGCTCTCCCACAGCATTCTCTCCGCGGATGGATATTTTCTCAGAGTTTCTAGGACCCTCCTGGTCTAAGCTTTGCGTCACCTTCAGCCCGACGCTTGAACACTTACTTCAGCGTGCCCTGGTCGCACGGCTAGGTCGGTGCCTCCTGCTTTGCAGATGTGTTATCGGAAGTTGAATTTTTCCTAGGAGTTTGGGCTCTGCGTGAGAGCAGGTCTCCATCTCTTTCCTTCTCTGAGAGATTCTCCAGGTGCTCCCTCGGCTGGCTGCTAGGTATCTCCTCCCCCCCTCCCCCCCGCCCGTTTCTTCCTTTCATCCGCGCTAATGTCCTGGCAATGATTGCTTGGCTCCCAGCATACGCTGAGTGCCCGTTTCTTTTTTTTGAAAGGAAGGCGATCTTAAAATAATTCTGGAAAACAACTTTCAAAATTGAACATTTTAAGGTATTGTTGAACACCTGTGTCACTTCATCCAGATTCCTGAAAATCTTCCCATCTTTTGTTCCCATCAAATTGTTTGAAATATGATAATGATTAAATGGCAAATTGATTGGGGGTGGGAGGGAGAGGGAGGGAAGGAACAAAAGGCCCCGGGAATGAACTGCGTACGTTCCTTAAAGAGATCGGTGGGACGAGGGTCGGGGATACAATTCGGAAAGGTCAGGGGAGCAGGAGGAGTGTGTGTGGGGGGGGTTTGTTGTGAAGCTGGTCTTTTGGGGCCCTCCCGAGGGTGTACGTGTTGACATAGAGTGGCGGGCGGGATGGTGCGCAGGAGGTGTGGAAGGTTGGTTCTGGACAGGTGAACTTTCTTAGACTATGCTAGCGGGAGAGGGAAAAGTTAGAGTTTGTGGAAGGAACTGAATGAGATGAACCGACAACTCTGGGCCTGGGGTTGTATTGTCTATGCTGTTTCCAGAGAGGAGGGAGGGGGACACTTTGAAGTAGAGTCAGGATGGCCGAGCGGTCTAAGGCGCTGCGTTCAGGTCGCAGTCTCCCCTGGAGGCGTGGGTTCGAATCCCACTCCTGACATATCTCTTTTGCCTTCTACTATAGTCCCACACGGCTGCCTGAGCAGGACACGAGGAAGACAGAACCACACGCCCAGGCTTCTGACTCCACTGACATATCCCTTCTGGACAACTCACCCCAACTTCGTGGGGAGAGCTTCCACATTCGTGAGAGTGGATAAAAGGTGCGTGGAGGAGCAGTGACCTGTCTGAGAATCAAACGGTGTTTTTGCCAGAGGATAGATCGGAAGAGAAATGTACGGACAGCATGCCTTTGGAAACTTCCAGCAATGTAGCTTCAGATACTTTCAAGGCAGTCATAGGACTTCCTCAGAGGAGGTGGTGCAGGAGAACCAGGAGGAAGCAGGAGGAGGAGAAAGAGAAAGGGAAAGAAGAGGAGGAAGAAGGGAAAGAGGACGGGGAGGAGTAGGAAAGGAAAGGAGGAGAGGATGAAGGCGTACGTAAGAGGAGAAAGGCGGAAAGGAAGAGAGAAATTTAGGATGCGGGAGATCGAGGAAGCTAAGCAGAATGGCAAAAGTTATACGTTAGGGTAAACTTCTGTGACATGAAATTTTGGACTTTGAGTCAAGGCATACCACAAATCTCTGCATCGATATCACTGAGATTGCTGAGGCAAAGCAAACCTGTGTTGCATGGGTGGTTCAGTGGTAGAATTCTCGTTTGCCAAGCGGCAGGCCCGGGTTTGATTCTGGCCCATGCAAAAGTGACCTCTTAAAAGTATTCCTCACCTTTTGGACAGCTCCATAAAACACCTCTCCTAGTCATGCCCATTTTCTCTGAGAAGTCCTACACTCTCGGGCTGATGGACACCTGGGAAAGCCTTCCTGGGCACTTTGAGGACTAGGCTTCTGACAAAAACTGTTCTTTGTTGCCCACCCTTGTACTGCCACGTCATGCACACCTGGATCCTGCCCGGCGCCCTGCCACCAATTTGCCAGGAGGACAATCTGGATTGGATGGACTCCAGTTTTCCTTTTCCAAACAGAACTTGGCCAGATAATACGAAACAACAGAACGAAGGGTCTCGGGCACCAAGACCGAACGCGAGTTTTTGATGTTTGTGATCACCTGTTATATTAAAACAGGATTCCCTGGGTGAGAGCGCCAAATCCTAACCACTAGACCACCAGGGAATAGGTAGCAGACATTTTTCCTTCCTCACAGAACATAATACCAGCCTCCTGCACTTTTCCCAAGTCATCAACCTTTTCTGATGAACCATTAGATTCATTATCAGAGGGGACCCTTATGAAATAATTGCCAAAAGACTAATGTGATTACATTAGTTTTTGTAAGACACTACTAAACCATATTAAATCTCTTTACGAGCAGGTTTAACAAGCACCGAAGTGACGTGAAACCTGGAAAATAGATCTCGTGAAAAAAAAATATCTCTGAAAATCTTCCCTAGAAAAGAATCCTAAGAATCAAGTAACTAATAGCCTTATTAAAGCTACTGAGATGCTGACTGAAGTTGCATATCTCTCAGTTTAAGTAGATCAAACTGGACAATTTGTGGACAGTGGTCAAGGACAGATATCTTTAACTAAGAATTTGCAAGGAAAAACATCTTCCCAGAAATAGACGCTTGACCTGGATGCATCTTGATGAGTAAGCAAGAACTCTCTTTCTTCTCTTCACTCAGGCTTGTATTTTTGTATTATCTGTACAGTCCTTTTCTTTTAATTTATCTCTTATCCCTGAGTCACTCATGCCCAATTAAAAACTGTGTTCTCCATAAGGTCGTAGAATGGTTACTGCCTAAGACTGAGGAATGGACCAAACGAAAAATCAATGTGGTCATACCTATTATTCTGTCTTACATTTCCTACTGGCTCTTAAGAACTTATATTTAATTCAAGTAATATTTCCAGGGATGTTTATAGAAGTGGGGAATTGTGGAAAAATACCAGATTGTATTGTCATTAAAACAATAATATTGGTTTGGCCTCCCCATGAGCATTTGATATTTTTCCAATTGTTTATGTTAGACTTCATTTGTGTGAAAAATGTTTTGCAATTGTGTTCATATAGTTCTTGAGTTGTCTCAGCAGGTAGACTCCAAAGTATTTTATATTATCTACAGTTGTTTTAAATTTAATTTTTCTTCCTTTCTCTTGTCCATTGTTGTGGGCTTTGTAGGTAATATATAGAAAAGTGGATGCTTTATGTGGGTTTATTGTCAATCCTGTAACTTTTCAAAAGTTGTTAATTATTTCAAATAGTTCTTTGATTCTTTAGGATTCTTTAAATATACCACCAATATCATCTGTAAAGGGTGATAGTTTTATTTTCTCATCACCTATTCTACTTCCTTCAATATCTTTTTCTTTTCTTATTGCTAAAGCTGACATTTCTAGTACAATAGTGAATAATATTTGTGACAATAGACATCTTTGTTTTGCCCTTGATCTTACTGGGAAGACTTCTAGATTATCCCCACTGGAGATAATGTTTGCTGATGGTTTTTGATAGATATTACTTATCATTTTAAGGAAAACTCTATTTATTCCTATGCTCTCCAGTGTTTTTAATAGGAATGGGTGACAAAATATATTTTGTCACAAGTTTTTCTGCATCAATTGATATAATCATATGATTTCTGTTGGTTTTGTTGCTGATATGGTCAATTATAGTTTTCCTAATATTGAACCAGCCCTACAATTCCGCTTGGTCATAGTGTATGATCCTGGTAATATATTGCTGTGATCTCCTTGCCAATATATTATTTAAAATTTTACAACAATATACATTAGGGAAATTGATCTGTAGTTTTCTTTCTCTGTTTTAGCTTTTCCTGGTTTAGATATCAGCACCATATTTGTGTCATGAAAGGAATTTGGTAGGATTTTTTTTTTTGCCAATTTTCCCAAATAGTTTGTGTAGTATTTGAATTAATTGTACTTTAATGTTTGGTAGAATACACTTGTGAATTCATCTGGTCCTGGGGATAAAAATACAAAATTGTAGGTCATAAATGTAGAAATAACCATTGTTATTTTACATTTCATAAGTTGAAAAATGCATATATTCTTTTCCCTTGATGGAGTAGGGTATTTTGTTCTGAAAATATATGTGTGAAATAGACTACATCTACCCATTCCTGATATCTGGCTGATATCAAAACTGACCTTTGTTGTGACCAATTTAAAGTACACTTGCTAATGCTGCAGAATAAAGCAATGTATAAAGGAATGTTTTTACCTTGTGCTCCTAGGGGCTTCCACATGTGAGTATCTACCTGACTAGCCAAATACAGACTTTTTGACTTTATCTTTTTCAGGACTCATGATTACATCGATTCCATCCTTGGAGACCTCCTGAGATTGTTGAGTCCAATGACTCCTGAGGGTCAACTTCAAATTTAATTCCACCACAGCTTCTTTCTTTCCAGTTCTGCACCTCACTTCCTTCCACATACCCTGACATAAGGTGACACTGCCCTCCTTGCTGTCCCTCTAAGAAGACTATTCCATCTCTGAAATCAGTCTTTTCAGTGAGTTTGCCTCACACCATGAACTCTCTGCCTCCTCATCTCTGCCTCCTATTTTCTCTTTCTTCAAGTTTCAACTAAAGTCCCAACCTCTGCCAGAAACATTTCTCAGTCCTCATAAATCTTAGTGCCTTCTCTCTGAGAATTTCCCTTATTTATCCTGTATAACTTGTTTGCATAGTTTTACATATAGGGAGTATGCCTGTGTTTATGTGTGAGAGGAACTGAGTCTAGGTAGGTAGGCCGCGGGCAACATGGAGGTGAGCTCCTTGGAGGTAGGGGCTGCGCAGCTGCTTTTGGTCATCTCTAGGACTGGAGGGACAGCTAGGTGGTGCAGTGGCTAGAGCACCAGTGCAGGAGTCAGGAGGACCTGAGTTCAAATCTCACCTTAGACACTTGACACTCACTAGCTCTGTGACCTTGGGCAAGTCACTCAACCCCAATTGCCTCATCCTGAGTCATCTCCAGTCATCCTGATGAATATCTGGTCACCGGATTCAGATGGTTCTGGAAGAAAGTGAGGCTGGTGACCTGCACAGCTCTCCCTCACTCAAAACAAAGTCAAGTGCAAGTCCCATCATCATTTCTCTGATGGTATGGTCTTCTTCAGCAACGAAAGACGAACACCCACACTAGGACTGGAGCAAGCTCTTAGTGAGCAGCCCACAGACACTTTCTCCGGAGGTTGGGTACTGAATCCTGCCTTGGGATTCCTTTTAGGTCGGAGTCGAGGAACTGGGCGAGAGGGGGAACTCGCTGCCGTGACTACAGCCAAAGAAGCCCTTGGGCACCTGAGACTGGGGGGAGGGTCAGCGAGCAAGCGAACCGGGTGGGGAGCACGCCTGTGGGCTGCCTCCAGAAAGCTTGCCTTTGGATAGCTCTCTTAGGAGATTCTAAGGGTGGCTCTTGGCTGCCTAATGTCACAAAGGCATCTTTTACTCTGGGAGAGACTTCGGCCGTTTAAGAGCAGGCAGTAGTGTCCCGCCCTCGCGCCCTCTTCATCCCTTTCTTTGTTTCTGGAGCAGTGGGCACAGAACCTGGAACGTAGTTGTCAGTCACAGACCTTCATAACCTGCCCTATCTGCTTTCTAGTCCTTTTATTACTTACATCACTTCCTGCCCCCTCCATTAACTCTACTGTCCAATGACACTGACTTCCTCGCTGTTCCTCGAAGAAGACACTCCATTTATCGTAGCCAGACATTTTCACTTGCCATCCTTCCTTCCTCATCCTTATTATCCTTCCTCATCTCCAAATGCTGGAGAGTTCTCTGGAGGGAATTCCCAGCTGAAGTTCCACCTTCTTATGGGTTATTGCCTCACTTTTTGTACCTTCCAACAATGTTTATTATTCCCTTTCTATATCTCATTTGCGCATAGTTGCAGGTTCTCTCCCCTATTATATTCTTGGCTGCTTGGGAGCAGAGATTGTCTTTTTTTTTAAACCCCTGCACTTGCCTGGGTGCTAAGAGATGCTTAATACAAGTTTGCTGACTGACGAACTGGTGACAACCAAAAGAATGACTTCGTCAGGCTGAGGGTGTATGTTCGTTGAATGTGTAAAGGACAACATTTGCATATATATCTATATCTATCTATCTATATATATATATATATATATATATTCACCAAAAAAAAGCATTCAAATTTTACTTCTTTGTTTTAACTTTACTTTAACTGAAAAATGCACAGAGTTGGATCCAGAAAGGAAAGGGAAAGATGACCTGCACGCACCGTAGAAATTTCCGTAGAAATTTTATAGGAAGAGATTGACAGGAATGTTAGAGGATAGTGGACCTAACTTAAATTGGATCGCCAGTTTTGGAAGAAATGTCCTAATTAGTGAGATCCCAAGTTCGTTGGAGTTCGTGAACATGCTTTCTCTCCCATCATCAGTGCGATCCAGAGGAAAGATCATTGAGAGTAAGGAAGGGGCTGTTTCCGGTTTATCCGGTTTATCTTCCAAAGATGCAGCATTCTAGAGAGTCTCCTTGAACAGAGTAGACACTCCAATGTTGTGCAATTGAAGTTAAATACTGGGCTCGAGATCCAACGTGTCTAGAAAAACGAAAAGATCCAGAGGATGATAAAGGACAGAAATAGAGGGGCACAGGCACACCCTACGCCCCTAAGGAGGAGAGAAATCAACAAGGAATCTGGCTGAGGGCAGGCAAAGCGCAAAAGTCTTTTGTGGTTCTACGTAGGGGTCGGTGATGTGGCTGAAAAAACAGTTGCGTTGGCCGGGAATCGAACCCGGGTCAACTGCTTGGAAGGCAGCTATGCTCACCACTATACCACCAACGCCTAACTACAAGCCTTCTTGCCTCCACCCTACTCCGAAAGATAGACAGCTCCACTGTTGATCCTCCGCCAGTGGTGAGCACAAGAGCCCTGCTCACAGCTGTACTTTCTTATTTGGCTCTCTGGCTCCTCATACACTAGCTGAGGCCAGCCCAGATCTTCTCTTGCTTCCTGGGCAGCCGCCCTCCTTGCCCGAAGCCTTCAGCCCGGATAGGGCTCCTGCCACGTCTGCCAGAGACATCGCCAGCTGATGCCCAAGATCAGTTACATCCCTTATCATCCCTATTTCCAAGTTCCTCTGCATCCCCAGGAGATTCTCGTTTGTGAAGTAGGTCAAGGCCGGTGGTACCATTGGCTGCATGGTAGACACAACCTGTCGCAGGCCAGTCTGAGTCCGCCAGCTTTGAAGTACTGGGAATACACCGAGAGCCGTAAACCCAAAGCCCACGAGGGCGCTCGAACCAGTATGTGACCTCTATGGGTTGGGTTGCCTCCTGTAAGTCTTGTCCCAGTCCTCTATGTCCCTGTCCTCGCCCCTCATAGCTCTCCGCTCACCCCTGACACGAAGTTTTCTTTCTCCCACTTTCTGACTGTCAGATTGTATCCTTGCATGTGAGGATGTGAGTGGTACTGCGTGTTTGGTTGGATTGCGCATCACTTGCAGGCTAGAGGGCTTGGGGTCAGAGACCAGGCGGTGGGGTCAGAGGCTGCCCGAGCCTAAGATGGGCGCATGGGCCTTGGCAGTCCTAGACTCCTCTCCCGTTCGATCAGGCAAGCTGTGAACAGCCCACAAGTTTCCTTTAGGGACAACAGGCACAAAACTTTGGCGCTTTCTCAGGCTTCTTCTTCGGTCGGAGACGAGCTCCTGGGCAAGAAAGGAGCCCGGTGTCTGGGGCTGCAGTGATTTCGAGACACGAAAACCCTTGCGCATCTGAAACTGGAGTGGCCTGCAAGTCTCAGTCTGGCTAGCTAGGCCCCAGAGGGAGGTACTGCGGTTGATTCTTGTTCGCTTAGTGCCATAATGACACCTTTTGAACTTGAAGAGGCTGGGAGTCCAGAGTTGCGGCTGCAGATAGTAGAGAAGGAGTAGAATTGTTGGGTTGTGTGATGTATAAAAAAAAAAAAACCTCCTCCCCGTCGGGGAATCGAACCCCGGTCTCCCGCGTGACAGGCGGGGATACTTACCACTATACTAACGAGGAACGAGGTAAGGGAGTCCTGGCTCTCAGCATCCCAGAAATATAGATAAGAAGGCAGATCGCTTCAAAGGGAGATATGCATACACATAAACACCCACAGACACATACGTAGACACACTCGCTCTGTATCCTAGAGATACACACACATATCCTAGAGATATCCTCTTCCTTTCCCCCTCCTTTCCCTCCTTTAGTGTCTGCTTTGTAGCTTTTTAAGGCCCCCCTGTTTCACAAACCTGGAAGGCTCTTTTCCTTCTTCGAACTCCTCTCAAACTCTACCCCTCGAGCGGCTTCGGGACCCACAGGTCCATTGCTGGGCTCTCAGCAACAGACTTTTGGTACATGCTTTTGGAAAGAGGGGGGGCACTGGATGGAGTGGCCTCGTGGGTCCTTTAGTCTCTTGTCCCCTAGAGCCGTTATGCTTTTTGTCTTTAAAGAGATGACTCTCCAAAGGAAGGAATTCTTCACCGTAATCGCGTGTCTGTTCGAGCTTGTGTGTGAATGTTTTATATTCTTTGAATGTCTGCAGCAGTCTTGTTAGGATAACATTTTTGAATGCATAAAACGAAATCCAAAATACCGCCCAGGAAAAACAGTTTTGTTGAAATAGAACTATCAACATGTTTTTTTTTTTTAAATAGAAGCTAAGCTCAGGAACCTTAGGTAAAAAAACCCTTTATTCCCCCTCGATAGCCTCTAGGAGGGGTGTGTGTGTGTGTGTGTGTGTGTGTGTGTGTGTGTGTGTGTGAGCACGCGTGCGCTCATTATTTCAGAGTCCAAAGGAGGAGATAAGTAACGGGGTGGGAGGAGGAGAGGTGGAAAAGTCGAAGGTTCGGGAATAAGGACTAGGGCCAGGGCGCTTGGGGAGATGTGGCTGAGAGAGAGGTGCTGTGATCAAGCAGCTCCTGGAGGCTGATGGGCGATGGATGGGGTGGATGGGTGATGGGGTAAGAAGGCAGAGTAGCTGCATGCTCCAGGACCTCATCTGCTCAAGATCGATTGAGTTGGTGTCTAGAGTTGATGTCTCCGCTCCTGGCCAATTTTCACTTCCGTGGAGATGTTGACCTGGTCAAATAGGTGAAGCCCTCCTTTCGCATGGACCTTCCACTCATCTGGGATACTCCTTCACCCGCGCTCACTCCTCGGATGGAAGTCTTCCCAGTGCTTCAAGGCCCCTCCGGATCTAAACTTTGTCTTACAGTTGACACGACATTTGCACACCCTTTCCGCGTTATGTCTCGGTCACATCTAGACCGCGCCTCTCCACCGCCCTTCTGAGTTCGGACGTATTCGAGGGCGGAGTGTTTTCCAAAGGAGATGGACCCTTTAGTCCCCCGCACCAATATTGCTGGAGCCACTGCCGAACTCTCAGCATTAAGCTCTTGGGACTTGCTGGTTGGAAAGGGGAGGCTCTCGATGGGGTGGCCTAGTGGCTGAACTGCGTGTGTTCCTCAAAGAGAGAGAGGCAAGGTCCAGGATGCAGTTGTGGAAGGCCACAGCAGCTGCGGTGTGGTAGAAGCGGAGTAGAGTGATAGGAGGAGGGTGAGAGAGATGAACGTGCTTCGTCGAGGGAAGTTGTAGGGTGCTTGGGTCAGCGTATGTGGAAGAATGGTCCTAGACATGTGGACTTGCTTGGATAGTGCTGGTCCTGGGGGAGAGGTCAGAGCGTGTTGGAAGGAAATGAGTAGGGTGAACCGAACTATCTCAGCTTGTGGGTTGTGTTGTGGCTGTGGTTACTTGAGTAAAGAGATGGTGTGTTGGAATACGGTTTGGGTGGCTTAGGGTCTAGCTTTCGGCCCAGATTCTTTCCTGGAGGCGTAGTTTGGCACGTCACCCAATTACTTTTTGCTTTGAGCTACTCTCAGGGTCCCGCGGACACCTAAGAGCTACCAAAGGAAGAGTGAGCGACTTGTCCCAGGCCCTGGACTCCAAGAACACTTCCTTCTTCTTTCTAACCCACGGTCTTTCATAGTCCAAGACTGCATAAACCTGCGTTTGTATGAGGGGGTGTGTGGAGGATCTGGTCCCAATTCCGAATCGCATTTTTTTTGGAGGGTAGATTGGAAGAAAAACTTGGACTTTGGGCCTTTTTCTATCTTCCCCACCAAATCAACTTTCAGATTCCTACCTTAAGGCTATTTAACCAACTTCTCTAGGGGAAGAGGTATAGGAGTCGTAAGAGAAGTAGAAATAGGAGAATTTAGGGGAAGGATCCAGGAGGAAGCCCAAAGTAGAAGGCAAAAATATTAGGTCAGATTTTTGGGTATGATGGGAAAATAGACGCAGAGGTCCTGGCCCACTAGAGGGCTGCGGGTGTTCTGAGAAATCAGACAAAGAAAAAGAAAAAAAAAAACCGCTCCTTATGTCGCATGGGTGGTTCAGTGGTAGAATTCTCGCCTGCCACGCGGGAGGCCCGGGTTCGATTCCCGGCCCATGCACAAAAGGTGTATTTAGCTCGAGCACCCTTCTGGAGAACACTGCTTTTGTGACTGGACTCCTTTTGGACAGCTTCTAAAGTACACTTGCAGCGGCAGGAGCAAGCACCCCCTCTTCCCTCAGCTGGATGGCCACCTGCATTTGTCCCGGCGACTAGAGGCACCCTGCCATCATCAACTCCAGACCACCAGAGAAAACCTTGGAACTTGGTTCCTTGGAAATCGGGGAAGGCCTTCTCTGAACAAGATGGTCCCACTAGCTAGCTGATCTCACCCACCCTGCTCCGCTTCCAATCTACCTACCAGATACCATACCCTCCTTTCCCCTCTCCTTTCCCCCTGGTCAGTTTTCCAGATGGAAGGCTAGTGAAACTGATGTTTGGCATGGATGCCATTCCGCCTTTCCTTCTGTCCCTGGGACTTGGTGGCTAGGCCCATGGAAATGAATTAAGACCGTGAGTAAGCAGGGCTCGGGGACGTTTGTAACTGGGGCCAGGCAGTGGAACTGGGAAAAACGGAATCTCTTTTTGGTTATAAAGACCCATTGAGGGGCCTCGAAGAGCTGCGAAAGGCCTTCCCTGACTGGGAATCGAAACCGGTCACGGCGAGGAGAGTGCCGAAGCTTAACTACTAAACCATTGGGATGCAAGTATTTACCTTCCTGAAATCCTTATTCAGCCCAACATTTCCATGTCCTCTCCACCTCAATTGGATACCCATGGGGTCCAAGACGGGTCCTTTCCTCGCCGTTCTAACTGCTCTCCCAGTCAACTCCTACTTATATTCTCCCACACTCTGGTCCATTGTCCTAAATGCTACCACAGTCTCCCCTCGCCCCAGTAAAACACTTTCCAGAACAGGACCTCTAGCTCTCTTTCCTTTCTCTCTCTTTACGGGCTCTATGAAATACTGGGTGCCTTTGCAACAATATTTGATGCTTTCCCATCAAGTGTTAACTCCATTGCTAGGTCGGGAGCAACTCACGAAACGCTGTGAGTCCAGGAGTGAAGGAAGCTTAACACGTTCAGAGATGAGTTTTGCTGTTGTGGATGTGCTCAACTAGTAGAGAATTTACTTCTAAATATTCTATGTTCTGCCTTAGCCGCTTCACTCTGGAGCCTTTCCTGAGACAAATCCGACCTCTGTGGAGGATTGGAGAAGGGAGGGAAGGTATAACACTCGGCTTCTCCTGTCCCAGGGCACAGCCTCAACGCACTATCCTGGCTCTGCCCTTCCTGTCTTATTTCATATGCGAGTCTCTTCACCTTCCAAGATTTCAAATGTAGAGTCATCTCTAGGCAGACTATTCTCAGATCTCGCTCAGCCCTAATGAGTTTCCTGGACTGCATCTTCCTCTTAGACATCCTCAAATTTTATGTCCCGCAGATATCTTAAACTCAACATGTCCCCAAATGATCTCATCCTTTCTCTCAGAAATCTTCATAATTTCCTTAGCGCCGTCGAGATAACCACCATTTTCTCTGACTCTAACACCAGAAAGGTCCAGGTCTACATGTCCAGGAGAGTCCTCCAAACTCTCAATATCCATGTCATCCTCCACTCCTTACTCTCACTGTTCAAGTCCCCTTGTTTCTATCTCTGAAATATCCATCCTATAGGCTCTCTTCTCTCCCAGTACAGCCACCACCCCAGTCCAGGCCCTCATCATTTCAAAACTGGGCTATTGCAATAGCTTTACTAGTTGTTTTCCCTGCCTCAAGTTTCTGGACACTCCAATTCAGCCTCCATTCAGATGTCCACTTGTTTTTCCTGAAGCTCAGATCTGACCAGAACTCTGTTTTATTCATTTAATAAACTTCAGTAGTTATCAATTGCCTTGAGGATAACATATATAGTACAGTTTGGCCTTTAAAACCTTTCATAACCTGGCCCCTCCCTGCCTTTCCAGTTTTCTTACACCCATCTTCCCTTCTCCAATCATTGCCCTTAGAGTTCCTCCTCTTTTCTGCCTCCTAGCTTCTCTTAAGTCTCAGCCAAAGTCCCATTTTCTTCAAGAAGTCTTCTCTATTCTTCTTAATCTTAGTGCCTTCCTTCTGAGATAACCATCCAAAAAAGACTTGTTCCCCCCATGCACTTCTTTGTCTTGGGAATATTTAGCATGGTGCTTGCCACATGATGGGTGCTCAACAAATGTTAGTTGATTGGATAGCTTCCAAGTTGCCACTTCTATCATCTATGGAGGCCATCTCCAGTCATCCTGATCTATATCTTGCCATTGGACCCAGATGACTCAAGAAAGAGAAAATGAGGCTAGTGACCTTTCACAGCTCTCCCTCACTTAAATCCAATTTACTTGCAAGTCTTGGCATCATCTTCTTGATGTCATGGTCCTCTTCAAGAATGAAGAACAAACAGCAACATTCATCTACCATCTTATAGTTGGCAAAGGAAACCAGTGTTTCTAGACTGGGACATATTTCACACATTTGGTAGCTTTTCACCTAAGCATGTCCACAATAATTTGGGAAGTTTTATGGGTATTTTTTGAGGTGGAGTAGACACTGGAATCTTCTATCTCCTAAGTTTTTTGGGGGGTCTTCAAGGTAAATGAGGCTAAACCATCATTCTGATAGCACATCTAACTGCTTACCAGAAAAGGAAGAACAGGGAGGGCCTTCTGGGAGACCATTAAAATTCCCATATCATCTAAAAGTCTTCTTCATTCCTACCTAGACCTCTAGACTTCTTTCTCACCCCTGTCTCTTTCCATGCTCTCCCTCGTTTCACCCCCATTTACACATCTCCCTGCCTTCCTTGCCTTGACACAGGAGTGCACAGTTAGAAGTGTGTCATTAGCTGCCCTTAAATCCTTCTCAATCATTCCCCGACTTCCCTTTTCCCTAGACACTCTCTCTTTGCCAAGACCTAGCCCAGGTTTAGTACACCCTGCACCATCATTATCCCCTAAACACTCTTCCCATGAGGATATAACCACTCCCCACCTTCATCCCCACACATCCTGTTTTCTAACTCTCCCCAAATATTCACCAAAGATCCTGGAGAATATCATGAAATTCATCCCACTGGTTCTTCTACAAATTTATGATACTATAAGTAATTGGTCCTTCATTACAGCTTCACAATCCTTTTATTCCTTGAAAGTTTCACTCTTATTGTGCTAGACCTTCTCCCCTCAATCTTTCTGCACCCCCTGAAACATTCTCTCCTCTGCAGAAGACCTCAATCTGACTTTATGATCACCCACCAGCCAGCTCCTTCTAATCCCTCACTCTATACCTAAAAAGCTTCCTCTTACTGCTTTCTCCCATTCTGATTGATGAGGTGGGTCTTTTAACCAAAGCTCTCTCTTCCTCCTGTGCTCTGCTGTCTCCTCTGGGAGCTTGCCCCTTTATCCTTTCCCTTCATCTTCACTCACTCCACATATATATTCTCTCATATTCAACTTTTGACCCTCCACTGACAGACCTCCCTTGTGGTCAAGCAAACTTCTCTTACCTCTGATGTGCCATGTCTATAGAATTGTATTTCTTTTCCCTTTCATAGCCAAATTCTTAAACAGGGTGATGCCAGCTTATGGCCTCTATTCACTCACTTCCCACTGTTGAATCTGATTGCGATCAGCAAGTCTGTGTGACTGTTTTCAAGCCAGGTGAGAGACGGAGGAGGTGAAGGCGACGGAGAAAGTGGAGTCGGAGCAGAAGTTAGGAGAGGTCGGAGGAAAAGGAGATGGAGGAGGAAGAGCTGAGGAAAGGCCCTAGGCAAGGAGCGGTGGATGAGAGTAGTGCTGTGAGGAAACAGCACCTGGAGGTTAGCATGGGAGTTAGTTTGATCCTGTGGGGAGATGGCAGAGTCTATGGATTCTCCTGGACCTCCTTGACTTCTTATCGGAGTCATTCTCTTTTGTACGGCTCGATGTTCCCTTGTGCGCCAATGTTCTTCCTACTCCAACCTCCTTTCCCGCCATGGTCCCGCATGATTCTTGATCTCTCTCTCTGGCTTCCTCCTCCCTTTCACTCCTTCTCTCTCTGTCCCGTTCTCTGGAACTATCTACTCCGAATCCTTAAATCCTACAGGGTTAAGCCTTTTCTGATAGCCCGCAGAACTCATAACACACTAGCGCTGGTAGATCCTGGGTGTAGCTTGCTCGCCACTTCCCCAGAGACCCTTCTAAGTTTGGACCCTCTCCCTGGCGAAGTTCTGTTTTGTCTGGAGAAGTTCTTTTTCCTGAAGGAGGTTGGATGCCGTATGAGAGCAGATCTCGAGTTCTTTCCTTTTCCGGGCAACTTGGTTCGAGCACACCCCGCTTCGCCTCACCCCCTGGTGCCTAGGCTTGTACTTTGGAATCCAGTTCTTGTTGATCCTGCGCTTTCTGTCTTTAACTCCTATGGCTCGTGCAGGTGAGAGAAACCCCGGATTGGGAGCTCCAGCCCAGTAAGGATTTCCTTTTGCCCTCAGGGACTTGACGAAATCTGATGAAAGGTATTTATTTAGATGATAAAGGACCAGAGTAAGGCGGTACATTAAACTGGGGTATAAAGGTGGCAGTAATCGAAAGCTGCTTTCTTTTAAGCAACACAAAAGAACCACTTCCCTGACCGGGAATTGAACCCGGGCCGCGGCGGTGAAAGCGCCGAATCCTAGCCACTAGACCACCAGGGATTTAGCTCTCTCCTTGTAGTGGCCTATTACATCCATTAATTACAACTCTTTGCCTACTTGAGCTTCTTCAAGACCATTCTGTGGCAAAAAACTCAATGTCCATTCACTTTCGCTTTTAGCCCTACCTGCTCTCTCAACATCTCCAACTGCCCGTTTCCCACACTCTAGGCTATTTCCTCAAAAGCTGCAGGGGGCTCACCCGGACGGAGCAAATCACCTACACAATTATTTCGACCCCTCCATCTAGGTAGCAGTGAATAGAAAGAATGCTGGGCCTGGAGTCACGAAGACCTGACTTCACATGTGACTTCAGCTACCTACCAGCTGTGTGACCCTGCTTCAGTTTCCTCACCTGTAAAGTGGAGGTAATAGCAACACCTGTTCCTCTGGCATTGTAGATGATGATGACTTCTTGGGTCATCTTGATTCCAGCTCTTGATTCCAGCTCTTGATTCCAGAGCTTACTAATGTTGACCTTCCGAATTTAATTTCTTGAGTCTCCTTTTCTTGTGCCATGCCTTTTTCTTTGCTTGTAGATATTTTGGAGTCATTCCACTTCTTTCAAAATTGTTTGCCTTTGTAGTATTGTTATTATATAAATCATTCTCCTAGTTCTGTTCATTCACTTGGTATCAACTCATAGAAGGTTTCCCAGGTTTTTTCAAAACCATCATGTTCATCTTTCCTTAAAGCATGAAGCATGCCATCACATACATATGTTATAATTTGTTCAGTCATTCTCCAATTGATGGATTCATCCTCAGTTTCCAAATCTTCACCACCACCACCACCACCACTAAAAGAGCTACTATAAATATTTTGTGCTTAAAGGTCATTTTCCTCTTTCTTTGATCTCTTTTGGTGTAGTAAGTAGTATAGCTGGGTATGTACAGTTTAATAACTTTTTGGACATGGTTACAAATTACTTTCCAGAATGGCTAGATCTGTTCATAGTTCTATCAAGAGTTTTATTTTGAATTTCATGAGTTATTAGTGATTTAGAGCATTTTTCATATGGTTATTGATGGCTTGGATTTTTTTTTTCTCAGAAAACTCACTATTCCCATTCTTTGACCATTTTTCAATTGGGAAATGACTCCTATTCTTAAAAAGTATCTTACTACAGATTTTCTTTCAACTTTATGCTTCTGTTCTTATTTTAGTTGTATTGATTTCATTTGTGTATAACATAAAATTTTATGTAATCAAAATTGTCCATTTTATCTCCTTTGAATCACTCTCTTGTTTTATCATGAATTCTTCCCTTTCCATAGATCTGACAAGTAATTTCTTCCATACTTCTCTAATTTGTTAATGATGTCACCCTTCATGTCTTAATCATGTACCTATTTGGAGATTGACTTGATGTATTGTGTGAGATGTTGGTCTATACATAGTTTCTGCCAGAATGCTTTCTAGTTTTCCTAGTAGTTTTTGTTGAAAAGTGGGCTCTTGGCCCCAAACCTGGGATCTTTGGATTTATCAAACACTAGGCTACTCTGATCTGTTGTTTCTGTGTACTATGTACCCATTATGTTCCACTGGTCACCCACTCTATTTCTTGTCCCAGTTCTAAAATGTTTAAATGATTACAGGTTTTTAGTATAGTTTAAGATTTTATACTGCTAGGTCCTTTTTCTTCCCTTTTTCTTTAATTCCATTGATATATTCTTGACTTTTTGTTCCTCAGGATGAATTTTGTTAATTTTTTTTCTAGCTCACTGAAACAATGGTATCAAACTTAAGTAGAAATGGAGGCTGCTAATCCATATCTAGGGATCCCTGCAGGTCACACTTAATTTTTTAACATATAATGATATCTATCTATGTTTTCTTGTTTTTTGAATTTATTTTATTAAATACATCCCAACTACAATTTAATCTGGTTTAGTGGCCTGGTATATATGTGTTGATACCTCTGTTCTAAAGTAATCTCTTGGTAGTTTGATTTAGCAAATTAATTTATTTACATTTTTGTTGTATTGGCTCAGATATCAATGAGCAATTCATATTTATTCAATTAATTCAATATAGCCTTATTTATGTAAAGAACATTTTATAATTGTGTCCATATGTTTCCCTAGGACCATTCCTGAGTCCTCTCTTGTTTGAGAGGATCTATGAAAGCTCTACTCTGCTGAGATAGCCTTCGAGAAGCCAGGGTCAACACTATATCATGATGAAATATTAGACAATAGGATTTTATCCTTATCTGTGTGATTTCAAATATTAAAATAAAAGTAGAAAATAACAGTTCAATTTTTTTTTTTTACCAGCTGCATAGCTAGGGTAAGGAAAGTCAAACATCTGGATTCTTTCTTTGTAGTTATAACCTTTGTATGTTCGATTTCTAAGTCTACAAGTAACTGTTTCACAATTTAATCTCAAGGAACCAATTATGTCAACTAATTGTAATTTATTCCATCAAGAACCCTTTGCTGAAGAACCAGATTTACTTTGTTGTGTTTGTTTTGTTTGTTTGCCCTTTATTCTGACATCAGGAGGGTAATGTCTTGATTTGCAAGTTAGTTGGGTTTATTTGTACAGAGGCAGATCTGTGCAAAGTCATCAGTCTCACTCTCCCTTCCAGAGTCATCAGAGTCCAAAGGCAAGACCTGGATCAGCAAGATTGACAATGGGCCAGGATGCAGGGGGAGACCTTGGACTTTTTAAGCTAAGTTCTTTCCCAGGTTCCAGTTTGTCTGAGGCAATACCCATTTAGTAATTATAAGCTAGGTCAGAACGGAGGCAAAAGATGGCCTAGTTGAACTTCACTAAAGAATCAATCTGGGTCGTTTCAGATATAAACTGTACGAACTCCCTGAGAAGGTGGTGGCAAAACTCAGTAGAATTTGAAAAGAGGGGAGAGAATATTTAAGTAGTACAAAGAATAGGCTAGAATATATTTTTCTACATGAAACTGACCTTTAGTTCTGGGGTCTTCATTTGATTCTAATGATTATGAGTTGAGACTCAGACATAGAAAGTGGCCATCTTTTACATGTCCCAAAGAAATAGCCATGCAACTCTGAGGTTTTTTGGTTTTTTTTTAGCATATTTCTAGTTCAATGTGTTAGCATTGTGAGATAATAATTATTAATGATTACAACTAGCATTTATATAGTGTTTTAAGTTTTGCAAAGTGTTTAAGTTTTTTGCAAAATGTTATCACATTTGATCCTCACAACTTTACGAGTTAGGTGCTATTATAATCCCTATTTTATAGATGAGGAAACCAGGACAAAAGAAGTCTAAAGTCACTTGTCTAAAATCACAGAGTTAGTAAGTGTCTGAGGCAGGATTCACACTCAAGTCTATTTGATTCTAACCCCTATATTCTATCCACTGTGCCATCCAGCTTCATATTGTATTACGTTGAAATATAGTTGTCAAATTAAGAAAAAAGGTTGTGGATCAGATTAAGAACTCTTCATTTAGAATTGCTTGGGAGAACCTGAATCATGGTCACACAGTCAAGACTTTTACTAAATGATAAAAATATAAATGAATATATTTTTTGTTTCTTCATTCCATTCAACATTCTTTTTTAAATCTACGTGTACATTATCATTGTTACCAGTATTTTCATATAGTCCTAATCAGTTTGTATATATGTATTGCACTCTGATTTCTCTCTTCTCTTCATGTAAATCCACTTTTCTTTTGGTTTATTTATATTCGTCGGAGCTGTCATTTCTTGTGGTATTAATATAATATATAACAATACAATATTCTATGGTAGTTGCAAGTTACAATTTGTTCAACTTATGGGATATATTGCTTGGTTCATGTTATTGTTATTATGATAGACTCTACTTATGGATATTTTTTAGTAGACTAGTATTTTTCCTTGTTTAATTACATCTTTAGGGTATAAACTCCAAAAGTTCCTTGTAGGTACTATAGTTAGGATGAACACCAACACAGGAATCTGAACATGGAAATTCTTAGAATGTACCATTATTAGAATGAATACCAACATAACTATCTGAACATGGAGATTTTAATCCGTGTTCTTCTATTAATTGTCTTTGAGACAAAAATAATTGCACTGAAATGCAAAAATGCAGATTGAAGGAAAAATAATGGAATGCAAATTTTAAAATCCATTTTGGGATAACATGAATGAGCTCTACAAAGCAAGAATATGGAACCTGAATAGTGGTTGTGAAGAGACAAACTAAAGATTATAGGTCTTTCAGGAAATTAATGAAAATTAAAACGTGAATACCATACTTCAAGAAATAGAACAGAAAAAGTATCCATAAATTTTGGAATAATACACCAATATTAAAAATTGGTAGAATCCAAAGAACATCAACAGAGAGAAAACACAAGTTTAAATCATCAGGAAATATTGTAGTCAAATTTCAGATACACTGAATTTAAGAACACATTTTGTCAAGCAGTAAGGAAAATACACTTTAAATTTAAGGGGAAGAAATCAGGAGGACAGAACACATACTTACTGTGGGGTTACAAGAAATAAAAGCTTAAAAATGGAATATGATATTCTGAAGAGCAAAGGATATTGACTAGCTTCCTCAATAACATTCTAATAAGCTGATTTTAAATATCATAGAAAATAAATTGAAAATCAATCAAAGTAGAAATTTGAATTACTCTTAAAAGATCCTAGAGATATGCTAATCAATATGCTAATTGACCAAATAGCTGATTAAATACTTTTAGATAATAATGAAAGACTAAGAGATAAAAAATGTTATTTTCATGTGGCTAAAGTAAGAGAAGAAATTGAAAGTCTGTATAAGAGAGAATTTATGCTTTTCTATTCTCTTTTTTAAAAAAATCCATGTATTTTTTTAAGTGACAGTGAGAAGGCAAATAAAACACCAAGTGGGTTGAAGAATCTAAGACAGGGGTTCTTAACCAAGAGTTCCATGATAGAATTCAACAGAGTCTGTGAACCTGGATGAGAAAAAAAAATTACACTGTTATTTTCACCAATCTCTGAGTGAAATTTAGCATTTCCTTTAATCAAGAATTTAAACAACAACAACAAATGAACTTCTGAGAAGGGGTAAATAGGCATTACCAGATTGCGACAGCAGTCTATGAGATAAAAAAGGCTAACCACTACTGATATTAGGAGTCCAAGGGGGAAAATTAGGAGGGAAATAGAGGAAATAAATGAATATTTCTGAGGGAAAATGATATCTGATTAATATATATATATATATATATATATATATATACACATATGGTATATATTAATATATATTATGTAGTATATGTAACATATTGGAAAGCTTCAAAGATAGGGAAAGGAGAGTGGGAAATAAAGGTACCTAGGTTATGACCAGTCAGAACTCAAATACAGAGATAATTGAGAAGTTTTCAATTTCTCCTCTACTTTTGGAGTTGTGAGAGAGTAAAGTTGGGATATCAGGTGATATGACATGGGTAGGGAGGAAGAGTGGAATTAAGCATAGTTAGCGGAATGGAAATAATTGGACAGGTAACTAACACCAGAGAATCTAGATGGGGTGAGACAAGGGTATTTTAATGAGTCCTTCTGGGGTCGACTAGGTGTATACTTTAGGTGATCAACTTTGACAAGACTGGGTCATTGCACGGGGCTATTCCCCGGGCTTTTGCCTGGACACTAGGCCAGGCGGTATCTGCACAGGGCTCCAACCCCACAGAGCTCCAACCCCAGCTACATAGGGCTCCAACCCCACGGGGCTCCAACCCCAACTTTTGCCTGGTCACTTACTCTTTCCCGGGTCTTCGGATGTCTCTGGCCCCTACTATGTTGAAGCACGTGGGTCATGTGTCTGGATTCTACTTTCTATTACAGAGAGAAAGTGGTTATGTATTTGGGAATATTCTAGTCTAGGAGAATATAACAGTTCACAGGTTAAAAGAAGGGTGGAGAGCAGAGCTAAGATGGCAGAGTGGTTGGAAGCATTGTGGTGGGCTGTTCTTCACAAAACCATCCAAGTAGATAGAGAAAATACACCTGACTGAGTCCTGATGGGGAAATCCAGAAAAAGTTACAGTCAATAATTTGTCCAGCTTTACTTGTCATAAGGAGATAGAAAGGAAGCTTTCTTGACAGTGGAGAAAATAGTTGGGCCAAGAGCACTCTGACAGAATCACTCCAGTGCCCAAGGACAGGCTGAGCACTGGCAGAAGGATACTCCTAAACCCATACCAGGGTACTAAGACAAGGACAACTGGTAACTAGTAGCTTTGTTACCTGTTATCTAGTCCCTGATCAAGTATCTAGAATGGAAAGAGAAAGGGATTTGTAAACATCTCTGATATTCCCTGTTAAGGAGGCCCTGGGCAATATGCTGAGAGAAAAGGAAATTGAGAAGCCAGTAGAAGCAGCAGCAGTGGTGGTGGTGGTATGTGGCCTAAATAGGGTCTCATTTTCAGTATCTAGCTCATCCTGCAGAGGAATAATCAAGGCAGGAGTCCCAGACCAAAGGGGCCTACAATTCTGCTACTGTGAATCAAAAGTTTTTCTAGCTGACTGATGGGGAGGAATCCAGTAGCATCCCCAGTTGCCCCAACCCAAATACAGATCAGGAGCTCACAGAACTCAGAAGGGGTGGGGGTGGGGAGGGGCAACATTCAGACTTTGCCCTAGATTAGACCTCTTTGGGAGTATTGAAAGACTGTAACTCCCTCATCTGTTTCTGAGGTCTTGGAACAAAACAACACTTCCTTAAGTGTTGTGTTATTAACTAATACTGTCCTAAGAAAGCAGGAAAAAGTTCAGCCCACACTTTTCCTCCAGAGATGTGGCAGACTACAGCCTAACATCAAGTCCAGAAGTCAGGAAATAGACTGGAAGACTGAGCAAACAAAAGGAGAATGGAACGTCAGCAGAGAAGGAAAGGGTAAAGAACAGGGTTGGAACACCAACATAGATCACAAAACATTTCCTACTGTATCATTTCTCCATTGAGAAGTATAACCCTAGGAAGAGATTCTAGAAGAGTGTTTAGAATTAAGAAATGAGGTAGAAGGAAACTAACATTTCTTGGAAAGTAATATTACAAATTAATATCATTAAAACAGAAAAATGGATGAGTAGAGATGTTTAATTACCTTATACTTAACAAAGATGAAAACTTAAGAGATAAACAAATGAGAGAAAGAATAACACTAAAAGTAAATTCAAGATGCTTGGGATTCAACAGGGTAGTGAGAGAAAAGGGGACTCAAGGGAGGAGATAAGATTTTGACTTGCATAATAAAAAAAATCACAAATATCAGAAACTAAGAGCTAACAAAAGAGGAAGCAAATTTGTTATGTGTCTCTGTAGTCACATAAATCATTAATGAAAGAAAACACAAATTTAACAGTTATAATGCTAAATATGAATGAATTAAATTTCCTAATGAAAATAAATATAGTAAAGAAATGGATAAGAAAACAAAACTCAATAATTTGCTGAATAGGAGTATCCCATTCAATGTATGGATTTGCACACAAAGTGAAAATGAGGGGAATGTAAAAAATTTACCACACTTCAGACAAATATATAAAAAAGGAGGAGTTACAAATCTGATCTCAGATAAGGGAACAATAATAGTTTTAAAAATGACAAACAAGCAACTATATCATACCTCATTAACAATAAAAAATAATATTAAATTTATATGCATTGAATTGCATTCCGGCTAAGTTATTAAAAGGAAAGACAGGTAAATTTTAATGCAATAGTAGTATGAGACTATAATGTTCCTCTCTCAGTGTTGGGTCTAAAAATTTAATAGAAAGATAAACAAGAAGGACTATATGTAGCTCAGCAAATTGTTTGGTAAACTTGATTTGACTGAACTTTAGTTATCACTGAATGGAACATTTAAAGAAAATACTCTATCAGTATCCAATAGGACTTGATGGTCTTATAAGGTCTTTTCAACTCTGAGATTGTGTTTGTTATAGATTTATAAGGTAGTACAAGAGTAACTGACAAATGATGATGTAGAGTATTAGCCATTCTGGCAAGACTTGGATTGGTTTTTTGCAAGCAAGAGCTAAGTTACTAAACTTCCTGGGAGTTTCAATTCCTCCAAGGTCAGGAAGGGAGGAAACCATTATGAAATCAGAAGACAGATAACAATTGCTTTAGGAAGGGAGGGAAGAGTCACTTTAGGGTGGGATAGTTAGGGATATCCCTGGAATCTTTAGGGTAATTCATTAGTGTTCCCTAAAATGATTTCCTTTCAATTTTGATGTGGCTTTGAAGACAAATGAAAATAATGGTAATAGCTGGCATGCACATAGGCCTTTAAATGTTGCTTCATTTTGATCCTTAAACAACCTGGTGAGATAGGTGAATTCCTATTTTACAGATGAGGAAATTCAGGCTAAGTAATGTTAAGTAACTTACCTAGGGTCACCCTATATGGATGACTTGGGAGCTGAACTTAGGTCTTTCAGATTTCAGTACATTATTCACCAAACCACCTGCTAAACAGTTGAACATATTGCCCTCACTGTTATTTAGGACCCAGCAGTTTGGCATTTCAGATCTAATCGGATAAAGTCTAGTTCAACACCATAAATTTTTAGGCTCTGAAAAATTCAAATAGGTGATAAAGATGCTGGCAATAATAATACGTTAGATCTCATACCTACTACTTTAGCTTTATACATATATATATATATATTTTTTTTTGATCATTGCCTTGTAGGATTATAGAATCGGAGAGGGCCCCAGAAGTCATCTGGTTTTCACCTCACTGGAAATTTAAATTCCTTTTATGGTGTCTTTGACAAGTGATAATCTAAGGAAACTCACTAGCTTCTCAGACAGCTGTAGCACCAACACAATATTCGTAGTGCTTATGGTAGCCATGAATATGCTGGTGCAATTCTGAATCATGAAATACAACAGATTCTCCACAAGAAAGACAGAACCAAAACATTTATTCAGACTTCAGAAAGCCAAACCCATTATAGTAACAAAGAAATCTATACATAATAACTATGCAGAGGGCAACACTAGCCCCAAGGCTTCCCACAAACCAGCTCCCTTAAACAAATCACAAGCAAGTTCTCTAGTTGCTGCTTTTCCCAGCTCTGACTGCTTTCTAACTTCCTCTCAGCTCTGCTCTAGTTCTGCCTCTTCTGGCTCCATCCCTCCTGCTCCATGTGACTTAAACTCATGTGACTCAAGCAGGTCACATGGGCCTATTAATAGATGGGAAAGATCTTCCTTTAAGAAGCAAAAGTACATTAACAATAAGTGAGTTAGTTGTTAGCTTAGTTAGTTGTTAGAGTTAGTTGAGTTAGCATTAATTGTTAGGAAGTTCCTTTCAATAATGAGCTGAAATTTTTGTCCTGTAACAACAACCTTGTTGTTACTAGGTCTGCCTTTTGAGGAAGAATAAATCATCTTACAATAATCATAACTGCAACTGACAATAATGTAGCATTTTAAGGTTTTCAAAGTGCTTTACATACGTCATCGTATCCTTTAGTAGCACTGGGACATAGTGCTATGGATACTGTTATCCTCCTGTTACACATGAGAAAAGTGAGACTGAGGGAAGTTAATTGATTTATTTACCAGGGTCACACAGAGATTGGAATTTGAACCTGGGTCTTGCTGGCTCCAAGTCCATTGTTCTATGAAGTGGAACTACTATCTCTGTTTCCATAGGATAGACCTTAAAATATTTAAAGAAAGTAATCATTGCCCCACTTCTCCCACCAAGTCTTATTTTCTTCCAAATAAACTTCCCCAGTTCCTTGGAGAGTATACTTTTGAAAATTCCTTCTACGATTGTGTATTATCACTTGTGTGGTCTTCGACAAGTTACCCAAACACCCTAGGTAAGTTTCCTCAACAGTCAAATGCTCTAGTTAGGACTAGACTCTTAGGTCCCTTCCATTTTTAGATCCATGATGCCGCAAGTCATCATCATGGGGCCAATCAGAAGAGACCTGTTTCTATTTCTAGGTGATATATCATCAAATACTTTAAGCCAAATATTATGTTTTTCCCAAGTCTTCTTTAGATTAAAAATACCCCTTCCCTCAGTAGATTATTTAGTGGCCTTAGCCCTAGTACCTTGATAGATATGAGGAACTAGATTCTCTGTCTCTTAATGCAGACCCAAGAATGGAAGAAAACCATTTCCCTAGAGTGGTAGATGATAACACCTTAAATATTATGTCTGTTCTCTGTCTATGCATTCAAATACTTTAATTAGGATTTATTTGTGAAATACTTCAACCTTGAATTCAGAGGTGAATTTCACCTTTCTCTCTACTCACTTGGCTACTTCCCTATCTAGTTCTCATTACTTCTTGCAGCAGACTTATAATTAGTCTCCATGCCCACTGTAGCTTTGCTCTCCAATATATTCTTTACACAGCTACCAAAATGATTTTTACTAAAGTAGAAGTCTGGTCATGTCCCTCTCTTATTCAGTGAATTATAGGGGGTATTAATTACCCCTAGATCAAAATACTAACTCCTCTGCTTGGCATTTAAATTCCTTCACTATCTGGTTTCATTCTCTCTAGATCTGTTAATGACTTCTCTACATTTTTCTCAAGGTCCTGCTGTCTGACTTCTTCACATATGATGTCCCATCTCCCTCCTTGTGCCTTAGATAAAGATCCCTCATGCCTAGAATTTTCTCCTTGCCAACCTCTGTCTCTAAGAATCCTTACTTCAACTTAAATGCTGCTTCCTACATGACGAAGGCCTTCCTTTCCTGATTCCCAACCCATCCCTCAGCAGTAATTGGCTTCCCATTCCACCCCCAACCATGACCTTATATTTATTACTTATTTTGTATGTATGTAAGGGATTTACTGTCATTTTTTGGTATTTGCATCCTCAACTCCTAATATAATGTGTGGCATGCACTAAGAACTTTATTTGTAAGTGTATGATATTTCTAATGCATTTTACAGGTTTATTTTCTTTCTATTTTTTAAATAGATAGTCACAGAGCTTGTGTCTCTGACAAATTTATTTTGGGATTTCAGTAATATCTGTACATGTTTACATAGAGTATGTAAATTCTCACTGTGGCATGGTATTACCACTCAGTTATTGCTGTAAACTTTTGATCTTCAGTAGGAATTATTGAAATACAAATAAATTTAGAAAAAAATTAAGGTCATTTATGGAACACAAATACTTTTAAAAAATAAGGACCTGTTAACTTCTAACACTTGAAAATTTGAAGCATCATATGTCCTAATGAATAAAAAAGGAAATTATATTCTTAGCACATTGTGGTATAGGAAGAAGAATAAACTGAGAATCAGAGGTCTTGGGTTTGAGTCCTGACTCCTCACTCACGCCCTTTCTGGTCTTGGCAAATGAAAGGACAGAACCACAGGTTCTCTGAAGTCTTTTCTAAACTGAGATCAACTACTTCCTTTTTACTAGACACTGTTGGGATTAAAAACAAAGCTTGAAATAGGGCAGTGTTCAATTCCATGAAGAAAAAGCTGGGGTGAGACTATAGGCTTCATTTGAACTCTGTATAGGGGTGGGTATATTTTGAATATGACATTCACCCATTCGGTCAACCTGTTTTTTGAAATTGTAGTCCCTTGTTTAATCAGCTGGTAAAGTCTGCCATCTAGTGGTAACACATTTCTTTAGATCAATTTTACACTAGTCTGGTTTATTCAACAGTTTGGAAGTTGTTAATAGAAATGTTACATTTAAAAATAGTACAGAATTGTTATCCTACTCACCAGCAAGTAGGTCTTTGTATTTCAGAAACCTGTATACTTGGAAACATGAGACAAACAATTCAAATGGGAGATCATGTGATTTTGACCTTGAACTTGTTAGTATTTTCAATTCAATTTAGTTCTGATTAGTTCAATCTAACAAACATTTATTAAAAGCTTACTATGTGCTTGGCATTGCACAAAGATAAAAACTGAAACTGTCCCTGCCTTCAAGGAGAATACATTCTAAGGAACAGAAATAGCACACACACACACACACACACACACACTCGCGCGCACACACAGAGAAGTAAATATAAATGCTGTATATAAATGCAAAAGTAGGAACTAATTACTCCAATTAAAATAAATGAAAAGTTGTCAATAGATAAGTATTTAGATTAGACAAAATAGTTGAGACAAAGAACACCTTTGTCAGATGTAAACTAGGAATCAGTCTATCAGAGGCATGAAGCAGGTGTGAATAGGTCTAAATACTTCTATTGAGTCAACACTTAAGATTTGGGGATAAATTTGGAAAGAATTCAAAGAAATCCTTTATCATTTTGGAAAGTATGAAAGCCATTGGATGAAATTAAATGATGTCACACAAAAATATCTTTGTATTAACTGCTATTCCTTATGGGTTTTGCATAAAAACAAGCCAGTTTGGAATGATGACTCTAGAGAATGAACATTGGGTAGCAGAAGAAAGGATAGACAGACATAAACCCCAAACTGCTTTTAGGGAATGAGTAGGGAAGAACAGCATTCTTGTTCTTCACCTTAACCTCAGTTTCAGTCTTGATCTCTCCTCCTCCCTTTCTAGGACTTTGCAACCTTAAAGACTCTAGAGGATTTGGACCTTTCCCTTCTGGTGAAGTTCTTAGATCAGCTGACAGCCATGTCTGCAATGGAACTCAAGACAGATTGGATGTGATGAAGGAAAGCAGATTCAGGGTACTATAAGAAGCCTACCAGAAAATACTTCACCCTTTTTGTGATGGCAAAAATTGGAATTTGAGAGGATGCCCATCAATTGGGTAATTGCTAAACTAGCTGTGATATATGAATGTAATAGAATACTATTGTGCAATAAGAAATGATGAACAGGTGGATTTCAAACGTAGAAAGATGTATATAAAATGATACAAAATGAAATGAGCAGAACCAGGACAACATTGTACACAGCAATATTGTATAAAAATGAATGAATCACTAGCTCTTCTCAGCAATACAATGATCCAAGACAATTACAAAGGACTTATGATGGAAAATGCGATCCACATCCAGAGAAAGAACTAATGAACTCTGAATGCAGATCAAAGCATTCTATTTTCACTTTTTTAGGGTGTGGTTTTTTCCCCTTTTCGTCTGTTTTTTTTTCTTTTACAACTATGTCTGATGTGGAAGTATGTTTAATGTAATTGCACATAGATAACTTTTATCAAATTGCTTGCTGTTTTAGGAAGAAGGGAGAAAAATTTGGAACTCAAAATTCTGTAAAAATGAATGCCAAAAATTGTCTTTACAAATAATTGGAAAAAATACTATTATAAAAAGAAATGCTTCACTATACCTAAAGGAAACATCTTGAAGATCCTAGAAAAATGATATCCAGAATCTGTGCTACTTTTTGGCCACATATTTTCTTTGGACTCTAGGTGTATTGGTAGGAGAGTGTGTCACAGACTTTTGGTGAGATATTTTGTATCAATTATCCCCACTTGTACTACGTGTAATACCCACTTCTAATAGTTAAATCCAGCTAATTCTTGTCGGTGAATAATCACTGTGAGTTATGAGCATTGCAGCATTAGAAAAACATCCCTCCAACCCCTCAGGGTTACCCCTTGACTCTGAAGGGACAAGTAGACACCTTTTCTTCAGGTCCAACCTCATAGTTAAGCGTAGATTAGTGGAAGAGCTGAGAACATATACTCCATATGTGAAAAACTTCAGGGATAGCTACATCTGTCTAGCTACCTGCTACTTGAATAGTTGCTTTCTTAATCCTCCTCTTGAATTCTAAGGCAATCAATCAAAGGTTTGTTTTGGTATCATCCCATACATGTCAAGTTTGGAAAACAGATTTTTTTCTTCCCTAGCATGATAATTAAAATGTTTCATGAGTTGTTTCATAAAGTCTATTCAGATCCTCTCCTTAAAAAGTCATTTTTATTATAAATTTAATGATTACCCAATGGTTACCAACAAAATGAACATTTTCCTATACAAAAAACAGAAGAAAGAAGATTATATATTAAACCTTGAATCTCTACAATATACAATTTATTTTCCTATATTTCATTATAATTTTGCCCACTAGATTTAATGCTGCCTCCTTGTCTTTGTCTCCTAAAAATTCTCATATTCTTTTCTATGTATTTCTTAATGTTTCATTTGTGCTCCTTATACTTTTTTTATATCAATATCCACCCCCCATCCTCCCTCAATAAAAATTCTCCTGCATGAAAATATTCATATTCAGGCCAAACCCCACATCTAGGCAATGTCTGAATACATGTATCTCATTTTGCCCCCTAGCTTGTCACCTCTCTCCTGAGACTAGGGAAGCACCATTCATCATAATTCTTTTGAAATCGTGATTGCTTGTTGCACTGATCAGAGTTCTTCAACATTTTTTTCTTCATTATAATCATATTAAAATTTTTTAAAATAATAATTTTATACTAGGTGGTGTAGTGGATAGAGTGCTGGGCCTGACGCCAGGAAGACCTGAGTTCAAATCCAGCCTCAGACACTTACTAGCTTATGATGGAAAATGCGATCCACATCCAGAGAAAGAACTAATGAACTCTGAATGCAGATCAAAGCATTCTATTTTCACTTTTTTTGGGGGTGGTTTTTTTCCCTTTTCGTCTGTTTTTTTCTTTCACAACTATGTCTGATATGGAAGTATGTTTAATGTAATTGCACATAGATAATCTTAAGTCACTTAACTCTCTTTGTCTCAGTTTCCTCCTCTATAAAATGAACAGGAGAAAGAAATGGCAAACCACTCCAGTATCTTTGCCAAGAAACCCCAAATGGAGCCATAAAGAGTTGGACCCAACTGAAGATACACTGAACAACAAATAATTTTTTTTTCAGTCTTGCTCACTCTATTAATTCATACAGCTTTCAGGCTTCCCTTAATCCATTGCTTTTGTTACTTCTTGTGGCAAAATATTATTAAATTAAAATATCCACATTTGCTCAGCCATTCTCCAACTGGAGGAAAAAATCACTTTGTTTACATTTTGCTTATGCATATTGCTCTAATTGAACTGATCTTATTGTTATAGTATAATTATATAGTAATTTCTAGAATTATAACCAATGACAGCAATGACAATGAACATCTTGTTTTGCCATTGAACTTATTGGAAAGTCCTCTGGCATTTCTCTATTGTAAATACTACTGGATTTATTTGTTTTACATAGATACTATTGAGGAAAGCTCCATTTGTCCCTATGCATTTTGGTATTCTTTTAAAAATAAATGGATTCTTTTGCTAAAAAAAGCCTTTTTCTATATCTGTTAATGTAATTTTGTCACATTATGTGAGTTTTATTCCACTATTAATATAGTTCATTATGTTTATAGTTTTACTAATATAGAATTAACCCTGAAATCATAGCATAAATCCAACTTGGTCATAGTGAATAAAATATTTACATGTTTCTGTAACTGCTTTCCTAGATTCAATATGTAGAATGAAACATACATTTTTGGAATGACCAATGAAGATATGTGCTTTACTTGACTATGCATATTTGTTATGAGTTTTATTTTTAATTTTTGGTCAGTGGTAGAAGGTTAGAAGAAGGGAAAGAAAGCATGTGCTTATTAATCAGAAAAATAATAAAATGAAATAAAAAATGTGTTGCTGTAGCCTTTTTTCTAGTATTTATTTTTCATTAATTGGCACCAATATTAGATCAATCAGTTTTTTCATTCTCCGCTTTATCTTTTCCTGATTTAGATATCAAGACAATATATGTTCACCACTTGGATAGAATTTCAAGAGGCAAGGAGTGGGGTGGGTTGGAAGAGGGAGAATATTCCAGGCATCAGAGATAACTTTTGGAAAGGAATAGAGGTTGGGGATGGAATGTTAAGTATGGACAGAAGCAGGTAGATGAGCTTGGCTAGACTATTAATATTATTTTAAAGAAGAATGATTGAGGTAGCTAGGTGATGCAGTGGATGGAGCACCAGTCCTGGAGTCAGGCAAATATGAGTTCAAATCAGGCTTCCAACACTTACCAGGTGTGTTACCCTGGACAAGTCGCTTAACCCTGATTGCCTCTGTCAACCAGACCGGGGCCAACCTCTAACCTGGAAATGGCTGGAGCCCAAGAGAGCAGGCCAGAAGCAATTGTGTCAGGGATTAAACAGAAGTTTAATTGATTCGGAGTGAGGAAAATTCTTGGAAGCATAAGTAACCCACCCTACCTGCAAGGAGGGTTTAAGTGCTGAGGTGAAGGCAGGTCTTAGAGACATTTTAAAAAAACCGCAAGTGGGCTTGACCACTACACAATCATTCTTAGCAGTTCCCAAAACAGGCTCGTATGGGGACAATGCAGGTGTTGCTGAGTTTTGTGGGAGCAATTCTTAAACTGATTGTCTTAAGTCTTCAGGGTCTTTGAGCCTTGTGATTATTCAGAGGGGTGCAGAACCAGAGTTAGCATGGCAGGAACAGAAATGCAGTCAGTTACAAGAAACAAGAATTGTGAGCATGTTAAGAGATATGATGGATGGCTCTCAGGTCCCTGGGAAATAGGGGAAGCTCTAGCAAATCTAAATAGTTATTAATTAATATGGAAATCATAAATTCCTCAGTGAAGATCTGGTCCTGGTGCCAAAGGAACACACTTTGCCAGAGGGCAAGATTATCCAGAGAGCAAAGAATTGTGGTTATGCCAAGCTCATGGCACAACCTACTTGCTGGGCCTTAACTCTGGAAAACAGGGGGTGTCCTGATATCCTGATACCTCAAAAAAAGGACAATTTTATTATTGTGAATTATTACAATTTTATACTTCCTTTATTTTAATTAATATACAACATATGAGAGGTGATGTAGCTTCATGTCAAGAAAACTGATCTTGGAATTAGGAAGACCTCCCTCTGACACAAAACAGATGTATGACCTTGAGAAAATCACTTTCTCTCAGAGTTCCAGGCAAGTCTTTGAGACTAAGTTACTGGCATGCTAAAATCTTTTAGTAGAAAGATTTCCTTACACCAGAGAAAGTGCACATCTGGATTCTTCCCTCAGTCAAAGAATACACCAAAAGCACCAATTTCAGTACTGCAAGGACTCAGAATTACTTCATTCAGTGTGGGCCTTATGAAGTTTTCTCTCTGCCTGAAACCAATCTTTATGGACTGCTTTGGTTTTAAAAGCAGTCAAATAGCTGAGATTCAAACCAGGCTGATTCATAAACGACAGATAATCCAGGGCTAGGTTCTCTCTAGCTACTTCAGGTCCCCATCACCTCTGGCCTAGTTTCATATAATAGCTTCTTTTCATCTTTTCCCTAGGATGATCCTTCCTCCACACAACTGCTGACATGATTTTCCTAAAGCACAGAACTTACCATGTAACTCCCCTGCCCCCCATCTCCAGTAAATGCCAGTGGCTCCTTATTACCTATATCATTAATATGAACTCTTTGGTTTGCCATGTAAAGTCCTCACAACTTGGCTCCAATTTATCTTTCAGGCCTTATAATACATTAAAGTTCTTGACAGTCAGTATTCCAGTCGATATAGTATGATAGTCATGAACCATGGTTACATTTTGCCGCTCCCTAGGGTTCTCCAATACTCTTAAGGGTTTTTTTTTTTTGGTGTCTAGGTCACCTGTCACTAGCTCTAGTACCACAGTGATGATATTCCCCAAATCTTAGGTAGTCCCCTGCACCCCAAGCCTGTTTATCTACTTAACAGATTAGCTTTTACAAAGAAAGATTTACTTCACAGGTATAATAAAAACAAAGATACAAGATGTGGGACATAATCCCCACTCTCCCCCACTCCCTATACCCTGGGGAGGGGAAAAAGATTAGGTTCACAGTTTAGCTCAGTTACTGTATAGCACAACTCCAAGTCCAAATTCCCCCTTCGGTTCAAGTTTCAGGCTTCCTGTTTTCATAGAATTTCTCTACAAGGTTAACTGGTTACAACATATAGCCTGGAATATGACCTTCAATTTTGCATAGTTTGATTTTGTTTTCAGTTTGAATTCTACCCCTTTTACTTGGAACTGAAAAGGACAAACAAATTAAAACAAATCAAGACTCAGCCCCAAGTCTCTAAATTTCTTAGGGGCACAGAATAAAAGTGGGGAAAAGAAAGAGAAAGGTGGCTCTCTCTCTGCCCCCCTCTCCCACCTCCCCCAGGTAATTCATAGCACCCAAGCTGTGGAAGAACATGGACCTTCAGACTTTCTGAAAGCAGTTGGGAAGCAAATGAGTGTCCCATTCTGACAATTTTTAAAGATGCAGTTTCTTCTGCTCACAAAGTCAATTGCAAGAGGCTACTCTTACCTAGGTGGTAAGGGAATGCACAATGTTTTCTCCTGGAAGCAGGTCCCTCCATTTGGGGTTATCTAGGCATGAACGATAAAAGACCCATTACAGAAGAACACCATTTCCTGTCTTTATGCTTTTGTACGAGCCAAATACCATGCCTGGGATTCATTCCCTCCTTATCTCTTCCTCTTAGAATTCCCAGTTTCTTTGAAAACTCTCAACTCAAGAACCAACTTCTACATAAAACCTTTTCTGATCCCTCTAACTAGTGTCATAATCACTCTGTTTATTTTCTGTATATATGGATGCATTTCACACACATGTATATATAAACATGTTGATACACATATGTAACTCTTCAATGACTGTAAAGTACATTGGAAAATGGCTTTGCTGAAAAATTCATCCCTCTGTGCCCAGCTTGGTGGTAAGCTTTCCCAAACTTATCTAGACTGGTCCTCAAGTGACAGATACATAGACCATCAGAGGGTCCATACTCCAGGCATTTCTAGCCTTGTAAATCCCATTAGAAATTATATTATGTTGCTAGAGCCTTTGAAAATCCATGATCGCTTCCAGTGACACAATAAATTAGGACTTTTTTAAGGGTGATAGCCAATAAAAATTCACAAAACATATACAAATATGTGTATAGACTATATATTTATGTGTATAGACTATATACTTACGTAATCTTATATACTTATATATATATACTCTATGTGTATAGACTCACAGACATATATCTATATATATAGACTATATACTTATAAATCTATACAACATATGGATATCTATCTATCTATCTCTCTAAACAATGGCACTAAATATGATCTTGCAAGCTTCAGTGAATTTAGCTTTTGGTTGTGGCTACTTAGTGACTAAAAGAGCAAAGGTCAACATTTAAAGCTGATATATCGTGCTTGAAATCTACAATCAAGATTCTATGGAAATTTTCAAATCTAAGGATGGGTGAGAATAATTTGGTGAGATTAAGTATGTTATTATTTAGCACAATTAGCATCTAATTATAATCATAATTATTTTTATTTAATTTACCTTTTAAAATGCAAAGTCATTTCCTAGATCATCAAGGAATTTAATCATTTAGGTTAAAGAGTTGATTTATTAAACAACCTGGGCCTAACCTACATCATTAGATTTTCATTACTTCCTTAATTTACTCTATGATCCAATCAAACTGGCCTTCTTATGAGACTTCATAAATAACACTCCATCCTTTATCTCCACACTGGTGCACTGGTTGGCCCTTCACCTGATATGCTCTCCTTCCTGGCTTGAACCACTTATAGTCCTGTGTTTTCTTGAAGACTCAGATTAGGCACTACACTATGCTGGAAGTCTTTGGAGGGAAATTTACTACTCTGAAGTACAGGTTTTGATTCATTTTGTCTGTAGAGCAATATATATCCTATGAGAAACTACATTACTGTTTACTGCCTATCTGTGGTTCCCCCTTTAACAACTCTTCTTTTGCATTTACAAACTCAGTTTACAAACAACCTTAAAAGGGTAGTTAGAAAGTGTTACCTTTCCATGTGAATAGCAATTCCTTTTAAGCCAAAGAACTTCAAAACTGACCAAGCTGGCTACTTCTAGGCTATAGGGCCCAATCCAACCCAGGCCATTCATTCACCTGTGTATTGTTCTGTCCAATCACAACAGAGTTCACTGCAAAACAGCTCAGGTTGAGTCTTCCCCATCATCTCGTTTGTTTACCTAGGAAAAAGATAAATGCAAATATAAGGGGGTGGTATTTGTGGCCTATGTAGGTTATATATGTCCACATGGGTCTGTCTAGATGTGGTTCATAGAGAGGTATGAATATCTATTTCTAAAGTATCCTGAATCCACTCTTATCCAAGAGAGAGTTTGATTTCTGCCCAGAGGGGAAGTAAAAGGTCAGGGTCAGAGGCTGGCTATATTATTCTGTTGGGAGAAACGTGGTTGCAGACTTGAATTACATTTATCTGGCTCCCTAAGTATTGATAATCTAAGGAAAAGAACTTAGAGGTTCAAGCTGAGATCCTGATCACTATTCCTCAATGGGAAAGAAGTGACCCCTGTTGACCTGAAAACTTGGTTTAAGAAAAGGCAACAGGCTAAATGCAGACATTTTATGATTTAATTAATTAAACAATTAATTCCCTATTAAAGAAAACAGCAACATAATGCATTATGGAGCCAGAAATGTTCTGGCTGCCTCAGTACAGAAACTGACTGCCTTAAGTACATTTTGCCATGAGAAAGGAGTTCTCTTAGATAGACACATTGTAAAGAAAGTGGCATCAATTGGGTTTAATGATTGCAGGCTATGGGCATCTTCCTTCCGTAGCACACCTTTGTGATTTAAGATAAGAAGGAAGTCCCATCACCCAGATTACTATCCTGTCCTAAACAGGTCTTGGAAGCTGTGGTATCTTAACAGAGTTGACAAAGCTGAAGTTACAACCCAAGGTATCTGTGTTTTTTTCTTATCACTAGGTTGCTAGAAGAAGGGTCTGGTAAGGAAGTCCCATTTGTTTGCCTGACATCAAAAGGTGTCCTCT
>CM053770.1:648382832-648400945 GCA_028658325.1 Potorous gilbertii | reverse complement strand
TATCCTGTCCTAAACAGGTCTTGGAAGCTGTGGTATCTTAACAGAGTTGACAAAGCTGAAGTTACAACCCAAGGTATCTGTGTTTTTTTCTTATCACTAGGTTGCTAGAAGAAGGGTCTGGTAAGGAAGTCCCATTTGTTTGCCTGACATCAAAAGGTGTCCTCTAAGTTAAACAAAGGGGACTATTAGGTCCAGGCTCTTCTTAATTCAAACTTTGGCCCTTATTAAAGTCTAAAATTTAAATTAAATATTATCACCCCAAACTACTATATCCAAGGCTTGACTCCCTTCCCACCAAATGCCAGTTCCTCAAAGAACATAGTAAGTAAACCCATTTATCCAGACAAATAGAAGACAGAAATTAGAGAAAGTATACAGATGAGAATATAGTAGAGAAATACAGAGATGAATGAACTCCTCCATTGGGAACAAGATATCTCAGCTCAAAAGAGAGAGACGGGGGTGGGGGGTGGGGGGTGGGGGGGTGGGGGGTTGGGTGGGAGAGAGAGAGAGAGAGAAAGCACACCAGATCTCACCTAAGAGAAATTCCCTCAAGTCTCTAGTTTAGTGAGCTGAGGATAGGGACTTGATTGCGGTATTGGTTCTTAAACATATTAGTTTCCTCTGAGAGTCTTTTTCCACTTTCAGAGACCTGAAGATAGTCTGGAAATGAGGGTCTTCTTTTTTCAGGTTGGAAGCTTGCACACCAGAATCTTTCTTTTTTCTTGCCAGCTTTGCCCATCATACAGGTTGGGAGCACTGAGTAATGACTCTGCCCCATTGAAGAAAGTCTTAGGCAAATGGACTTTGAATTGCAGGTTACATAAATTCATAAATCATATATCATGGTGAATTCCTCCTGGTCCCTCCATTTTTTTTTGGCAGGGCCCAGCGCATCCAAACGTTAATTCCCCTTCTGGCTGAATTTCATGTTTCAGTTGCAGTCTTACTCCTCACCCGAGCACATGCTCTTACCATGCTGACTTCTTTCTCTCAGTGGTGAATTTCTTCAGGGGTCTCCGATTTTGGGAGGGACCCAGAGTGATCAACCTTCTTTCACCTCTTGGCTGTACATTGACCTTTTTGGACTAGATTCTTGGCCCCTTTCATCCTCCCCCCTCCCCTTAGCTCCAATTTGTTTGTTGTCTTTCTTACTTAGAACTCCATAAGGCAGGAACTTCTTTCTTTTTGCTTGCGTTTGTATTCGCAGATATTAGCATAGTATCTGCTACACATAAGTGCTTAATATACGTGTATTGCTTGTCGTTGCCTTCCATGGTAAGATGCAAATAAGTGAAAATAAAATAAAAGATTCCAGTTCTAGCCTGGGTGACAGATAGCTAAGCTGTTTTTTTTTTTGTTGTGATATCTTTCCTAAATTTATTAAAATCTTATCTAGGATTATGCTTGCTTCCTCTGCTTCTTTGAGTTAGGATGAAGCATCATGGATTTTGCTCTAGCCCTTTATTTTAACCATTTGAGTCTTTAAGTTTCAAGTGTGTTTCACATACACAGTGTATTTTGGATTCTACTTTTTAATCCATTCTGTTATTCTCTTTCATTTTATGAATGAGTTTATCTCATTTACAATTACGACTGTCAATTTTGTATCTCTCTGTCCTGTTCTCTTACTCATACTCTTCCCTCCATTTGCTTCTTTCACCCTCTTTAAAAAGAAGAAGGTCATGGATTAGAAGTGTACTCAGCACTGATGTTCTCTGCTTTTTATAATCATGTTCTACTTCCCTGTCCATTTTCTCCTCCTTTTATCCAGACCCCAGTTACAGTCTCTTAACTTTTCTTTCTTTCCCTTCAAGCATCTCTTCATGTTCCCTACTTCATCCCTAGGATTTGTTTTTGTTATAACTAATCTGTCCCTAAATGCACTCTTTCTTTAGTTCAACTCCCCCTTTCTCTACCTGTTGCCTCTTGTTTTCCAGTTGAATGTATTTCTACATCAAACTCTCTGTCTGTCTGTCTGTCTCTGTCTCTCTCTCTCATGTTCCTTTAACTGGAAAGTGATTTATAAAGTGGCATTTGGTCTCCCAACCACTTTCTCATTTGTATTGATTTCCATTTGGGAATTCTGAATATTTATATATATATATGTATATATATATATATATATATATATATATACATATATATATGTATATATATATACACATATATACATATACATTCTCTCATACTTCTACTGATTTTCTTCTGTATGTATCTTTCTCTCCTCTCTTTCCTTTATTTTAAGATCATCAAAAATAACAAAGTGACTCCCCAGTCCTTTGTCTTATTTTACTCCTATTTCCTCTGAGGACAGGATTTTGAGGGGATATTTGTATCATTACTTCACTCCTCTCATTAAAATGTGAACAGTTCATCCTTATAAAATCTCTTCCAGTTGTTTACTTGTACTTACTTTTTTATTCTTCTTTTGATTCCTGTGTTTGTATTTCAGAGTTTCTACTCAGCTTTGGTCTTCTCAACAGGAATGCTTGGAAGTACTTTATTTCATTGAAGGTACTGTTTTTACCTTGTAGAATTATACTTAGTTTTTCTGGATAAACTATTCTTGGCTGTTGTTGTTGAACTTTTGTTTTTGAAGAAGATCAATGACATCATAGGATAATGTCTTGACTTGTAAGTGAATTTAATTTAGGACTCTTCTTGAGTCATCATTGTCCATTAAGAAGACAAAAATCAGAACAAGTGATACCCCAGGACCCATCTTTGCATCTTTGATGTCTGACCAAGCTCTAAGTGCTGCAGAGATTCTGCTTCAGTCACCTTCATGGTCATTGGAACAAATTGTTCTCATGCCACCATTCTGCCACACATGCTTGGAGTAGACACTCTCTTAACTCACTCATGGGCTTAAAGCTGCAAGCCTCTATCTTTTGCCTTTCAAAATACCCTATTCTATGCTCTCCTTGCCTTTTTTTTGGTGGTAGCTGTGAAATCTCATGTGATCCTAATTCTTCGATACTTTAATTCTTTCTGCCTGTTAGCAGTAATTTTTTCTTTGACCCAGAAGGTCTGGATTTTGGTAATGATGTTTTTAGAAATCTTCATTTTTGGGCTCTTTCAGGAGGTGAGTGGTGGATTTCTTTTATCTGGGTAGTTTTTTTCCTGGGCTTTCAAGGATACAGACCCTGGATTGTGTTCAGGCAACATAGCTACACATTTTTCAAGTGTTCAAGTAGATAGTTGCTGTCCCTAATTTCTGTCAGTGAACTGGAAGACTCAGCAAGTTTAAAGATACATCTTACTCCTGTTCTGAGCCTGGAGACTGAGTCCCCGATGGTGCTCTGGGGTCAGACGAAAAGTTCAGCCACTGTGCTGAGTCCCTGTTCTGAGCTGTAGGCTAAGTCTGTGATCTCCTCTCCTTGGTTCAAGTGCCTTATTGTGTTAGGACCTGAATTCATGATCACCTCTCTGGAGCAGAACAGTTGCTGAAGCCCTATTCTAGAAGGAGGCTGAGTTTGAGACTCCCTCTCTCAGAGGAATAGCTCTGAGTCCCTGTTTTGTGCCTGAGTTCTGGGTCCACAAACCCAAGTCTGTTTCTCAGTTCCTTCTCTGGTAACTTTCCCGTGGATTGAATTTGTGATCTTGTGCTGGAAAGAAGACTGCCTGGGGTTTCTCCTTAGGTTTCCTGATTACTACTTTGTCTGGCATTCTTGGAGTTTTATATTTGTAGGGGGAGCTGGGTTTTACTGCTTCTTTCTACTCCATCATCTTGACTAGTCTGTACTTGGCTTTACTCTTTAAGCAAGATAAACATACCTAGTCAGCTCACAAGGATACAAAGCACCTGAAAAATCTGTATTCCCTTCCACTTTCCCTTTTCAGACCTGAGTTGACAGTATTGAACAATAGGTTATTGGTGAAAAGCTTTATCTTTCTTTAGAAGGTAAATTTGGATGACCAAAAGATGCCCAATTAACTTGGGTTTTACTGGCTAGCCTCCCTTCCCTCCCCTTCCCTCCTCTCCCCTCCCCTCTCCTCCCCTCCAATCAACTCCCCTTCCTTCCTCTTCCCTGCACCTTGAGCCTACTGCCTTGTGAAGCTCAGATGCCATGGGGCCCCTGCACCCTGCCTAAAGGCTCTCTTCTGGATCCTCCTAATTTCATGATGATTATCAATAGTAACTGTTGCTGTTTCCCTCTCAGCCTGAGGTCTTTCTTTTCTTTGCCCAATTAAAGGGGCCATGCCCTGGCTACTTCTCAAATATTCAGTGAATGGGTCTTAACTCACCCTAAGTGAGTACTTGCATAGACCTTAGCCTAAAGGGCCCCAGGTCTCCCAGTGCATCCTGGGTCATCTCCAGTCATCCTGAGGACTATCAGGTCACTAGATTCAGATGACTCTGGAGGAGAAGTGAGGCTGGTGACCTGCACAGCCCTCCCTCACTTAAAACAAAGTCAAGTGCAAGTCATGTCATTATTTCTCTGATGGCATGGTCTTCTTCGGCAATGAAGGACAAACACAACACCTTTCTTTAACTCTAGTTGATACTGATGGGCAACAATCATCACTTCAGTTCTTTGACAATGAAATCAACTTTCACCAATCATAAATCAAATAACTGAAACCTTCTGTTAGCTGACTGCTTCTAGCTACCACAGTTCCATTAGGAGCAGCTTTTCATCCTGTTGCTGTATCACTTCTTTTCCTTAGGTTCTTATGTCAGGATCTTATGTCAGGTTCCTATTCAGGTTACAATGTCAAGTTCTTCTCTCATGCTTGTATCACTTCAGCGACTTAAATGAGGACCTTCTATCTTTCAGTAACTTACCTTTTATTTAAAAGATAACTCCTGTGAACTGATCCAACCATTTTGGAAAGCAATTTGGAACTATGTCCAAACGGCAATCAAATTGTGCATACCCTTTGATCTAGCAATACCACTACTAGGTTTATATCCTAAAGAGATCATAAAGAAAGGAAAAGGACCTACACGTACAAAAATATTTATAGCAGCCCTTGCAGATTTCAGAAAATCCTGGAAAAACTTGTATGAACTGATGCAAAATGAAATAAGCAAAACCAAGAAAACACTGTAAATAGTGTCAGCAGTACTGTGTGATGATCAAGTATGAGTGACAGCTCTTTTCAGCAGCACTATGATCCAAGACAAAGGACTCATGAAGGAAAATGCTATCCATATCCAGATAAGAAAACTGATGGATTCTGAATGCAGATCAAAGCATTTTTTTTACTTTATTCTTTCTTGTGATTTTAAAAAACATGTTTCTTCCTTCACAACTGTGACTAATAAGGAAATATTTTTTACATGATAGCATATGTATGTATACACTATATAAATTGCCTACTATTTTCAGACGAGGGGAGGGAGGGAGAAAAATTTGGAACTCAAAATCTTGTGAAAATGAATGCTAAATATTTTCTTGACATGTCACTGGAGAAAAAATGTATTATTATTAAAAAAATAAGACCAGCTCTCAATGAGACCACCCAAGATGGAGGAGTAGAAGGAAATCAGTACAGTCCAGCTCCCCTCACAACTATCTGGGGAGAAACCAAATAATTTCAAATTCAAAAAGCAAATAATTTCTCCAACCTGTGACCATAAATTAAACCCACAGGTGAGCAACTAAGGCAGGAACCATGGAAAAGTGATGGGATGAGATTCCTAATTCAGCCACTAGGCTCAAAACAAGGCCATAGTACTGGTGCTCTGATACCAGAGTGGCATCTCTGACTCAAGCCCTAGGCTAAGGATAGGGGTAGGCCACCCTCTGATGTGCTGTTTTTTGACCCTAGAGGAAAAATCAGTGTTAGACAATGAACTTTCTGAACTTGCAGAGCCTTTCAGCTAACTGATGGTCTGGGGCCAGCATCTGTCTACTGGAAGTCCATCCAGGAGACAAGTCTCCAACTGTCTTGCCTTGACCAAATCTTAGGCCTGGAAAGCTGGAAGAGGGGAGTAGGGGGAGCCATGGGAGCAGAGAGAAGACTGTGCCTTTGGTACAACCTATAGAGCTTGATAAATGTTTTCAAATTCTTGGCCCGAACCACTCCATGATCCTTAAAAAATATAGCATTAAGTACCCAGAAAAGTTAGTAGTAGTATGCTAAGATGCACCAGGACCTTTCAAGTGCACATAGCCTCCCCAAACATCTTCATTTCTTTTGAGTGTTTCTCATAGGCATGGGCTTGAAGAACCAGGTCCTATGAATCGTCCCCTTCTATGCATCCTATTGTCTGCTTTGTCTGTCAGTGAAGCTATGAAGGGGTCAATGACTTTAATGCCCCAAGGCAATCCCTGTTGGCCCCAAACTAAGAATTATTAAGTGCACATACTATGTCTTCATGAAGTAAATGTTTTGGTCAAAAGTAATTTTTTTTTACATTTACCTATACCTGTGACATTTGAGTCATGGCATATGGAGAGTGGGACAGTAAACACTGAATTTGGAGTCAGGAAGACTTGGGTTAAATTTCCACTTTAGATACTTACTAGTTCTATGACTCCAGGCAAAACTTAATCTCTTTGTGTCTCTGTTTCTTCAACTATAAAATGGGGGCATTAGACTCGGTCACCTTTAAGGTCTGCGAACTGTGGAATTATTTCCCTTTGGCTTCTCTCTGTAATTCAAAGTAATTACCACTAGATGGTGATGTTGGATGTAAAGTCAAGCAGTTGGTCTCCCAAGTTTTATTTATTTGTGGTTCTTTTCCTTTTGTAAACATATATAAGTATATGTACACATATAAATGTGTGTGTGTGTGTATATATATATATATATATATATATATATATATATATATATATATAAATATATACATGTATTGATGTAAATTTATTTCTAAATAAAACAAAAACAATTTGTAGAATGAAATAATTTGGAAAAAGTATGTGATTTTAAGTTATAAATAGAACTTTATAAATCTTTAAGGTTTTTTTTTTGCTTCTTTGTGTGGGGTTGTTCAGCTGATAAGCAATAATTATACTCTTAAATATTAATTATATGTAATATATTTCTACCCATGTGAAATATGAATGTCTGCATGGATTGTTTAAATATCTAGAGGTGGCTCTTGCGGGGCATGGATAAATATGGATGGAATCTGACCCATCTCTATTTAAGGGAGAATGCTATTTTTACCTTGATGAGAGCATAAGAAGGTCCATGACTGGGTGCTTGCTCCATTCTTTCCCTGTGTAAAAGAGGGATATGAAACTGGATCAATAGCTTTTTTCCCCCTCAACTATTGCTAGTCTAAGGATATGACTTTTAAGGGTTCGAAACAAAAGCCACTTCTTTGATCAGTCATCAGAGGCAGGGTGGGTGGCCCTCAGCTTACTCTCCCAGTTTTGTCCCTTCTCACCAAATTCTTGTTACATAAAAGACCATTGCAAAGAGTAATTATTTATTCAAGCAAAATAGCTAACAGAAACTGGAGGAGTTCTAAAAATTAGAATATAGTTGAAAATGCACAAGAGTGAATGAGCTCTTTGCTGGGAATGAAATAAAATCTCTGCTCAAACCAAGAGAGAGGCCCTTTTCTCACCCAATGGAGAACATCCTTGAAGTCTCTAGGGAGGCCAGCTGGAAGTCAGGGATATAATGATGGGTTGGTTTCTCCCCAATGTCTGAAGCTTCCAAAGTTTTTAGATATATCTCTTCCAAAGAGTGTCTAACCACACACACACACACATACACACACACACACACTCACACTCACACACACATTCTTTCCCTTGGAGTTTTGGTATCAACTCCATCCTTTATACAAATATTCAGTATCATTTCATTTTCTCCAATTAAGAGTCACATCTCCTTCAGTATATATAGAGGCTTGCAGAATGCCCCAGGCTTTGTTGGAAGCCTGGTTACAGATATATATTCTCATCCGAAAATTACAACTCACTCAGAAGTCATATTGACACAAGCAAGCCTGTGTCTAGGCTGTTTTCCAGATGGAATCCCTTGCCTCACTTCAGGAGGCTACAGGCATTTAAGTTAGGTGCATGTCTGAGTCAATTAGGCTTCCTAGACCCCCAAACTCTGTAATAAAGGCAATTTTTAGGTATAGTGGGTAAAGGGTTGGCCTTGGACTTAGAAAAATCTATGTTGAAATCTTGCCTCTGACCCATACTGGCTGTTGGACCCTGGGAAGATACTTACTTTAGGCAACTTTCTAAAAAGATAAATCACACAAAAGTTGCTGATTTGTATTGGTAGAGGGGATCACTCCTTCGAGAAATAACACCACCAGTGAAATCTCAGATCCCATTTTCCAAAATGATAGCTCTTGGACTTATCTATGAAAAGATTTTAGGGAAAATGATAAGGGCAATTTTAAAAAGTTTTTTTTTAATTTCTACTTCTATTGAGGGCAAGGAGAAAAAAGGAAGGAGCATGGCCCCACTTTGGGCAGATGGGACAACATTAAAGAATAGCCCAAAGAGATATTGCTTGGTATAAATTCTGCTTCTATTTTCTCTGGCAAGAAGAATGATCTTTAGACCAAAAAATGGTTAAGTGGTATTTGAAAGGCAAGGGAAACAGATGGGATAGGACTGTTGAACCACTCACTGTCTCTGAGGAATCCTGGAGACTGGAAGAGGTGCTGCAGGATGGAGGCTGAGCAAACTCCACACTTGTGAGTTTGAAGTGCAAACCCAGTAAAACTGATAAATGTATTTTTATAAGGATGGCTTGTGAAAATTCAGAACAGGAACCGACTAGCATCTTAGACTTGTGATTAGTCAACATAGGTTAAGCAAGGACAAGTGGTTTGCCAGGTTAATCTCATTTTTTCTTCCTAATTCTCCTCCTCCTCCTCCTCCTCCTCCTCCTCCTCCTCCTCCTCCTCCTCCTCCTTCTTCTTCTTCTTCTTCTTCTTCTTCTCCTCCTCCTCCTCCTTCTCCTCCTCTTTCAGATAGTTAATAAATTGGCAGATCTGAATTTTTAGCAAACTGCCTGACAAGTTATTTTATTTTTCATGAATAAGGTGGATAATAGGAGAGTTAGAAAGATTCACACGGAAGAGGGGTGTTTTACACTTCCTCAATTCCAAGGCATGTAACTTATACCTTTATCAGATATGAATGCTTCTCTGAGTAACAAAATCAGTCATCCAAATCTGTAAACTAGGTACGAATCATTCCTAGGTGCCTCTATTGAATCAAACAATCCGTCAATCCAAGGCATAAACTAGGTTGAGGAGTGAAGTCATCCAGAATGTTGGATGAAATCAGATAACAAAATATATTGGGACTAGTTGAAAGAATTAGATACACCTTTGGGCATATACTCATATACATATATGTATATTATATATACATGCACAGACACACATATTCATCCATCTATTTATCTATCATCTTTCTATCTAGATTTAGAATTCTATCTAGAAATTGGACAGCAATAAATCTAGAATCCCCTGCTTAGGTTAAAATAAGGAAGGAAAGGAGAACTCAATTTTCTACCGTTTATGTGAAAACATTCTAAAGACATGTAATCCACTGCACATTAAATGGAAGTCAATGATACAATGTGAAAGGTAAAAAAGTTAATTCAATTCTGAAGCACAGAATTCAGAAGAGGGGAGATCTCAGTTTTACTATCCTCTGTGCTCATCAAATCACATCTAAAGCACCATTTCCAGACCTTCTGGGAGGGAGACTTGGATCTTGCCCAGAGAAGGCACTGAACTTGGAGTCAGAATCCACTTCAGATTCTTTTCGGTGATCTTGGGCAAATCATGTAATCAATATATACTTCAATCAATTGGATGTAATCCAAAGTTTGGCCCTGGATCCTCTTCTTTCTCTATAGTATACATCTACTTGTTGTTGTTCAATTGCTTTCAGCCATGTCCGACTCTTTGTGATCCCATTAGGGGTTTTCTTGGTGAAGCTATTGGAGTGGTTTGCCATTTCCTTCTCTAGCTCATTTTACAGATGAGTAAATGTAGGTAAATAGGGCTAAGTGACCTGCTCGGGGTCAGAGATAGTAAGTACCTCAGGCCAGATTTGAACACAGGAAAATGAATCTTCCTGATGCCAGGACTGGCATGAGGAAGAGATTCATTGCACTACATAGCTGCTCTACATCTATAGATATAGATAATCTTGATATCTATCTGTCTACCTATCCACACACTCACAGAAGCACACACACATGTGCATGCATATGAATGCATACACAGACATATACACAAACACTGGAATGCATCTGAAAGAGGGTGAAGTAATGACTATGATGACCTGGTGCCATTCAGCCTGGTGAAAAGAAGATTTAAGGGAGGCATGATTGATTTTTGACTTCAAATAGTAGAAGAATTAGAGTGAGGACAAGGTCTCACAGGTTGTTCTTTGGAACTTCAGAGGTCGGAGCTAACACACTTGGGTGGAAGTTCCAGGGGACAGATTTCATCTCACTGGTAAGGAACATTAGTCAAGCAATTAAAGTTGTGTAGAAAAGAATGGGCTGTGTCACAAGGTAGTGAGTTCCCAGGACCTTGGGAGGGGTTAAAAACGAGGACAAGGAGAATGTATTCTTTATTTAATCTCTAAACTACTGGAGATACATTTAAAAAAAAATTTTCTCCTTACTCCATTTGGCAAACAAGCCTCCTGACATTTAGGAAGAGAAAGATGACATCCTGAGTTATTTTGACAAATGATATTTTGTTGATTTATGGGGAGAAAAGCTGAGGTAGGTGAATAATACATCTGGTTAAAGACCACTGGCATTTCAAACTGAGGGGAAATGTTTAGGGCGGTACCTATATATATTTCAGAAAACACAAGTGAATTTGTCCTACTTGGAGCATTCTTATGCCTAGAAATGACAGAATACTTGAAAGAAATTAGGCATTAAATATATAATATTCATCGTTTTGATGCTGAAAGTACCAGATGTTTTCCATTAATCTGGGGATGTGACTAGCTTACATATTTTACATAAATTTGCACACTGAATTCAGATATCCTTCCTCCCTCTAGTAAGTACTTCCTTTCACTCCTGTGCTGGAGAGGAGTAAAGGGGGAGACATCTCTTTTTTTGTTTCTATCTAGGACGATAGACTTGGAGCTTGAAGGAATTGTAGAGGACCTCTTATTGATTCATCTCATTTTCTAGATGAGAAAACTGAGGCTCAGAGAGGTTAAAGGACTCTTCCAGGGTCACACACAGAGTGAGTAAATGCCAGAGGTGGAATTTGAAGTTAGGTGTTCTAGACTACAAGTCCAGAACCTGAGCTACTGCCACCAAGCTGCTTCCAAACTTTGCCCAGAGCTTAACCTGCTGGTTCAGTGTTGGCCTTCTGAGGACCCTTTTCCAAACACAGACCATTTTAGATGTAGGGGCAGAAAACTGGCATAGTGTGCAAATGCCCCAATGAGGAACATTCCCCAGTTGAGTTCTATGGTCCAGGGCCTGTCAGGTTCTGTTACTTTCAGGGATCTGAATACTGTTACTGTGTATGGAGGTCTAGAAGATACTTGGATTTTTCTTATTCTGGGTGCTGTCCTCTGAACTGGCCTTGAGTGATCTCTTGGAACTTTGGAACCATTTAGGGACAGTGTTACAAAACCACATGCTTGCAGAGTGTCAGAGTTGGAAAGATTGCCGTAGTGTTCGAGTTGAACTCATACAGGAAAGGGATTCTTGCTTTAACACCCCTGACGACTGATCATTCAGCCTCTGATTGAAGAGTGCCAAGGAGGGAGAAGTTCCTTTTCTTTCTCTATTCCTTCTATCCTTCCTTCCTTCCTTCCTTCCTTCCCCTTTCTCCTCTTCCTTTATTTCTTTCTTTCTCTTCTTCCTCTTTTCCTTCCTCTTCTTCTTTTTCTTTTCCCTTTTTTCTACTCCTTCACCTTCTCCTTCTCCCCTCTTTTCTTTTGTTTTCTTCATCTTTCATCATCATCATCACCACAACAATAACCAGTATTTATATAGTACTTTAAGGTACAAATTGCTTTATAAATATTATTTCACATTAGCCTCACAATAACCCTGGAAAGAAGGAGCTATCAAGCCCATTTTACAGATGATGAAACTGAGGCAGACAGAGGCTAAGTGGCAAGTGTGTCTTGCCAAGGGTCATACAGCCAGTAAGTATCTGAGGCGGGATTAACACTCAGGTTTTCCTCATTCCTGTTCCGGTCCTTTATAGCCTACCCATCTCAGTGTCACCGAACTGCTTCCTGAGATAGCCCATTCTATTTGTGGAAAACTTCAATGGTCAGAAAGTTCAAATTCTGGACAAGTTCCCATTTTAAAACACCCTGTTACAATAATTAGTTCATTTTAAGCCAAGAGGGTAACATAATGGCTTCTAAGGTCCACATAGTTCCCTACTCTGACCTTAGAGAGTTTCTTTTAGGTGAAAGGCAATGAGTTTGGTCTTAATCACTCTATGCTCTGAGTTAGGAATATTTCTAATATCTAGGCAGAGGTTGGGCTTTCTTCATAACTTTTACTTATCTAGATTGTTAATTAGCCCCTGGACTCTTTGTGGCTGAAACAAAATTCCATTTACTGGAAACATTTGGGTAATGAAACCAACCATAGATTATATAACAACAGCAACAGTTAGTGTTTTGATAGCACTTTTAAGGTTTATAAAGCACTTTACAAATAATATCTCATTCGCTCCTCATAACAACTCTTTGAAATAACTGCTATTACTAGCTTCATTTCACTGTTGAGAAAATGGGAAGAGGTTAAGTTAAGCTGGTATGTGTTTTGAGATGGCAACTCAGGTCTTCCTGACTCCAAGCTCAATGCTTTATCCATTGTGTCTCCAGTTGTAGATGAAGCTGAAGAAAGACCTTTTCCCAAGACTCCCTTCAGCCTGGGTCTTCTGCTCTGAAATGTCTGTAAAGCCAATGGCCCTTTTGAACATCTTCCTTCTCTGTCATATTTGTCTTCCCATCCTACGTGCAGCTATAATGTCTTGAATGAATGTGATGCTACCAAGCATGGTAATTTATAGATGACCTATATATTGGCATGACCAAATGTCCTTAGCTTATCCAAACACAATTCTTGCACTATGTCATTATAGTTCAAAGGACTTTTCCCATTTATCTGAAATCTATGAAGGAGAATGATTGATTTAATATCAATTTAATTTAATAGTTAATATTTATTTTTTTGAATAAATCAAATCATCTGCTCTCACACTTGAGCATAGCTATGATGGTCTACCAGCATCTTTTCTAATCTAGGCTAAATTTCACTAGTTCACTTAACCGTTCCTCATACAATGTGAACTCAAGGTCCTTCACCACTCTTGTTGCCCTCCTCTGGATGTTCTCACATTTATCTGTTTTTCTAACTGTGGCAGCCATAGTGAAATGCAATGATTTGTGCCCCATAAAGGCCAGACTGTACTGTTGTGGTCTAGTCATGTCCAACTCTTCATGACATCATTTGGGATTTTCTTGGCAAAGATATTAGAACAGTTTGCCATTTCCAGCCCATTTTACAGATGAGGAAACTGAGTCAGATACTTAAGTGACTTGCCCAGGATCACATACCTAGTAAGTATTTGAAGCTAGATTTGAACTCATACAGTCTTCCTGACTCCAGAACCGGCACTCTATTCGCTGAGCCAACCTAGCTGCCCCTTAAGTTTCTTTCTGGGCCAGATACCTGTACTCTTTGACATCGATATCACCATCAAAGGCCATGCATGATCAGAAGTCACAGCAAGGCCCTTGACACTTAGAAATCTGCACCTATGCCATAATGGATTTAAGGAGATTAAAGACTTTCAGCCATCACTAACCATCAGGTCATACATTCAAAGTCACTCTCTATGTTACATCATCTTCATCTTCATCATAGTTGTCTTTAATATAGCGCTTTAAGTTCTGCAAAGCTCTTTGCTTCTTTTGACTCATTTGGTCCTCAAAACAACTTTGTAAGCTGGTGCTATAATCCCCATTTTACAGATAACAAAACTGAGATATCGAGAGCTCTATTAAGTGTCTGAAACAGGACTCAAACTCAGATCTCTTTGATTCCAAACTCAATGTTCTCCCTGCAGTCCTGCCTATGTGTTATAATTTTCTTTAATACATTTTGAGCACACAAAGGCGTTCTTAGAGGGAGCAGAGACTGTTGCAATTACAAAGGGCTGAGGCTAGAATCCTACAGGACTGTATTCATGACATTAAGTTCATTAATGATGTTGATATGGGCCTTTTGTTCTCGAGGTCTATTTATATGAATCCAACAGATACAGCCTCGCATTGTGGATGGAGTGATTACAGTCACGGTACTGACTAGAGCAAAATTCTCAGAATACTATTCTTATTTCAACGGTCCGAGGCAATGTGTCACATTGACAATACTGGCAGTTAGGTGGCACCATAGTACATAGAGTGCCAGGCCTGGAGTCAGGAAGTCTTGAGTGTGAATTTGATCTCAGGCATTTACTAACTGGGTGACCTTGAGGCAAGCCACTAAACTTCTGTTTGCCTCAATTTTCTTGTCTGTAAAATGGGGATGATGATAGTACCTACCTACCCATCTATCTACCTATCTATCTATCTACCTACCTACCTACCTACCAGAGTTATTTTGACAATCAAATGAGATAATATTTGTAAAGTGCTTAACACATAGTAGGGGCTATATAAAAATACCAGCTATTATTAATGGATAGTAAACCAACCTGGGAACCAGACTTACATCCTACCTCTGACACATTCTCGACTGGAGAATCTAGGCAAGTCACTTAAACTCCCAGTGCTTTTGGCAGTTCTCTAAGACCATATATTTTGGAGAAAGTGCTGACCTTTATTAGTAGAGGGAGTCTCCTTATAATAACTAAATGACAGGTCCAGTTCCTGTCCTTTTAGCATTATTAACATTTAAATGCAAAATACAATTTCCAAAAGGTAGAAGGTTATAAGAGACAGAACTTTATTTCAAAAGGATACTTGATGGGAGAAAAAAGAATCCCTTTTAAAAAGGCCCTGGTAGCCTTCAAGTTGCTAGCAAGAGTTTCTCTGACTTCTATCTCACCTTGCTTCAGCTTTCCATTTATCACCATTTACAGCCCTATAGAATCTAAGCAGGACATAAAAATCAATCCATGTTTATTCTGTTTTCATACATCATTTAAAATTACCAAATAATATTTCTGCAACTGGGGCCAGCTTGTCACATTGAGGACTTTGGTGATGAGACAGGGTATCTGGAAGAGGATGAACGCTGCTTGATCTAGGTGAACTCAATGTGTTCAAGGGGGCAGGTGGGAGGGGAGGCATTGGAAACCTATGCAGACAGGAGAAGGAAGGAGGCTATGAAGGGAGAATGAATCAGCCAACCAGGGCAAATTGCCTTAGTTGGAAAAAGGAGGGTTTTGGATGGATAGGGGTCAGGGTTGGGCCATGTAGTCTCTAAAATTCCTTGTCATACTAATATTTTTCAATTCTGATTTTGTGGTTCTTTTTCCTAATTTGACCATATCAGTGAAAAAGCTAATGTTCTGAACTGGAAAAAAACTTTTCAGGGATCTTAAGACCAGAGCCAGACATGACATAGAGTAAAAGCAACCCTCAGCAGCCATCTGATCTAACCCCTACACAAAGGAATCCATACTATAGTATGCCCTATAAATCATCATCCTGCCTCCACCAGCAGACCTCCAAGAAGGGGAAACTATCACCTCTAGAGATAACCTTTTCCACTTAAAAATATATATTACATATATATGTAATTCCCCCCCAATTACATGTTAAAATAGTTTAGAAACTTTTTTTGCTCTCCTTTATTGTTTTTCTTGTATTCAAGTCTTCTTGTACAAAATGATTCATGTGGAAATATTTTACATGATTTCATATGTATAACCTATATCTGATTGCTTTACCATCTTAAGGAGAAGGGAAGACAGGGATAGTATCCTAACTCAGGTCTTTCTGACTCCAGGACCTTTACTCTATCCATTTTTCCATCTAACTGTTTAAATACTTAAACACAACTGGTATTTTCTGAGTCCTGTTTTCCAGGCTAAACATCTCTGGTTCCTTCAGCTGATCCTCATTAGACCTGCCCAAGTCCATCTCCACTTCTGGACCCACCTTGAACTCTGACCTCCTACCTTTTCACATTACTTCCTCCAAAAATCATCACAATACCACCTTCCAAGGAATCAGAGCTTCTCAATTTTCTTTAAGCATCCCATGTGAGAATGTGCTAAGAAATGTTTAACAATAGGATCTTCAGTAAATTCAGCATATTTTTAAGTTTAATCCTTATTAGCATTTTTCTATAATTTTCTTAAGTCCAAACCATGAGCAATAAAGCAATAAATCAAGTCTTGATTTGCAGTGTTTGATCATTTCTGAGGTATAAGGGTTCAACCTGAACATTTAACAATGGACTCCTCTGTTAGTGTGACTGACTCCAGCACACTCTGAGTTGAAGGCACCTCTTTCTCTTCCCTTGTCTATTAAAGACTTTGTTGCATTCTTCAACTAATAAGTACCTGGCGTTTCTAAAGCACTTTAAAGCTTGTAAAGTGCTTTACAGCTATTATTTTAACTTCACAATAATCCTGAGAAGTAGGTACTGTTACTATCCCATTTGCAGATGGGAAAATTGAGTAAGATAGAATCTAATACCTTGTCCCAGGTCACATAGCTAGTAAATGTCTGAGGCTTGATTTGAACTCAGGTCTTCCTGATTCTGGGTCCAGTACTCTATTCACTCTGCCTCATACTCTTTCATATATGTCTGTTGCACAAGTGGGTCATATTTTGTTGTTCTCCTCATGGAGAGGCCTGGAAGACCCTAACACCAAATGACTTCAGTTTCCCCTTTTCTTTGTGAGCAGGCTACTTCAGATTCCCTGGGGACGACCGGAGGACCTCAGTTGGAATTGTAACCTATTACGTCAGTTACTTTCTCTTCCCCACCTAGATGGCACTTTCAATTTTCTTAACAATTTCACTTCCTTTTTTATCCTTCTAGTTGAACATGAACCCCCATCTCCACCTCCTGTGATAAGGAATCCAGAATTCCTTCTCCATTCAAATGCTGAGATCCACTGCCCCTTTCTAATAGTGTTGGACTGGTCCCATGGATCAGACACCCGTTTCCATGGGCCTTGCTGTTGGCTTTATACCTTTGCTCTTAGAACTTCCAGACTTTTCTATACCCGCTGCAGCCAAGCTTGCTTATTTTTTTTATCTTCTCTAATTGGACCATGAGATTTTCTGAGAACAGGTCTTGTCTATTTTTTCTATTTGTATTCCAGGAACATTGTAAGCACTTAAAAAAATGGCTTTCATTAATTAATTCATTCTTCATCTCTCATTCTTGGGACGCTATCCCCTACTTTATTCTCCTTTATGAATCAATCAACAAACATTTATTAAGGGCCTTCTACGTGCTAGATACTCTCCTGGGGATGTAAGCGTAAAAAAAATGATTCAATCACCCATAGTCTCAATGAATTTACATTCTAGTGGGGGAGACAAGTACACATAATGTAGACATAGCAAATATAAAGTGAGCAAATACAAGATATCTTACAGTATTTCAGGTACATTGTCTAATTAAGGCCTTTTTTATATTGGAGCAGTTAATGATGAAAAGGTCAGAAAATGTGCTTTTGTACAAAGAAGAAACTTATTGTCGAAAGATATAACGTATTGTCAAGGATATGGATGAACATTTTGATAGCAAATATAAATAGAAAAAGAACTTTGTTTTTTAATGTAAGCTGCTAAAGTATGTGCGTGAAGAAACATTTTTCAGAAGGAATTTTGGGGCAGTTTTGGAGGAAAAGTGATCTGAGGTGTGACTTCAACTTCTTTGTTAACAGTGTGGAGTGATGTTTCATTCATGTTTTTCATAGTTCACTTGTTTCCAACTCTTTGTGACCTCATTTGGGGAGTTTTCTTGGCAAAGATACTATAATGGTTTGCCATTTCCTTTTCTTTTTTTTGCCTTCAAATCTATTTATTTATTTATTTTTTTAAAAAAATAAATTTATTTATTTAACTTTTTACATTTATTTTCACAAGATTTTGGGTCCCAAAATTTTCTCCCCATTTGTCCCCTCCTCCCTCCCCAATACACTGAACATTCTAATTACCCATATCACCAATCTGCCC
>CM053770.1:648371385-648382332 GCA_028658325.1 Potorous gilbertii | reverse complement strand
GTGGAGCTCCAGCCCACTCTGGGAGTCTCTGGCTGAGCTGCCTCTGCCTCTGGCCGAGCTGCCTCAGCCTCTGCTGCAGCGGCCACTTCCCAGGGGGTCCGAGTCCCAGAGATCCCCCGCTCCCCTCTCAGTCCGTCTCTCTCACTGACCTGTGCGCTCGCCGCCCGGAGATTCAGGTCCCAGACGCCTGCTGGGCTCTGCTCGCTCCTCTCAGTGCCGCGTGGCCGGGGCGGGAGAGGGGAGCGCTCGGCAGGACAGGACTCTGCTCCCCTCCGGGGTACCTTTGCGGTCGGTTTTTCAGGGCTCTCTGCAACGGAAATCTCCTTCACTGTGTTGCTGCGCGGCTTCCACTGTTCCAGAATTTGTCAGAAGTTCTTTTTACAGGGAATCTATGGGCTGTGGGTTCGGACCTAGCATAGGTGAGTCTTTCTACTCCGCCATCTTGGCTCCGCCCTCAACTAATATTTGTTAAGCATTTACTACTGTGCCAGGCACTGTATTAAATACTCTGAATACAAAGAAAAGAGGGATAGGGCAAGGGGAAGGTGGAACTATTTCTGGCTTCTGCTCAATGCTGGAGACTATCTGCAAAGAACCTCATACAACCAAGATATATATCAAATATATTGGGTAGTAGTCTCAGAGGGAGTCCCTGCTCCTAAAATTAAGGAGAAGGAATGAGGAAAGCTTTTAGCAAAACATAGGACTTTAGCTGAAACTTACATGAAGTTGTGAGGAAGAGAGTGCCAGGCATGGAAAACTCCCAGTGATCGAGTTGAGAGCAGGGAAGGTGGAGACATGAAAGATGGAGATGTAAGAAGGAGCTACGTTATGAGGGACTTTAAAAGCAGAGGTTTGAGAGGAACCAAGATGGCAGAGTAGAAAGATGCACAGATGCTTAGCTCTTACCCCACAGGTCATAAAATACCTGTAAAGAAGAACTCTCAACAAATTCTAAAGCAGCAGAAACCACAAAACAACAGAGTGGAGGAGATTTCTGTCCTGGAGAGACCTGAAAGACCAATGGAAAAGATCTGTCATACACCAGAGGTGGAGCAGAGCCCAGTCCTGCCTTGGCCACACTGCAGGGAGAGGAGCGGATCCAAGCAGGCTTCAAGGACAGAATCTCCAGTGGCAGTGCAGATCCCTCAACCCACAGGCACCAAAGGTCAGTAAGAGGGTCTTTTCAGCTGGCTGAGAGAGGAGTGGGGTGTCCCCATAACTCAGGCCTCCTCAGGTGGCAGCAGTAGAGGCAGCAGCAGATGGGGCTCCCAAAGCAGGCAGTGGGTTGCATCCATTGTTGAAGGTCTCATTAGAAAGCCCCTGAAGAATTGAGCCTTGTGGGGCGGCCCTGCCCCCACCTGAGCACCTGAACTTAATCTCACACTGGAATAGCAGCCCTGCCCCCCAAAAAAGCCCCTGAGGCTTGGGAGTAGCTCACTTGAACCTCAGCCCCTAGTACTGGCTTGACGGAACTGGAGGCAAGATGGTTGTGGAGAGGAAGTTCAGAAGTCAAGTAACTGGCAGGGAAAAGGCCAAAAAAAAGGGGGGGGGAATAAGACCATAGAGGGTTACTTTTTTGGGGAACAGTTGCCTCCCCCCATCCTTTCAGATGAGGAAGAACAAGGCATACTGTCAGAGGAAGTCAAGGCCTCTGCCTCCAAAGAGAACTTAAACTGGGCTCAGGCAATAGAAGACCTAAAAAAACAAGTTGGCAGCTTAGTAAAGGAGAACCAAAAAAATGCTGAGGAAAATAACAGCTTTAAAAAGAGGTCAACTCAGTTGGAAAAAGAGGTCCAAAAAGCCAACAAGGAAAAGGAGGTTTTAAAAAAGCAGAATCAGACAAATGGAAGAGAAGTTTCAAAAGCTCACCAAACAAAATAATTCTTTGAAAGAGAGAATTGAGTTTAGGGAACTGAATGACTTTGAGTTAAACCAAGCAGTTAGTAAACAAAACCAAAAATTTGAAAAAGTAGAAGATAATGTGAAACAACTCATTGGAAAAACAACTGACCTGGAAAATAGATCCAGGAGAAATAATTTAAAAATTATAGGACTACCTGAAAGCCATGATCAAAAAAAGAGCCTATATATTATCTTCCATGAAATTATCAAGGAAAACTGCCCTGATGTTCTAGAATCAGAGGGCAAAATAAATATTGAAAAAATTCACCAATCACCTCCTGAAACAGACCCGAACAGAGAAACTCCTAGGAATATTGTGGCCAAATTTCAGAGTTCCCAGATCAAGGAGAAAATACTGCAAGCAGCTAGAAAGAAACAATTTGAGTATTGTGGAAATACAATCAGGATAACACAGGATCTGGCAGCTTCAACATTAAGGGATCAAAGGCCTTGGAATGAGATATTTGAGAAGTCAAAGGAACTGGGATTGAAACCCAGAATCACCTACCCAGCAAATCTGAGTATAATACTTCTAGGAAAAAATGGTTATTCAATGATCTATATGACTTTCAATAATTCGTGTTGAGGAAAAGAACAGATCTGTATAGAAAAATTTGAATTTCCAAGACAAGAATCAAAAGAAGCATGTAAAGGTAAACAGGAAAGAAAAATCATAAAAAGACTTACTAAAGCTAAACTGTTTACATTACTATATGGAGAGAAAATATTTATAACTCTTGAATCTTTTCTCAGTATGTGGGCAGATGAAGAGATTGTACATACACACACACACACACACACACACACACACACACACACACACACACACCATGCACATAGAGAGAGAGTACAGGGTGTCTTATATCAGAACAGATGATATCCACACAAAAGAATAAAATAAAATAAAAAATTAAGGGGTGAGGGAGGAAAATTCTGAGAAGAGAAAGGGAGTAATGGAATGAGGCAGGCTATAACTCATAAAAGAGATGAGAAAAATCTTATTCAATGGAGGAGATAAGGGAGAAGAGGAGGGGGGAATAAAGCTACTCTCTTCACATGTGACTGAAGGAGGGAATAACATGCTTACTAAATTTGATATGAAAATTTATATCACACCACAGGAAAGTAGAAGAGGTGACAAGTGGGGTGAGGGGATTGTTAGAAGGGAGGGCAAATGGAAGAAGGGAGTCACTAGAAATAAATACTTTCGAGAAGGGACAAGGTCAATTATAGAGGAACAAAAATAAGGGAGAATAGAGTAGAACAGAGGGCAATATAATTAGTACTACACAACATGATTACTATCGAAGTCTTTTGCAAAAGAATGTATTTTTAGTATGTATTGAATTGCTTCACTTCTCAGTGGGGCTGGGGAGGGAGGGGGGAGGGAGAGAAGTTGGAATTCAAAGTATTAGAAACGAATGTGGAGAATTTTTATTGCATATAATTGGGAAATAAGAACTACAGGAAATGGAGTATAGAAATTTATCTTGCCCTACAAGAAAAGAGGGAAGATGGGGATAAGGGAAGGGTGGTGTGTGATAGAAAGGAGGGTACATAGAGGGAATGAGTAATTAGAATGCAAGGTATTAAAAAAGTGGGGGGAGGAGAGTAATGGGGAGAAAAATTGGACGTGTTACAAAGTGAGGTAAAAGCAATTAGTACTAAAAAATTGACTGAATTAGTTACTGAGAATGAATCAATGACATCTTTAGTTTGGGGAAAAGAATTTTAGTCTAAATTTCCTAGAGGAAGGTAGCCTCGGGTAAATCTGGCATTAATGGAAAAGTTAAGGTTTTTATGGTAAATTTGATTTTATGACTGCTATTTAATCAGGGACTAGAACTTGTATAGAAAGGCATGTAAACTACTTAAGGCTTGCCTCAAAAGATGTTCCTTAGCCAAAGTAAAATTATAATCATATTTGAAACTTAGTTATTGGAACTTGCCATTTTTTAGATGCTATGGGACTATTAAGTGACTGTTCTTCTGAGTCTAACTGCAGATATGGGTAGCAAGAAAGGCAATCTGAGTCTCCAACCCATGATGTCACTAAGCTGGTGAGATGCTGGTATGAACTGCAAAAGGTGATCTCATGGGAAGGGTGGGAGAGCGGCTGTTCAGCCTGGGCTGAGGTAGGATTCTCCTGACCCAATTTCCCCACTGACACCTTAAGGTGTCCTTAAGCCTGACTGAATGCAAGTTAATGATCTAATCCTGCCTGGAACTGACATGAAGTCAGGGAGATATTGGATCCCTGCAATGTCCCTACTCTTGGTGGCAATTTCCTATAGTCAAAAGGTTTGCAAGTTTAATACCAGATCTATTTAATTTTAGATTGTCAGTGGAAGAACATCCGAGGTTAAGTCTAAAATTAAGCTATTAGGCATAGGACTTTAGACCAACCACAATAAGTTGGGATCCTTTAATTCTTAGAAATATTGTGGAGACAATTAGGTCAAGAGTTTGTGAAGTTAACAACTTAAATATTATTTGTGTCTCAGTTGGTTAATGTTTTAAAAAAAATTATTTTGTGGTTCATATTGTAAATGCTTTAAAAAGAAGTATCACCTGACCAAAAGTTTGAATTGCTTTATCTATTATAAACTGTGTTAAAAAATGAAAAATTAAAATTAAAAAAAAAAAAAAAGCAGAGGACTGTGATACTCGAAGCCATAGGCAACCGCAGGACTTCACTGAATGACTAGAATAGCCATAGTCAGAACTTGGCTTTAGGTGGATCAATTTAAAAGTGTCAAGGAGGCTGGATTGGAGTGGAAACGGAACTAATGCAGGGAAACCAATTAGCAGGCAAATCGGAAAAATGTTAAGAAGGTAGAAATGACCGCACCGGACAGTTGATTGACTATAGGAGAGGTAGGAAAAATTGGGAGAAAGTGAAGAGTCTAGGATGTCAGCTAGATTACCAGATTGGGTGTCTGGGAAACTGGTGGTACGTTCTACAGTTAGGGAAAGGGGAGGATTTGAGGGGAAGGATCATACGATCAGTTTTGGATATAGTGAGATTAAAATTCTATGGGGCTTCTACTTCGAAAATCTCTCTGCCTACGCTACTCACCTTGAGCTGCAGAGAGTTCGTCTTTGTAGTTGCACATGCTCTAGAACGTAGAACAGTAAGAAAGAACTTGGAAGGTCTGGAAGTGGATTCTCTCACGGTTGAGCACATTCAGGAGAACAAGACTCCTTTCCCAACGTTCAAGTCTCCCTCCTCCCAGAGCTCCGGGCCAAATCGAACTCTCTGAGTTACTCCCGTCACACCCGTGGAGTTGATAACTGATTGGGAAACAAAAGAAACAAGCCAGAGCAGAGGCAAAAGGAGAAAAAAAGGCTGTGCAAAGGCACTGAGGTATGCTCCGATGCCCTAAAGAGAAAGCATGGAGCAAAGAGGCCACTGAGCCGAAGGATGAATGAAATGTGAAAAGAACGATAGGCTGCTAGCTGTGGAATGCGGAAAGGTTCGGTCTGGGAAAAGTGACTGGGGACGTAGGGGTTTGGATTCTGAGTTTTTACTTTTCTTATTTAGGTGCTTTGTTTAGGCAAGGCGAGCTGGTGGTAGCATTTAAGGGGATGGACCAGAGTGGGAGGGGGCCGAAGGGGTAGGTTGGGTCGGTTGGGAGCGCCCCGTAGATTGGTCAGGGTGAGAGTAATGAGAGTGGTCAAATGTGGATCCAACGAATTTTTAAAGGAAGTTGAATAGTATAGGGGAAGTGTATAGGAGGTGAGTTTTGGGCTGATCAAAGCGATGATCCCTGGATTCGCAGCCTGGTTTGATTCCCGGTCAAGGAAGCATCCTTTTGCGGCGTTTCCTTTCTTCCCGGTTCTGCTGCCTCCTGCTCCCCTCTTGTATGGCTTCATTTCCTTGGGCGAAGTCCCCAGGTTTCGAGGACAGATAGAAAACCAGAGCAGGGTGGCGACTCCATTCTACTCAACTTCACAGTCTGTTTGGAAAACTCTGACTGTAGGGAGGGAGGAGGCAGCCGCGCCTCCGGGAGTAAGATTGGTGGCAGGAGGACCGAGATAATTTTTTGCCATAGGCCTTAGCATCGAGGCGCTCTGGAAGCTTGTGGGTTTATCTTGAACCGGGACCACTTTCTCTGCTGCCCTAAGGCCCAAGAGTCAAGTATTTCTCTGAGCTCCTAAGGTAAGGAAGGAAGGGGTATCAAGGACAGGAGAGCCAAGGTGTGGAAGGTAGTTTTAACCGTGGTCGGTGCTTTATCTGGGGATGTGAGAGTCCAGTCCTCTTCGTAGTCCAAAAGGATCCTGTCCAGGAGTGGCAAGAGTCCTTAGGAGCACTTTTAAAAGGAGCAAATGTGCATGGGCCGGGAATCGAACCCGGGCCTCCCGCGTGGCAGGCGAGAATTCTACCACTGAACCACCCATGCACTATTACGAAAGGCGTGGTTTTCCGCTCTGCTTCTGATCTCTATGAACACGCTTTTGCTGGAGCAGGTTCGGTGCCCAGAATTGGAAATAATGTGTTCATTCTGCTCTAGAAATGTTGCCATTCTCCTCAGCATCCTTGCCATTCCTACCTTTTCCCCTTCTTCCTCTCCGTCTTTTTCCTGCCACACACTCTTTTCCTTATCCTTCTTCCTCTATTGCTCCTACACCTTCCCTTCCCCCGGCAAAATCGAGTAAATGGCACGAAGATAAATATCTGAATCTATGTTGGTAGGCAGGATTGAAAGAGGTGTGAAGCCTGGTCATTTCTCTCCTCTCAGGGAAAAAAAAAAACCACACTCTTGGCCTCAACTCTTATCGCATCGTGTGACTCCGCAATTCAAGGGACTGGGGGAGAGACGAGGGGCGAGGCATAAGCCCAAGGACGCCTTGGCAAACTTGTCGGGAGTAGGACACGAACTAGCTACTCCAGCAGAGACTGCGAGCAATACGCAGCGCCTTAGACCACTCGGCCATCCCCAATCTACTCCAAATCTCTCCCTCCCTCTTTACTTCTGGCCTGACCCTCAACAATACCACAAGTTCAAATCTTCATTTCGTTTCACCTAGATCCTTCCAACATGATACCGCTTTCTCCAAGCCCTTCTCTTCTTATCAGCAATGTCCAAGTAAGTCCACGTGTCCAGAACCACTTTTCGTACACTTTGCGAACTTTCCCCCCCGCCTTTCTGGGGCACCCCTCTCCGACATCCCACTGAGGGACACACCACCCTCACCTGGCCGACCCCTCCCGCACCCTCCGCTTCCCCCCAAGACGACTGTCTATGCCTTTTTGTCATACAAACTACAAGAATTCATGAATGCAAAGCATATGTAAAAGATAAGATAAGATAAAAAGATAAAGGATAAGATACTGTCAAGACGGAGAAAGTGATTAAAAAATGGTCTAAGGAGAGGGAGATGAGGTCGCTGAACTTGGAGTCCGGAAGCACTGAGTTCCAAGTCTTCCTCAGACGCTTATTAGGGGCCAGTAATTTTGGGCAAGGCACTTATCATGTCTGAGCCTCACTTTCCCTATTTCCAAAGGGAGGGAGGATGACGATCTTTGACTTCTAAGGATGTTTCCAGCTCTAAAACTATGCATGGCCCCTTGTAGCAAGTAGGTCGAACCTGAGGTGAACTTTGACGGTAGGGATCTTTCCCATCTGAGTATGGGAGAGAAAGACCCAGAAACTCTCGATTTTAGGTGAAAACCCCATATACAGTGCCTCACAGGCCCAGTTGCCAATGTGGTCTGTTTGACAGCAATGGAGAGTTGGGGGGTGGGGGGGAGAGGAGGATAGGAACCAGAAAGGGAGATAGGAGTCCTACTGGGAAAGGATTCCAAGGTCAGGCTAAGGATTCAGTATTTTATCTTAGCATCAATATGGAGGTCCCCTGAAGATCACTGAGTGATGTTTGGTATGTTCTTAGTGAGTGTGTGTGTGTGTGTGTGTGTGTGTGTGTGTGTGTGAGAGAGAGAGAGAGACAGAGACAGACAGAGATAGAGAGACAGAAAGACAAAGAGACAGAGACAGAGACAAAGACAGACAGAGAGAGAGGTGATGTGATTCATCATGTGGTGAATTCTGTGTTTTAGCAATATCCATGAAGCAGCAATAAATAAATACACTAATGGGAGAAGAGAATGAAGTCAGTTTTGAGACTACTGTCATAGTCTAGGCAAGATATTAGGAGACCTTGAATATGAGTCTTAGCAGGGGTTCCTCCATGCATAGAATGGGACAGATGTAATGGAGATGGGGTAGGTGAGAGCTGGTAAATAGTTGGTCCCATAAGAATTGAGAGAAGGGGAAAAGTCAAGGATGACTCCAAGGACGTGAATTTGGATGATCTTAAGGGAAATGATTCCATGGACAGAAATGGAGAAGCTTAGAGAAGGGCTGGGCCTCAAAGGAAGTGGAGTGAGCTCAATTTTGGACATACTACCTCTAAGATGCCGTGAGGAAGTCCAGGCAGAGATTTTGTGTAATAAGTGGTTAAAAAAAAACCAAACCAGATTTTAGAAGACATTAAGTCTAGACTGCTATATTTAGGAGTCATCTGCAATCTGTATTAAAATAATATGGGATCCATGAGATATGTTGGAATCACCAAAGAAAGAAGGCCAAGCCTAGAGCTTAGGAGAAGGGCATGCCCAAACTTAGAGTACTAATTGGAGGAGGAATATGCCCTGGCAAAGCCTACCACAAATGGGGTAATGTGGTGACTGTGTCTACAGGAAGCAAGGGATAGATATGGAAAGTCACAGACAGAGATAAGAAAGACCCAAAGACAGAATGAGAAAGAAGGAGAGTCAGGCTGAAAGAAAAAATCAGAGAGAGACAGAGAAAAAGGGACAGATTCTGACAGAGACAGATTACAGGCTCCTAGAGAGCAATGGAGGAGAATCAGTTTAGATGGATTGTGGCACAGAGAGCCCCATTTCAGGAAGAATGAGGCAAAGACCTTTAGTTGATTGAATACTCAGTTAGGAGGTCCTTAGTAGCTCCAGAAAGAGTAGTTTGGATCCGGGTAAGGGATTACAGTGGGATTCCAAACTGAGTGAGAGCTCAGGAAATAGAGGAAACTCGACTAGATCATGCTGGCAAAGAATCACAGGGAAAAGAGATACAATCTCGTAGATTAATGGAATGGCAGAGTCAAGAGAAATTTGCTTAACAGTGAAGGAGGTCTGTCAGGGTAAGGTTAAAAATTAAGTCAGGGAGAAGTTGTTTGTGGAGAGATTGAAGATTAAAGACATGGATAGAGGGGGAAAGCTTTCAGAGGAGACAGCAGGAGAGGGAATCAAGTAGGGAGGCCCATGTCATCCATCAGAGAATGGAGCAAAGTAAGACAGAATGGAAGAAATCAGGAAAAGGAATATTTTATGTATGGAGTGAGGGGTTAGAAGGAGCTGGCTGGTGGGATGATTTCCACAAAGTTAGACTGAGCTACTCTGTAGGGGAGAGGATTCTTCAGGGGGCACAGAAAGTCTGTGGAGAGAAAATCTAAACAATAGCAGTAGAATGTGTGATAAACAATCTTTAAGGAATAAAAGCACAATGAGGCTGCAGTAGGGGATAAATGACTTATGCAATATCACAAATTTGTTGTGGAGCCAGTTTGAGACTTGAAGAGGGACAAAAAAGGACCATGTTTGGAGGTGGGGAAGGTACAGATTGGGATTGAAATGGGTGGACCGAGAATAAATCACAGGCAAAATCAATTAGGAATTTCGAGAGCATCCTTTATTAAGCCAGGCTGGCGGCTGCCTCATGGAGAGACCCAGAGGAGACAGCCCTGAACTGAGGTGGGTGAGTGCATTTTAAGCATTTTGGCTCCACTTGGTACAACCTTGCGGTTTCCACAACAAACAGAGTTCTAACAGAGCAAAAGGTGGAGGCTTGTTGTTAGGTAAGAGCCCCCAAAACAGAGGGAATTGTCAGAGTACTGCTAGGTAAAGGACCCCAACAGAAAACAGGTGCCGGGAGAGGTACCCAATCAAAGACTGGTTGTCATAGTTGTCAGGAAGGGGGAGTGGGGTGCTCAGCAGAAGGTGGTTACCTGGCAATGGGGGTCTAACATTAGGGGGGGGCACAGGTGGTTACCATGCAAATGGACTAAACAAAAATAACTGTTAACAATTCATCAGATATTTTGCAACCCAAAGGGGAATAACGTTTTGACAGGGGCCCAACAAAAACCTGTTACTAGGCAAGTTATCTAACCCTGCCCAGTAACCTAACAGATATCTCTCAACCTAGTTGCCCAGGGAGGAATAATGTCCATTTTAGGATCTTTATAGAAGTTTAGGGAATAAAAGCAGTGCTAGGAAGGACTTGGCAAAGCGAAACTAAGACAACAGGAGGTGGGGAAATGGTGGATAAAGATTTAAGGGAAATTGATAGCATTCTTTTCAACCATACAATCTTAATGTCAAGACTTGGTATTCAGTAAATATTGAAAAGTAAAAATAAATTAATTCAAAAAAAAAACTTGGGAGTCACAAAGAAATTATGAGAATGGTGATGGAAGGGAGAGTAAGGAAAGAAGGAGTATGGGTGCTAGAGGTCCAAATAAGAATGAAGAAGAATTTTAGTGAATCCGGGAGTTTTCACAATCTTCTAGAATGTCCTTCCTGCTCCTCCTTTACTGATGAACAGTTGAAGGAGCAATCAGGATGATGGATCAGCTTCATTTGCTTAAGAGAAATCCCTCAAAAATTGGAAGATGGAGTATTCCAATGCGTTCAACTTCAAAATTGCCACTGAAGCTTTCCAAGTATTCAAAGACATGCATAGGCAAAAAACTATTCTTTGTGAATTGTGAATTCACAAACAAAAAAATATATTATTTTTAAACTGTGAAAGATGTTCCAACCAAGAATCAATGCTTTCTTTTTCCTTTTCTGAAAGTAGAATGGCATAAGTGGCAGTTGTGAGTAGTCAGTTCTAGGGCTAGTCAACAAGTAGCATTTACTTCTAAATGGTCGACCATGTGCCAGGCACTGTGCTGAATAAATATTCCAGAAACAAAGAAAAGGAAAAATAAGTCCTAATGTCAAGAAGCCAGCAATCC
>CM053770.1:648358299-648371285 GCA_028658325.1 Potorous gilbertii | reverse complement strand
GAAACAGAATAACAGAAAAGTGTAAAAGGATGTAGGAAGCCAGCATTGAACTGAATGAGTAGGAGAATCTACTATACATGTGCTCCCTGGTGGTCTAGTGGTTAGGATTCGGCGCTTTCACCGCCGCGGCCCGGGTTCGATTCCCGGTCAGGGAAGATATTTTGTCCCACTGACTGGAAGCTGGTGGCCACCAGAACCAAGGAGTTCTGCTACCTGCCTCCATCTGCAGATGGTTCCCCTTCTTATTGTCTTCTCTCTCATTTTACTTGACCCAGACGCCACGTTTCGAGGACATAAAAGAAATAGTGAATATTCGTGTTAGGTTTCTTCTGGAAAACTTCTGAGGGAGATGCGCTGAGCTGAGGAGAAAGTTGAGTAAGGTTTGCCAGTGTCGAGATTCTTAGGTCCCCTTGAAATTTATGTACCTTAATCTGTACTGAGACGACTTTCGTTCACCTCCAGAGCTTGAGGCCTCCCGCCCTTTATGGTTTCCGATGAGTGGCTAAGGTTGACTAGCCGAGGTGGATGTGATGTTTTTAACAGAATAAACTACTCCCACCTGGGGATGCCAGGAGCAGTCTGTCCAAAAAGTGCCAAAGGATAGCCTGAATACTCAAGTGGACTTGTGAAAAAAAAAAAAAGCTCATCTCTTTGTAACGGGAGTAAAACCAACGAGCTACTGCATGGCACTCGAGAATTTTACCACTGAATCACCCATGTGGGAAGCAGAGCTTGGTTCTGCTCTGCCTCCGATCCCCACGAACATATGGAGAGTTCTAGAGGAACAGGGCCCAATATCCGAATTTGACACAACACGGCAACTACTCTTACCTAGAAACTGTTAACATTATTTTTGTTACTTTGTTTTGCAAACCACCCCACCCCTACTCGCCGGAAGCCTTTTCTTTTCCTCGTCTCTACTCCGTCCCCAGTAGCTATGTATGGCTGTGAGAGTTGAATTGTAAGGAAAGCTGAGCACTGCAGAATCAAGCTTCTGAATTGTGGAGCTGGAGAAGACTTTTGAGAGTCCCATGGACAGCAAAGGGATAATATCAGTCAGTATTTAAAGACTTTAATTCACACTACTAACTGGAAGGTCTGGAAGGTCAAATACTGAAGATGAAGTTTAAATATTTTGGCCACATAATGAGAAGAAAGTACTTACCGGAAAAGACACTGACTGGGACTTTGAGAACTGTGCATGCCATTACCCAAAATGCATACAGAAAAACCCTTGGTGGGCATGTATATATGTATGATAATGATATTGTAATAAATAAGCCTCTCTACATCATGTCACCTAAAGGACAGCTTTTGCTATTACTGGGGCAGGTGCTTGCTTAGGGAAAGTCCCTTCTATTGTTTTGGGGACCACATCCTGCTCAGTGGTGCTGCTTTTTGATTGGCTGAGTATTGTGGTCCTCTCTGAGATTAGATGGATGTGGTTGTGGTTGAGTGCATGGACACACCTGCTGTTTTTGTAATAAATATGAGAATTGGGTCTGGGGGCAGTGGCTAGCTAGAGGAAATGACTAGGATTCCATCACATGGACACACCTGCTGGTCAGTGAGGCCCGTGAAGAAGTTAGAATATTGGAACTGGGGGCTTTATTTGAATTCCATCCAACAGACCCACAAAGAGTCTGACGAATCCAATCTTTTGGGTGTCAGTAAGTCTTTCAGTAAAATTGTATTAAGTATCTCACCTCAGACACTTGACACTCACTAGCTGTGTGACCTTGGGCAAGTCACTTGACCCCAATTGCCTCATCCTGGGTCATAGATGGCTCTGGAGGAGAAGTGAAGCTGATGACCTGCACAGCCTTCCCTCACTCAAAAACAAAGTCAAGTAAGTCATGTCATCATTTCTCTGATAGCATGGTCTTCTTTGGCAATGAAGGATGAACACACATTACGTATCTACTATATGCCAGGTAATGTGCTAATCCTAGGGGATACAATAAAAACAAAAGAAAGTTCCTGCTTCCAAGGAGTTAATGGTCTAATGAGGGAGATGACAACCAAACAACTGTACACAAACCAGATAATTTGAGGAGTGACTGAGAGGCCTCCCAGAACAAAGGGATTACATCTCCCAAGCATTCCTGTAGTGTTGGGAGGTAAGCAGGGGAGACACCTTGATGGAGAAGAGTCAGTGGTTGTATTTTACCAAATCAAATATTCTTGAGCTATGGTGGTCATCAGAGTTGTTGGTGTGAGGTACAATAGACCGGAGGAACAGAAGAACCTCATATTCTCTATGTCAGTCAACGGTGTAATGGTGAAGATATCGTCTAAAAAGGGATGTATAATACTTGGAAAAAACCTGTCTCTGCCCTTCTAAAACTTTTTTTTTACAGTAGCAAGTGAATGAAAAGCTTATGCAAAACCCAGAAGAAACAGGCAAGAGGAAGAGAATGCTGAGAAATGGTCTGGGAGGGAGTGTGGATGTGAGGACTGGGAATCAGGGAGAAGAAGCCGTAAGGCTCCGGAGCTGCAGGACGTAAATAACCCCTAACCAGAGGTTAGTGGGAAGAAGAAAGTGTGTGCTCAGTGCTCTTTGAGGCTACAAGTGTAAATACCTGGCAGTCGTCCTAGTTAGTATAGTGTGATCAGTATCCCCGCCTATCTCGCGGGAGGCCGGGAGACCAGGATTCGATTCCCTGGGAAGGCTTACTTAAGCCTTTGTACACACCCAACCTTACCCCCTTCTCTCTTCGAGTCTCCAACTCAATTCGGAGCGGCCAAAACCTCTCCAAAGGCAAAATGAAGCCTTGTTGACTTTAGGCTGCTCCAGCCTACGGCAGTTTCCCTGGGCCTCTCCAAACGCAAGTTTCTTGTTTCAGGCAAGGTCTTTAACACTCGGGGAGCCATCTCCAATCTCAAGTACTCAAGGGGGTTTCTGTCTCGTGTTCCTTATAACCTGTGCCGACTGGTACCTCTCCTGCTCAATCAATCCCTCACCTCCGAACCAAAAAGAAACCAGAGCAAGAGACAGTGCTCGGTTCGAGAGCGCCCCTGGGCGGCTCATCCATCGAGGGAACCAACGCCCAGTGCTCCAGTCCTTGGCTCCAACCCAAATGCCGTGTGGATCTGAAAGCTGTGAGTAATGGAGGGCGACTCTCAAGGAGCTAGAAAGAGTTCTGGTCTGGCCTTGGTTCATGTGTGGAGTGAAAGAGCTGGCAAGCTGCGAGTAGAACCCTTGGGCTGGCCTCAACTGGCAGATACGCAGGGGAGCTATTTGGGTCTCACTGGATGTTGGTAGGGGAGAACACACAACGTGTCGGCAGTTGGTAGTATAGTGGTGAGCGTAGCTGTTTTCCAAGCAGTTGATCCGCGTTCGCTTCTCGGTCAACCCCCTTTTACACAGCCCTCTCTCTTTTGGCACTCATCTGACCCCTATACCAGAGTATGAGGATTCGTCCTCCAGGTGCCATCTGCCATGCATCTTTCTTCATTTTGCTTCTCTTTAAGGCCCTCTGGGCATGTTCAACAACCGAAAAATACGGTAAACTTCTCTCTCCTCTGAAATCCCCTGCATCAGTTGTCTGGTTGGATTGCTGCATCTACAGGCCAATACTCCACCTCATTTCTCTTCACTTCAATCTACTTCAAAGGAACGACTATGGAGTGCCTAATATGTACCAAGTACAGTCTTAGTTCAGTCGAATCCGACTCTTCGTGACCCTATTTGGGGTTTCTTGGCAAAGATATTGGATTGATTTGCTATCTCCTTCTCCAACATTTGAGCTTCGAGGGCTGTATCTTTGGTAGACAACGCTGAACAAGGCTGGGCCTACACCTCATGACAGGTATTATTCTGGACAGAATCAAGGATCTTGATCTCACTCATCAGGATATTTCTTCCAAAGATGGAGATCCAACTAACTTGTCAGGCCTGCCCAATGTCTGACATTCCTGTCCATCTCCTCCTGTAAAATCTGGACAAGGGATTCCATGTAGAGAGAACAACCAGCAGGCTAATACAGCAGTCTAGTTTTGAAATGATGAGTCCCCGCAGGAGGGTGGTGACTATGTCATTAAGAAAAGGGCACATATGGGAGAAATGTTGGGAAGGAAAATCTACACTAGACTCAACAATTATTGGCTATTTGGAGGCAGATGGATATGGATAGGGGAAAGTGAAAAGAATAGACTGACACCTAGGTTGCAGTCTGGGAGCCTAGGATATTGGTGGTATCCTGTCCAGTTAGGGAAAGAAAGATGTGAGAGGGAAAGATCACAAGGTCAGTTTTGGGCACAGTGAGTTTAAGCTGTCTATGAAATTTCTACATCGAAGATGTCTAATAGGAAGGTGGAGATGAGAGACTGGAAGTCAGGAGAAAGGTGCTGCATAAGAAAACCTAATTGTCATCTCCATAGGAATGATACTTAAAGGAAAGGAGCCCCCTTCCCGAGGGTTTGTAAAATAGGACAGGACAATGAGTTTTGTCTAAACTCCTCAATCCCCCCCTCAACTATTCTGCCCCATCACACCCTCCCCTCATTTGTATTTGTAGTTGCACACCCTCCAGATGAGACAAATGGGAGGATTTGCAGAGGGATTCTCTCGTGATTGAGCACATTCAGGAGAATGAGACTCCCTCTTTCTAAGGCTCAGGACCAATGAAGCCCTTTCTGAGTTACTCCTAGCACGATTCAGCTGATACTGACTAGAAAAGAAAAGACAGGCAACCAGACCATAGCCAAATGGACTGTTACTTAGTCAAAGGAAGAGATGAGGCTCTGTAAAGAAGGACATGCAGATATCCGCAGAAGCCCTGAAAAGAAAAAAGGGATCCACAAGAGCAAAGGGGCAGCTTAAGAGAATCTAAGAAGAAAAGGAGGAAAGGCGGCAGGTAGCAAAGTGTGGGATTAGAAGAGGTTAGGGTCCAGCAAAGATAGAGCAGGTGGAGATTTATTGGGTAAATTCTTTGTGCATGCGAGGCAGGGGGTAGTAACAGGGGAATGACTGAATTATAAAGAGAGGAGCAGATGTACTGGTCGGCCGAGTTGGTAGTAACAGTGGAACCACAAGTGAAAGTATTCTGGAGGAAGACTAGAAATGGATCCAATGGATCCCCAAAGGAAGGTAAAAGAGGATCGTGTTGTCCTAGATAAACAAGGATTCGGCGCTCTCACCGCTGCGGCGCGGGTTCGATTCCCGGTTAGGGAATCTGGTCTTTTACGCCGTCCTCCAACGGGTGATCTTACCCCCTCTGCTACTTACTTTACCTTACCCCCAGCAAATGGTAGTGGCGCCCTTTTCCCTTGCTCATTTCCCCTAGCCATCTAGTCTAGTGACGATTAAGAAAGGAAAACAGACTAATGAAATGCCAACCCCAAGTATCCTTCCAGTCGGTCCAAATTGCCAAAGGTGGCAAACTGGTGCGGGGAAAGTGGGGTTTGAGGTCAGAGGCAGCAGTTCAGCATGTGAGATGAAGCGTAGAACAAGAGTAAAGAACTTTTTGCTAGAAGCCTGGTCCCTTAGGTGCCAAGGAAGAAGGACTTTTCTTGTTGTCCGTGAGCCGAAGAATCATCGGCTTCTTGGGTCTCCGCAAGATAAGGATCGGGGAGAAAGGATGGGAAGGGTTAGTGAGAGGAATTAGGGGATGATGGTTGTGACGAGTAAAGGTGCTCCTTTCTGGAGATACTGGAGTCCTGCGAGGGTCTGTCCAAAAGTCAGCTTAAGCAACAGGACACCTCCGGATAGAATTTATACTAAAAATTAGTTATGCATGGGCCGGGAATCGAACCCGGGCCTCCCGCGTGGCAGGCGAGAATTCTACCACTGAACCACCCATGCGGAATGTTTGGTGTTTCCTATGTGACATCTCTGAACTTTCCAAAGCCCCAGTCAGGTCAACACTTGCATCCAAAATTTGACACAATATGTGTGGAGCCCCTCGCCTACAACTTGTCCTTCTTGACTTCCTCTCCCTCCTCCTTCCTAAACTTCCTTTTCATCTTCCTCCTCCTCCTTTTCTCCATTCTCTTCTTCTTTCTCCTCCGCCCTCTCCATTCCTCCTCTTCCTCCTGGTTCTTCTACTACTGCTACACCACCTCCTCCGGGAAAGACCTATGATTGCCTTGAAAGTAGGTATCTGACACTATATGTTTGGAAATTTCAACAGGTCCGTTGCCCACGTCTGCCTTACTCTTCCAACTTACCTACCCTCTGGCAAAAATTTGGTCCTCAGACCACAGTTCTCCCACACGTCCTTCATCTAAACGCATGCAAGTGGAGGCTCAGTCTATGAAGGTCAGTGAGTTGGGGGACAAGGGATCGGCGTCCGTGGAGTCAAGGGGCCTGAGTCAGTTGCTCCCAATTCTTTAAGTAGTGAGAAAGCTGGGAGGCCGTGGGACAACAGTGAGAGGCAAGGGAAATAGCGTAACGAGTAGAATTCAAACCCAAACTCCAGGGGAGATTGCGATCTGAACGCAGCGCCTTAGACCGCTTGGCGGTCCTAACTCAGCACCAAAACACCCCCTCCTTTCTCTCTGGCTATAATAGTCTTAACACAGTCACAGGCCCAGACCTTTCAGTTTACTTTATCCAGTTCCTTCCAAAAACTCTAGCCTCTCCTTCTTCCACCAGTATTGTCTAAGAAAGTCCCCAAGTCCAGAACCACCTTCCCACGAGTGCTGCGCGCTTTGAGGCCTGCCTCTCTACGCTAACATATACACCCTTGGGAGGGACCCAAAAGACTCTCTCAACAACAGAACACCCTCACCTGACCCTACCCCTGCTGCGCCGCCGGTTCACCGAATCAACGCAGCCCAGATCTTTTCCAAATGCGTTGTCGAGTCTTCTGTCCCTGTCTCTTCGGTTAACCTTACACAACTCAACCCCGAAAAATATTCTTCCAGCGCCTCCCTTTTTCCAAAGAGCAAGTCCACAGCCCTGGTTGGGAACCAAACCATGGCTCTCCCGGCACTGGAACGCGGCATGCAAGAAGAGAGCTGCTTAGAGAAGGGGGGCGGGAGGAATGGAGACGTGCTCTCACGCAGGGTCCAATCTCCTGGGGAAAACCTGACCGCCTGATTCACTTTTGCAAATCGGGAGAGCGTCTTTGGAGGCGCCGGCCCAGGGCACACCTAGGAATTGTGCAAGCTTCATGTAGACGGTGAGGGCTGTGCGGCAAAATTTAGACTCACAGCGGCCTAGAAGCTTTGAGAGGATTTCCTCCCCTGCATCAAGTACTGGGGGAAACTATTCCAAAAAGAGTGGCGGGCTAACGGGTAAGGATTATGTTAGCAGCAGGAGTGAAAATTAACCAGAAGGGAATACTGCCCACGGGAGCAGCCGAAGCGGTACCTGAGCCACCAGCTGCTCTCCCTTCACGCCCTCTCTCTCCCCTCACAGCACAGTTCTTTCTCAGACATATCTCCCCACCCGCCACCTCCGTCTTCCTCCTCCTGCAGTATCCTCCCCTTCTTCTCTTCCCTCTTCCATTTCACACATATCTCCTCCCCACCCCCCGCGTCCCCGGGGTCCCTCTTAATTGAGATTAACTGCCAACCTCTTACGGGCTGAAAGGACGAGGGTTTTTACCCCAGTATCCTTGGACGTAGTTATTTTTTTTAATGTATATTGATAGCTCTATTTCAATACCGTTAGTTTCTTTAGAAGTTTATTGAATTTCATTTTGTACACTCAAAAACGATATATTGAGAAGTTCATAGTCCAGAGGGGTCAAAACCCTCCCACGGAGAGAGAGACAGGCAGAGAGATAGAGACAGAGAGAGACGCACTAATGCACATACTAAGTTGAAGAATTTATTCTTTTGGAGATCATTCTCTTTATTTGCAGAAAAAAGATTGAAGTCCTAGAGAACAATGAAAAAATAGATGGCTGCAGATGTAATTCGCCGGGAGGACTGACAGAGAAAGTGGTTTGAGTCCCGCAGACATCGAAGATGGAGAAGGAGGAAAGGGGTCTTTGTGTTGTGTCAACCTTCCGAGTCGTGGGTCCCAAGAACCCCCAAGGCTGACTGTCAACCAAGTGAGAAGTGTGTGTTTAAAGCCAGGGCTATGGACTAGGAAGTGTCATGCCACAGCGTCCAGGTTAGTATAGTATAGTATAGTATACTATAGTATAGTATCCCCGCCTGTCACAAGGGAGGCTGGGGTTCTATTCTACGATGCAGAGCGGTTCTTTTCGCACACACTATCCAACCCTACTGCTCTCTTTCTCCTTGCTGCCGCTTCAACTCCAGGCAGTCGAAGTCTCTTCAGGGGCAGAAGAAGTCAAACCCTATGTCAAGACAAGGAAGGCATGGAGATGTGGCCAAGGGAATGGAAGGGGCGAGGGAGTGGGATAAGACAGAAGATTTTCCCTCTCTTGTCTTGCTCTCTTATAGTTTTACTTCGTTTCCCGTGAACAGACCGTCAGTTTAGGGAGTTGGAGGGGGGCGAAGGAAAACCAGAGTAGATTATCTCCCATCCCAAGCATTCGTTCTTTCCGTCTCACAAACTCGGAGGCTGAGGGCTGGGAGGAAGTTTGGAGGCAGAGCAGAGTGGTCGAGATCGACTTTGGCTAGTGGCTTTAGCTCTCTGCTCTGGAAGCCTACGATTCTATTTTGTACAGAAAAGGCTTTCCCAGCTATCCAAGAGCCTGAGAGTCCTGGTCTCCTTTGGGCTTACTCAACTAAGGTAAGCCTGGGTGGCAAGGTCTGGCAGGTCCTTTTTGTGCACTTAGGGTGGGGATGGTCCTGACCGGGCAAGGTGCTCCTTCCTGGGGGTGCAAGCCTTTTTCACGTAGCTGTCCAAAAGCTAAGCTGGCAAAGAGAGACCTCAGACAGGGACATGTGCTAAAATAAAAGAAGAGGTGGGGGGAGATGGGGGAGTAAAAATGCATGAATGAGCTGGGAAATCAACCGGGTTCTATCTTCTACCACTGAAACGCCCATACAAAGAATAACTTAGCAGTCTGCTCAGCCTCAGACCTTGTTGAACACCCAATAACTTCTAGTAGGCCAAATCTCGCGCCCCAAACATGACACAACACGTGCTCAACCTAACCAAGAACTCTTTTTTTTTTTTGCTTTTCTCCTTGGCTTCTTCGACCTCCTAATCTTTTCTCCTCGTCTTCATCTCCCAGTTTCTATTAATTCCTCCACCTCTTTTTATCTCATTCTTTCTCCTACTTCTACTTCTCTTTCCCCTTCTACTGCACCTACACCGTTATCTCAGAGAAAGTCTGGTGAATGCCCTAAAGGTTCATTGCTGGGGAGGGTCGAAAGAGGCCCGATGTCCAAGTGTGCATTTTCTTCCAAACTAACCTGGAAAAACCCAACTTGGTACTCAGATGCGGCCAGCTCCTTCTCACACCCGAACACAACTGAGTTTGGATCTGTGAAGGCCAGTGGGTTGGGGAGAAATGACTTGTGTTCATGGAGTCCTCGGTCTAGATGGCTCCAAACCTTTTCCTAGCCGCCTTCATATTCCTCTTCCATCTCTCGTAAATCTTCTCTTCCTCCTCCTCTAACTCTTCATTTAACAACCCCCGCCCCCCCACACACACACACACTCCCTCTTTATCTAAAAAAAAACCGACCGGCCTTCTAAAGGGTTTTACCCTAACATCCCTGAACTTGGTTGAAATTTATAAAGCAAATTGATAGTTCGATTTCAGTAAGGTTGGTTTCATTGATAATTTATTGAATTTTATTTTCCGCATTCAAAAACGTTATCCTGAGGAGTTCATAGGCCGCTGAAGACTTTCAAAGAGATGGAAGACACAGAAGCGTTAATGCAGGCGCTAAGTTGAATTTCTTCTTTTGAAAACCAGCCTCTTTAATTCTGGAAAAGAATGGAAGTCCTGGAATACAATAGACAGAAGGTTTCTTAGCTGCAAAGGCAGCATGCGCCGTGGATCGAGAGCTCGAGAGTGATTTGAGCCAGGCAGGTAGCAGAGTTGGGTAAAATGAAGGGGTCCCTGTATTTAGTCAAAGTTTGAAGATGAGGAATCTAAAAAAACTCGGAAGCAGAGATTGGTGGGGAAGACTTAAGTGTGTGCCCAGAGCTATTTAAGGTTACAGGTGTGAAAGATCTGCAATATTCCTTGTTGGTATAGTGGTCAGTATCCCCGCCTATCACGCCGGAGGCCGGGGTTCCATTCTCCTACGCGGAACATTTTGCACCTTGCTCTTTCTACTCGCCTCTTCCCCTCAGGGTGGCCAAAGTCCCTCCAAAGGTAAAAGAAACCTTTGTGGCGTTAGGCTGCCGAGTCACCTGCTGCATCTTCTTAGGGGCTCGGCAAAAAATGTTTCTTGGAAGCTTCCTGGTGTCTTACCCGAGATCGTTCACTCCCGGGCTCTCCTCCATTCTTAAGTATCCAAAAGTGTCTCTGTCTTCTTTGGTCCTAGCCGAGACAGATTGATCCCCCTCTGGAGCCATCGATCCCTCGCCTCAGTCCCAAAAGTAAGCATCTACAAGATTCAGGGTTCTGTGCCCGAACTCCCCAGGGAAAGCCTGTGCACCGCTTACAGCAGTAGCCCCATCAGAAAAAGGATACCCGGTTGCCAAAATCTAGCGCCCCAGCTCCCGGCTCCAACGAGCTCCAACCCAAATGTCCAGTTTACAAACGCTCGCGCCCTAGCCTGCAGGTTCAGCCTACACTACATCCCCAGACATTCAGTCCAGTTACTCCCAGGCAAACTCCTGTGGACACAACATCACCAGAACCAGGGCGAAGCAGAATTCCGTGGGAGGGGTGAGGAAAGGATTACGAAGGCACGGACAGGACCGTGGAGGATTGGAGCAGGGCACTCGGGAGGCAAGAGCTGTGGCAACCAAATACAGCAAAGATCACGGGCTGGTCTCCCGGCAGTCCTGGTTTGTGTACTCTGTCCCTGGGGCATATTCTTGCTTCATACCTCCCCGCCCCAGGAACACACCTTAAGCTTACCTGCCAGCGTGCGGTGTTCTTTGTGAAAACCACACCACTGGTTTGGCTATAGCATTAACCCGCATTCTCTGTGGCAACCCAGAAACTGACGGGTACAGTACTTGGCGGTAACCAGAAACTAGGAGCAGAGGTTTGGGACAACCTGACTGTGAGACGCGTAGTTGACCTGGGACAGCAACAGGCTGCCAGAAGTGGCAAGAGCCACGTAAACTGAAGGCTGTGGGCAAGGAGAGAGGCTGCCAAGGAACCAAAAGGAGCTCTGACCTGGTCTCTGTTTGTGTGGGAGAGCGAACCAGCTGGCGAGCGAGTAGAGCTGCGGACAGGACAGTTGTGTGGGACCAGCTGGAGGACCTCTCACTGTGTCGTCGTCAGTGGTATAATGGTGAGCAAGGCAGCCATCAGTGCGGTTGACCCTGGTTCGGCCACCAACGCAACCTTTAACAACGCCCTCTTCTCTTACAATACCGCTGACTCTTTCACTCCGGTATGAACTCTTCTAGGCCCGCCCTCTGTTTTGCTCTTCTCTTCATTTCCCACTTCTGTGGAGCCCTCTGGCTTGTTCCCCAACCTGGATATCCTAGTGAACTTCTGTATCTCTGCTTCGACATCTTCTGCATGTTCCACTGGTAGGGTTGGATGCTAGGCCTCGAGTTCAAAACTCCGCCTGAGGTCCTGCACTAGGGTGGTGACTATGTCACAGAAAAGGGGACATATGGGAGAAATGTTAGGAAGGTAGAAATGACTAGACTCAACAGTTATTGACTGTCGGGGCGCGGGGGGAGAATTGGAATAAGGGAAAGTGACAAATCTAGGGCGATGCCTAAGGTGCCAACCTGGGAGTCTAGGACATTGGTGGTACCCTCTCCAATCAGGGAAAGAGGAGGATGTGAAGGAGAAAGATCATGAGATTAGTTTTGGTCATGGTGAGTTTAAGATGTCTAATAGTCAGGTGAAGATGAGAGACTGGAGGTAAAGAGAGAAGTCAGTACAGTGTAAGAAAATGTAAGTCCGCCACCGAGATGATATGTGAAGGAAAGGTAACCTCACTCCGGAGGGTTTGTAAAATGGGACAGGACAGTGGACTTTGCCTAAGCCCCTCACACTATTTTCCCCAACTCCCAGTCTGTGTTTATAATTGCACTGGCTCCAAATTAAGACAGGTGAGACAATCTGGAGGATATGGAGAGGGATTCTCTCACTTTTGAGCACATCCTGGAGAATGAGACTCCTTTCTTCCCGCCTCAGGACAAAGCAAACTCTTTCTGAGTTATTCCTGGGGTACTGTGGAGCTGATATTGACTAGAAAAGAAAAGAAAGAGGCAAACAGACCTTAGTCAAATGGATAGCTACTTAACCTTTTAAAAGGGGCCGAGCAAAGACATCCAGGTATCTGCAGAGACCCAGAAGAGAGAAAAGGCTGGCTCGGGAACAAAGAGGTAGCTGAAGAGATCCTATGAATAAAAGATGGAAGAGTACCAGTGAGCCAGGTGTAGAATGAGGAATGATTGAGGTCCGGGAAAGATAGGGTAGTTAGAGGTTTGGGATTCAAATTCTTGTTGTGTAGGTTCTTTGTTCATGTGAGGGAGAGGATGGAAGCATTTAGGGGAACACCTAGAGTGCAGGAAAGGAACAGCGGTATAGGATGGCGTGGTTGGTAGTGACAATGAAACTGCAAGTGAGAGTGGTCCAAGCCAGAGGCTGGAAGTAGGTCCAACGGATCCCCTGAAGAAAATTAGGAAGACAAAGGAGTGATACAGAAGTCTAGTGTTTTACTGATCAAGAAAGGGACGGACGAACTCTGCGGGTTCCCTGGTGGTCTAGTGGTTAGGATTCGGCGCTCTCACCGCCGCGGCCCGGGTTCGATTCCCGGTCAGGGAACAACGTTTTGCACTCGCCCACTACTTAACATCAAAGAGACACTGCGAACTTTCCCGCTCTGCTGCTCACTCGGGGTTTCCTTGCTCAATTGCTTCCTTTCTCCTGGCGATCTTACCTAGTCTCAAAGGAGAAAAGAAAACCACAGAAGAGAAGCTTCCAAAGCATCATAGTGGAAGGCGAGGTAGCAGAGAGTGG
>CM053770.1:648317749-648357799 GCA_028658325.1 Potorous gilbertii | reverse complement strand
CTGAGGCTGAGGTTCCACATCTCCAGCTGCCTGTTAGATAGCTCTACCTGGATGTGTCATTAGCATCTCAAATTCTACTGAACTCACTCATTTTGTCCCCTAAACTCATCCCTCCTCCTATTTTTCCTACTTCTGTCAAGAGCCTTACTTGGATTTCTGAGGTCATCCTGGACTCTTCACTCTCCTCTCTCACCTCTTAAATCCAACCAGTTCTCTGGTCTTACTGATTCTAACTCCACACTTGTCCCTTTTCCACTCACATGACTGTACCATCCTACTTCAGGGGCTCCTAACTCCTCACCTACTATACCATTGCAATAGCCTCCTAATTGGTATCCATGTCTCCAGTCTCCCCTCTCTCCCATTCACCTTCCACATAGAGGCCAAACTGATCTTCCTAAAACCAGAGGTCCGACCATGTCAGTCCACAGCTGGTTCCCTCTTAACCTATAAAAACAAGGATAAAATAGAAACTTCCCTGTTTGCCATTTAAAGTCCTTCATATCAGACTTCAAACTATCTTTCTAGACAGATTTCATGTTGCCCCTCCTCATGGACTCTCTAGCCAAAGTAGCCTACTTGCTATTCCCTATACACAATAGCCAGCTCTCACCTCCATGGTTTTGGACCAGTTGTCCCCCATGCCTGAAACGTTCTCCCTGTTACCTTTGTGCCTTGGAATCCTCTGTCTCATCAAGACTGGCCTCAAATGCCACCTCCCACAGGAGGACTTTTCTGATTGCCCTAATTGTTGCTGCTCACCTCATCCCAATTACTTTGTATACATTTTGTATTTTCTTATCTATGTATATAGGTTGTTTCCTCCAATAGAATGTAAGCTCTTTTAGGGCAGGTGGGATTGTTTCATTTATGCCTTTGTAGCCCTAGTGCCTTGCACAGGGTAAGTGCTTAACTAATGCCTCTTAGACTGAATTTTTAAATTTAATTTAAAATCAAGGATTCTGGGTTTTATTTCCCAGAATATACAGATGGATTTTATGTTTTATGTTTTATTTCCATGAATGCATCTCTCCCTTATTTTTTAAAACTCTCAACCTAATGAATACCTCAAAAATAAACATTTTCATATGCAAAATAGAAATAAAAAAGATCATATGTGAAAGCATATATCTATGTTATATACAGTTTGCTTTTTTTTAAAAAAAAAGTATGTAACAATGTGTTATTTTAAAAGCTGTCCTATTTCTTTGTATTTCCTTCTGAACTTTATTCTGTTCTCCTGTATGCATTAAAAATGGTCCAGTAACCATTTTTCTTCTTCTCTTTTTTTGGAAACACTACTGATATATCTCTTTTCTCCCCAAAACCAACCATGAAAAAAAGAGAAACATAATTCTTGTAACAAAGATATGTCATCCAGCAAAATAAATCCACACATTGGCCTATTTTGAAAATGCATGTCTCATTCTGTGACTTGAATCCCATCCTGTGTCAGGAGGTAGAAAGCATCATACATTTATTTCTTTTTTTTTTTGATGTCCCATGACTTTTTCACATGGTATCTGTACTATGATCCTATTAAATTGGAAGTCTTCAGGGGCAAGGAGGTTGTTTTTATAACCTCCTACAGTGGCCAGTCAATGCTATTGACTGAGGGTACCTCATCATCTGATATTTTCCTTTGTCCTGGGAGCTTGCCACCTCTCCCCATTCCAGTGTAGAATGACTTGAGATTCTACTTTGAATTGAGACCTCCTGGATTCTTGGTTCTTGTTTCCCTTTTAAAACTGGATGCTACTCCAGTCCTTGAAATTGGTTTATATGAAAGGGAGTCCATGATGCTGAGGTGCCATGACTGACAAAACAAATCCATCTCTAAAGTTACATTCTAATAAAATGGAAAGGAAGATTTTTCAACATGATTTCAACTTTTCCATCAATCAAATGAGCTATAATGCCTATAAATGAACTATAATGATATCTGTTTGGTGACCAAAGGAAATAAGGAGAAGTCAAGAGTGGTGAGAATCACTGTCCAAGGTGAGATACACCCAACCAGGAAAGGGGGAAGGTTGTTGGGCTTGGAGGGAAGGGGACTTTGGAGGATGAAACTGAAGAGCGTTAATGATAGTATTAAGGTACTAAATCATCATGAATTGTCTTTCTTGCTACCAGTACAAAGACTGGAAATATCTACCTGCCCTGCCTATTTTATTTCTACCTAAGTTGTACAAAGCACTTTTTGGGAGGTGGGGCATCATTCATTCAGATGTGACTGCAAAGGAACAGAAATCATACCTCTGCCCTCATTCCTCAACTCTGAATTCTTCCATTGAAAGGAATAGCTTCTCCTTCCCATGCAACCCACTCCATCTTTTAGAATCCTGGTTCAATGCTCCCTGATTCAACCATGCTCCCAATCATTTGGAACAGCACAGCACTTTAATATGAATCCTTGCTACTTCCCTTCCTCCATTTCTGCTGGTAAACAATTGGGTATCTGGTCCCTCCTGATGAAACCCTGAATTCCTGAATCCCTAAAGAAGACCGGTAGTTCAACTTTGGAGTTTACCGGCCCAGGCAGAAGCTCTTTCCATCATATAGTGTGAAAAAGAAAATCAAGGAGATTGGTTCAGAAATTATCGCAATAATAGTAGTATTATAACCAAGTGTAGCAGGAGCAATAGTAAAACTGATGTCAAATATCACAGAATTCAAATGTAGCCTAGGTACAGTGTAGGTGGGGCATCGCTTATTGTTTTTTCTCTCCCTCTCTCTCTTTCTGTCTTTCTCTTTCTCTCTCTCTCCCTCTCTCCTTCTCTGTTCTCTATTGGGAGTGACCCTCATAGTGCCTCTTGGCTGAGACCCTTAGCAACAGGTCACCTTAGGAATCCAATCAGTCTTCTCTCTGAAAATCTCACAGTATCCTTCCCAAACCTCAGACCCAAGGACAGATGGCTACCTCTTCTTTCTTTCTCCTTTAGGAAACAAGTGTTTCATGGATATTTGTTGAATTGTTTTGTTGTTTCACCAGAATCCTAATGGTTCTTCCTCCTATCTTTTACTTTTATACAAATATAGATCCAAATGCATCCACTTCCTCATCTTCTAACATCTGGTACCACATCCTTTTCTACCTTGTGATGGGAATTCTGTTTGCCGTGGACACCAGTATATATTTCACACTTCAGAGAGAGGTCAGTGGCTCAAAGAAGAACACAAGGCACCTTTTAACCAGATGGCATTAGGCACCTGAGGATGACTGATTCATAAGCCTGTGGAATGACTGGAGTCTTGGCATAGCAGTGACCCATTCATCTCTGTCCACTTCCTCATCTCCTAGTCCTCACCCTTCTTAGTTCATTCCTGAAGGCATCAACTCCTATCAAGCTTGGGATGAGGACTCTTCCTTATGCCTGACTTCCTGTTTCTCTTCAGAAGAAAGAGTTGTCTGTGAGCTCCAGGCAAAGTAGTCAGCCCCAACTAGCACCCTTCTCATGACTGAGTTCCTAGGAGTTCAGGTCTGCACTGTTACTGACCCTCACCTAGACACAGAAGGACTCTGGAGATGTATGAAATGATTTTAGTATTTTAATAAACAACTTTCTAGGACAGTAACAATTGGCTGCATCTTTCTGTTACATGAGTGATTTAAAGATAGTTCTCCATATTTGTCTTGGAGGGTTGTTGATACAGGGAGTTTGAAAAGAGATGAAAAATAATAAAAGAATCATGAAAGTTAAGGCAGAACAGTTGGATGAGACTGGGCCAAGGGATCCTGCAAGTATTCTAAGACCCAGAAAAGAGGCAACCTCATCCATCAGAAGAAGAGTATGCAGGTATCTCCTTTCCCACTATGGAGAAGAGGGCATTACAAGGTCAGATATTGTATATATGGCGGATAAGGTTTCCTTAGAAAAAGCTTTTTGTTGATGGCTTTTGTTCCTCACAAGGGAGGAAAATGAATACCATGTTAAGACAAAATACATCAATAAAATGTTTTTTTAAAAGCCACATCAAATATCTAGAAAATAAATTAAAGGGAAAAAAGTATGTCACCAAGCTGACTTTCAACTTAGTTGGACTATCTAATCCTACTGGAGATTGCTATGTTCCTGTCTTGACTTCAACCCCAATGGCATCTCCTTTCAAAGGAGATTCCCAGAATCCCCTTTCAATTCATTCACTTAATGAATATTTATCCACATTCCCTGTGTGTAAAGCACTATATAGTAATCACTGTTGGAGATGCAAAAATGAGATCTTATCCTTAACCTTATAGGTTGATGATGTCACAATTTCCATAAGGTAGTCAAAAGTATAATCAGATTTTAGGATGTCAAAGAATATGGGTGGTGAGGAATTAGAGTCAGTGGATTTACCCTACCATTTTGAGAAGTTCACCAGTAAATAGGAAAGAAATGAAAGGAAAGAATAAGCATTTTTTAAGTGCCTACTCTGTATCAAGCTCCATGCTAAGTGTTTTACAAGTATCTCATTTGATTCTCACAACAATCCTGGAGGGGTAGGAATTATTATTATAGCCTTTTTATAAATGAAGAAAGTGAAACAGACAAAGTTTCATTCGTTGATTTTCTTAAGGTCAAATTTGAGGTCACGCCAAGCCCACGACTCTCTCTACTGTACCACTTAGTTGCCTTTAGATGAAAAGCTAGAGGTTCAAGTAGAGTCCAGCATAAAGTTTAGTTTCAAGAACACAAATCATGTGTTCTTGAAAACAAAAGAGAAGGAGCCAGTAAAAGGGAAGAGATTAAAGATGGTTGGTGTAGAGGAAACAACTGAAAGGAGCAAGATGTTGGAGAAGATAGAAGGGAATGACCTTCCCACTGAACAGGAAAGTCAAAGCCAAATGTTTCAAAGAGATTAAAAACAGACAGAATGGTCCTATCTATACCAAAATATTCATAGCACACCCTTCTGTGAGAACAAACATCTGCTAACAAAGTCGAGGCCCATAAGGGAGTGTTAAACTAAATAAATTTTTTTAACCACAAATATAATGAATATGATGAATTCAGAGAAGCATTAAGAAGATATTGAAGTATATGAACTGATGCAGAATGAAATAAACAGAACCAAATAATATATGTATGTCTCTGAATATCTGTATGCATAGACACATCCACATATATGTATATGGATATGTACATATGGATGGATGGATGGATGTGTATATTTGTATATGAGCGTGGATGGAGAGGTTTTAACTGGTTTATTTGCCTACTGCATGTTTGGGAAAAGTGAATGAATGAACAGCCAGAACCATTAGCCTTTTCAAAAGGCCCAAGGCAGTTCTTACTCTCTCTGCTACATTTGTATCTGAGGGGAGCAAGGTGACCCCTTCCCTTATGGCATATAGGGAGACCAAGTAAAAAGGAAGAAGTATTTCCATCTGTCTTAGAAGTGGAATGTCCTTGGCCTGTTTTTTCTTTTCCAGTCTAGATCCAGAGGGAAAAGTCTCTAATTTGGGTTAAGAATTTGAGTTTCTCCAATCCAGGCTTCAGAATCCAGTCTAGGTGTTGCAGCCAGCAAAGTGTCAATGACACGAGGTGCAAGGAACAAGGAGCTTTATTGGGAGAGACCATCAAGGCTCTGGCCCATAGGGAGGACTCACCGGGAAGTGCTTTTGGTCTTCAAATAAACTGGATGAGCCTGATGCTATGTAAGGACTGAGCTCATTCAGAGTTATCAGCTGCTACCTCAGTGTGGCAAGCACTGCCTTCAAACTCTTGTCTTGTTGTACCATCTCTTTAATGCTTCCTTGGAGTGCGGGAGAAAAATTCAACACACTGCCCTTTGTACATAAGCTGGTCAGAAACAATTTTTTAATTAAAGTGTTCTAAGTCTAGGCTGTGCTAGGAGGCCTCTAGCATGCAGAGTGCAGGGTCTGGAGTCAGGAAGACTTGAATTCATGTTGAACCTGAGAAAGTTAATGGCTTTATGTCCCTGGGCAAGTCATTTAGCCTCTGCCTCAGTTTCTTTTACTCTAAAAATGAGGATAAAATGACACCTACCACACAGGGTTGTTGTGAAAATCAAATCAGATAATATTTGTAAAATGCTTAGCCCAGTGCCTGGCACATTGTAGGTACGTATGAAATGTGTTTTCTTTTCCTTCTTTGCTTAAAAAAAGAGAAAATCAAGAGTCAAAAATCTGTCCTTCCTCTGGACATCCTTCTGTGACAGAGACCATTTTCACTCACAACTTAAAATATTTTCCCTTAAAGACAAAATTCCATAAGAAGGCAACGCATAACACATAAATTTCAGTGCATGACTTAGTTGTAGAAATACTGATAAGGATTCCTCTTTCTAGCGGAACCATGGACTTCAGAATAAAGTACAATCCAGATATGATTTTGTAATATGTAACTTAAAGAGGTAACAGGTTATGGGGAAAGGGGAGAAGGGAGTCTTAGTATGTCTCTCTGCAAGTTGTCTCCATCAGTCAAGGAACTAGTTATGTGTTGCCCCTTTGCACTACCACCCACACCTTCTTTCCATCTTTCCGACTCATGTTTTTTTCCCAAATTAGGTCCCCAAATAATGCCTGAGCTGGAATTGACCCTTTGTCTTTGCACCCCCCCATCCTCTGCTCCAGTAAGCTTAGACTTACCTAGATACAACTGTGCTACCCACCACAGCACAGGGCTGGTGATGGTGACAGGCTGGGGCAAACACAGGCCCCCCCCATTGTAGGCAGGGCATGCCAAGAGTGGACTTCAAGCAGTACAGATTCAGAAAACAGCAGCACAAACCTGTTCCACCCAAGCCCAGCACAGTATATTCCATAGGACACATAAATACTCCTAAAAGAGTAATGAGCAATGGCTTTCTATCTCAGAATCTCCTCCCTTTCTGCCCATTTCACTGGCCCTCCTCCCACTGAACTCCCTCTTATTTCTATTCCCTCTTTACTAGTGGAATGTAGGGTTTCCTGGGACACGACTCACACAGTTGGAACCAGTTCATTACATGAGTCTAAATTTAGAGAAATCTACTAGAAAGCAAAAAAACTACCCCATCCTAGAACCCAAGGGTTAAGTTGTACTGGAAGTAGAAGTTTGTGTGTATATACATACAGATAGACACACATAAATATGCATACATATGGAGAGAGAGAATATGAATATATGGATGGATGGATATGTGCCCTTAGTTAGCGACACAATGCGTGTGAAGTGGAGGAAATGGGAAAGCAATGCTTGAAATTTCATAGGATCACAGATTTACAGTAGGAAGGGATCTTCTAGGTCATCTAACAAAATCACCTGACTTTAAAGATGAGGCAGTGGGGGCCTAGAAAGGCTGGTCTGGAGTCACACAAATAGAAAGGGTGCAGACTCAGAACTACAGGGGTGCTTCAACTTCTAGGCCGACCTCTTTTCAGCAGTCTTGGCTGCCTTTCTCTTTCTCCCCATGCTCCCACCCAACTTTCCCTGAATAACCTGAGTGCTAGATGGAGGGGTTTCAGTGACTTGGAGCTGAACTATCAGGGAAGGTGGGAGCCGCAGTCTCTCCTGGCAGCAGGATGGGGAGGGGTGGGAGGTGGTAGTGGCTCAGCCACTGCTGGGTCTTGGACACAGATATCTCTCCACATGAGATGAGGATTGGGGTTTCTTCACCTGGTTCACCACCCCTTCTGTCCTGAGATCTAAAATACAATAATCCCAAGGTCTTTGTATTTATTTACTTTTTACTGTCTCAGAAAGTATCTTATTGAGTGGTGGGTGGCAACTTTAAGGAGGTATCTGTTTGTCCCTTAATCAAACCCTTTACCTTGTCATTGGTTCTGAGATTCGTGACTCTGTCCCACCTTATATGTGCTCTACCTTAGCTCTCCCAGACAACCCTAAACATAGGGAATAAGGAAAAAATCTAATAGAGTACATACAGGTGCCTCTCTCACTGGCTATCCCACCGTATGGTGGGACACAGATACACTTTGCCCAAGTTGGAACTGTGTGGTGGACTAGAGCCGAAGAAAAGGAAGCTCTTGGGAGCCCAGCAGAGCTGCAGGGAGGACAAAAGCTCAGTTCTTTAGTCCAGCTCTGTAGCACAGCTAGGACAACATTGGAGATGGGGAAAAGTGGAGATACTACATGGCAACCATGTATACAACCAGGAGTCCATACAACCAGGAGTTCAGAACAGTGATTCTTAAACAGGGAAGTAAAGGCTATCTAGGGCTAGTATAGGACTCTCAGGAGCTCTATAAGGTCTGTAGTGCAGGGAAGGGAGAAAATAAAACAATCCTTACATTAACCCTGTGAGTTAAGTAGTATAAGCCTTACTATCCCCATTTTACAGATGAAATAACTAATATTAAAAAGGATCATATGATTTGCCCAAGATCCTAATATCCTAAGATCACAGATTTAGAGGTAGAAATAGCCTCAGACATCATTTAGTTCAATCCCTTCACTGAGGCCCCTAGAATTTGAGTGATTTGCTGAAAAGCAAGAGTTCAGCTTTGACTCCAAATTCAAGTTTCTTTCATTTCATCTTCTTTAGTGGTATATTTTCCCTTTTCATTTTTGATATTAGTAACTTGGTTTTCTTCTCTCTCTTCCTTTAATCACATTAGCTGATGGTTTATCTATTTTATTGATTTTTTCAAAATGCCAACTCCTAGTTTTCTTTATTAATTCAATGGGTTTCTTACTTCAATTTTATTAATTGACCTTTAATTTTTAGTACTTCATTTATCTGTGGCAAAGAAGGGCTGTTTTAATCTTGCATTGAGATAATTCTTTGGACCAGAGGACAGAAAATTTGCTAGTGTCCTGAACTGAAGAGAGCAGAGCAGAGAATATAGAGATGTAGCATGTTATATACCAAGTATTATGGGAAAAGCAGAGAAGGAAGAGTGAACTGAAAAGGTAGCTAAGATGGAGGCAGCCAGTAGGTGGCACAGTGGATAGAGCATTGGCTCTAGTCATAAAGGATCTGAAATCTTCAAGTGTGGCCTCAGACACCTTACTAGCTGTGCGATCTTAGGCAAATTACTTAACCATGACAGGCTTAAAAAAAGCAGCTAATATTAAGGCCTCCATTTAATAGGTTAAATCTGATAGAGTTAAAAGGGAAAATCCTTCATTTAGGTTTAGAAACCCAACTTCACATGTAGAGGATGACAGAATTATACCTAGAAATGTGGATGGCAAGTCTGGTATAATTAAATCCTGTGATATGGGTCCTAGGTCTAGATTTGAAAGGGAACTTAGAAGGCTTCCAGTCTACAGATGAGGAGATATTAGGCTGTCACCCTAGGAATGGTGTCCTACAATCTTAGGTTGCATTTGAAAAGTAAAAATGTCCAAATTGAGAAAGGTATTCATTTCACTGCCCTGGTTAGGTTACATTTGAAGTACTAAGTTCTGTTCTGCATACCACACTAAAAAATTGAACAAGGTAGAGGATTAGATATTTTCTCTGATCAGCATGACCTCTCAAACCTCTCCAAAATATGAATCAAGCACCAAAGATAAAGCAATGTCAGCTGTCTGCACGTGCAGGACACATAAAATGCAAAAAAACATAGGAAAAAATGAACTGATGCATACTCTGAGGTCACTCAGGACCCTTCCCCCACTAGTAGGAGCAAGGTTGGGCTAGCTGACCCAAGGATCAACACATGAGCTTGAAACAAAACCCAGTCGCACACTCCAGCCCCACCCCTTCCTCTTTCCAGTGCCATGGCGACCCTGGCTCTGGGTTGCAGAGGTTTGCTTGAAATGTAACAGCCAGCCAGTGTGACAGCAGTATCTCAGGAGCAGAACCCTGCTTGGGTTCTTGAAAGAGTCAAGAGAAAATAAGAGGGATAGGGAAGAGAAGACTGAAATTAGATCTTCAGAAGAAGAAAACCCAAGGATCTTGAATATCGACAGATAAATCAACAGGAAAAAACAACAACAGAAGGAACCTCCAAGTCTAGCACATGAGCTCAGGCATCTATGAAGAAATATAGCAAAAGAAAGGAAAGTGACCCAACACTTGATAAGACAGAGGAACCTGTGGACTGTAACGGGAAATGGAAACCATAACATGCAGTTCCTCAGTGGTTCAAAAGAAATGAGGATTATGAGAGCAGAACTTATGGTCTGCAAAGCAAAAATAATGAGCAGAATAGAAAAGTCTGAATCTACAATGCGAAGTCTCATCAAGAAACAAGAGAACAATAGACTGGGAATTCAAATATATAGAAGTGAAGGACAATCCAGAAGAAGAGAAGCAAAAGACAATAAAATTCAAAGAAAATATGTTCTCTATGCCCAGAAAAAAATAGCCATATCAAAGACAGGATGCATAGAGACAAGCCAAGGATCTTAGGTCTCCCCGAAGAACATGATAGGTCAAAAAGACTTAACAACTGCCCAGAACTTCTGAACACACAGACAATTAAATATGAATTGAAGGAATTTCCAGATATCTTTCAGAAAACAATCAAGGCTGCAAATCCCAAAACACATGGTGGTTAAATTGAATAATTCAACTGAGAAACAAATTTTGCAAATGATCCACAGAAAGATCTTCACATATAAAGGAAAGGAAATTCAAGACCATTCTGGACCCAACCAAAAAATACAAGAAGTGGAATAAGGTATTCTGAAGATCAGTGGAACTCAGGATGAAGTTAGGAATCACATACTCTACAGATCTGAACTTATCCATGAATCAAAATTAAGAAAGAAATCTGTTTGATTTTTTTTAAAAGAGGCATTTGAAACATTCTTAGAAAGAAAAGAATTGAAAAGATTATTTGCTTCTTGACTATCCTAAACAACAGAAATGTAGGAGTGAATAAATACAGCAGCCAAGGATAGCAATGGAAACTATGACAGCAGATATATATATATCACTAAGAGAGTTCCTTCTAAATGTAAGCAGAGACAGGGATGATGGGGGTAACAACAAAGAGGCAGGCCTGGGACATTATGGACAGAACCTGATAATACCCTGCCTTCAATGTCTTTTGTGAGATTACATAACAACATAGAAGTGTTCATGAATTTGAGGGAGGGGAGCAGGTGAATAGAGAGAAATATTTGATTTCCCAAGTGAAATCAAGGATGAGCAATGAGGGAAATTCCCATCTACCCATTGCTCTTCATTTTGACCTCTGATGATTGACAAAATACATTTATTCATTCCTTCATATCATAACTTTTCAAATATTTGAAGACAGCTCTCATAGCACATCCACTTTTCTACTCATTCCAGTATTTCCAGTTTTTATTGGAAAAGCTGCTAGTATATGCTTACTGTATATGATGCTTGATTTGGGTTTTAGGTAGATTCTTTTTATGATATTACAAAAGGTCCCTCTATGTCTATATTTTGTAGGGTTTTTAGTAGAAAAGTGTGTGTACTTCATCAAAGGCTTTTTTTTCTATCTATTAAAATGATGATATAGCTTTTGGATGTTTTTATCTTTAATATGATCAATTATGTTGATTGCTTTCTTAATGTTGAACCATCCTTTCATCTTTGGTATTAATCTCATTTGTTCAAATTGAATAACTTGACAAGTCATTGCAGTCTATTTCATAGGGTTTTGTTTAAAATTTTTGAGTCAATGTTCAGTAATTATATTGGCATATAGTTTTCTTTCCATGTTTTATCTTTCCCTCATTTTGTATTAGGACTATATTTGTCTTTTAAAGAATTCTCTCAGGGTGTTTTCTTTCTCAATGTTAACAATAATTTGTGCAGTATGGGCACTGATTGTTCTTTAAAAGTTTGATAGATTTTCCTGGGCATTCATCAGGATGAGGAGATCTTTTTTTCCTTTGGTGGTTCCTTTACAGCTAAATTAATTTCCTTTTCTGAGATTGGGTTACTTAAGATCTCTATTTGGGCTTCTGACCATTGGGTATTTTATAGTTTTGAAGGTATTTCTCTTTTTTTTGTTAGCATACAACTACTTAACCTGCTCTGGTTATTCTTATTTCTTCTGATTCTGTTGTGATCTCACCTTGCTCACCTATTTTATTTATTAGATTTTCTGCTTTCTTCTTTTTAATCAGATGAGTTCTGAGAAGGATGAGCTCTGGAGAGCCTATGGCTGGGATAGAGACCTCAGATCCTCTCTCACTCATAGCCTCCAGGATACCTGTGTGCATGTGGCATCCTCAGCCAGCCTCTGTTTGGGATGGATTGTTTTGTATTTCTTTGTCTGGTACATTGTATTACGACATTTTATAACATTCATATCATAGTTTACTGGCAGCCGGGTCAGGTGAGGGACAACTTATGGCTCTAACCCAACAATGAATTGGCCTGAGAGCTGACGCTGTGCCCTCTAAGCCAGGAGTCACTCATCCAATAGCATGGCACATTCAGAAATGAACTTGGTGGGGGAAAAGCTTTGACACAATTGTTTAATTTGAATCCACTCTTATGAGGGGCTGAGAGGAGATGGGGGGTTATCCCTGCAGGGAAGTGCTTTGCATTTCTCTTCTTCCTATGTCATCACAGTAAATACCTTTTTGTAAAAATCAGTTGGTGTTAATTGGATATATTGATGGGGGGGTGGCACTCATCACTGGATCAATTAATGATCTCCGGGAGATACTAACTGGAGAGAACACACCAGAGAGGAGGTTTAAGCTTACAGCTACAGAAAAAACCCCACTGCCCCTCAGAAATACCCCCAGAACCCTGAGGAGGAGGTCTCTCAACCCTTCCCCAGGAACTCTCCTTGCTAGAGCTTATGTGAGTTACAGGGTTAAGTCCCGAGAGTCACTATAGAGCCCATAGAGAGCTGGAGGGAGTCTGCCACCTAGTGGCTGAAAGTGGTTGTGCCTGGAACTTCTCCAACTCCAGGACCCTTAAGTGAGGGCTCAGGGCTTGGGGAGAGAGACTGCAAAGGCAGAATGCATTGGCCCGGAGTAGCTTCATGGCCCTGAAACTTGTTGTCCCCTGGCAGAACCATAGTACTCTAGTGTCTGTTGGCTTTGTGCTCAGCATCATACTAGGTAGGCACTGTAGGGAAAATACAGAAAAACTGAGATCATAAACTTAGAACTGCAAGAGACCCTACAGAACACAGCAGACATCCAGTGTTCTCATTTTTCCTAAGAAGAAACTGAGAGCTAGAAAAATAAATCAACTTGACCAAGGTCGTGTAGCTAGTAAGCAACATAGTTAGTATTGATTTCTCAGGCCTTCTGTTTTCTTTCCACTACAATCCTGAGTTTAAAATGACTGACACTATAGGGCATTATTGATAAAGGAAAGTCTAAAACGAATAGATAACCTGACCTTCCCTCATTATGGGCTCCCTGAAAACTATCCCAGTTTCAGGTCATGCTTTGGGCTGGAATCGGCAGTTCACAAGCACCCACCAATATTCCTTTTACCAGACTAACCAGAGGTCATATTGTTTTAAAGAAAAAGACATTTAATTAAGACAAAACAAATGACAGGGAAACTTTACCCATATAAACGTAAAAATCTCACATGGATCGTACGTTATGGTTACAAAGGGGATACACAGAGAAAATTCATGTGACAAGGGCACTGTCATGGAAACCCTCATGGCCAAGTGATATGCAGAGCTAGAGAAACTCATATTTTGAGATGTTTCCAGGATGTTGTCCCTGCCAGAACTTTCTCTGTCTCTGATGTTAGGGCTGCTTAGCCCTGCAGGCATCGTCTGGATGGTCCGGAGGATGCTGACAAGTTCTGGTTGGATGGGCTTTCCTACGGGGCAATTCTGTCCATTGCTCAGTCATCTATTTTACAGGATCTTTTCGTCTAGGGGTGCTTTCTTTTCTCCTGCTACCTGCTGGTCTCCTAGGGAAATTCTATTCTCTTTCCTGTGAAAAGCTCTTTTTAGCACATAATCCCAGTGACTACCTTGATTTTTGTGTGTGTATGTGTGATTCAAACTACAAAGCCACAGCCAGCTGGTCGGCCAACAGAAGGCCTGTGGTATAGGATTAATTTGTCTTTTGAGGTCCTTGGATTCTAACTGAGCTGCCACTTTAAATGAGAAAAGCTCCCTTCAACTCCCACTATGTCAATTTTGTTCTATCAAATCCCTACCTCTCCCTCCACTATCCCTGCAACAGGTCCAGCCTGAGAAAAAAAGGTTGGATGATGGTAAATACTTTTGTCCTACTACCCTGTCAGTTTTCCCTACAAGCAGTATAAATTCTACATACAAAAAAAGTTATGGAAAAACATCAGGGATAGTCAAGGAGAGAATTTTATTGACACTCATGGGCTTAAGATGGTCTTTTAAAAAATAATATTTACTTTTTTCTCTATTACATGTAAAGACAAATTTTAACATTCATTTAAAAAAAATTTGGGGTTCTAAATTTTCTCCCTCCCTCCTTCACCTCCCTCCTCCCTAAGATGTAGGTAAGCAATTAGATATAGATTATGTATGTAAAATCATGGAAAATATTCCTATATTAGTCATCATGTGAAAGGAAAGAAAAGAGACCAAAAGAAAACAACAAAGAATAAAGAGAATGAAAATAGTAGGCGTTGATCTACATTCAGATTCCATCAGTTCTTTCTCTGGATGTGGATAACATTTTTCATCATGTGTCTTTTGGAATTGTCTTGAATCATGGTATTGCTGATAATTTGAGACAGGTCTTGGTGGATGAGTGGTGACATGTAGTTTTAATCGTAACAGGAAAAAATGAGTGTGGACTCAATACATTCCTGTCATTCAGAATCAGATTATTAAAAATATCTGTTCTCAATCAATCAGTCAACAAGCTTTTAGTAAGTGCCTCCTATGGGTCAGGCACACAAGTGAAGATATTTAGTAAGCATCTATTTTCCTGTTTTATACATTGGCTGATATTTACGATCAGAAAGTCATTGAACAAGATGTTTTTTTTAGCTTATTAGATTTTTAAAATTGTATTTATTTTTAGTTTTCAACATTCACCTCCACAAGATTTTGAGTTCCAAATTTTCTCCCCATCTCTCCCCTCCACCCACCTCAAGACAATATGCATGCTGATTACCACTTCCCCCAATCTGCACTCCCTTCTATCACAACCCTCCCTTCTCTTATCCCCATTCCCTCTATTTTCTTGTAGAGCAAGATAGATTTCTATACCCTATTGCCTGTATATCATATTTCTCAATTGCACGTAAAAATAATTTTCAACATTTGCCTTTTCAACTTTGAATTCCAGGAGGGGCAGAGCGAAGATGGAACAGTAGAAAAATGTACCCACTCTAGCTCTTCCCCCCCCATCCATAAAATACGTGTAAAAAATGACTCAGAATAAATTCTAGAGCAGCAGAAACCACAAAAAGACAGAGTGAAAGAGATATCCAGCCCAAGGCAGCCTGGAAGGCTGACAGGAAAGATCTATCACATGGGATGCAGAGTGGAGCAGAGCCCACGGAGCCCAGCCCAGCCTTGGCTGCACAGCAGTGGCAGGAACAGGCCTGAAACAGACCTCAGGGTGGAATTTCTGGCAGCAGCTGCGGTTCCCAGATTCCCTCAACCCACAAGTGCCAAAAACAGCTTCAAAAGTCAGCAAGAAAGCTTTTTCACCTGGATGAGAAGGGAGCAGTGTCCTCCCCTAGACCCCGGCCCCAGGCAGTGGCTGAGGCGGCGGCAGTGGCAACAGCAGCATCCATTGTTGGAGCCCTGGCCTAAAGCTCCTGGGGTAATTAAGATGCTGATCTGGGTCTCATCCCTGAGAGGTGGCCCAGGGTGAGGAAGAGTGCTAGCTGGTATGGTGAAGCTGGTGGAGGCTCTGGAAAGGAAATTTTAAATGCAAATCTGGGCAGAAAAGTTTTGGTAGCTCCCAGACCAGAGTGCAGGCCAAGGAAGTAGTAGACTCCTCTTCCTTGACTGTGCCACCTCAGGGGAACTGAGAACTTACAGGTCCCCAGAGTATACCTCCTTCTTGACAAAGGACTTGCAAGTCAAGTAACTGACTGGAAAAATGCCCAAAAAAGGGGAAAAAAATAAGACTATAGAGGTTACTTTCTTGGTGAACAGGTATTTTCTTCCACCCTTTTGAATGAGAAAGAACAATGCTTACCATCAGAGGAAAACAAAAAAATAAGACTTCTGATTTCAAAACCTGGAAAATAAATATGTAATGGTCTCAGGCCATGGAAGAGCTCAAAAAGGATTTTGAAAATCAAGTAAGAGAGGTGGAGGAAAAATTGGAAAGAGAAATGAGAGCAATGCAAGAAAATCATGAAAAGCAAGTCAACTGTTTGCTAAAGGAGACCCAAAAATACTGAAGAAAATCACACCTTTAAAAATAGGCTAACTCAATTAGCAAGGTCCAAAAAGCCAATGAGGAGAAGAAGACTTTAAAAAGCAGAATTAGCCAAATGGATAAAATAGGTCCAAAAGTTCACTGAAGAAAATAGTTCTTTAAAAATTAGAATGGAGCAGACAAAAGATAATGACTTTATGAGAAATCAAGAAATTACAAAACAAAATCAAAAGAATGAAAAAGTAGAAAATAATGTGAAATACCTCATTGGAAAGACAACTGACCTGGAAAATAGATCCAGGAGACACAATTCTAAAATTGTCTAAGATTTCTACCTGAAAGCCATGATCAAAAAAAGAGCCTAGACATCATCTTTCATGAAATTATCAAGGACAACTACCCTGATATTCTAGAACCAGAGGGCAAAATAAATATTGAAAGAATCCACTCATCACTTCCTGAAAGATATACAAAAAAAGAGAAACTCCTAGGAATATTGTAGCCAAATTTCAGAGTTCCCAGGTCAAGGAGAAAATATTGCAAGAAATTAGAAAGAAACAATTCTAGTATTGTGGAAATACAATCAGGATAACACAAGATTTAGCAGCTTCTACATTAAGGGATCAAAGGACTTGGAATATGATATTCCAGAAGTCAAAGGAACTAGGATTATAACCAAGAATCACCTACTATAATACTTCAGTAGAAAACATGGTCATTCAATGAATTAAAGGACTTTCAAGCATTATTGATGAGAAGACCAAAGCTGAATAGAAAATGTGACTTTCAAACATAAAAATCAAGAGACATAGGAAAAGGTAAACAGGAAAGAGAAATCATACGGGACTTACTAAAGTTGAACTATTTACATTCCTATATGAAAAGATCGTATTTGCAACCTGAGACTTTTCTCAGTATTAAGGTAGTTGGAGGGATTACATACATATAGAAAGAGGGCACAGGGTGAGTTGAATAGTAAGGGATGATATCTAAAAAAATAAAATTAAGGGGTGAGAGAGGAATATATCAGGAAGAGACAGGGAGAAATAGAATGCGGCAAATTATCTCTCATAAAAGGAGCAAGAAAAAGCCTTTTCAATGGAGGGAAAATGTGAAGAGCAGAGAGGAAAAAAGTGAAGCTTACTCTCATCACATTTGGCTTAAGGAAGGAATAACATGCACATTCAATTTGGTATGAAAATCTATCTTATACAAGAAAGTAGGAGATAAGGGGATAAGTGGGGTGGGGGCCTAATGGAAGGGAGGGCAAATGGGAGGAGGGAGCAATTACAAGTAAACACTTTTGGGGAGGGTCAAGGTCAAAAGAGAGAATAGAATAAATGGGGAGCAGAATAAGATGGAGGGAAATATAGTTAATCTTACACATAACTATTATGGAAGTCATTTGCAAAACTACACATACAGAACCTATATTAAATTGCTTGCCTTCTCAGTGGGGGTGGGTGGGGAGGGAGGAAGGGAGAGAAGTTGGAACACAAAGTTTTAGCAACAAATGTTGAGAACTCTTTTTGCCAACAACTGAAAAATAAGAAATGCAGGTAAATGGGGTATAGAAATTTATCTTGCCCCACAACATAAGAGAGAAGATAGGGATAAGGGAAGGGAGGGGTGTGATAGAAGGGAGAGCAGATTGAGGGAAGATGTAATCAGAATGCATGACATTATGGGGTGGGGAAGCAGAGAAATGGGAAGAAAATTTGGAACTCAAAATCTTGTGGAAATGAATGTTGAAAACTTTAAATAAACAGAAAAAAAGAGAAAAAAATTTAAATCACATAATATTGAATATTATCAATTGCTTTTAGTTCTGACAATATGGAATATTTCATGCTGAATTGAGCTTAAATATTGATCAAATAGGGAAAGCAATAAAGAAAAAGAATTACAAAAATCTCAGAACTAGAAGGGTCCTGGGAGGTCACGTAGCTCAACCATTGCTTAGAAGGAATCCCTCTAAAAAATTCCTGGCAGATAATCATCTATCCTTTGTACATAGGCGGTATAGCAGATAAAGCACTGGGCTTGGAGTCAAGAAGACCTGAGTTCAAATCTGGCCTCAGACATTTACTTAGCTCTGTGATCCTGGGCAAGTCACTTGATCTTTATCTTCTTCAGTTTCAACTATCTCATAGGCTTTATGTAAAGATCAAATGAAATGATATTTGTAATAACTGTAAAATATTTGTTTAGTAGAATATGTATTTAACATAAAAAACAACTTTGAGCTCCAACTTCTCTCCCTTCTTCCCTCCCCACCCATCCCCACTGAGAAAGCAAGCAATTCAACATAGGTTATACATGTGAAGTATTTCCATAACAGTCATATTGTGAAAGACTAACTATATTTCCCTCCATCCTATCCTGCCCCCCCATTTATTCTATTCTCTTTTGACCCTATCCCTCCTCAAAAGTATTTACTTCTAATTACACCTTCCTCCCATTTGCCCTCCCTTCTATCATTCTCCTCACCTCTTGCTTATCTCCGTCCCCCCTACTTTTCTGTAGTGTAAGACAGATTTTCATGACTGCACATGTTATTCCATCCTTAAGCCAAATGTGATGAGCGTAAGGTTCCCTCTTTCCCTCTTAAATCTCCCTCTTCCTCTCCATTGAAAAAGCTTTTTCATGCCTCCTTTATGTGAGAAAATTTGCCCCATTCTATTTCTCCCTTTCTCCTCCCAATATATTCCTCTCACCCCTTAATTTTGTTATTTTAAATATCATTCCTTCCTATTCAATGCAATCTGTGCCTTCTTTCTATATGTATATAATCACTCCACCTACGCTAATAGAGAGAAAATAGTGAGAAAAGTCTCAAGTTATAAATATGATCTTTTCATATAGGAATGTAAATAGTTCAACTTTTTAGTAAGTCCCTTATGATTTCTCTTTCCTATTTACCTTTTCATTCTTCTCTTGATTCTTGTGTTTGAAAGTCAATTTTTTTATTCATCTCTGGTCCTTTCATCAAGAATGCTTGAAAGTCCTGTCTTTCCTTGAATGACCACTTTTTCTTCTGAAGTATTCTACTCAGCTTTGCTGGGTAGGTGATTCTTGGTTTTAATCCTATTTCCTTTGACTTCTGGAATATCATATTCCATGCTCTTCGATCCCTTAATGTAGAAGCTGCTAAATCTTGTGTTATCCTGACTGTATTTCCACAATACTTGAATTGTTTCTTTCTGGCTACTTGCAACACTTTTTCCTTGACCTGGGAGCTCTGGAATTTGACTACAATATTCCTAGGAGTTTTCTTTTTGGGATCTCTTTCAGGAGAAAATTGGTGGATTCTTTCAATATCTATTTTACCTTCTGGTTCTACAATATTAGAGCAATTTTCCTTGATAATTTCTTGAAAGATAATATCTAGGTTCTTTTTTCACCATGACTTTCAGGTAGTCCCATAATTTTTAAATTTTCTTTCATGGATCTATTTTCCAGGTTGGTTATTTTTCCAATGAGAAATTTCACATTGTCAGTTATTTTTTCATTCCATTGGCTTTGTTTTAAAATTTCTTGATTTTTTCATAAATCATTAGCCTCCATCTGCTCCATTCTAATCTTCAAGGAATTATTTTCTTCAATTAATTTTTAGACCTCTTTTTCCATCTGACCAATTCTGCTTTTTAAGGCATTCTTTTCCTCGTTGGCTTTTTGGATCTCTTTTGCTATTTGGGTTAGTCTATTTTTTAAAGTGCTATTTTCTTCAGCATTTTTGGGTCTCCTTTAACAAGTAGTTGACTTGTTTTTCATTATTTTCTTGCATCATTCTCATTTCTCTCCCCAGTTTTTATTCTACTTCTCTTACTTGATTTTCAAAATCCTTTTTGGCTCTTCCATGACCTGAGACCAATTCATATTTTTCTTGGAGACTTTGGATGTAGAAGCTTTGACTTTGTTGTCTCCTTCTGCTTGTATGTTTTGATCTTCCTTGTCACCAAAGGAAGATCTTATAGTCTGATTCTTTTTTTGGTTTTTGCTCATTTTCCCAGCTATTTACTTGACTTTTGAGCTCTTTGACAAGGTAGTTCTCTGCTTCCAATGGGGGTAGGAGGTATACTGTCAGTCACTTGATCCCCCCACAATCTATAGGCCTAGAGTTCCAGGAACAGTTGCTGCTGCCCCTACCCCTGATGCAGTTGCCACAAGCTCCTCCACCCCCTCTGTCACTCAAGGCCTGAGGCAGACCACTCTACTTTCTCACACAGGTGTCACAGGTTATTTTTCACTGACCTTCCAATTTGTCCTCAGTATTTTAGGGTTTTCAAGTCTGGAAACCACCATAGGTGCTTGAGATTCAGTCCCTGTAAGGCCTGCTCAGTGCCAGCATGGCTCACACTGGACCGTGCTCTGCTCCCAGCATGGTGCAAGAGATTCTTCCCAGTGAGCTTCTAAGCAGTCTTGGACTAGACATGTGCTTCATTCCATCATTCTGTGGGTTTTGCAGCTCCAGAATTTGTTTAGAGTCATTTTTACAGGTATTTGGCTGAGATTTGGCTGATATTGGGGGGAGATTGCTAGCAAATCCATGCTGTTATATCTTGACTCCAACCCAAAGATAATTTCTTTCTTTTTTTAATTCTTTTTTTTATTTACTTAGTATTTAATTTTCCCCAGTTACATGTAAAAATAATTTTTATCATTTGTTTTTAAAACTTTGAGTGCCAAATTTTCTCCTTTCCTCCCTCTCCTTCCCCACTTCATTGAGAAGGCAAGCAATTCAATATATATGTTGTCATGCAAAACATATCTATAATAGTCACATTGTAAAAGAAAAAATAGACAAAAAAACCTCAAGAAAAATAAAGAAAGTTTAAAAAGTATTCTTCAGTTTGTATTCAGATACCATCAGTTCTCTGGGGATGGATAGCATTTTTCATCTTGAGTCCTTCAGAATTGTCTTGGATTGTTGTATTGTGAGAATAGCAAAGTCATTCACAGCTGACCATCTTACAATATTATTGTTACTTTGTACCTAGTACATTTCACTTTGTATCAACACATGCAAGTCTTTCCATGTTTTTCTGAGAGCATCATGCTCATCATTTCTTATAGTACTATAGTATTCCATTATACTTACATACCACAACTGATTCAACCATTCCCCAATTGATGAGCATCCCCTCAATTTCTAATTCTTTACCCCTAGAAAAGAGTTGCTATAAAATTTTTAGACATATGGGTCCTTTTCCTTTTTTTAACCTCTTTTGCAATGGAAACTTGGTAAAGATTATTTATTTCAAAGGATCTTAAATGATTTTCATCTGCCTCAGTTGGAAACAACAAATACATCCAGTGACTAGGGAATGGCTAAATAAATTGAAGTCTGTGGACATAAGGGAATGTTATTATGCCATGAGAAATGACAAAATGAAAAGAAACTTGGAAGGACTTACATAAATTCATGCAAAGCCAACAAAGCAGTCAGAAAATTATACAAACTACATGTATGTTTCTTTAAAATGAACTAATTTTTTTTTAAATGAGAGGAGAAATAGATCAGAAGGATTCAGAAAGGAAAGTCAAAATTAGTCAAAAATTTCCTTACAAATCATGAATAGTTTGGAATTTGTGGTCTCAATGTATTTATTTATAATTTCTATTGATTTACAATATATTTATCATTTACTTTTTACGTGAATGTTTGTGATTGTTGATGGGTTTTTATGGTCTGGACTTATGATTTCATGGGTATGGGCGAGTCCCTTGGAGTTTACAGCTGTCTACAATCTATAATCTGGAGCACTCTCTGGGGCAGGGGTCAGAACCTGAGACCTCAAGGTCACATGTGAAAGAACCAGTTTGTTTTGTGAAGTTTGTATTTAGTCAAAGAGCCACTCTTGAGGCAGAGGGCCACATGGGGCAATGAAAGAGTAAGTGATCTGTCAACCATTAGTTTGTATGTATCATAGGAGGGACTTGAACATGAGTCTTCCTTCCTACATTGTTTTCCTATAGTGACAAATAAAACAAGTCTAATTCCTCTTCTAAATATGTCTATCTGTTAGAGACATGTTTGACACTAATAAGATAGTAAGGAAATTTTATTGCAGCAGATTTCAGAGAAATTGAACACATTGGCCAAAGTCAGTTCAAACCCCTCCCCTCCCTTAGGGAAGAAGATCACTGAGTACAGAAGAAAGATGAGATATATACCATTAGTTCAAGACAGATCCTGCTACCAGGAGATGGATTGGTCCCTTCTCCATTAGGTCATCATCTTTTCTACATGCCTACTACGTATCTCCTTGACATGTTTCCTCCCCCCACATATGAATTGTGCCGAATTTTGTGCTATCTCTCCCCTCTGGATGGAGAAGTTAATATGCAAGTAGTTTATTAAGCAAGTGCAAAGAAAAAAAGCTTTTTGCCAGTTATTCCTGGTCATATTCCCTGACTGGTTCAGGCTGGTTTGAGATTTTATTAAGAACTTTGTGATTTTCTGAAGGTCATTAACTATTTTTTGATTGGTTGATGCACCTAAATCTGCTAGCTTTCTTATCATCTGACTTACTCCCAATGACTTCAGCAGCTAGCAACTCTGTTAAAACAACTCTTTGCTTCTGTCTCTCACGTATCTTTCTTCATTTTCCTGGAAGTCACTGTGTTGACTTGTGCTGACCTGTCAGCAGAAAGCAAATTGTGTCCCTTGGGTCAGTCCAGTAGGGTTGATTTTTTCCCCCTCAAAGTGTGGTTTCTGAGCCAAGAAAAGAATCCACATTTACCATACAGCTGACCAAAATTGTTTATTGGGAAAGTTACTTGAGGGGAATGTATACACTTCACCCAAGCTTTGGCCTCCAGATTCTTGAATGCAGTGGGGTCCTTGGGAGCACCTTTAGGTAGGTGGTTGGCATGATGGGGTCAATAACTTTAACAGGGGTAATAGTTTTTAGTCAGTACTGCAGTTTAGTAGCCACTTTGGGAGATTTTTCTCTGCCTTTGATAGGTAGATCAGAAACCCATGTTTGGTAAGCTATCTCTCAGTCTACCAGTTTTGTATAGATTCTAAAAACATGAGTTAAAAAAGTGATAGTTCTCAGCTAATCAGCTCTTTCCTATTACAGTCCTAATCCTAGGGGAGCATTCAGGAGAGTTTTAATAAAGGGTCAAGCCTTACAGAATTCTCCAGTGGGGTCTCTCAGATAAGGGCAATCATATCGTGTATAAGCTAATCAGAGCATAAAGTACACTCAGGTTAGGTGAGACGTTCTAATCAAGCACCATGTGCCTTGGGGTGGAGGTCTTATCTGGAGCAGATATGAAACAAAGAATAAGAAAGGAGCAAGTCTAGAAATGGTAAGGCAAGGGGTAAGGTCCATGAGTTGGGGAATATACTGCATCTGGAAACTGGGACAGTTTGTTGAAAATATGTGACAAAGGACAGCAATGGCCTTGTCCCCTGGACTTCTACATTTATAAGGACAGGACTTTTTCTCTTTCGACTCTGCATCTGTTCGGGGTGGTGCCCAGGGTCCAGTGGTAGGCAAGTTCACTACTCAGTTGTTATTGTTCCTCACCAGCTCAGCAACTTGGGGTTGTTGTTCCCCCCAGAAGTTCCAAGAAATCCAGCCTCACTTCTGCAATTCTGCAACACTCCAAGGTCACACCCCTGCTCCAGACCTTCGGTTTTTACTGAATGGGGAATGAACAGCCCACCTTGCCCAGGGCAAAATATATTCTGTACCTGTCTAAGACTGACTAAAAACTTCCTGGCATGTCTGGCTTCCTTCAAATCTCAGAGAATCTCTTCCCTTCTACAACCAGCCTTTCCTGATACCCTTTAATCTTAGAGCCTCACTTCTGCAATTCTGCTACACTCCAAGGCCACCCCAATCTGATCCCATGCCCTAGAACTAGAAGGGTTCTTACTAGGAGGAGAATGAACAGCCCACCCTGCAAAGGGCAAAATGTATCCTGTACCCACCTAAGATTGACTGAAAAACCTTCCAAAAAGCCTCCTGGCCTTCCTAGCTCCCTTTGAGTCCCAGAGAATGTCTTCCCTCATACAAAAAGTCTTTCCTGACACCATTAATCCTCATACCTTCCCTCTATTGGTGAGTTCCAATTAATCTTGAATATAGCATGTTTGTACCTACTGGTGGGTGTCTCGACCATTAGACTGAGTTCCTTGAACGCAGGGATTGTCTTTTGCCTTTCTCTGTAGCCTCAGCACTTAGCAGAGTTCCTGACACATAGCAGGCCCTTAATAAATGCTTTTTGACTTATGGAAAGAAAAAGTACTTATTAAGCAATTACTACATAATCTTCAGTTCTGCAAAGTCAAAACTCTCTGATGTCTCCATTCAGAAGTGTGAAGAAGATGTTGGACCAAGGATTTCCCAATGACCACTTGTGGAAACAAGAGATAATTCTTCCCAGGCTTCTAGACAACAAACTGAGGGCCCGAGGTGGGCTAGGGACTTTCCCATAAAAAGCATGTCAGAGGACAATGCCTGACCTCTAACATTTGCCTCTTTCTTCATTGTGGTCATCAGGAAAGAAACCAAATCAAACCAAACATTTTGTGGAGCCTGAGCTTTTCTTTCTTTTGAGGGCATTCTTTCCCTTCCTCTTCCTCTCTCTGTCTCTCTTTTCTGGAACTCTCTATGGCTGTTATCTTTTATGCTAGAAATGTCCATCCTTCATGCAATCTTCTTACAGCTCCCTGCTTGTGACAATAGAACTGGAAAGCTAACCAGAGTAAGAACCTACCCTGATTCCTCTCCATACAAAGCCCATGATGCTGGTCTATTAGTTTGGGGGGGGGGGCTTCTGTTTTAGTATACATATATATATATATATGTATATATATACATATATATATATATGTATATATATACGTATATACATATACGTATATATATACATATATATATATATATGTGTAGATATACATATATTGCTTCCATTCCTATTTATTTCTTTGTACCTCAAGCTTCCCCATGTGCAAATTAAAATGTGCCAAGGAAGGACTTCTTACTTTTAGCATCACTCTTTGACCTTGGTCTCTATGCCAACTTCCTAAGTCCCCCGAGGTGATCCAGTGGACTGGGACACTTTCATTCAGAGTGAGAGGAGAAAACCATCTTTCTCCCATTAACAAAAGTCACTGCTGGGGTTACTCTCTTCTGAGTGAATAATAAATAACACAAGATCTATGCCTGCTCAGGGCCTAAGGATGATGTTATGCCCTTAGAGGCCAGACTCAGGGCTAGCCCAAGACAACTGAGAAATTGTCAGTGTCTTCATTGACTTCTCTTGCAGTGCCTCCAACCATCACTTTGTAGTATATCCTAATAGACTCTTGAGGTTCTCCAGTTATCCCAGGCTACCTAGCATAGCAGCCCTCTCCTCCTTCCCCCCTTCCCATGGGTCTACATTCTCTGAGCAGATGTTTCTACACAGAGGGAGCCTCCCTTATATACCTGACATTTCATCACGTAGATAATTCAGTCATACTTCTATCCTCACCCTGACATCTCTTCTCCTAAGGGACATTATTGAATCAGAGGAAATGGTCTAACCAGAAAACACTCCGTAGTGGGGACTGATGTAGTAATCACAGGGTTTGACTCAGATAGTCAGCAGGGGCACAAGAAGAACAGAAACCAAACATGCCTCAGGTTAGGACAGTGATTCTCCAAGTGTGATGCAAGTACCACATCATTAAAAGTTTTTTCAGTGAAGATAATAGGATTAATGTCAAAAAAAAAAGCCAACAGGAAAGATGGTATTGTGAAATTGAGATGGGAATGGTGAATATGGTTGAATCTTGCGAAAAAAGATCAAGGAGGATGAGATTTGAGATAAGGTGATTGACTGGTCATTGGTCACTGTGGGGCAAGCCATTCCCATAGAGAGGCAAAGGTAAAAAAATGTCTTACTAGAGAGTGAATGGATGATGAGGAATTAAGTGTAGATAGTTCTCTCAGGAAGTTTGGTGTTTAAGGGGAGGAAGAAGACACTGAGGTATCTTGAGGGGGGTTGAAAAATTAAGGGCAGGTTTGTAAGGTATAGGAGAGCTAGGCATCTTATAACTAGAAGGGAAGGACAAGATTAATGGTGCAAGAAGCCAGTGAAGATGACGCGCAATGAACAATGCAAGAGAGAGGATATTAATGGACAAGGACTGAGAGAGGTGTAAGAGTCATATCAACAGCATACTCAGGATGATTATACATATACATATACATATAATCAGGTTTGCATGTGTGAATATATATATATGTACATATATGTATACAAACAAGCTATATAAGGGATGAATAGGAAATAATTAAGAGAAGGAAGGCAATAGAATTAGAAGTCTTTCAGAAAAGTTTCCTATAGGAGATGGAATTTTCCTTGGAACTTACAGGAATCCAGGAAAGCCAGGAGGTGCAGCTGAAGAAGGAGAGCATCCCAGGTATATGGGACAGTTGGGGAAAAAAATGCCTAGAGCTGAGAGATAATGTTTTGTCTATAGAATATCAGAGACCAGTCTCAGTGGGGGAAAAAAAGAGCACATATCAAGGAACAAGGTTCGAGAAGACTGGAAAAGTAGAAGATGCAAAGTTATAAAGGGCTTTGAATGCCAAACAGGATTTTTTTTTTTATTTTTGTGGTTGTATCCAATTCTTCATGATACTTTGCATTTTCTTCTGCAGCTCATTTTTTACAGTTGAGGAAACTGTAGGCTTAAAGGTTAACTTATTTGCCCAGAGTCCACACAGTTAGGTCAAGCCAAAGGCTAGATTTGAACTTATGTAACAACGATCTTTCAGATTCCAGGCCTAGTGCTTTATCCACTGCACCCCTAACAGCTCCCCTTTTGCGTTTGGTTCTGAAGGCAATAGGGAGTCACTGGAGTTTACCGAAGACATACACTTTAGGAAAATCTCTTTGGTGGAAGCATGGAGGATAGGTTGGATTGAGGAGAGACCTGGGGCAAACAGACCCATCAGCAGGATATTGAAAGGTCCAGGAGTGAGGAGATGAGGGTCCACACCAGGGGGGTGACAATATCAGAAGGGAGAAGGAGGGATAGTGGAGAGATGTTATGAAGATGAAATCGTTCTTGGTTCTCCCTTCTTGGAGCAAGGAGACTCCATGACAGCTTTTCTAGTATTTGGAGAGGATTATCATGTTCCCTTGAGCCTTTTCTACTCTAAAAGAAACATTCTCACTTCCTTCAAGTGATTCTCATTTGACAGAAACTTGAGACCGTTCACACAACCCTTCTGGTTGCCTCCTCTGAACACTAACTTGTCAATGTCCTCCCTAAAATACAATACTCTTCATGTGTTCTGAGCAGGGCAGAGTACCCTGGGTTGCTACCTCCTTTTCCTGGATACTGTTCCTCTCTTAATGCAACATAAAAATCATATAATCTTTTTTTTTGGACGTCATATTACATTTTTTACTTATTTCTAATTTGCACTCTTATCAAAATGTTCTGGTATTTTTCATATAAACCACTGTCTAGTAATGCTTCCCTTATTTTCTACTTAGAAAACTGATTTTTGAAGGATTTTCCTTTTAGTTCTATCATTTTGAACTCTTTCAATTCAGCCCAGTGTTCTAGTTGTCACTGTAGAAATTCTTTTCTTGGCTCCATTCACTTCACTCTGCATCAGTTCATACAAATCTCCTAAGGTTTCTTGGAAAATAGCTTCTTTATCATTTTTTAAATACATTTGTATTCTGTCACATTTATAAACAGTAATATGTTCAGTCACTCTCCAATCAATGGGTACTTTCTAAAATTCCCATTCCTTGCCACCTCAAAAAGAGCTATAAACATTTTTGACGTACTTAGAGTTTGTTTTTCTTAGAACTGGGCTTTCTCTTATTCTATATTTTTTCTTTCTCATTTCTCTTCTTACCTTACACCCTTGTTTAGTAAAATGTTTTTCTTCACTCAACTGTATGTGTACCTTTTCTTCCATCCTTTGAATATGAGTGAGATTTAAGTATATACCATTCTCCCGATCCCTTCCTCCCAGCTTCTGTAGACCTCTACATGCACATTTTGATTATGTGAGTTAATTTTGCCTAACCTTCCTCTCCCTTCCCTCCTCTGGTATAGTCCTCTTCCCTTCCTTTTAGATTCCTTTTTTAAGACAATCGAGATAGTGGAAACATTCGCAGCCTTTCTGTTTAATTAGACTCTTGACCCTTCATGATGATAGAAATCAGAGGCATCACATATATTATCTCCCTATAATAGAATGTAATCTATTTAGCTCTTTTTAAGTACTTTATTATTGTTCATTCATATTTACCTTTTTATATTTTTCTTAACTCCTATGTTTGCACTTTAAAGTTTCTACAAAGTACAGGTCTTTTCATTAGGAATTTTTGGAAGTTGTTTATTATTTTGAAGTCTTTCTTTTCCCTGTAGGATTATACTCAATTTTGCTGCACAAGGTATTCTTGGTCATAGATCCATACATATCCTTTGCCTTTTAAAGTATTGTATTCTAAGCTCTCTCTCCTCATTTATGAAGATGACTTCTAAATTGTGTGTGATTATGACTGATTCTTGTCACTTTACTTCTTTATTTTTGATTTTTTTTGACCTGGACATTCTGGATTTTGACTATAATGTTCCTGAGAGTTTTCATGTTGAGATATGTTTTAGGAGGTAACCAACGGATTCTGTCCATTTTCAATTTTTATCCTCTGGTTCCAAGATATCTTTGCAATTTCATTTTGAAAATTTTTTGAATTGAGGATGACTTGGTTTTTGTAGTCATTGTGATGCTCAGGTGGACAAATGAATCTTGCCTATTTTTCTCCTAGGTCTGTTTTTGAGGTCAATTGTTATTTTCTAGGAAATACCTCATATTTTTTTATTTATGATTCCAAATACAAATATATATGTACATACATACATGCATTCATACATATATTCATATTGTCGCTCTCTCTCTCTCTACACACACACACACACACACACACACATACACACACATACACACAAGCACACAAACCTACTTCCAGTGAAACTTGTAGCTTGGGTTCTACCCAGGCAACAACGGAGCACTTTATTTATTTTCTAGCAGATTCTCTAAATGTAGAGTTGTGTAATCTTTTGGTTCCAGCTGTGTGGGGTGCTGAGCCAGGAAACCTAGAAATCCACTGTCAGAGGAAGGAAGGAGAAAGACGGGGGCCTTCAGTGGGAAATGAGTCAGTGAAAGAGGCAGAAGAGAGGCTGAGGTAAAATGCAAAGGCTCATAGCCTCTTTTAGAAGAGTTTTCTGTCTTCTGGAGTGGACTGTGCTGGGGTTGTTGGGACGAGTGTGTGTTGCTATTTTCTGAGTCTGTGCTGCTTGAGATCCACTCCCAGCATCACCTGCCTGTCATGGGACTGTGGACGTCCCAGCCTGTCACCACCAACAACTCTGTGCTGCTGTGGGTAATCCTGTTGTGTCTAGGTGAGTCTGGGCTTAATGGAGCAGAAAATGAGGGTGAAAAACAAAGGGCAAACTCTAGCTCAGGAATCATTTGGGGGCCTAACATGGGAGGAAAGCACAAGTGGGGAAGATGGAAATAAGGGAGAGGGTGGGATTAGGAAGGGGCTAAACATGACCAGTTCTTAAGATCTGGACAAAGAGCAGATGTTAAAGTTTCTGGGTCAGTCCCGTGCCAAAAATACTGAGTCACACAGCAAATTCTCTGGGTGTCTTCTCCCCACCAGGCACCTGAGAATTTTTCTTTCTCCCTCCTATTGTGGCCTTCCTTTGAGAACCTGCCCCTCTCTATGGTATAAATGGCTCATAACAACTCAGTGGCAGACAGACATCTCCAGGATGTTTCTATTTTAATAACCACAGTGGAATGAAATTGCTTCAGTCAAAAGGTGGATGAGGGTACATCTCCTTCTGTGACTAAAATCACAAAAAGTTTGCCATTCTTTGCTCCCTCTCCCATGTCTAAACCTGGCTTTCCTGGTTGAGGGAAGGAAAAGTAGATGGTGAGGCTTGAAGAGTTACTTCTTTCATATATATATAGACACACTGTCTGGAATGGAGGGTGGTGGTGATGTCAGAGGGGTTCACAGGTTGTCCCCAATACATGTTAGTGTAGTTTTAAGCTCTAAGCTGGGGCCTTGGTTCAAAGATTTAGAGTTGAAAGAAACCTTAATCGTCACTTGCATCCCTCCCTTTCTTCTCCCATTTTTTAAATGGAAAAAAAACAACCTAAGGCCAAAGAAGGTAAATGATTTTCCCAAGGTCTCAAAGGCAGCAGAGCCATCATTTGATTCCAAATTCACACCATTGCTCTGATTTTGGTGCAAATTCCTCTTCTCTCATCCTTTTAGGGGGAGTCATCTCTGGATCCAATTTTAAATTTGAGATATACTGAGTGTGGATCTCCTTCCTAGCCAAGGTCAAAATGTACTCTAGAGGCTCCAGGTCTGCTCACAGTGGGTCATGGCAAACACTCCTCTCCACTCCCCCAAATGTCATGGGCAGATTCCTAGATGTCCAGAGTTCTATCAAGTCCAGGTACCTTTTTGTTCACCTCAGTGCCCTAGGGACTCCATGAACCTTGGACCTATTTCAGTAATAGGATTGAAGCAAAGAAATCCCCAGACCTGATCATGGGCAGTGCTTGGTTGTGAAAATGAGGGAGAGCAAAGGCTAGAATAGATCTGTAGAGCTCAAGAGAACCCAAGATGCCATCTAGTCTAGCTGTCCTATTTTGTAGATGAGGCTTGGGCCCTGGGAGGGCTCAATGTCCAGCCCAAGGTCCCAGTTAGTAAATAACATAAAAGTGTTCCATTAACACTTGGTAAATGAAGGGACTTTCTGGAGATCACATGGCCATGTTTCCTAACTTTCAGACCAGTTCCTCTGTCCAAGACACTGGAATGGCTGCAGTTCTTCCATTTTCAATCCATTACTGGGGAGATGCTTTCCCCATAGCTCTTTCTGTCTGCATGGGGGGGAATGTTCTGATTTTCCTGCACCTCCCCTCTGTACAGTCTCTGAACATGTAAACATCCCTGGCCTAGTTCCCCTGTGCAGGCAGGGATCCAATTCTGCTTTGCAGTAAAAATAAGAGCTAGCATTTAAATGGCACTTTAAGATTTGTAAGGTTTTAAAGGGCTTTAAATGGACTGTCTCATTTGATCTTCACAATGTTGTGATGTAGGTATTGTTATTGTCTCCAGATTATAAATGAGGAAACTAAGGCAGACAGTGTTAAGAGACTTGCCCAGAATCACATAGTTAGCAAATGTCTGAAGTCTAGTTCTGAACTCAGATCAGCCTGCCTAGGCCCAGTGCTCTAACTACTGCTCCACCTGGTTATCATGACTACTCACAAATCCACAGCTAAATATACAGCCCCCATGTTCTTTCCTAGTTCTTAAGAAGTATAGCCAGTAATATGAAAATATATTTTGTATGATTTCACATGTATAATTAATATCACATTTCTTGCCTTCTTAAAGAGTAACTGAGAGGTAGAAAAGATGGAGAGACTTTGGAGCTCAAACTTTAAGAAAGAATGTTAAAAAATAAGTAAATAACAAATAAAAAAGACAAACAAAAAAAAAAGAAGAAAAAGCATAACCAGAGACAGCCAGTTCCCCAGGGACTCTCCTTTCTTTGTTCCTCTTCCTATTTATGATCACTCTTAGGTTAAATTCTGCTCTTAAGAAAGGATTTAATTCAATAAACTCACTGACACTGAGATGGAAAGATGCTTGCATTTTTAAAGGGAACAAACCATTAAGCCACAGGAAGGTCTCCAAGGGTGGCGTTTCAGATGTCACTGATCAGCCAGTAGGTTATTTTCTTGTTTGAGGGGAGGGGACTTCCAGAGTCCCTAGAATCCTCTGACTCCAGCAGCTTTGAGGAATATTAAAGAAAGACTGCACAACAGGCTCCTCTGGATCCCTAGCCTGGCCCATGCTGGAGCTGCCCAGTCCCTGGATTCCCTGAACTGGTCTAATTCCTGCTTTCTGGTCTCTTGCAGCTCCAGCCATCAGGAGTAATGGTAAGTTCTGTATTCAGTTTTGCCCCCCCCCCTTTTTTTTAACACCCCCCCCCTTCACCTCCTCCCTTCCTGAACATCCATATTGGTGCAGTATAGAATGCATCAGTACATCCAGGACAGTAGTTCCTATCCTGACTGGAGCCTTGAACCCACCTGATTAAGGATAGAGTGAGATTTTAGGGCCAGTACTGCAGCAGCTGTCACTGAGATAACTCTTTTCTCCCAGTACCGTCCAACCAAAGCTGTTTGCTCCCCTTTCTACTTCTAGATACTCAATCCTTTTCCTCAGGAGCCTGTTGTTTGTAGGTCTTTCAGTCATTCCCCACTCTCCTTCTCTAATGTGTCCCAATTTTACAAAAGGGGAACAAGGCAAATAAGGCTAAGTGACTCACTCATGGAAACACCAAGCCTGCGTTCGAACTCAGATCTTCCTGATTCCTATCCAGTGTGCCACCTAGTTACTCAGGAAATTTGTTTTTCCGTCACAGAGTCACAGGATGCATATACCCTCTAAAAAGAGCTAGTCTACTCAGGTGTGTCCCCATGTTTCTTTGTGTTCGAACAAATTATTATTCAATTGTATGACTCTTTCTGACACCATTTGGGGTTTTCTTGGCAAAGACACTAGACTGGCTTGCCATTTCCTTCTCCAGCTCACTTAATAGATGAGGAAACTGAGGCTAACAGAGTTATGAAGCTTTCTCAAGGGGTCGCACAGCTAGTAAGTGTCTCAGGCCAGATTTGAACTCAGGTCTTCCTGATATCAGGTCTGGGGCTTTATCCACTGCCCCACCTAGCTCTCCTGGGTTTCAGCAAGTCTTGTGTGTATATCTCCATTTCTTCTGTAACTCTGGGCTTGTGCATATTTTACTACATGCTCAATGAAAAGTCTGCTACCTACTACACATTTGACCTTGTTATTTAACTTCTCCAAGCCTCAGTTTTCTCATCTGCAAAATGAGTCAGTTGGATTCACTAGATCACCTTTATAGTCCTTTTCAGCTCTTAAGATTTAAATCTAATGATTTAGAATCAAATGAGAGAATGTATGTAAAATGCTTAGCACAATACTTGGGACACAGTAGGCACTTACTAAATGCTTCTTTCCTATTCTCACTTCTCATGTCATGGCTGGATTCCTTATGTTTGTAGTTGCTCTGAGATTATCAACATAATGGATGAGTCATGGATCAGAGTGGGAGGGGTCATCTAGTCCAGTTGTCTCATTTTGCAGGTGAGGAAACTGAGTCCAAGAAAGGTTAGCTGAGTAGCCCAAGGTCACACAACTAGTAAGTGACTACACTAGAATTTGAACCCAAGATCCTTGAATCCAAAGCTAGTTTCTCCTGCCCCAAGTGATTTCTAAATGTCTATATATGGGCTGTGTGGGTCATGTCCAATCAAGTCAACAAGTATTTATTAAGTGTCTGTGATGTGTCAGAAAGTGATTGTTGGGGATACAAAGAAAGGCAAACACAATCCCCTCCTCCCAAGGAGCTCACAGGCTGTGGGTGCTGCTGTCTACACCGTGCTGAGTATATGTACTGTGCATTGTACATGTGTCTGTATCTGCTGTGCTTAGATCTTGAGTCTCTGTATTATGTCATTTGGTCACATCGGAGGAGGAGGAATTGGGGGCAGAGACTCAGACCCACTGATGAGGCTAGCAGGTAGTAGGGGCTGGGATGCCCGGCCTTGGAATAGAGGCAAATGTGACTCTCCCTCTTCCTGCAGGAAGAGCATTTCCTCAATAAATGGATCCCTCTCCTTCCCACAGAACAAAACTGATCCCAGAACTTTTCAGGAGTTCCCCCGAACTTTCACATCATTCACTCTGCCTTTCCCTAAGATGGGTTCCCTCAGAGAAGAGGATGAGAGCTCTTGGGGTTTTCTGGTTTTTAATTATTGTTCTTGTGTTTGTTTGTTTTTTACCAATCAAATGGGACCCAGGGAATCCCTAGGGAGCTGTCCACCCTTCTGGAAAAGGCCCTGTAGCCTCATGACTCAGTGTGGCATCAATGTGTGAGAAAACTGCCACCAGCACTTGATCCAGTTCTGACCTTTTGTCTCCTCCACAGCCCTCTAAACATGCTCCATTCTGTTCTCTGTGCCTGTCCCTGGTGTCCTCCCCTCACTTCTGGAATCTGATGCCTCCTTGGGGACTCCTTTTCTTCATTCCCCTCTCCTCTACCCATCAGGTCCCCCAAGATCAGTACTGATCCTGGAGCCCCCATGGTTCAATGTGCTCCGAGGGGACAGTGTAAATTTGACTTGTGAAGGGTTCCAGACCCCTGGAAAGGATTCCACTGAATGGTTCCACAACGGATCAGTTCTCCCCATCCACCAGGACTCCTACTTCATCCCAGCTGTCAACATAGAGGATGGTGGGGAATACCAGTGTCGGACACAACACACAGCTCTCAGCAGCCCTGTAAAGCTACAGGTGTCTAGTGGTAAGTGAAGGAAGGAGCCTGGGGTAAGATGGAGGGGGAGGGGAGAGTTGAAATCTGCTTACACTACAGACTGGAAAGGGACGTATCCTGTTTATTGGCAGAACTAATATGTCAACATTAGTGGATGGGAGATTCCTGAGAAATTCATAAGTTATTTTAATTCTCCTTTTCACTACTGCCCTTACTGAGTAATAAGTTTAGCTTGTCTTGTTCTAAGTTTTTCTCACTAACTCTATTTTCACTCCTCATTTCTGCCAAGATAATTCCTCCCACCTGCAAGTGACCAGGAGACAAAGGACCTACATGTAATCAATCAATAAGTACTTGTTAAAGGCCTCCCATGTACTAAGCACTGGAAATATAAGTATAGAGAATGAAACAATCCCATGTCACAAATAGCTTACCTTCTAAGGGGGGAGATAAGTCATATAATGCATATTTACACGTACAAACATATATCATTTATATTATATGTACATATATATACACACAACATACTGTACAATTTACAATTACAAATAAAGACAGGGTATTTTGGAAGGAAGGTTACTAGCAATTAAGAGGATCAGGAAAGGCTTCATTCACTAATATATTGCCTGAGTTGTGTCTTATATAGAGAGGGACTTTATGAGGGGGAGATAAGGAGGGACTGAATTCCAGGCATAGGCAATATAACTCAGTATAGAAAGGGACAGCAGAAAAGCCTGGAGTGGGGAGCTGAAGGTAGCCTGAGAGGAAGAGAGAGAAGGACTGGGTGCTGAAATCCAAGGGAGGAAATAGTCATGTCCAATGAGGCTAGCTAAATTGTAAAGGCCTTTCAAAGCTAACAAAGGAATTTGCATTTTTTTCCTAGAGGCAATGGGGAGCCACTGGAGTTGGTTGAGCAGTATAGTCCCATGGTCAGTGCTCTACTAGCTCTACAAGCAGCCCCTGTGGGTTGAGGATTAGGGCTCCAGATTATAAATGACCTTATACTCTCTAAAATGTTTAGGTCCCTGCCTAGTTCTTCAGTTCCTCCCAAGTTGCCTCCATGTTTGTCTTATTGAACATTCTCCCCATTTCTTGGGTTCTTATGTGTGGTGAATGGTTATTTAAGGAGAACTAGTACTTCTGGTGTGAGGGTTTGCTAGATACATTTCTGGGCTGCTCAACCACCTTTAGGGTCTACTTGACTTCACCTGTCCTTCTTGGCAGATGGGCTAATGAGATTGAGGGTAACCAAGTAGCCACAAACCCATTGACAAGTTAGTGGGGTGTCTACCCCAAGCATGTGAAGACTTCTGCCAGTAGAGAGGGCAGATAAGAACATCTTATTCCAATGGCCATAGACTGAAGCAGGCACTGTGGCATGCTTAGAGCTTGGACAGACAGCCAAGATGCCAGGGTCATTCACTTCATCCTGGGCCTTGGCCAGTTGTCCTAATGTTTGTCTTACCACTGGATTTTAATGACTCTGGAAGAGTGAATCTGATGACTGTGTAACTGCCCCTCTCTTAACTCCAGTACACCCTTGAGTCAAGACATCAGGGACAAAGAGCAAGGGGCATTTCCCTGTCCTCAATTCAGCAGTTGGAATCATTGCTCAGAATGAAGGTTTGCTTTTCTTTCTCTTTGGAGGTGGCAGGAAGTCTTAGATGACCCAACACTCTAGGTCCAAATGAAATGTCCTGAGCCAGTGGCCTCTGTGTTTGTCTTTCAGATTGGCTACTACTCCAGGTAGAGAGATTAGAATTCATGGAAGGTGACACGATGATCCTGAGGTGCCACAGTTGGAGAAACAAACCACTGCACAAAGTCACATACTACCAGAATGTCACTGCCTTAAAGTATGAATTTCAGAATTTCAACTATAGTGTCTCTAAAGTGAACAATACTCACAGTGGATCTTACTTCTGTACAGCGGTCACGGGGCATTCTTCCTATTCATCTGCAACTGTAGTTATCACTGTCCAAGGTAAGGAGACTTGGCCAAGGCATTGAGAGGAAAAGACAGACATCTAGGACTGAGCTTCTGTGGTTCTTAAGGGGTGGGCAAGGAAACGCTAGAAAGAGAAAATAGGAATAATTGACATTTAGATGGCATTTTTAGGTTATGAAGTATTTTTCATATGTGTTTCATTTGATCCCCACAAAAAACCTACAGGCAGTATTATCACTGTTATTAATTGCTGTTATTGTTATTTTAGAGGTGATAAACTGAGGTTTAGACAGATGTGACATCTCTATGATAAGATAGCAGCAGGACCTGAATGTGGGTCTTCCTTATTCCAAGCCCAGCTCCCTACATACTGTGCCATGCCACCTCTCTCAGTAATTTCAGTTGAAGCAAAGAGCCTTGGAGAGTCATGGCAGTCCCTCTATGCTGAGATCAGGTCAGATGGGTGGGGATTTTAGCAGTCCTAACCTCAGGTCCAGTTCCTCTACGTTTACCTCCTTTGGGCACTACACCTCCCATGTGATAAGCTTTAAGAAGATAGCTTTACAGTGACTCTTAAAATGACTCCAGAATATCAAAGGAACCCCCTAGTTGTAGGAGGAGATTATTCAGATACTTATAAAGTACTCTTTGAACCCCACGTCCTATATGTGATCCTGTGAGGCTAGAAGTCTTCCCAGGGGAATGAGGAGCCCTGCAGCTAACCAGCCCATTCCCTGCCTAGCTTCAGTGCTGAATTATTCTAACCTTATGCAGACTCCAGCCCTACTGCGATGCTGATGAACAGGGCTGAAAAACAACACACCAACTTTCCTGATTTCCTCATGCTCATCCCAGATATTAGTGTTCTCACCTGTTCAAAAAATAATTTTATTATATAATAGTTATAACAGTATGATATATAGTATAATAAGTAAAATAATTTTATTTACATATAATATGGCTATGAGCACCCCATCCCCCATCTCTAGTCACAAAAATACTAAGTTATGCAGGGTTCTTAGTAGTGATATGTAACAAGGTACTGGAAAACAACACACTGAGGCCACAGTGTGTTTGTCTTCAGTAAGTGTGTTTCTCTGAGTCTGATTTCTCTCAGGTCTTCTCAAAACTGTCCATGTTTCTCCTTTCCATAAATAAAACTGTCCAAATCCAAAGGGGAACATACCTTGCCTATACTTATCTGTATGTGCAAAATCTCCTTTATAGACAGTAAGCCCTTTAAAGGTAAGGCTTTCATTTTTATTTGGGCTTCCCTCTGTGCCTAATACAGTGCCTGACCCATAGCAGATATTCAATAAATGGCTGCCGATTGATCAAACAAATGACCCTGCCTTGGCCACTTCACAAATAAAGCTCTTCCAGACCATCAGATAGGATATACCTGAGCTTCCCTTCTGTCTCCCTCATCATTCAAACCATCCTTCTTACCTGACTCAGAGAAAATGATCCAACACCTCCTTTCCCAAATTAACCCCATCACCTGTACTCTTAATCATTTCTCCTGGAGATATTACTCACTCATCATTTCTCTTGTCTCTTTAATATCTCTTTCTATCAGATCTTTCTCCTCAGCCTGCAAACAAACTGGTCCTGCCTGCCTTAAAATATTGTTCCCTAGAGAGTGCTACTCACTTAAGCTATAATCCTATGACTTTCCTTTCACCACCAACCTTCTCAGAAAAGTCATCCATATTCCCTGTACCTTTTCTTTCCTCACAGCACACAGCACATTCATACCTCAACCTCTCTCCAATCTGACTTCTGGGCACAACAATCCAGTGAAATGACTTTCTTAAAGTTCTCCAGCAGCTCTCATGACTTAAATCCCATCCCCTTTTCTGGGTCCTCTTCCTCCATCATTTGTCTGCAGTATTTGATAGTTATTTACCGTCCATTGTCTTGCTTGAAACTTTCCTTATTTTTAACTTCCATGAGATGCCACAGTTATGGTGCTCCTCCTGCTTCTGATCATTTTGGCCCTCCCTCTCTTTTGGCCTGCCTCCTCTTTCCAACCCCCAGATGAAAATGATCCTCTAGGATTTTTTTTTCTTTCTTCTCTTCTTTCATTCTCGATGAATGGCAACTTACCAACTCTCAAGACTTTAATTAAAATCTCTATGTAGGTGACAATGAAGTTCAATGGAGAAAACACTGGGGGTGATCCAAGGACCAAAATTCTTTTCCCTTGAGACCCTTAATCTCCTCTCTCTTATAGGAGCTTGTCCCTTTGACAATCCCTTCTCTCTCTGTAATTTTAAAAAGTATTTCTAACCCATAGGCTCCCTCTCTGCTGATGTCTCCTGATCCTTAAAAATCCTTTAGTTCTACCAACCCTAACAAACTATTCTACATCTCTCTGCTCTTTCACAGTAAAATCTTAGGGGAAAAAATGTTAATCAACTCCCTCCTCTTCTTTGTAGAAGTGTGAAGATCCATGAGTATGGGTATGGAACATGGTATATGATGTGAGATGTGTTTGATATATTGTTTGCTTCTACTGATTTCTTTCTCTTCTCTTTCTTTTTTAATGAAAGTTCTTTGTTATAAGGGATCCTTTGCAGATATGGTGGAAGGGATACAAGCAGAAAACAAGGGAAAGTTAAAAACCAAAGAGACTAAAAATATTTTTGTTTTTTAAAGACAAAGCTGTCTACCCTTGGTCATACTTTCTCATGTCACATTTGCTTCTCAAACATTTATTTGCAGGTTCAGTTCTGCCCCATTATTTAACTAAAATTGCTCCAAAGTTACCAATGATCTAACATAATACCATGCAATGAGTTAGCATGGTACCATTTGATGAACATTGGCTTCAGAGTGTTGAAAAGCTGATGGATATTCCATGGATGTTGACCATCTCTATTGCCTTGGGAGAGTGATGTAACCTCCTCTGGGCCTCTCATTTGCAAAATAGTATTGGATTAGATGGTTTCTCAGGTTCCTTCTAGACCTATGATCTCTCTTTTTCTCAGTCCTCTTCCTTCTTGACCTCTCTGTAGCAATGTATACTATTGTCCATACCATCCTTCTGGCTACTTTCTCACACTTGGTTTTTTATAACATTTTTCTTTCTTGGTTATCTTCCTCCTAGTTAACTGAAGTTTCTGAATATCCATGTTGAACCCCTGATGTTTGTGTGCATCCAAGAGCTCTGTCCTACGCCCTCTTCTTTTCTCTCTCAACATTCTCTATCTCCATGCTCTCATCAGCCCCCACAGGTTCATTTTGTGCAGATGTCTCCTAAATCTGCTCTTTTCTGAGGCTGAGGTTCCACATCTCCAGCTGCCTGTTAGATAGCTCTACCTGGATGTGTCATTAGCATCTCAAATTCTACTGAACTCACTCATTTTGTCCCCTAAACTCATCCCTCCTCCTATTTTTCCTACTTCTGTCAAGAGCCTTACTTGGATTTCTGAGGTCATCCTGGACTCTTCACTCTCCTC
>CM053770.1:648276824-648317249 GCA_028658325.1 Potorous gilbertii | reverse complement strand
ATCTGCTCTTTTCTGAGGCTGAGGTTCCACATCTCCAGCTGCCTGTTAGATAGCTCTACCTGGATGTGTCATTAGCATCTCAAATTCTACTGAACTCACTCATTTTGTCCCCTAAACTCATCCCTCCTCCTATTTTTCCTACTTCTGTCAAGAGCCTTACTTGGATTTCTGAGGTCATCCTGGACTCTTCACTCTCCTCCTAATCTTCACACTCCTAAATCCAACCAGTTCTCTGGCCTTACTGATTCTAACTCCACACTTGTCCCTTTTCCACTCACGTGACTGTACCATCCTACTTCAGGGGCTCCTAGCTCCTCACCTACTATACTATTGCAATAGCCTCCTAATTGGTATCCATGTCTCCAGTCTCCCCTCTCTCCCATTCACCTTCCACATAGAGGCCAAACTGATCTTCCTAAAACCAGAGGTCTGACCATGTCAGTCCACAACTGGTTCCCTCTTAACCTATAAAAACAAGGATAAAATAGAAACTTCCCTGTTTGCCATTTAAAGTCCTTCATATCAGACTTCAAACTATCTTTCTAGACAGATTTCATGTTGCCCCTCCTCATGGACTCTCTAGCCAAAGTAGCCTACTTGCTATTCCCTATACACAATAGCCAGCTCTCACCTCCATGGTTTTGGACCAGTTGTCCCCCATGCCTGAAACGTTCTCCCTGTTACCTTTGTGCCTTGGAATCCTCTGTCTCATCAAGGCTGGCCTCAAATGCCACCTCCCACAGGAGGACTTTTCTGATTGCCCTAATTGTTGCTGCTCACCTCATCCCAATTACTTTGTATACATTTTGTATTTTCTTATCTATGTATACAGATTGTTTCCTCCAATAGAATGTAAGCTCTTCTAGGGCAGGCAGGATTGTTTCATTTATGCCTTTGTAGCCCCAGTGCCTTGCACAGGGTAAGTGCTTAACTAATAGCATTTAGATTGAATTTTAAAATTTAGTTTGACAGCAAAGATCCTAAGTTTTGTTCCCCAGAATGTACAGATGGGTTTTATGTTTTATTTCCCTGAATTTCTGTCTTTCATTTTTTAAAAATTGTGAACTTAATAAACACCCCCAAAATAATCATTTTTCTATAGAAAATAGAACATAAAAAAATTAAATGTGAAAGACTATATCTATGTTGTATACAGTTTGCTTTTTTAAAAAAAGTATGCAAGTAATGCAATGTGTAATTTTTAAGAACTATTCTACTTCTTTGTGTTTCCTTCTGAACTTCATTCTGTTCTCCTCTCTGCATTAAAAATGGTCCAATAACCATTTTTCTTTCTTTTCCTCTTTTTTTTTGGCAACACTCCTCTCTTTTTTCCCAAATCCAGCCATAAAAAAAGAAAGACATAATCCTTGTAACAAAGATGTGTAGTCAAGCAAAACAAATCCACACATTTGCCATGTTTGAAAATGCAGTTTCCTTCTGCAACCTGAATCCATCTCCCCGGTGTCAGGAGGGATGTAGGCATAAGCTCTTTCTATCATATCCTATGAAGAAGAAAATATCATGTGGGGCTACAAGATCAAGGAATTGATTCAGACATTCTAGTAAAAATAATAGTGTTATAACCAAATAATAGCAAGAGTGATAATAAACTGTTGTCAACTGTTACAAATTCAATGCATCTGTTTCTATATTTTTGATGTCCTATGACTTTTTCACATGGTGTCTGTACTATGACCCTATTAAATTGGAGGTCTTCAGGTGAAAGGAGGTTGTTTTCATAGCCTCCTATGGTGCCCATTCAATGCTTTTGACTGAGGGTACCTCACCATCCGACATTTTTCTTTGTCCTGCCTGGGAGCTTACCGTCTCTCCCCATCCCAGCTAGAGTGACTTGAGACTATACCTTGAGTTGAGACCTCCTGGATTCTTGGTTATTGTTTCCCTTTTAAAACTGGCTGCTACTCCAGTCCTTGACATTGGTTATATGAAAGGGAGCCCATGATGTTGAGGTGCCATGACTGGCAAAACAAATCCATCTCTAAAGTCACATTCTAGCAAAATGGCAAAAGAAGAAAATTTTTCCAACTTTTCCATCAATCAAGTGAACTATAATGACTATAAATGAACTATAATGTTTCTGTTCGGCGACCATAGGAAATAAGAAGGAGAAGTCAAGGGTGGTGAGAATTACTGTCCAAGGTGAGATATACCCAACCAGGAAAGGGGGAAGGTTGTTGGGCTTTGAGGGAAGGGGACTTTGGAGGATGAATCTGAAGAAGGCTAATGATAATTTTAGGGTACTAAACCATCATGAATTGCCTTTCTTGTGACCAGCACAATGCCTGAAAGTATCTACCTGACCTGCGTGACTATTTTATTTGCATCTAAGTACCATAAAGGACTTCTTGGGAGTTGGTTGTAAAAGAACAAAAGCTATACCTCTCCCCTCATTTTCCAACTCTGGATTCCTCCATTGAAAGGAATAACTTCTCCTTCTCATGCAACCCATTCCATTTTTTGGAATCCTGAGGTCTAATGCTCCCTGATTCAACCATGCTGCCAATCATTTTGGCCAGCACAACTTCTTTAGTATGAATTCTTGCAACTTACCCCTCATTCCCAGGGTAAATGATCAGGTGTCTGGCCCTTCTGATGACATCCTGAGTTCCTGAATGCCTAGAAAGACCAATAGGAGTTCATCCTTTGATTCTGCAGGCCCAGATAAAAGCTCTTTCCATCATATAATGTGAAGAAGAAAATATTACATGGGACTAGAATTTCTAGGAACTTGATTCAAAAGTTCTAGCAATAATAGTAGTATTAAAATCAACAATAGCAAGAGTAATAATAAAATTGATGTCAACTATTACAAAATTCAGATGTAGCGTAAGTATGGCATAGGTGCCGCACCTCTGTCTTTCTCTCTCTGTCTTTCTCTCTGTCGCTGTTCCTCTGTCTCTATCTCTCCCTCTGTCTCTGTCTCTGTCTCTGTCTGTCTGTCTCTCTCTTTCTCTCTCTCTTTCTCCCTCTCTCTTTCTCTGTTCTCTATTAGGAGTGACCCTCATAGTACCTCTTGGCTGAGACCCTAAGCAACAGGTCACCTTCGGAATCTAATCAGTCTTCTCTCTGAAAATCTCACAGTATCCTTCCCAAACCCCACACCCAAGGATAGATGACTACCTCTTCTTTCATTCTCCTTTAGGAAACAAGTGTTTCATGGGTATTTGTTGAAATGTTTTGTTGTTTCACCAGAATCCTAATGGTTCTTCCTCCTATCTCTTACTTTTGTACAAATGTAGATCCAAATGCATCCACTTCCTCATCTTCTAAAATCTGGTACTACATCCCTTTCTACCTTATGATGGGAATTCTGTTTGCCATGGACACTAGTCTGTACTTTACACTGCAGAAAAAGGTTAATGGCCCAAAGAAGAACACAAGGCACCCTTTAACCAGATGGCATTAGGAACCTGAGGATGACCGATTCATCAGCCTGTGGAATGACTGGGGTCTTGGCATAGCAGTGACTCATTCATCTCTGTCCACTTCCTCATCTCCTAGTCCTCATCCTTCTTAGTCCATTCCTGAAGGCATCAGTGGATGACTCCCTTGGGATGAGGACTCTTCCTTATGCCTAACCTCCAGTATCTCTTTGTCTTCAGAAGATAGAAGTGTCTGTGAGCTCCAGGCAAATTAGTCTGCCCCTTCTCATGACTGAGTTCCTAGGAGCTCAGGGCTGCACTGTTACTGACCCTCATCTAGACACAGAAGGACTCTGGAGATGTATGAAATGATTTTAGTATTTTAATCAACAAATAACTTTCTAGGACGGTAACAGTTGACTGCATCTTTCTGTTACATGAGTGATTTAAAGATAGTTCTCCATATTTGTCTTGAAGGGTTGTTGATACAGAGAGTTTGAAAAGAGATGAAAGATAATAAAAGAATCGTGAAAGTTAAGGCAGAACACTTGGAAGAGACTGGGCCAAGGGATCCTGCAAGTATTCTAAGACCCAGAAAAGAGGTGACCTCATCCATCAGAAGAAGAGTGTGCAGATATCTCCTCCCCCACTATGGAGAAGAGGGGACTACCGGTCAGAATATTATATCCATTAGAACATGTTTTCACTTGATTGCTTTTCTTCCTCACAAGGGAGGAAAATGACTACCATGTTAAGACAAAATACATTAATATCATGTTTTTATTAAAGCCAAATCAAATATCTTGAAAATAAATTAAAGGGAAAATAAAGCATGAAACCAAGCTGATTTCAACTTAGGCTGTCTGTTCTTACCGGAGACTGCCATATTCCTGTCTTGACTTCAACCTCAGTAGCATCTCCTTCCAAAGGAGGCTCCCAGCATCCCTTTTCAATCCATTCACTGAACAAATATTTATTCACAATCCCTTTGTATGAGGCACTATAGTAATCACTATTGGAGCTGCAAATATGAGACCTTATCCTTAACCCTATAGGTGGATGATGTCATAATTTCCATAAAGTAGTCAGGATTACATTCTTTTTAGGATGTTAAAGAATATGGGTGGTGAGGAAGTAGAGTCGGCGGATTTACCCTACTGTTTTGAGAAGTTCACCAGTAAATAGAAAGAAATAAAAGGAGAGAATAAGCATTTTTAAGTGCCTACTCTGTATCGAGCACCATGCTAAATGCTTTACAAATATCCCATTTGAGTCTCACAACAATCCTGGAGGGGTAGGAATTATTACCACACTCCTTTTACACATGAAGAAAGTGAAACAGACAAAGGTTCATTCATTGATTTTCTTAAGGTCAATTTGAAATTTGAAGTCAAATTTGAACTCAGGTCCTCTTCACTCCAAGCCCATTGCTCTATCCACTGTCACACATAGTTGCCTTTAGGTGAGAAGGTAGACATTCAAGTAGAGTCAAGCTTAAAGTTTTTGTTTTAGTTTTAAGATGAAGAAAAACCATATGTGCTTGAAAGCAAAAGAGAAGAAACCAGTAAAAGGAGAAGGATTAAAGATGTTTGGTGTAGAGGAAACAACTGAATGGAGCAAGATGTTGGAGAAGATAGGAAGGAATGAGCTTAACTTAGAAATGAACTGGAAAGTCCTAGGCAAATGTGTCAAAGAAGTTAAAAACAGACAGAATGGTCCTTTCTATACCAAAATATTTATATCAAGACTTTCTGTGAGAGCAAAGACCAGTTAATAAAGTAGAGATCCATAAAAAGTGAATGCTAAACTAAATTAATTTTATTTTGCCCCCCAAAAAATCAGAGAAGCATTAAGAACACATTTCAGTATATGAACTGATGCAGAATGAAATAAACAGAATCAAATATATGTATGTCTATACATTTCTGCATCCATAGACACATCCACATGTGTGTAGATATATGTATATGTATGTATATGAGCATGGATAGAGATGCTTTAAGTGATTCCAGTTTGCCTGTCACATGTTTGGGAAAAGGGAGTGAATGAACAGCCAGAATCTCTTGAGACTTTTCAAAAGGCCCAAGGCAGCTCTCATTCTCTCTACTATATTTGTTTCTGGCAGGGGAGGGAGCATGGTGACTTATTCCCTTATGGGATATAGTGAGTCCATGTAAAAAGGGGAAGGGATTACATCTGACTCTTAACATGTCTGCCTTTCTATTTCTTATCTGGAAATGACCCATTTTACACTTCTGCAGAAAGATTAGTAGGCTATTGGAAGTCTTTGAAGGAATGTCATGTCAGATCAAATAACAGGATGCTTTCTGGAGAAGATGGCTTTCAAATGTGGCTTTAAATTGAAATTATGCTGGGATAAAGAAAGAGAAGACACTTTCAGGAATAGGAAACCTTTAATAACTAGTACAAGGGGTGGGCTTGACAAAAGTAGAGACCTTGGAGTATGAGACATAGCTTCAAAGGTAGGATGGCACCACATGTGGAGAGCCTCTAAAGCTGGGAAGAAAGTTTGAACTTTTTTTAGTGGATGACACTCCTGAAGTTTGCCAGGAATTGAGAGCAGATGTCATGTAACCCTTGGCAGAACCTCCTGCCAAATCAGTCACGGCCCTGGCAGTTACTCTTATCTAGGCAATAAATAATCATGAGGAAGCAGAAGGGAACTCACTTGAGGGCACAAGGGGAAAGAACAGTTTCTCTGTCTTCTTTCTCTGAGACATCATTCACCTCTGATCCTCACTAGCTGAAGGGAGAAGAATGAAAACCAGAAATCCAGTTTTCTCATTGTTTTTTTGCTTCCCTCATGCCCAAGCCCTTCAGAGGTCTGCTGAAATGTTTCCTCTTGACTCTGCTTCAGCCAGGTACCTGCCTAGCCTGTCACTTGATGCCAGCTCCCTGATCAGAGGCTCAGGTGACCCATTCTCATCATTCATAACCTAGGTCCCTTAAGAAGCTAAACTTACAAGAAGTAATACTAAAAAGCAAGGCAAGTATAAAAGAATTATATTCTCAACAGTTACTAGAATGTAAATAAAGATAACAGTAAAGGCAATAAAATCCAGGTCAAGTACAATGGACAAAGGTGGTATCAAGTTATTAAAGCATACTTCCTTTCTGTGAATAATAGATAAACTGAGAAAAAGTATGTGCTATCAGTCATAATTACTATAAAGTGGTATTATGCAATTGGCGTGTGGAAGGGGGCTTCTTCAGCTATTTTGGGGGAAATATTTGTGGTGACCAGATCTATCAATACTAATAAAGAATAAATATGCAGATTGCTTTAAAAGAAAAAAAAGGGGAAGGAAAGGCTTTCTGTCCCTCTGACAAACGGAATTCCTTGGCCTGTTTATTTATTTTTTTCACTCTAGCTTCAGAGATAAAAGTTTCCGATCTCTGTTAAAAATTTGAGTTTCCCCAATCCAGGCATCAAAATCCAGTCTTGGTGTTGCAGCCAGCAAAGTGTCAATGACACAAGGTGCAAGGAACAAGGAGCTTCGTTGGGAGAGACCATCAGGACCCTGGCCCACAGGGAGAACTCGTTTGGCAGTGCTTTTGGCCTTCAAATAAACTGGATGGGCCTGTGCTATGTAAGGACTGAGCTCATTCAGTTATCAGCTGCTACGTCAGTGTGGCAAGCACTGCCTTAATTCTCGTCTTGTTGCACCATCTCTTTAATACTTCCTTGTAGTACGGAAGAAAAATTAAGCACACTTCGCTTTGTACATAAGTTGGTCAGAGACAATTTTTTTTAAACTACCTTTAATTCAATCAGTCAGTAAACCACCTTCTATAAGCCAGGCACTGTGCTAAGCGCTAGGGTTACAAAAAGATGCAAAGGACAGTCCCTGACCTTAAGCAATTCACAATTTAATGGAGGAGACAAGCAAACATGTACAAACAAGCTATCTATATGACAGTAGTAAATAATGAAAAGAGGGAAGGTAAGAGAATTAAGAGCAGCTGGGAAAGGCTTCCTTTCCTGTCGAAGATGCACTTTTAGTTGGCACTTGAAGGAATTCAAGGAAGCCAGGGAGTGAAGATAAGGATAGAGAGCATTCCAAACATAGGGACAGCCCAAGAAAATACTCAGAGCCAAGATATGAAGTGGAGAGACAATTTTTTAATTGAACTTTTCCAAGTCTAAGCAGCTCAGAGGCCACTAGTACACAGAGTGCAGGATCCAGACTCAAGAATACTTGAGTTCATATTGAACCTGAGAAATCTAATAGCTGTATGTCCCTGGGCAAATCACTTAGCCTCTGCCTCAGTTTCTTTAACACTGAAATGGGTATTAAATGGCACCTACCAGACAGGGTTACTGTGGACATCAAATCACATAATATTTGTAAAATGCTTAACCCAGTGCCTGGCACATAGTAGGTACTTATTAAATGTGTGTTCCTTTCTCTTCCTTCCTTAAAGAAAACCAAACAAGACAAAAATCTGTCCTTCCTCTGAATATCTCTCCGTGATACAGACCATTTTCACTCACAATTTGAAGTATTTTCCCCTGAAGACAAAATTCTATAATAAGATAAAACATAGATGACTTCATTTCAGTGCAGAACTTAGTTTGAGAAATAAGAATGAAATACTGATAAGGATTCCTCATTCTAGTGGAACGATGGACTTCAGAATAAAGTACTATCCAGATATAATGTTGTAATATGTAGCCTAAAAAGGCAACAGGTTATGGGGAAAAGGAGGAAGGAAGTCTTGGTATGATTCCCCACAATTTAATTCCTCACCAGTTAAGGAACTGGTTATATTTAGTCTCTTCCCACTACCATCTACACCTTCTTTCCATCACTTTGCCTCGTGCTTTCCTCCCAGGTTAAGCCCTCAAACAATGCCTGAGGTGGAATTGACCCTTTGTCTTTGAACCCCCATTTTATGTTCTAGTAAACTCAGATTTACCTGGACAACAGTGCTACCAATCACAGTATGGATCTGGTGGTGCTGACGGGCTGGGGCAAACATAGTCCACCCATCCCTGCCCTGCCCCAGCCATGGCAGGCAGGGGATATAGGAGTGGACTCCAAGCAGTACAGATTCAGAAAACAGCAGCACACACTTGTCCCACCAACACCAGCACAGGCCACTCCAGAGAACACAGAAACATTCCTTCTAAAAGAGGCTTTCTCACTTTGGACATCGGCTTTCTATCTCAGAATCTCCTCCCCTCCTGCCCATTTCACTAGCCCTACTCCCACAGAACACCTCGTTATTTCTGCTCCCTCTTTACCAGTGGAATGTAGGGTTTCCTGGCACAACACTCACACAGTTGGAACCACTTCATTATATGGCTCTAAATTTAGAGAAATCTACTAGATAGAAAAGAAACTACCTGGGTGGAATCCCGGGGCTAAGTTGTACTAGAAGTAGAAGTTTGTGTGCATATACAGACAGACAGACACACATACATGTATGTAAATATGGAGAGAGAGAATATGAATTATGGATGGATGGATGGATTTATGCCCTTAATGAGGGACATAATTTGTGTGAGGTGGTGGAAATGAGAAAGCAATGCTTGAAATTTCATAGAATGACAGATTTAGAGCAGGAAGGGATCTTCTAGATCATCTAACAAAGTCTCCTGACTTTAAAGATGAGGCAATGGGGGCCTAGAAAGGCTGGTCTGGAGCCACACAAATAGAAAGCGGGCAGACTCAAAACTACAGAAGTCCTCCAACTTCTAATCTAGGCTCTTTTCAGCACTCTTGGCTGCCTTTCTCTTTCTCCCCATGCTCCCAAACAGATTTCCCATAGTCTTTCCTGGCAGTGGGATGGGTGAGGGGTGGGAGATGGTAGCTGCTCAGCCACTGTTGGGTCTTGGACACAGGTATCTCTCCACTTAAGATGAGGATTGCTGCTTGTCCACCTGGTCCACCACCTTTCCTGCCCTGAGATCTGGAGTACAGAAACCTCAAGGTCTTTGTACTTGTTTACTTCCTACTGTCTCAGAAAGTATATCATTGAATGGTGTGCGGCAGCTTTAAGCAGGTGTCTGTTTGTCCCTTAATCAAACCCTTTACTTTGTCATTGGTCCTGAGGGTCATGACTCTGTCCCATTGTTGCGCCTTATATGTGCCCTGCCTTAGCTGTCCCAGACAGCCCTAAATCCAGGGAACAAGGAAAGAATCTAATGGAGTACAGGTGGATGGCTCCCTCACTGGCTGTCTCAGTGTATGGGGGGACACAGATACACCTTGCTCAAGTTGGAACTGCGAGGCTGACTGGAGGCTGAAGCAAAGGATGCTTGTGGGAGCTCAGCAGAGCTACAAGGAGGACAGAAACTCAGCTCTCTTGGTCAGCTCTGAAGCAAAACTAGAACAACACTGGAGATGGGGAAAAGTGGAGATATTTTATGGCAAACCCTACACAATCAGGAGTTCAGCCTTCTCAGAAAAGGGAGTAAGGGGCATCTAGGGCTAGTATGGGACTCTCAGGAGCACTGAGGTCTGTAGGGTGGGGAAGGGTGATGATATAATCCTCACGGTAAACCTGTGAGTTAAAGAGTATCAGCATTATTGTCACCTGTAACAATTAATAAGTATCACTGTAATAGGCAACTGAGCGTCAAAAAGGATCATATGATTTGCCCAAGATTGTAACATCATAGGATCACAGGTTAAAATGGTATCTCCGGGTTGTTTTAGTTTGCATTTCTCTGATCAATAAAGATTTAGAGCATTTTTTCATATGACTATAAATTGTTTGGGTTTCTTCATTGGAAAACTGCTTTTTTATGTCCGTTGACCTTTTATCAATTGGGGAATGACTCACATTCATCTAGAGTTGACCAAATTCTTTATATATTTAAAATATGAGAACTTTATCTGAGAAACTGTCTATAAATTGTCTCCACATTTTCTGCTTTCTCAAGATCTTATAATCTTGGCTACATTCATTTTATTTTTATAAAATCTTTTTAATTTCATGTTTTAATTTCAAAATTAGATATTTTATATCTCATAACACTCTATCTCTTGTTTGTTCATTAACTGTTCACCTCTCCATAGGTCTGATCTACTAATCTTTCTTTTTCTTAGCCAGTACCAGATAATTTTGATAATTACTACCTTAAAATATAGTTTAAGATCTGGTACTGCTAACTTCCTTTCTTTACATTTTTCTCTATTAGTTTGCTTGAGATCCTTGACCTTTTGTTCTTTCAAATGAATTTTGTCATTATTTGTTCTAACTCCATAAAATACTTTTTTTGGTAATTTAATTGGGATGGCATTGAATATATAGATTAATTCTGGTAAAATTATTATGCTATTTTTATCATGTTGGCCCTTCCTACCCATGAACAGTTAATATTTCTCCATTATTTAAATCTGGTTTTATTTGCACGCAAAGTTTTTTATGGTTTTGGTAATATTTCTTGGGGTTTTTTGGTAAGTATATTCCCCAGTATTCCATACTGTCTAGAATTATTTTAAATGGGGTATCTCTAGTTTTCTCTTCCTGTTGGTAATATATGGGAATGCTCATAATTTACTTAAAATCCTACTATTTGGGGTTTATTTTGTATCCTACTATTTTGCTGAAATTGTAGTTGCTTCAATTAACTTTTTAGTTGAGTATTTAGAATTTCCAAGTATATCATTATATCATCTGCAAAAAAAAGATAATTTTGTTACCTCTTTCCCTATTCTGATTCCTCCTATTTCTTCTTCTTTTCTTATTGCTAGGATTTCCAAAACAATATTGAATAATATTGGTGATAATGGGCACCTTTGTTGCACACCAGATCTTACTAGGAAGGCTTCTATCTTACGTATAATTACATACAATGCTTGCTAATGGTTTTAGGTATGTGTTTCTTATCCATTTAAGAAAAAGTCCATTTATGCCTATACTTTCAAGTGCTTTCAATGGAAGTGAGTGTTGACTTCCTTAAATTCTTTTTGTGCATCTATTGATATTATATAATTTTTATTACTTTTATTATTCATACAATCAAGTATATTAATAGTTTTCTCATGTTAAACCATCCTTCTGTCTTTGCTATGAATTCCACTTGGTCATAACGTATAATCTTTGTAATATATTGTAATCTTTTAGCTAGTATATTTTTTAGGAGTTTTGCATCCATATTCATAATGAAATTGTTATCTATAACTTTCTCTGTTTTTACTTTTCCTGTTTTAGGTATCAGTACCATATTTGTTTCATAGGAGTTTGGTAGGACTCCTTCTTTACCTATTATTCCAAATAATTTATTTAATTTTGGAATTAGTTGGTTTTTAATATTTGATAAAATTCACTTGTAAATAAATTTGTTACTGGTGCTTTTTTTCTTAAAAGGCTCTTTTATGGAATATTCAATTTCTTTTTCCTAAATAGTCTATTTAGGCATTCTATTTCCTCTTTTGCTATTCTGGGCAGTATATGTTTTTGTAAATATGCTTCTATTTTGCTTAAGTGGTTAAATTTACTGGCATATAATTGGGCAAAATAATTTCTTATACTTGCTTTAATTTCATCTTTTTTAGTGGCATATTCACCCTTTTCATTTTTGATACTAGTAACTTGGTTTCCTTCTCTTTAGCCAATGGTTTATCTATTTCATTGACTTTTTTCAAAATACCAGCTCCTAGTTTTCTTTATTAATTCATTGGTTTTCTTACACTCAGTTTTATTAATTTCACCTTTAATTTTTAGTACTTCCTTTATTTGTGGCAGAAAGCGGGAGTGGGGGGGGGCTATTTTCATTGTTGTAGAGAGGTCACTCTTTGGGCCATAGAGAACAGTAGGTTTGCTGGAATGAAGAGAGGAGCCTGGAGAATGTAGAGATGTAACCGACTATACCAGGTATCATGGGAAAAACAGAGAAGGAAGAGGAAATTCAAAAGGTAGCTCACATAGGAGCAGCCACTAGGTGGCACAATGGGTAGAGCACTGGGCTCAGACCCTAGCTGTGTGATCCCGGACAAGTTACCTAACCCTTATTGCCTAACAAAAAAAAAAGTAGAATGAAAGAATTGTGCCTAGAAATGTGATTTTTAGTGGATGGCAAGACTGGTATGACTAAATCCTATGATATGAGTCCTATATCTAGACTTGTAAGGGAACTTAGAGGGCTTCTAGTCCCAGTCCCTCTTTTTACAGATGAGGAAATATTAGGTTGTGGTCGCAGGAACAGTGTCTTACAATCTTAGGTTGTATTTGAAAAGTAAAAACATCCACAATGAGAAAGGTAATCATTTTACTGCCCTGTTTAGGCTACATTTGGAGCATTAAGTTCTGTCCTGCACAGCACATTGAAAAGTTGAGCAACAAGGCAGAGGATTAGACAATTTCTCTGATCTCCATAACTTCTCATGACCTTCCAATCACCACCACCAATCAAGCACCAAAGATAAAGCAATGACAGCTGTCTGCATGGTCTAGGACACCCAAAATGCAAAAGAAGGAAAAAAACAAACCAATATCAACCCTGAAATCACTCAGGACCCTTCCCACTACCAGGAGCAAGGCTATGCTAGTTGACCCAAGGACCAACCCATGGGCTTGCAATAAAACCCAACCTCGTGAAGTGGACATTATTCCTCCCTGGGGCCCCTAGGTTGAGAGATATCTGTTAGGTAGCTGGGCAGGGTTGAATAACCAGCCTAGCAACAGGCTTTTGTTGGGTCCCTGTCAAAACGTTATTCCCCCCTGGGTTGTGAAATATCTGTTGAGTTGCTAATAGTCATTTTTCTGTTGAGTCCCCTCACATGACAACAACTTGTGCCCCCCTGCCAGAACTGTTCCTGTTAGATCCCTTTGCCAGGTAACTACCTTCTGCTTGGCACCGCCCTTCCTGACAACCATTCTCTGATTGGGTCCCTTTCCTGGCAACTTCTTTCTGTTGGGCACTCTTGCCTAGTAGTAAGCCCCCAGCCCTGTCAGGACTATGTCTGTTGTAGAAACCACAAGGCTGTACCGAGAGGCGCCAAAATGCTTAAAATGCACACCCCCACCTTAGTTTGGGCTGTCTCTTCTGGGTTTCTCCATGAGGCAGTTACCAGCCTGGCTAATAAAGATGCTCTCAAAATTCCTAATTGACTCTTGCCTCTGAATTACTTACTCCATTCATTTCATCTCACACTCCAGCCCCATCCCTCCCTCTTTCCAGTGCTATGGTGACACTGGCTCTGGGTTGCAGAGGTTTGCTTAAACTATAACAGCCAGTTAGTATGACAACAGTCTCTCAGAAGCAGAACCCTACTTGAGTCCTTGAAAGAGTCAAGGGAAAATAAGAGGGACAGGAGGGAGAAGACTGAAATTAAGAAAGATCTTCAGGAGAAGAAAACTTAAGGACCTTGAATATAGGCAGATAAATCAGCAGGAAAAAAAACATTAACAGCAAAAGAAACTACAACCTCCAGGTCTAGTAAATGAGTTTAGGCATCTATGAAGAAATACAGCAAAAGAAAGGAAAATGACCCAACACTTGATAAGACAGAGGAACCTGTGGACTGAGTGGTTCAAAAGGGAAATGAGGATTATGAGGGCAGGATTTGCAGTCTGCAGAGTGAAAATAATATGCAGAATTGAAAAATTTGAATCTCCAGTGTGGTCTCCTCCAAGAAACGTAAGAGAGAACAATAAATTGGAAATGCAAATATACAGAAGTGAAGGACAATCCAGAAGAAGAGAAGCAAAAAACAATAAAATTCAAAAAAAAATGTGTTCTCTATGCACAGAAAAAAATAGCCATATCAAAGACTGGATGCATAGAGACAACCCAAGGATCTTAGTGCCCAGAACTTCTGAACACAGACGATTAAATATAAATTGAAAGAATTTCCAGATATCTTTCAGAAAACAATCAAGGCTGCAAACCCCAAAACACATGGTGGTTAAATTGAATACTTCAACTGAGAAACAAGTTTTGCAAGTGATCCAGAGAAAGATCTTCACATACAAAGGAAAAGAAATTCAAGACTATTCTGGACTCAACCAGAAAATATAAGAAGAAGTAGAATAAGATATTTTGAAGAGCAATGGAGCTCAGGATGCAAACTAAGGGTCACCTACTCTACAGATCTGAACTTATAAATGAAAATGAAGAAAGAAATCTGTTTGATTTAAAAAAAACAGGCATTTGAAACATTCTTAGAAAGAAAAGAAGAACTGAAAAGATTATTTGCTTCTTGAATATCCCAAACAACAGAAATGTAGGAGGATGAATAAATGCAGCAGCCAAGGACAGCAATGGAAACAGAATGACAGCGGATATATCACTAAGAGACTTCTTTCTAAATGTAAGCAATGAGACAGGGATGATGGAGGTAACAGGAAAGAGGCAGGCCTGGGACGTTATGGACAGAACCTGATAAACCCTGCCTTCTGATGAATCAATGTTTTGGGGTCTTTTGTGGGGTTTTTGTGGGACAACATAACACCATGGGAGGGTTTGTGAACTTGGGGACAGAGCAGGAGAATAGAGAGAAATGTTTGAGTTTCTAACTCAAATCAAAGACTAGCAATGAGGGAAATTCCCATCTGTCCATTGCTCCTCATTTGGACATTTGATGCCTAACAAAATACATTTTGTCATTCTTTCACATGACAGCCATTCATATATTTGAAGACAGCTCTCATAGCACCTTCCCTTTTATACCATTCCTGTATTTCTGGTATTTTTTGGAAAAACTTCCAATATATACTTATTGTTTATGATACTTGATTTTGGTTTTAAGTAGATTCTCTTTATGATAGTATAAAAGTTCCCTCTATGTCTATAGTTTGTAGGGTTTTAGCATAAAAATGTATTGTACTTTTTCAAAGGCTTTTTTTGCATCTATTAAAATGATCACATGACTTCTAGATGTTTTCGTTTTTAATGTGATCAATTATGTTGATTGTTTTCTTAATGTTGAACCATCCTTCCATCTTTGATATTGACCTTATTTGTTCAGAGTGAATGATTTCAACAAAGCACTGTAGTCTGTTTCATAGGATTTTGTTTAAAATTTTTGAGTCAGTGTTCATTAACTCATTCACAGTGGCATCATTTTCTGTTTGTGTTTTATCTTTCCCTTGCTTATGTATTAGGACTATATTTGTCATTTAAAGAATTCTGGCAGGGTGTTTTCTTTCTCAGTGTTAAGAATAATTTGTACAGTATGAGCACTGATTGTTTTTTGAAAATTTGATAGAATTTTCTGGGCATCCATCAAGAAGAGATTTTTTTCTTCCTTTGATGATTCCATTACAGTTAGATTAATTTCCTTTACTGTGATTGAGTTACTTAAGATCTCTCTTTGGACTTCTGACAGTTGGATACTTTATAGTTTTGAAGGTATTCCTCCTTTTTTATGTTCTCAGTGGCATGTAACTGCCTAACCTGCTCTGGTTATTCTTATTCATTTCTTCTGATTTTGTGTGATCTCACCTTGCTCACTTATGTTACTGATTTGATTTTTCTACTCTCTTCTTTTTAATTAGATTAGTTATGAGAAAGATGAGCTCTGGAGAGCCTATGACTGGGATAGAGACCTCAAGCCTTCCCTCACTCATAGCCTCCAAGAAACATGTGCATGTGGCATCCTCAGCCAGTCTCTGTTTTGGATGGAGCTACCTCCTATTTGTATTCCTTCCTTTGGAACACTGTCTTGCATTATTTTATAAGATTCATATTATAGTTTGCTGGTAGCTGGATTAGGTGACGTACAATTTATAGGATCCAACCCAGTAATGAATTGGTCTGAGAGCTGACACTGTGCCCTGTAAGCAAGGAGTCACTCATCCGATGACCATGGCGTGTTCAGAAATGAACTTGATTAGGGGAAAAGCTTTAGCACAATATCTTTAGGTTTAAATCCACTCTTACTAGGGGCTGAGATGGAAGAGATAGGGAGTATATCCCTGGAGGGAAGTGCTTTCTACTTCCGAACTTCCTGTATCATCATAGTAAATATCTTTCTGTAAAATTGGTATTAGTTGGTTATGTTGATGGGGGGGGGCACTTATCACTGGGTCAATTAATGATCTTAGGGAGATAATAACTGTAACTGGAGAGAATGCCCCATAGTGGGGGCTTGAGGTTACAGTTCAGAGAAAAACCTATTGCCTCTCAGAAATACCCTATCTGGGGCAGGGGTGGGGAACTTGCATTCTCAACATCATATGTGGCAGAACATTCGTTCTATGATGTTTAGATTCCACTAAAGAGCCACACTTGAGGACCTAGATGGTCACCTGTAGCTTCGAGGCTCCAGATTTTCCAGCCCTGGTCTAGGGCAATGACAGTGATTTGTGAGCCATCAGTTGGTATATAACATAGGAAGGACTTGAACATGTGTCTTCCTTCCTACTTTTTTCCCCTAGTGACAAATAAAACAAGCCTAATTTCCTCTTCTAAATATGTCTATCTCTTTCTTCACTCTTCTGGAAGTCACAGTGATGATCTGTCAGCAGAAAGTAAATTGTGTCCCTTGGGCCAGTCCAGTAGAGTTGGTTTTTTTCCCCTCAAAGTGTGACTTCTGAGCCAAGAAAGGAATCCACACTTGCCACACAGTTGACCAAAGTTATTTATTGGCAGAGTAACTTGATAGGAATGTATACACTTCACCCAAGTTCTGGCCTCCAGATTCTTGAATACACTGGGGTCCTTGGGAGCACAGAAATTGCTTTAAGTAGGTGACTGGGAGGGGTGGGGGTCAATAGTTTTAATAAGGCTAATAGTTTTTAGTCAGTACTACAGTTCAATGGCCACTTTGGGGGATTTTTCTGTGCCTTTAATTGGTAGCTCACAAACCCATGTCTGGTGAACTATCTCTCACTCAGTCTGTCGGTTCTCTATATGTTCTAAAAATATGAGTTAGAAAGAAGTGATAGTTCTGAGCTAATCAGCTTTTCCCCATTACAGTCCTAATTATAGGCAAGCATTCAGTAGAGTTTTAGTAAAGGGCCAAACCTTACAGAATTCTCCAATGGGGCCTCTCAAAGACAAGCTCTTCAAGAATATTATGCACAAGCTAATCAGAGCATAAAGTACACTCAGGTTAGGTGAGACTTTCTAATCAAGCACCATGTGCCTTGGGGTGGAGGTCTTATCTGGAGCAGATATGAGACAAAGAATAAGAAAGGAGCAAGTCTAGAAATGGTAAGGCAAGAGGTAAGGCCCATGAGTTGGGGAATGTGCTGAATCTGGAAACTGGGACAGTCTGTTGAAAATATGTGACAAAAGACAGCAACAGCCTGTCCCTGGACTTCTACGTTTATAAGGACAGGACTTTTCTCTTTTTGCTCTGCATGAACTTTGAATGGGGCCTCCACCTAGTGTAGGCAAGTTCACTGCCATCACTTGAACCCTATGAGTTGTTTCTCACCAGCTCAGCAATTTAGGGCTGTTGTTGTCCCCAGGAGCTCCAAGAAATGCAGCCTCACTTCTGCAATTCTGCTACACTCCAAGGTCACATCAGTCTGATCCCCTGCCCTAGATCTTAGGTTTTTACTGGATTTGCCCAGAGCAAAATGTATCCTGTACCTGTCTAAGACTGACTAAGAGTCTCCTGGCATCCCTAGCTTCCTTCATGTCCCAGAGAAGAGAAAAATCTCTTTTCTATAAGAAGGCTCTACTAATAGGCTCTTCGGATTCTCCAGTTACCCTAGGCTATGCTGGGTAGCACCCCCCCCCCCGGAGCCTACATTGTCTGGGCAGATGTTTGTAGACAGAAGGAGCCTCCCTTATGTCCCTGACATTTCACTACATAGACAATTTAGCCCTACTTCTGTCCTTCTCACTCTGATACCTCTTCCCCAAGGGACATTATAAGGAAGTGGTCTTGCCAGAAAACACACCCTAGTGGGGACTGATGTAGCAATCACAGGGTCCTACTCAGTCAGCAGGGGGACAAGAGGAACAGAAACCAAACAAGTCACAGGTTAGGACAGTGATTCTCCAAGTGTGATCTAGGGACCACAATATTAAAAAAAATTAATGAAAATGTAATTAATGTAAAAGAAAGCCAACAGGAAAGAGAGTCATTTGAAGTTGTGTGGGAATGGTGAATATGGTTAAATTTTACAAAAAGATCAAGGAGTATGAGACGAGATAAGGTGATTGATTAGTTATTGGTGAGCTTGGAACAAGTCATTCCAATAGAGAGGCAAGGGTGAAAAATGTTTCACAAGAGAGTAAATGGATGATGAGGAATTAAGTGTAGATAGCTCTTTCAAGAAGTCTGGTAGTTAAGGGAAAGAGCTAGACATAGAGTTATCTTCAATGGAACCGAAAAGTCAAGGGGAGATTTTTTTAGTATACAGGAGAGCTAAGCATCTTATAATTAGAAGGGAAGGACAAGATCGATGGTGTAAGAAAGTCAATGAAGATGATGAAAGTGATGAGAGAGAAACAATGCAAGAGCAGATATTAATGGACAAAGACAGAGAAAAGGCAGAAGAAGGTCATATCAACAGCATAATCAGGCAGTAAAGAGGAGAAAGATATTTTCCTTAAAGACAGAAGACAAGCAAGAGAGGTGGGTGAAAACAAATATTTTAAGGTGAAGAGAAGGGAAGGTGAGGGACCTCATGGCAAATCATCTCAATCTTAACATTAATGTAAGATCTGTAGTGATCTGCTAAGAATGAAGGAGGTGAAGGGTGAGATTGGTAATTTGACAAGAAGGCAAATGATTTGGAATAGCCACGATGGGAATTTGATAAAGAAGTTGCTTGTGTGGAGTCATATAATGGACATGTCAATGAGGCTGATAAGAATAAGAATAGTCAAGGAGATAAGGATTATAGAATTATACAATTTTAGAGCTAAAGGGCATAAGTGGCATTCAAGCCACATCTTCTCAGATGAACCCATTTTATAACACACACACATATCTTATAAACATTTATGTTATAAACACACTCACATATATGTATATATGTGTACATCATATATACATGTATATACATATATATACGTATATATGTATATATATACGTATATATGTATATGTATATATATATATACATCAAAAGGGGCAATCCAGACTCTGCTTAAAGATTTCCAGTGAAATTTGAACTCATGAAGACAAGTCTTCCTAACTCCAAGGCCAATGCTCTGTCCATTGCATCAGGTTCCTGAAGCCAGATTTGAGCTCATGAAGAAGAATCTTCCTGGTTCTAAGACTAGTGTTCTATTCACAGCCCCATCTAGTTGTCCCCTTTTGTATCTGGTCCTGACTGCAAGGACAGTGGGAGTCACTGGAGATCATTGAGTAGGGGGTGACATAGTCAGACATTTGCTTTAGGAATTTGGTACAGGATGAAGGACAAATTGGATTGAGGAGAGAAAAAATGAGGCAGGCAGACCTACCAGGAGGATATTGCAAAGGTCCAGCAGTGAGGAGATGAGGGCCCAACACCAGGGTGATGACAGTATCAGAACAGAGTAGGGGAAATATTGGAGAGATGTAATGAAAAATTGTTTTTGGTTCTCCCCTCCTGGACCAAGGAGACTGACTCCATGACAGCTTTTCTGGTACTCAGAGAGAATTATCATGAATATTTTCTGCCCTGAGATAAACATTATCACTTCCTTCAAGTGATTCTTATTTGACAGATAGTTGAGACCCTTCACACAACCCTTTGGTTGCCTCCTCTGAACACTGTAGCTTGTCAATGTCTTCCCTAAAAGACCTTATTTCTCTCTTAAAGCAACATAAAATCATATAATTGAGGTTTTTTCAATTGGATGTTATATTACATTTTGTTCTTTCTTTCAAATTTATATTCTATCAAAATGTCCTGGTATGTTTCAGGTAAAATACAACCTCATAATGCTTCCTTTATTTTCTACTTATGAAACTGATTTTTTTTAACCCAAGGGAAGGACTTTACTTTTACTCCTATTCATCTTCCTCTAATTAAATTCAGCCCAGTGTTCTAATCGTTATTGTATAAATTGCTTTCTTGGCTCCATTCATTTCACTCTGCATCAGATCATACAAATCTCCTCAGGTTTCTTGGAAAATAACCACTTTATCATTTTTTATATCACAATAGTATTCCATCACATTTACATGTTCAACCATTCTCCAATCAATGGATACTTTCTAAGATTCCCATTCTTTGCCAGTACAAAAAGAACTATTTTCATATATCCTTAGAGTTTGTTATGCTTGGGACTAATCCCTGCCTTCATATTTTTTTCTAATTTCTCCTTACCCTACTTCCCCATTGAGTAAAATGCATCCCTGTACTCAGCAGCATGTATGTATTCCTGATCCTTTGACCAGTTTGGATGAGAGTGAGGCTTAAGTATCAGCCATTTCCCCTCCCCCTTCCTCCTAGCTTGTGTAGACTTCTACACAACAGTATGATTTTGTGAGATCATTTTCCCTAACCTTCCTCTCCCTTTCCTCCCCTAGCAAAGTCTTCTTCACCTCCCATCTTCTTTTAAGATCATCAAGACATAGCAGAATCATTCTCAGCCCTTCTGTTCAGTTAGTCTTTGACCCTTCATGGATGTAGGATTCAGAAAAATCACATGTATTATCTCCCTACAATAGAATATAAACAATTTAGTCTTTTAAAAATCCTTTATCATTGTATGTTTATGTTTACTTTTTTATGTTTCTCTTAATTCAGGTGTTTGAGCTTCAGAATTTCTTACACAGCTCAGATCTTTTCATCAGCAATTCTTGGAAGTCGTCTATTTTATTACAGATTCTTTTTCCTGTAGGACTATACTCAATTTTGCTGAGTAAGTTATTCTTGGCCATAGACCTATATCCTTTGCCTTTTAGAGTACTGTATTATAAACTCTCTGCTTATTTATGATGATGACTTCTAAATTGTGTGTAATTATGATTGATTCTTTGGCATCTTAATTCTTTCTGCTTTCAGAATTTTGTTTCTTTGACCTGAACTCTGGATTTTGGCTGTAATTTTCCTGAAAGTTCTCATTTTGAGATTTCTTTTAGGAGGTAACTAAGGAACTTTTCTATTTTCACCTTATCCTATAGTTCCAAGACACCTTGGAAGTTTTATTTTTAATTTTTTTTGAATTATGATGATGACATTTTTTTTAAGTCATTGATATTCAGGTTGTCAAATGATTCTTTTTCTTCTCCTTGCTCTGTTTTAGAGGTAAGTTGTTTTTTCTATGAAATACCTTCTATTTTTAAACATTTTTGACTTTGTTTAATATTTATTTTTGCATCATGGAGTCATTGGCTTCCATTTGTTGCATTCTAACTTTCAGGGAATGTATCACATTAGCAAACTTTTGTGCCTCTTGTATCAAGCTGTTAATTCTTTTTCCAATTCCTTCTTTTATAACTCATTAATTTTACACTTTTTCCTCCAGTCCTCTCACTTCATTTATAAAAAATTTGTAAACTCTTTCAAGAACTCTTGTTTCATCACTTCAGGGATTCCATTTGAACTTGTGCCCAAGCTGTGTTTTCCTTTGAGACTTTGCTTATAGTTGTTTGGGAGTCATTCTCTTCTGAGTTGTGTGTCTTCTCTGCCTTTTATGGTAGGTTGTTTTTTTTTTCGTTAGCTCACTCTTCCAGCCTACTTTCTAATTTCAGAAAGTTCATGCTCTTTACACTTCTACAGGAAAGATCTAGATTGGTCTTGATGATGGTTTATTCGTTTATTAACTGTGGTGTTATTCCAGGCTTTCAGGGATAGTTCAGGCTCCGGACCTGCAAGCTTTCCTGTTCTCAAAGAGGTATGATCCAGGGAAAAGTCTTATTTGCTGTTCCCTTGGTCTGAGTCTTACAAGTTCTTGCCCTTGGTTTGGATCTGAGCAACAGTAGACTGCTGCCTTACTCAAACTCTATCAGCCACCTGGAAAACTCTGCTGGTTCAGAGTGACAGAACTACAGGCTGTCTTATGGTCTGATGTTCCTGCCTTTGTCTTTTCTCTGCAGGCTTCAGATGGGGATAGAAGATAGAAGTGAGAGCCCACTTCACTCTTGAGGTCAAAACCACACAGCTTGTACTTGCTTCCAAACTTGCTAAGAACACAGCCCAGAGCTTGCAATTTCTTCTCACCCTGAATTGTTACACTCAAGTGCAGGCCTCCTCCCCTCCCTGCCCTGGGTCTGTGATCAACAAAGCTGCCAGTTGACACTTGTTCCAGTATGGGTCTAAGTCCTTATCTTGCTTTTAGACCCAGTCCTTGGGCTCTGGACTGCTTGGTTCCTGGCCAGACTCCATTCCCAGTGTCAGCAGACCACTCTGCCTGTCTCCCTATGCCAAACTAGGCTGAAGAAGTAAATCAATGATTTTTCTTGGATTTCCTGAGTAAGATTCAGTGTCAGATTTTCTAGATCTGGTTGGCGAGTTTGAGTTGGGAGTGGGAGGGAGTGCTCTCTGTACTTGCTACATCATCTTGGCTCCACACTCATTTTTCCCTTTTTCCATAGAAATAAGGACAACATTAGTGAGTTCACTAATAAGAGAACAGCAAAATGAGGAAACTCCTACAATATAGGCTAGTATCTTCTCTGCAATTTACAGTCTGAGAAAGTTGTCTAGAACTTTAAGAGTTTAAGTAACTTGCCCAGCTTCAAAACCATTCTATGTCAGAAAAATGACTCGAACCCAAGTCTACCTGGCTATGAGGCCACTTCTCAAGTCACTACACCAGAGGGATCAGCCAAAATCCTGAGAGCCATCTACAATCCACAACACTCCTGAGTGTTACCTGAATCAGATTAGCATGTAATTGGGAAATTTTACAAAAGAAATAAAAATACAATAAAACATTGATAACACAGCATTTGATAATTAGGTCATTATGTGACCAGAAGGGATCTTTATGTATGACTCAGGGGTCCCCTGTTTTTATGTGAATTTAACACCACTACAATACACCACACCACACCATCTTTCTGTCCCTAAATATAGTTTTTAAAAAGCCAACAGAATCCAGAGTGTTCTCTTTTTGTTGTCCTTAACTTTACATGCCAGCCTCAGCTCATTCTGGGCATTAGTCTTCATACCAGTTTTATAGGACTATGACATGCTTTTGTTTGCTGTCTCTCTATCCCCATCTCCTAATACAATGCCTACTATATAATAGGTGCTTACTGACTGATGAATTGATGGACTCCAAGTTACTAACCCTTGCCTCCTACTTCTCTGTCATCTGTTGTCTAGTATTTTATTTTTCCCCAGTTGCACGTAAAAACAATTATTTAACATTCCTTTTTAAAATTTATAATTCCAAATTCTCTCCCTTCTTCTCTCCCCTTCCACCACTGAGAAGGCAAGCAATTCAACATAGTTCATACGTGTGTACTCATGCAAAACATTTTTATAACAATCATGTTTTGAACGAAAACAGACAAAAAACCCTCCAGAAAAATAAAGAAAGCAAAAAAAGGTGTGTTTCAATCTATATTCAGACATCATCATTTTATTGAGAATGAATAGCATTTTTCATCATGTCTTTCAGAGTTGTCAGATCATTGTATTGCAAAGAATAGCTGTCATTCATAGCTGATCATCTTACAATATTGCTGTTACTTTGTACACAGTACATTTCACTTTGTGTCAACTTCTATAATTCTTTCCAGGTTTTCCTGAGAGCATTCTGATCATCACTTCTTATAACACAACAGTATTCCATCATAATCACATACCACAATTTTTTCAGCCATTTCTCAATTGGTGAGCAACCCCTCACAATTTCTAATTCTTTGACAGAAGAAAAGAGTTGCTATAAATATTTTTGCAAGTATAAATCCTTTTCATTTTTGTTTTTAATCTCTTTTGGGATACAGGCCTAGTAGTGATATTGCTAGGTCAAAAGGTATGTATGGTTTTATAGCCCTTTGGGCGTAGTTCCAAATTATAGAATGATTAAGTCAGTTTACAAGTCTACCAACAAGGCATCAATGTCTCAGTTCTCCTATATCCCTTTTAACATTTGTCATTTTCCTTTCTGTTCCATTATCCAATCTAATAGGTATGACAGAGTGCCTCAGAATTGTTTTAATTTGCATGTCTCCAATCAATAGTGAGTTAGAGCATTTTTTCACATCACTATAGACTGTTTTAATTACCCCATCTGAAAACTGGTCATATCTTTTGATCATTTATCAATTGGGGAATGACTCTTATTTTTATAAATTTGACTCAGATCTCTATATGTTTGAGAAATGAAGCCTTTAACAGAGAAACTTGCTCCAAATTTTTTTTTCACAATTATGATTGCCTACTGTATTTCTCTACCCTATTTATTTTATTCTCTCTCTCTCCTTTCATCCTGTCCATCTTGGAAAGTGTTTTCCTCCAACCACTCTCTCCCCCAATTTGCCTTCCCTTCTATCAGCCCCTCATCCCTTTTCCCTCCTACTTTCCTATAGGTTAAGATAGATTTCTAAACCCAGTTGAGTGTGTGTTCTTTCTTTGAACAACTTCTGGGGAGAGTAAGATTCACTCAGTCACCCTTTCCTCCACCCTCTTTCTTTCCACTGTAAAAACTTTTTCTTGCCTACTTAAGTGAAATAATTTATCCTGTTCTACTTCTCCCTTTCTCTTTCTCCCAGGACATTTCTCTCACCCCTTAATTTTATTTTTTAGCTATCCTCAATTCATATTAAACTCACACCTCTGCTTCTTTATATATACATATATATTGTTAACCTGAAAACTTGGTTAGAGAAAAGACAACAGGCTAAATGCATACATTTTATGATTTAATTAATTAAACAATTCCCTATAAAGGTTATGGTTACATAGCGCTATGGAGCCAGCATCAGAACTGACTGACACAGTACAGAAATTGACTGTCTTAAGTACATTTTGCCATGAGAAAGGAATTCTCTTAGATAAACACATTGTAAACAAAGTAGCATCTGTTGGGTTTTATGATCCCAAGCTATGGGCATCCTCTTTCCGTAGCATGTCTCTGTGATTTAAGATAAGGAAAAAGTCGCATCACCCAGGTGACAGATATCCTGTCCTAAAGAGGCCTTTGAAGTTGTGGTATCTTAACAGATTTGACAAAGCTGAAGCTACAACTCAAGGTATCTGTGTTTTTCCTTATCACTAAGATTCCAGAAGAAGGGTCTGGTAAGGAGGTCCCATTTGTTTGCCTGAGATCAAAAGGTGTCCTCTAAGTTAAACAAAGGGGACTATTAGGTCCAGGCTCTTCTTAATTCAAACTTTGGCCCTTATTGGAGTTCAAAATTTATATTAAATATTATATATATATATATATATATATACTCCTTCTGACATCCCTAATAATGAGAAAGTTCTTACAAGATGCAAGTATCATCTTCTCATGCAGCAAGGTAAATAATTTAACCTTATTAAGTCCTTTATGACTTTCCTTTCCTGATTACCTTTTTATGTTTCTTTTGAGTCTTGTATTGGAAAGTAAAATTTTCTATTCAGCTCTGGTCTTTTCAAAATCCTCTATTTCATTGAATATTTATTTCTTCCTCATGAAAGATTATACTCAGTTTTGCTGAGTAGGTGACTCTTGGTTGTAATCCTAGATCCTTTGCCCTCCTGAATATCTTATTCCAAGTCCTCTGATTCTTTAATGTAGAAGCTGCTAAATCTTATGTTATACTAACTGTGACTCCACAATACTTTGTTTCTTTCCAGATGTGTGAAATATTTTCTCCTTGACCTAGGCACTCTGGAATTTCTCTATAATATTCCTGAGAGTTTTCATTTTGGGATCTCTTTCAGGAGATGATTGGTGGATTCTTTCCATCTCTATTTTATCTTCTGGTTCTAGAATATCAGGGCAGTTTTTTAAAAAAATAATTTCTTGAAAAATGATGTCTAGATTTTTTTTCTATTATGTTTTTCAGATATCCAAATAATTTTAAGTTATCTTTCCTTGATATATTTTCTAGGTCAGTTGTTTTTCCAATAATATATTTCATATTGTCTTCTATTTTTTCATTCTTTTGGTTTTGTTTTATTATTTTTAGATTTGTCATAAAGTCATTAGCTTCTATTTGCTCAATTCTTATTTTTTTTAATTCTTATTTTTCTTGGAGGTTTTGGATGTAGGAGCTTTGACTTTGTTATCTTCTTCTAAGTGAGTGTTTTAATCTTCCTTGTTACCATAGTAACTTTCTACACTCAGAATTTTTTCTGTTGTTTGCTTATTTTCCCAGACTATTAATTGACTTTTAACTTTCCATTAAAGTAGGGCTCTAGTACCAAGGTGGAAGATGCACTGACCCAAGCTTTAGGAGTTTTATGTATCTGTTTTCAGAGATACTTCTAGGGACCTATAAATTTTCTATTCTTCTATGGAGGGGTATTTGCTATTCTCCTGGTCGGTGCTCTGAACTGTGAGTGACCACAAGCACTGTTTTCTGCCACTCTCCTGTACCCACAAGCTCTGTTGTGTTAGTGTTCCTCTTTAACCATAGGACTACCACCCAGGACTGGATCCAAATATGGCCAAAACAACAGAGTCCTTCCTCAGTGCTAGCAAAGAGACCTCTGCAATCTCCTTCTTGTTCAACTTCCTTACCATCTGTGGATTGAGAGCTCTATAAGCAGCTACTGCCAGTGCTGATTCAGCTGGGGTTTGGGGGAGAGCTCAGGTGAGTCCCTGCCTTTACTCCACCATCTTGGCTGTGCCTCCTGTACACATCTTCCAAAAAATTTAACTTGGTTAGGAAGTTGCCTGTACATCTGTGTTTTCTGTCCTTCAGACACTTCACCTATTTTCCTCCTCCTTGGAATTATTTTTCTTTGTGGCTTTAGAATTCCATTCCTTTTTTTCCTTTCTTTTTTTTTGAGACTTTATTTTAGATCTTATCTTCTCCATATTGGAAATAGAAAGGTCCAATCCCAATAATGAGCAGCCTGGGAGCTTCAACTTTCTCTTTTTTTTTTTTCTGACCTGTTCCCATTCATCCTCCTTAGGCAGCCTGGTGACCCTCCACTCCCAGGGAGGCAGTGCAGACACAACACACACTTGGCTTTAAACTTACTGCAACTCAGAACTCAAAATGGATCTCAGCAGTCCCTCCCCCAATATGGAGTACTAAAAGCAAGCACCTCCCCATCCATCCATTCTAAAGAGCTTCCCACCTCACCTCCTGACTTTCCCTGGAGTATTTTGTCCTATTATTATGGATAACACAATTATGGGCCACCTCAAGTCGCTATTTCTAGCACCAAGAACTCAGATTCAGTGGTATAATGGACAGAGAGAATGGGTTCTGATACTTCATATATCTTTGGTCATGGGCAAATCACTCAGCTTATTTGAGCTCCTGCTTCTCCTACCAAATGGAATAATATATGCACCATACATCTTATGATGGTTATAAGAAAAGTGCTGTATAAACATGGTATTATTATGGTGTGTCAGGGAACTCCAGGTAAGAGTACTTTTCATATTTCTCCATTCTCTCTCTGAGTAAGAATTGGAGTCTGGGGTAGGTCCTTTGAATAATCAACAGCTGGCATTTACATACAGCTTTGAGGCTGACAAATAACTTTAACTATATTATCACATTCCATTCTCACAACAACATATTAAGGTAGGTAGGGAAAATATTATGATCCCAAATACATACATATTCTCTCTGTGTCTCTCTCTGTCTCTCTATCTCTGTCTCTCTGTCTCTCCCTCTCTCTCCCCCCCACACGTATCTATGATACACACACACACACACACACACACACACACACGCACACACACACACACACACACACACACACACACACACACACACACACTCTTCTACTTCCAGTGCGGCTTGCAGCTTGGGTTCCACTGAGGCAAGTTTAGGGTAGTTTGTTTGCTATGCAGTAGATTTCTCTGAATTTAGAGCTATGTAATGATTTAGTTCCAGCTGTGTGGGTTCAGGCCAGGAAACCCTGCATTCCACTGGTAAAAGAGGGAGGAGCACAAAGAAGGGGGAGTTCAGTGGGAGGAGAGTTAGGGAAAGGGCCAGAGGGGAGGAGATTCTGAGCTAGAAGGCCCATGTTCATTTCCTCTTTTAGAAGACGTGTTTACTTGTCCTCTGGAGTGGACGTGCTGGGGTTGTTGGGACGGGTGTGTGCTGCTATTTTCTGAATCTGTGCTGCTTGGAATCCACTCCTGACCTCCTGTGCCTGTCATGGGGGGACTGTGGAGGCCCCAGCCTGTCACCACCAGCAGCTCTGTGTTGCTGTGGGTAACACTCCTGTGTCTAGGTGAGTCTGAGCTTAATGCAGCAGAAAATGGGGGTACAAAGGGCCAATTCTAACTCGGGCATTGTTTAGGGATCTAACCTGAGAGAAAAGCATGAGTAGAGAAGATGGAAAGAAGATGGAGGTGAGAAGGAGCTAAACATAATCAGTTCCTTAAAATCAGGACAGAGGGCAGATGTTAAAGTTGCTGGTCAATCCCATGCCAACAATGCTGATTCTTAAATCAGCACTTCTGTGGGTGTTCTCTCCCGATCAGGCACCTGGTAGTTTTTCTTTCTCCCTCCTATTGTAGACTTCTCTTTGAGATCCTGACCCTCTCTGTGGTATAAGTGGCTCATAACAACTCAGTGTCAGACATGCATCTCCAGGATGTTTCTATTTTAATAACCACAGAGGAATCGAATTGCTTTGGTCAAGGGGTGGATAAGGGTGCTTCTCCCTCTATGGCTCAAATCATGAAAGTTTGCTCCCCTTCCCATGCCTAAAGCTGACTTTCCTTGTTAAGGGAAGGCAAGTGTTTATCCGAAGAACCTGGGAATAGGGAAAACCCTAATTTCAGTAATTCAGGAGCAGCAGATTGTGAATCTTGAAGAATTAAGAGAATTGTGTTTGTTTCCTTCAGATGCATAGACACTGTCTGGCATTGAGGGTGCTGTTGAGGTAGGAGGGGAACACAGGCTGTCCCTCAAAAATGTTAGTGCACTTTTAAGCTCTAAGCTTGGGCCTTGTATCAAAGATTTAGAGTTGGAAGAAACCTTAGTGGCCACTTGGATGCCTCCCATTCTTCCCCCATTTTTGAAATGAAAAAAATAAAACTAATCAAAAAACAAAGGCCAAAGAAAGTAAATGATTTTGCCAAGGTAGGAAAACCTTCATTTGAACTCAGGTCCTCTGACTTCAAAACCTCTATGCCTCTAATTTTGGGGCAAATTCCTCTTTTTTTCCTTTTTTCTGTGGGGGGAGTCATCTCCAGATCAAATTTTAAATTTAGATGAGATATACTGACTGTGGATCTCCTACCCCACCAAGGTCAAACTTGCCCACAGTAGGTCACTCCTCTCCACTCCCCGCAAATGTTATGCAGCTCATACTGGTATCCAGACAGTTCCCAATAGCTCTGTTAAGTCACCTATTGAGTCCACTCAGTGACATGAGGGACTCCAGGATCTAATAGGACCTGAGCAGAGAAATCCCTAGACTTGATAATGGGCAGTGCTTTGTGGTGAAAATGAAGGAAAGGCTGGAAAAGAATTTGTAGAGGACCTGAGATGCCATTGAGTCCAGTACTCCTGTTTTACAGTTAGCTAGGGAGGGCTCATTATCTCACCCAAGGTCCCACAGTAAGTAAATGACAGAGCCCATGTTCCACAAACACTTGGTAAATGAAGGGACTTTCTTTCTTGAAAACACACTGCCATGTCTCCTGCATCTCAGACCAATTCCTCTGTCCAGTACATTGGATGTCGGCAGCGACAGTTTTCAATCTGTTGCTGGGGAGATGTTTTTCTCAAGCATCCTCTTCTGTCTTTCTTGCACCTTCTCTTTGTACAATCTATGAATATCTAAACATCCCTGGCCTTATTCCCCTGTTCAGTCAAGGATCCAATTCTACCTTTGCACTAATAATAACAGCTAGCATTTAAATGGCACGTTAAGGTTTGTAAAGGGCTTTACATGGATTATCTTATTAGACCTTCACAACACCCCTGTGATGTAGGTGCTGTTATTGTCCCCACCTTACAGATGAGTAAACTGAGGCAGACAGTATTAAGAGACTTACCCAGGAACACACAACTAGTTAAGCATCTGAGGTCTAGTTCTGAGCTCAGGTCTTCCTGTCTAGGCCCAGTGCTCTATCCACTGCACCACCTGGTTAAACTGTGACTCTTCTCCAATCCTAAGCTAAGCATTCAACCCCCATGGTCTCTCTTAGTTCTTAAGAATCATAGCCAGTAATATCAAAATAGGTTTTACATGATTTCACATGTATAATTGATATCACATTTCTTGCTTCTCAATGAGTAGATGAGAGATGGACAGGAGGGAGAGAAATTGGAACTCAAAAATTTTTAAAAAGTTAAAAATAAGTAAATAACAAATAAAAACACAAACAAAAACAAAAAAAGAAGAAAAAGCATAGCCAGATGTAGCCAGTCCCCTAGAGACTCTCCTTTCTTTGTCCTTCTCCCTGTTCAGAAGCACTCTTAGATTACCTCTTACTCTTAAAAAAGGATTTAATTCAATAAACTCACTGATACGGAGATGGAAAGATGTTTGTATTTTGAAAGGGAACAAAACATTAAGCCACAGCAAGGTCTCCAATGGTGAATTGTCTCTCCAGCAACAGATTGAAAACTGTCACTGCAGACATCCTCCAACTGAGCAGACTGTAGGTTATTTTCTTATTTGGTTGGAGAGGGGAATCCCTCTGACTCCAGTGACTCCAGGCAGCTCTGAGGCACGCTGGGGAAAGATTTCACAGCAGGCTTCTCTGGGTCCCTAGTCTGACTAGTGGGAGTTCCATGCTGAAGCTGCCCAGCTGGGCACCTGGGTTCCCTGTACTGATCTAATCTCTGCTTTCTGGTCTCTTACAGCTCCAGCCATCAGGAGTAATGGTAAGTTCTGTATTCAGTTTTGGCCTCTCTTTTCTAAACAATCTGCTTCTCCTCCCCCCTTCCTGAACATCCATATCAGTGCCATATGGGACTTATCTGTACATTCAGGACAGTAACTCTTATCCTGATTGGAGCCTTGAGCCTACCTCATTAAGGGAAAAGTGAGACTTTAGGGTCAGTAAGGAAGCAACTGTCACTGAGATAACTCTCTTCTCCCAGTATCTTCCAACCAAAGCTGTTTGTTCCACTTTCTACTGCTAGAGACTCAACCCTCTTCTTTAGGAACCTATTTTTTGCAGATGATTCAGTCATGTCCAATTCTCCTTCTCTAGTGTGTCCCTATTTTACAGATGAGGAACTGAGACAAATAAGGGTTAATTGACTCATTCATGGAAACACAGCAAGTAACTGTCTAAGCCTGCGTTTGAACTCAGATCTTTCCGATTCCAGGCCCAGTGCTCTACCCAGGAAATTTGTTTTTCCGTCACAGAATCCACAGGATGCATATACCCTCTAAAAAGAGCTAGTCTGCTCAGGTGTGTCCCCATGTTTCTCTGTGTTTGAGGGAGTTATTATTGCCTTTGTGAACCCATTTGAAGTTTTCTTGGTTAAAACACTGGACGGGTTTTCACTTCCTTCTCTAGCTTACTTAACAGATGAGGAAACTGAGGCAACAGAATTATAAGGCTTTCCCAGGGTCACACAGCTAGTAAGTATCTGAGGAAGGATTTGAACTCAGGTCTTCCTGACATCTATAAACTGCCCCACCTAGCTGCCCTTCTGGTTTGAGCAGTGTTTATGTGTATATTTCATTTCTTCTGTATCCACGGGCTTGTGTATGTGTTTCACTACCAGCTCCATGGAAAGAAAAGTCTGCTATCTACTATCTACTAATAACAAACTGCTACCAAATAACAATTTGACTTTGTTATTTAACTGCTCCAAGCCTCAGTGAATGAGCCAGTTGGACTCACTAGATCACCTTTATGGTCCTTTTCAGCTCTTAGGATTTAAGTCTTATGATTTACGGTCAAATGAGAGAATGTGTGTAAAATGTTTGACACACAACTTGGCACACAGTAGGCACTTAGTAAATGTTTATTTCCTATTCCCACTCCTCATGTCATGGCTGGATTCCTTATGTCTTATTGCTATGAGGTTATCAACATAATTGATGGGTCATGGATCAGAGTGGGAGGGGCCATCTAGTCCAGTTGTCTCATTTTGCAGATGAGGAAACTGAGTCCAAGAAAGGTTAGCTGAGTAGCTGAAGGACACACAAGTAGTAAATGACTAAACTAGAATTTGAACCCAAGACCCTTAAATCCAAAGCTAGTTTCTCCTGCTCCAAGTGATCTCTAAATGTCTAATATGGGCTGTGTGGGTCACGTCAAATCAAGTCAACAAATATTTATTGTGTCCATGATGTGTCAGAAAGTAATGATGGTTGGGGATACAAAGAAAGGCAAATACAATCCCCTCCTCCCAAGGAGCTCACAGTGTGTGGGTGCTGCTGTCTATACCATGTTGAGTATATGTACTGTGCATTATACATGTGTCTGTATCTATTATGCTTAGATCTCGGGTCTCTATATTATGTCACCTGGGCACACTGGAGGAGGAGAGATTGGGGGCAGAGACTCAGACCCATTGATGAGGCTAGCAGGCAGTAGGGGCTGGGATGCCCGGCCTTGGAATAGAAGCAAATGTGACTCTCCCTCTTCCTGCTGGAAGAGCATTTCCTCAATAAATGGATCCCTCTCCTTCCCACAGAACAAAACTGATCCCAGAACTTTTCAGGAGTTCCCCTAGATTTTGGAGACTGATCTTTCACATCATTCACTCTGCCTTTCCCTAAATGGGTTCCCTCTGAGAAGAGGATGAGAGCTCTTGGGGTTTTCTGATTTTTGGTTATTGTTCTTGTGTTTTTTTACCAATCAAATGGGACCCAGAGAATCCCTAGGGAGCTGTCCACCCTTCTGGAAAAGGCCCTGTAGCCTCATGACTCAGTGTGGCATCAATGTGTGAGAAAACTGCCACTAGCACTTCATTCAGCTCTGACCTTTTGTCTCCTCCACAGCCCTCTAAACATGCTCCATTCTGTTCTCTGTGCCTGTCTCTGGTGTCCTCCCCTCACTTCTGGAATCTGATGCCTCCTTGGGGACTCCTTTTCTTCATTCCCCTCTCCTCTACCCATCAGGTCCCCCAAGATCAGTACTGACCCTGGAGCCCCCATGGTTCAATGTGCTCCGAGGGGACAGTGTAAATTTGACTTGTGAAGGGTTCCAGACCCCTGGACAGGAATCCATTGAATGGCTCCACAATGGATCAGTTCTCCCCATCCACCAGGACTCCTACTTCATCCCAGCTGTCAACATAGAGGATGGTGGGGAATACCAGTGTCGGACACAACACACAGCTCTCAGCAGCCCTGTGAAGCTACAGGTATCTAGTGGTAAGTGAAGGAAGGAGCCTGGGGTAAGATGGAGGGGGAGGGGAGAGTTGAAATCTGCTTACTGTACAGCCTGGAAAGGGACATATCCTGTTTATTGGCAGAACTAATATGTCAACATTAGTGGATGGGAGATTCCTGAGAAATTCATAAGTTATTTTAATTCTCCTTTTCACTACTGCCCTTATTGAGTAATAAGTTTAGCTTGTCTTGTTCTAAGTTTTTCTCACTAACTCTATTTTCACTCCTTATTTCTGCCAAGACATTTCCTGAACTCCCTACCCCACTTGCAAGTGACCAGGAGACAAGGGACCTACATTTAATCAATCAATAAGTACTTATTAAAGGCCTCCCATGTACTAAGCACTGGAAATATAAGTATAGAGAATGAAACAATCCCACGTCACAAATAGCTTACCTTCTAAGGGGGGAGATAATAAGTATATGTGATGTATATTTACACATATACACATGTATTATTTATATTGTATATATGCATACAACTTACATATACAATTTACAAGTACCAATAAAGACAAGGTATTTTGGAAGGAAGGGTACTAGCAATTAAGAGGACCAGGAAAGACTTCAAGCCCTAATATATTGCCTGAGCTGTGTCTTATAAAGAGAGGGACTTTATGAGGGGGAGGTAAGGAGGAGTTGCACTCCAGGCATAGGCAATATGACTCAGTATAGAAAGGGACAGCAGAAAAGCCTGGAATGGGGAGCTGAAGGTAGCATGAGAGGAAGAGAGAGAAGGACTGGGTGCTGAAATCCAAGGGAGAGAAGAGTCATGTCCAATGAAGCTGGCTAAATTACAAAGGCCTTTCAAAACTAGCATAGAAATTTGCATTTTTTTGTAGAGACAATGGGGAGCCACTGGAGTTGGTTGAGCAGTATAGTCCCATGGTCAGTGCTCTACTAGCTCTATGAGCAGCCCCTGTGGGTTGAGGATTAGGGCTCCAGATTATAAATGACCTCACACTCTCTAAAATGTTTAGGCCCCTGCCGAGTTCTTTAGTTCCTCCCAAGTTGCCTCCATGTTTGTCTTATTGAACATTCTCCCCATTTCTTGGGTTCTTATGTGTGGTGAATTGTTATTTAAGGAGAACTAGTACCTCTGGTGTGAGGGTTTGCTAGATACATCTCTGGGCTGCTCATCAACCTTTAGGGTCTACTTGACTTCACCTCTCCCTCTTGGCAGATGGGCTAATGAGATTGAGGGTAACCAAGTAGCCACAAACCCATTGACAAGTTAGTGGGATGTCTACCCCAAGCATGTGAAGACTTCTGCCAGTAGAGAGGGCAGATAAGAACATCTTATTCCAATGGCCATAGACTGAAGCAGGCACTATGGCATGCTTAGAGCTTGGTCAGACAGCCAAGATGCCAGGGTCGTTCACTTCATCCTGAGCCTTGGCCAGTCGTCCTAATGTTTGTCTTACCACTGGATTTTAATGACTCTGGAAGAGTGAATCTGATGACTGTGTAACTGCCCCTCTCTTAACTCCAGTACACCCTTGAGTCAAGACATCAGGGACAAAGAGCAAGGGGCATTCCCCTGCCCTTAATTCAGCAGTTGGAATCATTGCTCAGAATAAAGGTTTGCTTTTCTTTCTCTTTGGAGGTGGCAGGGAGTCTTAGATCACCCAAGGCTCTAGGGCCAACTGAAATGTCCTGAACCAGTGGCCTCTGTGTTTGTCTTTCAGATTGGCTGCTACTCCAAGTAGAGAGATTAGAATTCATGGAAGGTGACACGATGATCCTGAGCTGCCACAGTTGGAGAAACAAACCACTGCACAAAGTCACATACTACCAGAATGACATTGCCTTAAAGTATGAATTTCAGAGTTTCAACTATATTGTCTCTAAAGTCAACTATACTCACAGTGGATCTTACTTCTGCACGGCGGTCACAGGGCATACTTCCCATGCATCTGCAACTCTGGTTATCACTGTCCAAGGTAAGGAGACTTGGTCAAGGCATTGGGAGGAAAAGACAGACATCTAGGACTGAGCTTCTGTGGTTCCTAAGGGGTGGGCAAGGAAACGCTAGAAAGAGAAAATAGGAATAATTGACATTTAGATGGCATTTCTAGGTTTATGAAGCATTCATTGGATCTCCACCCAAAAAACCCACCCACAGACATTATTGTTCCTGTCATTATTATTTGAGAGGTAATAAATTGAGACTGAGACAGATGTGACATCTCTCTGATAAGATAGCAGCAGGACCTGAATGTGGGTCTTCCTTATTCCAAGCCCACCCTTTATACTATGACATACCACCACTCCTAGGAATTCCAGTCCAGGATTGAACTTGGAGAGTCATGGCAGTCTCGCTTTGCGGAGACCAGGTCAGATGGGCAGGGGTTTTAGCAGTCCTAACCAGAGGTTCAGTTTCTCTATGCTCACCTCCTTTGGAGACCACAGCACCCAAGTGATAAGCTTTAAGAAGATAGCTTTTCAACAACTCATCAGCTGACTCCAGAATACCAACGGGAACCCCCTAAGTAGGGGGAAATGGTCATCCACAAACAAAATTTATAAAGTACTCTTAGAACTCCACAACCTATCCACTGTCATCTCCCAGGCCATCTCCTTCAGGATAGTTCTGTATCCAGGCAGAGAATGTGTTCCCTGGAAGAAAGGCCTGAGGAGTGTCCTTTTCTTCTGGCTCTTGGGCCCCATCTGCCAGGTTATGAGTGAAGGCCTCTATCAGTGGAGTGAAGGAGCCTGGATCAAGTGAACAAAAAATATACAAGCATTTATTAAGTGTCAGGCCCCATTTAGTTCTCTAGATACAAAGAAAGTCTCTGACTTTAAGGAGTTTACAGTCTGATGGGGAAGATAACATCCTAGCAACTCTGTGTAATTCACAATATATGGATCAATTGATGCTCATCTCAGAGGGAAGGTAGTAGAATTAAGGGGGATTGGGAAAGGCTTCTTGCAGAAGGTGGGCTTGGAGCTGAGACTAAAAGAAGGCAAGAAAACTAGGAAGCTGAGACTAGGAGGATGCTTGACTACTAAAGATAAGGGGAGGAGTAAAGGGGAAGCCTGAGGCAAGTGTAATTTAACAACAATGGAGGGTAGGGAGAGGGTAGAGGGTAGGGAAGAAGTGGTATGTATCTTTAGATCTCTCTCTTCCAAGATCAGGAGGGAAGCCGAGCCCCATGAGTGTGATTGCAATAACATTGGTCCTCGTGGTTGTGGTTGCTATAATTGCTGTTGCTCTCCTATATTACTACAAGCGACACAAAAAATCAGGTATGTGATTCCCCTTGGTTTCTTATATAATAGGCTCTCTTCTTGGCCAAGATCCCTACCCTATCCTTCCTCAGACTCTGGATTAGTAACACTTTTTCCAGACCTAAAGAATCCCCTGCCATATACATAATTATCATTGTGGAATTCTTTAACACAACAGGGAAGTTCTTTTACCCCATAGATGCTGAAATAGGAAGCTTAGAGACAAAGTTTTACCAATCTAAAAAAAGATTAATTTGTCATGTAAATTGGTGGAGAAACAAAGATATGATAAGAGAAAAAGTAAGAAACAGAGAGATTGAAATAAAAATAGTCATTGAGAGACACTAAAATTTAAACCGAGGGACCTATGGGACACACCCCTAACTATTCCACTTAGTTATCCCCATTCTTGTCTCTCTGGACAATCCTCTAGATTTACTAATGTCTACTTTCTTTTCCTTGGGGTGGGATTATCCCAACTGGATTCTTCAATGGTGCCCTTAGTCTGACAGGCTGTGTGCGGGGTGGTTGAAATGGGAAAGCAATGCTTGAAATTTCATAGGATCATAGATTTAGAGCAGGAAGGGACCTTCTAGGTCATCTGACAAAGTCTCCTGACTTTACAGATGAGGAATTGGAGGTCCAGAAAGGTTAAGCAGCCTGTCTGGAGTCACTCCAATAAGAAGGGGCAGAGTCAGAACCACAGTAGTGCTCCAACTTCTAATGTGGCCTCTTTTCAACATTCTTGGCTGCCTTTCTCTTTCTCCCCAAGCTTCCAACCAGATTTCCTTGAATAACCTGAGTGCTATATGAAGGGATCTCAGTGATTTGGAGTCAAACTTTCAGGGAAGGTGACTCTCCTGGTAGCAGGATAGGGAAGGGGTGAGTAGTGGTAGTGGCTCAGGTACTGTTGGGTCTTGGGCACAGATATCTCTCCACATGAGATGAAGATTGCTGCTTCCCCACCTGGTCCACCACCTCTCCTGTCCTGAGATCTAGAATACAATAATCCCAAGGTCTTCATAGTTATTTCCTTCCTACCGTCTCATAAAGTATCTCATTGGGTGGTGTGTGGCAGCTTTAAGGGGATGTCTGTTTCTCCTTGAATCAAACTCTTTCCCCTGTCTGTGGTCCTGAGTTTCATGACTGTCCCATTGTCCCTTCTTATATGTGTCCTGCCTTAGCTCTCCCAGATAGCCCTAAACATAGGGAGCAAGGAGAGAGTCTCCCAGAGGAATCAAGTGAGTACAGGTGGCTCTCTCATTGCTGTCCCAGTATATGTGGGGACACAGACAGTGTATACTGCAAGATGAACTGGAGGCTGAAGAAAAGGAGGCTTGTGGGAGCTCAGTAGAGCTGCAAGGAGGTCAGAAGCTCAGCTCTCTTGGCCAGTTTTGTAGGATAACTAGGACAACATTGGAGATGGGGAAAAGTGGAGATGTTACATGGCAAAACCTACACAACCAGGAGTTCAGGACAGTGCTTCTCAGAAAAGGGAGTAAGGGATATCTAGAGCTAGGAAAAGCCTCTCAGGAGCACCATGAAGTCTGCGGTGCAGGGAAGGGAGATGATACCCAATAATCCTGTGAGTTAAGGAGTATTAAGGATTATTACTACTATTTTACAGATGAAGCAAGATTCAAAAGGATCATATGATCTGCCCAAGAGCCTTATTTCATAGGATCATAGGTTTAGGGATGAAAAAGATCTCAGAGACCATTTAGTCTAACCCCCCTCATTTTACAGAGAAGGAAACAAACCCTTAGATCTTAAGTGACTTGCTGAAAGGCACACAGGGGGCAGAACTCTGCTTTGACTCCAAATCCTTTCCACTGCACTGTATGCAGCTTTTAAGTGGTGACAGCAGGATTCAAATCCAGATCTTCTGGGTTCAAATCCAGTGTCATTGGTAGAAGATGATTATGTTCAGCTGAGAGGGTGAAGAGTGAGGGCTGTGGAGTAGAAATGTACTGCAGACCCAGCAGCAGCTTTGGGGCCAGGAGGTGGGACTGACTCAGGGAAGGAGTCTGGCCACCTTCTCTGGGGTTTCAGAAAGAGACTGAGGATGGGGCAGGCTGGGATCTTTTTTTAAGTTAGCTCCTGTCTTATCTATACAAATAGCAGCAACAGCACCAGTGTCTCTTACACTTTACCGACCCTTTGATGTAGCAATATTTGGGCCTAACAAGTTTTCTTTTCATTCACAGTCCACACTCCAGGAGAGACAGAAAGGATTGAGGTAAGTGGGGTCCCTTAGCTTCCTCCCCACACACTCCACCCCATACTGTTTTCCCTTTCCTTAGTGAACTCCTATGTTTCTCTCTTGTTCCTTCTCTTCTGCTCTACACATTCAACTTCCTCAGTTCTTTCTCATCTCTCTGTTTTCTCTAGGTGGAGAATTCGATGTCTTATTCCCTTCTAAAGCACACAGACAATCCCGAGGAAGAAGCATCAGGACGCTCAACTTATCAGAATCAATACTCATAACCACCTCTATCCCTCCCTCAGTGGCCCTGAACTGTTTGTTTCCAAAAGCACCAGGTTGAGGGATCTGGTGGACCTAAGGCTGGAGACCAGCTGCTTCCTGAGCCAACTTTGCCATTCCAAGAAAATGGATTTGAAAATCCCTTTTGCAGTTGTCTGCATGAATCCTAAACTGCTTTAAAGACTTGAAGGCAATTGATTGTCAGTGTTTACACTGCCTATCTATGCTGCCAACATCTACTCAACCCAAATGACTTCCTACCTTGAATCACTCTCCAACAGTACTTTGGACAATCCCAAATGTCTGGGTCCCTTTAGAGGAATTGCTCTGCTCCCTCTTGAAACTGCTGCCTCCCTAGGGCCTGACTTGGCTGTAGAGGCAGTTTTCTCTTTCCATAGATGTTGGGGTGGGGGCAGGAGGTGGCTGAGCATGACTCCCCTTAGGTCAGGATGATCTACAAGTGATGAAATCGGGTGTCTCTGTGCCACCAATCTCCTTGTCCCACCCCTAAATAGTTCTCCTTATTTTGTGTTGAAATGGAAGATCCTGGGGCAGAAGACAGTGGGCCTCAGGCACCTATTTAGTCACAGCCTGCTTTTGAAAAGTCTGGTGCTTTATGAAAACCTCTCTGGTTTTCCCATTACTCCTCTCTGGCTGTGCTCTCCCTTGAAGCATTTAGGAAGCCTCAAGAGGAGAAGATGCCCCTGAACTATCATATCAGATCCAATGATGCCATAGGAACCAGTGTAGAGTCCTTGGTGCTAAAGGTTTTGGGGCTCAATGTGAATCTGGCCTGTAGTGAGCAGGAGGTAGGTAGGGTATACAGGGAATTAGGAAAGAGTGTCTGGGCAAGGGGTCAGGGAACATCACTTGTAATCACTCCTTTCCAGGCAGGCATAGTTCCCCTGGGAGGAGGGTATCTCAGTGCTGCTGTTCTGGTTGGGGCCCAATCTCTTTGCCCAGGGCAGGTGGAGTGGGGTGGGGGAGGGGCATCAAAGGCATCTTGGGATGAGAGGTGGCATGGTGCTATAGAAGGAATACTGAAGCTGAAGGCAGAGAGCC
>CM053770.1:648222524-648276324 GCA_028658325.1 Potorous gilbertii | reverse complement strand
CTGGCACTTACTGTCTATCAGGATGCTATTATCTCTGACTTCCTAATAAGTGGACAGCACTTCTTTCCTTCTCCCACTCATTTCCCCAGTCTCTCCATGGGGTGAGGTGAAGGATATACATTCTGTATCCTCTGAATGCATGTTGAATTAGTGAACGTGATTTTTATTAAGCCTTCTTGACTTCACATTCTTAATTTGTTTTAGTGTCTTCTCAATCAAGCTCTGAAGTCATGCTGTGATACCTTAGACAAGTCACTTAGCTGACATTTATATAAAGTACCTTAAGGTTTGCAAGTGCATATATGGTATCACTTGATACTAAAACAATTATTTTTATTCCTCTTTTACAGATGGGAAAACAAAGGTCTATGATTTGCCCACATTCATGATAAGCTAATAAGTGTCAGAGGCACGATTCAAACCTAAACTTCTCCTTCCAATAAATTCAGCTCTTTTTCCATCAGTTTCCAATGGTGCCACTCAGGATTTTGATTTACTCATCAGTAAAATGAGGGGTGTTGAACTATACAATGGCTAGCATTTCTTTCAGCTCTAACATTCTGTGATCCTACATATAATAAAGCATTGATATTAGCTCATGAGCCAGTCCAGGACTCTTTTCTGTTAGGTGAGTGCTGAGGGCCTCCTGGTGGGCAAGGGGCTTTTTTCAACAACAGAAAAGAAGCTAGGCCTCATGATGCTTTGGGATATAGAGCAAGACTTCTTAATTTGGGGGTCTGTGACCTTGAATGGAGAAAATATCTATTTTCACTAACCTCCAATTGAATGAAATGTAGCAAGTCCTTTAGTTATTTTTTAAAAACATGATGTTGAAAAGGGGTTCATTGTCTTTACCAGACTACTGAAGGGGTCCATGATATGCAAAGGGGTAAAGAACTTCTTAGAAAAGAGAAGGAGCAGAGGTAAAACCACTGATTTTCTGCACTGAGCTGCATTTCATTTTTCAACTCGATGGAGAGTATCCTGAAGGATAAGACTTGAGGTTGGCTCAAACTGAGCCTTGACTTTTGGGTAAAATGAACTGTGATGAAAAAAGAAAAGGGGCACATGTAGCCCCAATCCTTGGGTTTCTGTTTCTCACAGGCTAAACCCCTCAGGATTCTCTAGAACAGGGGATAGAGGGGTTGTTTCTTCTGTGCCCTTCCCTCACCTTTCACACAGTCATCATCCCTGTCATTCCTCTATGTGGAGAGCAACATTTGAGGTGAGGTTTAAATGACTGCTAGTCTATGCTGCTGCCTAGAGGGAGCAGGGGATAATGTCAGCGACAATGGGGAGCTCTCCAGCTGAATTCAATTTAAGGAAAGCGTGAGGTGAGTAGCACTACTCCTCCAGCTAGGACATGAGGATGTGTAGCTGCCCACAAGACCCATCTGTGTGGTCTTGGGTACCACATGAAAATCATCTTGCTTTGCCCAGTTTCTGGGGTCTCTGTGTCTGATCCTACAGTCTATCTCTTCACCTGAATCATAGTATGAACTCTTTGATTTGCCAAATTTGGGGTCTTGAAATTCTAAATGTAGCTGAAGTCAGATGAGGGATTCCAAGAGGCAGTAAAAGGAAGACAGAGCACCATCACAACACAGAGCTAGCATAAGGGCAGAGTCAGCAGGGAGGAAGTCAAGCTTTATTGAAGGGAAATACTTATTCATAATTAGAGGGTCAGTCAGGAAGGACAGAAATAAGTCAGGTTTCACTGGCATTCCAGATGGAAGGGAGAGGGAAGGGTGCCAAGAAGGGGAAAGGCTGGTGGGTTTTTATAGGGGTCTCATCTGGGTAATGCAGGATCAGGAATTAGGTAAAGAGAAGGGGAGCCTGGACTTGGAAACTGGTGAAGATTCAGGCTCTAGGAGAGTGGGTCCGAGGAATTGGCCTCTAGTGGATATTCAAATTCCCCGGGAAAAGGTTTTATTTTGGGGGCACAGAGGCTTTTGGGGTCTTTACATAAGGCCTGGGCTTGAATCTCCACTTTGCTGCTTATTAATCTTTATGACCTTGGGCCAATCATTTAACTTCTTTGAATTCTACATTTCTAAGGTAGGAGGGAGTGAGGTTGGACTAGATGGTCTCTAAGGTCCTATCTAATTCTATGAAGCGTACTTCTATTTTTTCAGTTGTATTGCAGTTTTGTTTATTTTATTAAACAGGCCTTATTTTTTTTTGCTTTTATTTTTTAATTAATTAATCTATTTTTAACTTACAACATTCAGTTTCACAAGCTTTTGAGTTCCAAATTGTTTTCCCTCCCCAAGACAGCATGCAATCTGATATAGACTATGTCTCTCTTTGTCTTTCTTGCTCCATAAATATATATATAATATATATCTTATATATATATTATATATATACATATATGTATGTATATACATTCACATTAAACATTTTCACATTAGTCATGTTGCAAAGAATTAGAACCATGGAATGGACTACAAGAAAGAAGAAACAAAACAAAGAGAGAGAACAAATAGCATGTGAAGCACCCTTCTGATCTGAACGTTGTCTCCTATCTCCAGGCTCCCGCTCCCTGCTTAGCCACTCTGATCTATGATAACTGATCTGTAGCTCTATATAACCAGCTTGGTGCTTCTGGCCCCTCCACTAGTGGAGACCTTTCATTCCTGGTTTTTCCAAGTTTCCCAGTTTGAGAAGTCCTAGCAGATGCTGTAAAAGACCCAACAGACCCAATTCATGTCAGGTATGGTAGGAACAGAGCCTATTTTATGTAAAATGGACTGGTTTCCCTTTAAGATGTGGGAATTGTCACTGGTTTGGCTTCCTTGTTTCCAGAGATATAAAAGTTTCAGCCTTTGAGGAGTTGGCGCTGGAGGTTTTAGGGAAATCCTCACTGCCCTGTAGGAATGTTTCTGATATAGGTGGCTGTTTCAGAGGCAAAGATCAGTGTTCTATCCAAATTGTATCCTTTTTAATATTCTCTCAAGTAAAGGTGTTTCTTATTGCATTTTGTGGTCCACAAGTGTCTCATTGCATTATAAGCCTAAACCAGCATCACTAGACTCCTTGACTCAGGATGACAGTTCCTGTCTCCACCTCTCACAAGAGCAAGGCCAAAAGAAGCATCAAAGACAAGGGTAATAAAGGAATTCTGGGACTAAGGACTAGCATGAATCCACTTTGATAAGTGAGTCATATCCCCCTATTAATTCTGCTCTTAAATATTTAGTAAACCTCTACTATGTGCAAGACTACCCATACGAAATATGAACCAGAATCTGCCCCAAAGGAGCTTATACTTTAACAGTGTCCAATATGTCCTCAAATACCCATGGGAAAGGCAGGGAATAAGCACTCACATAGAACCTACTATGTGCAAGACTACCCATACGAAATATGAACCAGAATCTGCCCCAAAGGAGCTTATACTTTAACAGTGTCCAATATGTCCTCAAATACCCATGGGAAAGGCAGGGAATAAGCACTCACATAGCACCTACTATGTGCAAGACTACCCATACGAAATATGAACCAAAATCTGCCCCAAAGGAGCTTATACTTTAACAGTGTCCGATATGTCCTCAAATACCCATGGGAAAGGCAGGGAATAAGCACTCACGCAGCACCTACTATGTGCAAGGTACCATGCTAAGCCAAGATAATCCTTTACAAAGACTATCTCATTGGAACCTCACAACTCTGTAAGGTTAATCTCATTTTAGAGTTGAAGAAATTGAAGCAAACAGAGGTTAAGCGCCTTACTAAGAGTCACCCAGGTGGTAAGCGTCTGACGCAGATTTGAAGTCAGGGTTTTCTAATTTCAGGTTCAGTATTCTATCCATCGTACCACTTAGCTGGCTCTATGATACAAGGTATACATCAGAGAAGTACAAAGCAGATATTCAGCAGGGTGCTATGAGAGTTCAAAGAAGGAGGAGGTCCCTTCTAATTGTAAGAGGGATAAGAAATCTTGAAAATCATCATGGAGGAGTTTACCCGAGTTGGGCCTTGAAGGAAGATAAATTTCCATAGGGGGAAATAGTGGGAATGGTGGGATAGAGAGTAATTCCATTTTATGCATTCAGGGTGATGAGAGAAAAGTTGTGAGGATAGGATAGGGCAAGATGGGAATGGAGGACATCAAGGAGTCCAATTTTTTTGGAAGATTTAGTGTGTTAAAGGAAGCAGAATGAAATAAACCTGGAAAGCTAGGTTGGAAGGAGATTATGGAGAGCCTTGAATCCAGGACAAAGATTTTACACTTTTTTCAGTAGATAACAGAAGGCAACAGAGAAAATAGAGAAAAAATGTTTCTGAGCAGAGGCAGAAGATTGAATGGTGCAGGGGGTAGATGTGTGAAGGGTAGATTGGATTTATGAGAAATGCAGGAGAGATCAGAGGAAAAATAGTTAGGAGTAGTAAGGTTCTGAACTAGAGGGAATTAAAGTGGGTATAGAAAAGAGACCCAGACTGGATTTACAATTATACTCCTTAGGGGATGGCATTGGATGCATAAGAGAAGGGGGACTATATAAGATGCAAAAAGGATCTTAAAAGGGGACATTGTATTGGGGAGGAGTAGGTCTCCAAAAACAAACTTCAAAGGAGAAGAATCGTCATCTGCTTCATATAGAGAGAAAACACTGTATAGTGGAAATCCCTTGAATTCTTGAAGGCTTGAAGTCAAAACAACTGAATTTGAGTTCCAGCTCTGCCATTCCCTAGATATATAAACACAGCTAGGTGGTGCAGTGGATAGAGTACTAGTGCAGGAGTCAGGAGGACCTGAGTTCAAATCTCACCTCAGACACTTGACACTCATTAGCTGTGTGACCTTGGGCAAATCACTTAACCCCAATTGCCTTATCCTGGGTCATCTCCAGTCATCCTGATGAATATCTGGTCACTGGATTCAGAGAATCCAGAGAAGTGAGGCTGGTGACCTGCACAGTCCTCCCTCACTCAAAAAACAGTCAAGTGCAAGTCATGCCATCATTTCTCTGATGGCATGGTCTTCTTCGACAACGAAAGACAAACACCCACTCATATATAAATGTAGTCAAGTCATTTGTCTTCCATGACCCTCCATTTACTTATCTACAAAATGGAGATAACTATTTTATCTACCTCACTATGTTGTTATGAAGACAAAATAATGACAATTTATATTATGTGGTATTTTGTGGTTAATAAATCATAAAAAATAATAGTTGACCTTTATATAAGGCTTTATGGAGTCCTTTGTGTACCTAATTTTATTTGATCTTGTATAATGCTTTGAGGTAGATAATTTGTTACTTTGATGGGTTTGTGATTTCAGTTGTGAAAATTACCAAACCCTGCTGGATCTAAAGTCTAGGGCCCTGAGTCTCTCTCTCTCTCTCTCTCTCTCTCTCTCTCTCTCTCTCTCTCTCTCTCTCTCTCTCTCTCTCTCTTTCTCCACTAAGTAACCATCTGTTCATCCAAGCAGCACAGACCAATTTCAGTTGTACTGAGGAGCCTAGCTTCTAACGAGACAAATTAGACTCCTTTTCTCACATCCTTCAACTTATTATACTCTCCACCACCCCCCACCCACATGCCCTAGGGAAAATTTTTTAGTTTGAGTTTTGATTCATACCTAGAGTCTCTCAAGTGGTAAGCAGAAAGGTGTGTGTGTGTGTGTGTGTGTGTGTGTGTGTGTGTCTGTCCTTCACTGCCAAAAAAGATCATGCCATCCGAGAAATAATGACATGACTTGCACTTGACTTTGTTTTGAGTGAGGGAGGGTTGAAGCAGAAAGGTACTGCACATAGAAAGTTGTGCAATGTCAATCAAGCATGGGACAGATATATATTAAGCAATGCTTAACATAAAAGGTGTGCTTTAAAAATAAAACAAGACAACCCAAAAAAAACCCTTAAAACAGGATATAGTGATTAAAACATCTGAATATGAAGAGTTTTCAGGAGTTCTGGCTAGGCATTTTTTCATTTTCCCTCACTCTGCTCTGTCTTCCCCAAGGTAGTTACCTTCTGGCAAGTCACACCAGGGATTGGGTCAACCTAACACTTTCCCATCACCTCCAAGCGCATAAACCTACCTTGAAACTAGACAGCTCTAATGATGGATCTATCCATCCTTTCAAAATCATGAAGTTGTCTCTGAGAATGGACACAGCCATCTCCGGATCAATGTTTGATTACCTATGGTCAGAGAGAGAAACAGAGTAGAAAATACCACCAAAGGCCCAGGCTCAGACTCATCTAACTGAGTCTTTCATACACCTGCAAATACTGAGAAGTCACAATGAAGGATAAGTTGTTCTCTTTTAAAAGTTCACTGAGTCATCTCATCAATTCTCCTTGCTCAATGGGTAATCAGGTGATTGTGGCTTTGTTACCCACAATATTCAATCAAGTGCTAAGCTAACATACATGGTTGACTGGACTCAAGAAGGGCAGCTTTGCACATGCCCTATTTTGTACACAATGACAGAAGTACTCCTTCCAACCCATTCACACCCTTTCATTCTCTGTGACTCTTGTTCATGCCCTCCCAATGAGTCCTGCCCAGGAGGTCCACTCAAGAGCCTTCCTCTAGTGGAGCACAGGCTGTGTCCATTGTCCCTCTTGACATGTGATCAGTAAGGTAGGAAGGAAGTGCAAGTATTTTCTCAGTTTTATAGCTGAGGAAATTGAAGCCTGAGGTCATGCAACTATTAACTATTAGAACTATTAAACTCTGTCTTGGGTTTCTCTTTCCACTACACAATGCTTGTGCCCCCTCTACTATATGCTGAAGCACTTTGTGCATTGAAATGTACCATGCAAGTGTAAGTTGGTTTTTTTATTATCAACTTAACAATTTTACTTGTGTGGCCTGGTTTCTTCTTTCTCTTCTGGACCCATGGAGTCTCTTGAATCCCACCTGCTACAAGGTTCATTGCCTCAAAGTGTCCTTCGGCTACACTCTCCCCACCATAACCAAATTCAGCTCCTCTCCGTCTAGACAGCTCAACCTCATAAGTACGTGCGTCACTTGCCTTAAAGAATGGACATTTTCTTTTTTATGTTTATTTTTAGATTCACAAATGTTCAAGCTTCAAAGAAAGTGACATAGCTGATGCTTATAATGGGTTACATTTGAACAAAGCAGAGTAATGACACACTGTGGTCACATACCAATTACAGATAAGTGAGAGAGTGTCCAGAGTATGGCAGGTAGAATGGTGGAAAGCCTTGAGTCCATGCTTTGTAAGAATTAGGTGAAGGAACTGGAGACATTTAGCCTGAAGAGAAGCTTGGATGGGGAAGGAGTATATTAAAGTCTATTTTCTGAAGGGTTTTAAAGAGGGACTGAATTTTTTAATATTTAGCGCTGGAGCCCAGATAGAACAAGGAGCAATTTAGGCATGATGTCAGGAACAAACTTTGTAATAATTAGAGTCATACAAAAGTGGAATGGATTGCCTCGAGGGATGAAAAGTTCCCCTTCCTTGGAGGTCTTCAAGCAAAGGACCAATTGTCAGGTAAGTTAAAGTGAGAACCCCTTTCGTGTATGGCTTGGACAAGTTGGCTGCTGAGGTCCTTGCCAGTTCTCAAGTGCTGTGATCCTGTGACTCTAACTAACCTCTGTGCAATACAGTACTCACCTCAGAATTTCAGCCTTCTCTAGGTAGCAACTGGTCTCTGCTTCAGGGCAAAATAGACCTTTTGCTGACAGAGCATTTCTTTTATTCTTCATCAACCCCTAATGCTAAGTTTAGACTTCTTGGGGGCATAGATCAGAGTATAAGGAGAGACCTCTAATGGAAAAGACAATGGAGATAGTGAGACAGTACAGAGGTGAAAAACGATGCCATTACTGTCTGATCTCCCTTGTCCTAGTTCCTCCTTCTTGGGTTTCTCAAGTCATCTGATTCCTCCTGTGTCCAGTTTCTTCAGTATCGGTAGATGTTTCTGGCAGGAGCCTTGGTCCTGTGTCTTCTGGACACCAACTCTTTCAGTGCTTCTGTCCGGGAAGAGGGCTTTGTCTACCATGTACTCAGGCAAACTTTTTCAGATCAGTAGGGCCTACCAGGTTGACTTGGAAATTTTTTTCTCCATTGTTCCAACCTGCTTGGGAATTTTGTCACTGGTGGGTAACAAAAGAGGTTGGAACTAGAATTTCTGGGTCTGTGATCTAGCTCTGTGAGCAGTATCCTGTGAATGCCCTTGTACAAATCATTGCCCTTCTCTTGGCCTCAGTTTCTCCATATGTCAAATGGAACAACTCTGGCACTACTCCTCTTTCTCCCAGGGCTGTGGTTATCAGTCAGATAAGAGATAATCACAGCTATGAATGGGCTCTAAAAAAAGGGGGCAGGGGAGGGAAGTGCTCCAGAAATCCTGAATTGCCTTTAAAAATCAAAAGTCTGGAGATGATCTTAGAGGATGAAGGTTGAACACAAACATGCAAATGAGCTAGAAATAACCCTGAGGTAAAGTAAAGAGGCAGTTATGTTGAGTTCCTCTTTTCTAATTTAAGAGGTTTCACGTTGAACTCTATCAGTAAGTTGGAGGTAGCAAGAGATCCAAAGACACCCATCAGGATGTTATGGTGGGACTCTACTCCCTGGACTCCTGTCCTCTCTCCTGTGAGACTGTGGGTAGCTCTGCTGCTCCTGGGTGAGGAGTATGTTTGAGCATTTGTGTGTGCTTACTATCTTGGTGCTTGGATGTGGGTATGCTTTAATTTCTAAATGTACATCTGTCTATGGGTGAAGAATGGGGTTGGGCATAGTAATGTACCCCTATAATTTCTGCTACTTGGGGGAGGTTGAGATTTGGTGGATCTCTTCAGTTTGGAAGCTCTGAGTTGCACTAGGGGTAAAGCCAGCTGAGTTTTTGTGCTAAGTTTGTCATTAATATGGTAAACTTTGTGGAGGGAGAGGGGAGAGTTACCAGGCCAAGTGGCCCCGGTCAGAAGAGAAGTGGGCCAAAGCTTCTACGCTGACCAGTATTGAGATCAAGTCAATGAGGGAATCATTTCACTTCAAGCCAGGTCATTTCACTTCCAGTCGTTTTCACATATACAGCCTGAGAGAAATAGGAAAAGAAAGGAAGGAAGGAAGGAAGGAAGGAAGGAAGGAAGGAAGGAGGGAGGGAGGGAGGGAGGGAGGGAAAGGGGATAGATTAAAAGGGGGTTTGTACTGACCTCACCACTTTAATATTATTACCTATTGTTGGTCAGAATTGATTTTTGGAATAAGTGAGTATCAAGAGAGATCTGAATGGGGGTTGTCAGGAAATTTAACGGACAAGGTGTGGGAAGCTACCCAGGATATCCAGTTACAGGGTCTGGGGAACAGATGGATGTAAAGGACCTGGATTAAGCTAAAATGATAGATGTTTCCGAGGGAGGCAATCAGGGTAAGGAATTTAATGTGAAGATGAGAGAGTGAAAGGCAGAGAGGTGATCTAATTAGAGACTGAAACAGCCAATCTATTAACAAGCATTTATTAAGCACCTACTTTGGGCCAGGCATAATGCTTGGTGATGGATATACAAATACAACAGTGAAATAGTCTCTATTGTCAAGGAACTTATATTAACTTGAGGGAAAGACTATATCTAAGTAGGCATGTACTGAATATAATATAAATAGGTTCACAGTGATTTGATTAAGGCAGGATACTAAGACCTGGGAGGATCAAGAAAGTTACCAAGATGGTACTTCAAGACAGAGCTTGAGTTGAGTCTTAGAGGAAACCAGGGGGTAGTCAGAAAAGGAGAGGAGGGATTACATTCCAGGCCTAGAAGAGAGGTAGGGCAAAGGCACAGGGGTGGGAGATGGAGTGCCATGTACGAGGAACCACAAGGAGAATAAATTGACTAGACTGCAGCATGTGTGAAGAGGTAGAATGACTGGAAAGATAGGTTGAGACCAAGTTGTTGAGGGATTTAAATTACAAACTAAAGTGTCGATATTTGATCTTAGAAGTAATAGGGAAGTCACCAGATCAGAGACAGATTTCTAATTATAGGACTTGGGATAGGTGGAAATTGAGCTGGAGAAGACAGGACCAAGGTGTGAGTTTGTGAGAGACAGAGAGAGACACAGAGAGAGAGAGAGAAAGAGAGAGAAGAGAGGAGAAAGAGAGAGAAAAGAAAGACAGAGAGAGACACAGAGAGAGAGGAGAAAGAGAGAAAGAGAGAGAGAGGAGAAAGGAGAAAGAAAGAGAGGAGAAAGAGAAAGAAAGAGAGAGAGAGGAAAAAGGAGAAAGAGAGAAAGAAAGGAGAAAGTGAGAGAGAAAGAAAAAGAGGAGAAAGGAGAAAGAGAGAAAGAAAAGAGGAGAAAGGAGAAAGGGAGAAAGAAAAGAGGAGAAAGGAGACACAGAGAGAGAGAGAAGAAAGAAAGAGAGAGGAGAAAGAAGAAAAAGAAAGAAAGAAAGGAGAAGAGAGAGAAAGAGAGAAGAGAGACAGAGAGAAGAAAGAGAGAAAGAGAAAGAGGAGAAAGGGAGGAGAAAGGAGAAAGAGAGAGAAAGAAAGAGAGGAGAGAGGAGGAAGAGAGACAGAGAGAGACACAGAGAGGGAGAAAATTAGTTCATAGAATAAGAAGTAGAGTGAGTGTAGGACAGTGGTCCTGAATTTTGAGAAAAGGGTGAAAGGTAGCTTTTGTAATAAACAGTAAGAATGGAGGGCGGGGAGATAGACTGATGACAAGGGCTGTCATTGCCTTAAAAATTCTGAGGTAGCAGAGGTCACCTAGGAAGAGATGCCTGACAGATTCTGGTCTGGAGAGAAGAAAATGGGAGGTGAAGGACAGAATCAAGTGAGGAAGGATATTCAAGACTACTGGGGAGATAAAATCTTCCTGAGAAAACACAGAGAAGGGAAAAAAATCACTAACAGAGTACAGGAGACTTCGTTCTGTCCCTGAACTTGTCCCCCCATGAGAACAGAATCTGAGAGGCTAGTGGAGAAGGTTGGGTTTGAAGACAGAGGACCTGGGTTGGAATCTTGACTCTGCCACCTTCAGTTTTGTGACCTTAGGCATGTCACAGCTTCTCTGGGCCTCAGTTTCCTCATCCATACATGAGGGAGTTGAATTAGATGTCATCTAAGACCCAGCTCTAAATCTGATCCATCCAATTCCTTCCCACCTCTCCAGATAACCTGATAACCAATCTCTCTGGTCTCTTACAGAAACAGCTGGTGGTCGAGCTGGTGAGTTCACCATTCCCTCCTATGCCCCTCATCCTTTTCCATGCCACAGTATCTTAGGGAAGCAGGATCAGTAACTCAAATGAATGAAGAAATTATTGGAGGAAAGGCTTGGGCTCTCCCAGCTTTTCCCTAGAATTGGCCATTTCCTGAGTGAGGGGTGGGACTATAGATGAGAGTAGGAAAGGGATTCATCCCCCCAGAGACTTTTTCTACCATCCCAAAGTCCAAGCCATCCTCATAAGCTACCTTTGCCTCAGTGTTCCAGAGAAAACCAATGATCCTGCAGGGGGTACCTCCTCCTGAGAGCGTCAGCCACCATGACAAGCAGGACTTCAGCTCTCGTGTCAGCCAGACCTCTGGGACAGAATCAGATGGATACTCTTATGAAACCCTCAAGGGCTATGCTTTCAGCAACCCTTTACACTTGATTGTATCATATGGTAAGTGAGGGTCCTTGATCCAGTTTAGAATTCCCTCTCTCTACCTGTCCCCTATCATCCTCCTTAGCTTCAGGCAAAGCCCCAGCCCACTCCCCAGCTCAAACCTCAAACCTCATCTCCCCTCCCAAATTTGTTCCAAGCTTAACCTTGGGATCCACTAGCCCAGTTTTTCCTCTCCTGCCTTTCCCATGCCCACATCAAAGATCACCAGGTTAACCTTCTCTCTATCCCTTATTGCTCTTGAGTCTTGTACTGGTCAGGTTCTACCCAACACTAACCTAAGACCCTGGCTCTGAAAATACTTTACAGTGGAAGGGGGGAAATTGGCTATTAAAATAAGAAGTTGGACATCTCCTGCCTGTGGAGTTTGGGTCATGGTAGCCAGATGGTGCTGAGGGAAAGGTCATGGAGAAGGGTTGTTGGAGGAGTGAGTTGAATACTAAATTGGGGAGAGATGTGGTATGTGAAGGGGAATTTTGAGTTGCCAGTGACCCTTCTGGATGTCAGTTACTGGGTATGGGGGCTCTCTGTACTGCTTACTTTGGTTAGGCACATTACCTCTATTGCCACAGCCCATTTACCCAAATGTCCTCAGGAAACTGTCCCTAGCAATACAATAGGCCTCTCCATCTCCCCCTTCTCCAACTTCCTCTGTAGCTCAAGAAGCATGTAGTGCTACAAGGGGTCAGCCCATCCCCCACCTACCTAGGGGCTCCAGCTGCCAGAAATCTCAGGAAGTTGGAGGTGTGGGAGGATGAGGATAGAGAGGAAAGTTATAATCCTGAAGCAATGAAGTGACTCCCTCTCTTTTGGACGGCAGATTGGTTGATACTACAGCTTCCCTCCCAACCTGTGTTTGAGGGTGACTCTCTGATCCTTCATTGCCTGGCATGGGGGGATTGGCCTCTGTCCCAGGTCACCTTCTACCGAGATAGCTCAGCCTTGGGCCCCCCCGGGCCTGACCCAGTGTTCTCTATCGGAATGGTTCATGCAGTGGACAGTGGGCACTATCACTGCAGTGGCATCTTCAAGAGGCCCGGCCCTGGAGCCAAGAAGGCAGCTGCTGTGTTTCTTAGAGTACAAGGTATGAGCTGAAGTGGGGTACAGGGGAGGTGTGGTGCTAGAGCCTTGGTTAGGGGCCGCAGTTGGCTGGGGGATGGAGGGGTGAATGGAAGTTACTTCAACGTCCAGGGTGAGCCAGCATGGTAAAGTAAGGTCAAAGGAACTCTAGCAACTGAGACTTGCTGTTCCTGGGCTGGATGTGGGAATGTCATTTAAACAAGAATTTACATTTATAGAACAGTTTGAGATTAACCAAGGACTTTCACGCACATTTCCACTGAATTTTCTTCCAAATACTTTTAAATGGTGAGTTTTGCATCATCACCCACCCTTTTCTGAATCATGGGGAGTGTTGGTAGGAACTGTGGCCAAGGCTCAGGGGTGGCTGGGCTCTTCAGCCATCAACTTTAAAAGAGATTTGCTGAGGAAGCACGAAACCATAGCACCTTCTCTCCCTCTGACCTTTCAGATTTCCTTACTCCCATTATCATTCTACTTTCCATAGTTTGACAGAATTCAATTCACTCCAAAAGGAAAATAAAAACCTAATACTTATTAAAAGTGACTTCTACTCTCCAAGAAGCAAGTATCAGTGGCTGGATAGCTGCCCTCAGAACTAGGAAGCTCTGAGTTCAAATATAGCCTCAGACATATATACCAGCTATAAGACAGGTCACTTGAAATTCCAATGAGCTAAACCTGTGGTGTCAAGCTAATGCAAATGGATCCCTGCCAGTCACATATTGACTTAGAAAGTTCCAAATGAACATTATCTATATTGTATTGTATTATCTTTAATTTTGTTAAAAATTTCCAAAATACATTTTAATCTGGTTGGGGTCCATTCCTGAGTTTGCCATCCATATTCTAAGTAATTATCTCAGCATAAATTTCAGAGAAGTGAACAACCTATATTGGTAGAGAGGGTTTTCTCAGATCATACCAATGAAGTAACAAACTAAGTCCCTATCAGATATTGTGTTAGAATCACAAAGACAAAACAGAAATAATCTCTGTCCTTAAGGAATTTACATTCTACTGGGGAAATATAACACAGACACAAGCAAGAAAATATAAAGTATATTTAAAGTGATTTCAGGCAGGAGGAGAGAGTGGCAATATTTTGTGGAGCTGTCAATCAGTAGTATATTAGTAAATGTTTAAAAACCAGTTCTTCCAGAAAAAAATATATGCATGACATACTTTTAAGTTTAATTTGCATTATTAACATTTTCTCCATCATTTTTATAGGTCTAGATAATCAACAAAACAATAAACTAAGCTCTGATTTGTAGGTCTGCTGATTTCTGAGGTATAACACTGAAAATTGAACAATTGACTTGTATGAGCCCCATCCAGCTGGCTCCAGTGCACCCCTCTGGAGTCCCACTAGATAAATAGACAGATAGATATAGATTAATATCTATATGTATCTATCTCATCTATCCCTACCTCTGAAGAACCATATCTACGCGAAGACGTGAGCCTTAGCCTTTAGGGCTAAGACCACAATCTCAAAAGGATAGTGGTCCTATCAAGTAACTCAAAGCTAAAGAAAAGTATTTTGACCTTTTGGGAGAGGGAGCAGGGAACGGAAAGAAATCTAAGGGTTGGGGAGGTGAATGTGATGGGAATTCTGCTTACCCTTCACATGTAGGCTGTGTTTACCAAAACTACCCCTTCATCCTCATAGCTCTCCTTTCTCCTTTCTCACTTCCTCCTACACCACCTGCCTTCTCCCCAGAGCTATTTCCACCTCCAACAATGACAGCAACGCCATCCACAAAACCCCAGGAGGGGAGCCAAATGACCTTGAGCTGTGAGACAAAGCTGAGTCCCCAGAGACCAGCCTCCCTGCTTCACTTCTCCTTCTACAAGGATGGTAGGATGTTTCGGGCCAAAGATAGGTCCCCAAAATATAGGTTCCTAGAAGTGCAGCTGGAAGACTCTGGATCTTACTGGTGTGAGACAGCCACAGAGGATGGCCAGATCCGGAAGCAGAGCCTCAAGCTTGAAATTAGGGTGCAAAGTGAGTGTATGGGGGACAGGGAATGGGTGAGCAGGGAATGGGGCTGATGGGCAAAGTGTGACACTCCTCGGGGGAACTGCCTAAACCAGAGAAGTAAAAGGCGATAGTAGAAAATTCTGAAGAACTTCATTTATTCTGATTCAGCATCCTGCGAAGGGGAGAAAGTCAAAGAAAACACTTGTATGTGCCTTCCTTAGTCTCACTCTCTGACCATGGTGCCTCCCCACCCCAACCTCACTGTTTAAGTAACAACTCCTAAATAATGAGTTAAAAAAGACCTAGAGCCAGCTTGGTTGGGGGACTTCTGCAGTTGCTATGGCTATGGATATGGCCATATCTGCAGAGACCACAAAGGAAAGAATCAGTCTGTGGTGGCCACCCAAGGAGCCCACCCTCTGCCACCTCCATAGTAATAAGCCAGGAACATAGAAAGGTGTGCATCTTCTTCATAAAAAACAAAGGCACAAAACCAGGCTGTTTTATTGGTGCAATTTAAATCCAGAAAAACTAAATCTCTAGGACAGAGTATAATTTAACTCAAATTGCTAGAAAGTTTCCCAAGGGTATTTCCACTGCTATTCTTTCAAAATACTAAGACTTGATTAATGCTTCCCATGCAACAGGGTAGTAAGGTGGTAAAGTGGATAAAGTGCTGGGCCTAGAGTTAAGAAGACTCATCTTCCTGAGTTCAAATCTACCCTTAGGTACTTACTAGCTACATCACCCTGGGCAAATCACTTAACCCTTTTGCCTCAGATTCCTCATATATCAAATGAGTTGGAGAAGGAAATAGCAAACCACTCCAATAACTTTGCCAAGAAAACCCCAAATAGGGTCACAAAGTGTCAGGCATGACTGAATAACAGTGCTATAAGGTTGTGGACTTTTCCAATTTCCATCTCTTCTCCCAATATCAACTAGGTGGGGAGGGGTGTAGTCATTGTGTGTGTTTGTCCTTCATTGCCAGAGAAGACCATGCCATCAGAGAAATGATGATATGACTTGCACTTGACTTTGTTTTGAGTGAGTGAGGACTGTGCAGATCACCAGCTTCACTTCTCCAGAGTCATTGAATCCAGTGACCAGATATTCATCAGGATGACTGGAGAGGACCCAGGATGAGGCAGTTGGGGTTAAGTGACTTGCCCAAGGTCACACAGCTAGTGAGTGTCAAGTGTCTGAGATGAGATTTGAACTCAGGTCCTCCTGACTCCTGCACTGGTGCTCTATCCACTGTACCGCCTATAGATGCTGAACAAAGAGAAAGAACCCATTCCATTCCCCATCAAAAATTCTTCCTTCTAGCTATTTTCCCTCAAATTCAAGGGGAGATCAAAATTCTTCCTGTCTTTGATTCTTATGGCTGTTTCCAAAGTACATGGTAGCTTGGTCAGAAAATGAAGTTAGAAGAAATATCTTTGACTATTGCTCCCATCCCATCATGCCCAGACATACTCTAGATGGCCCTAGCCATTCCTCATCTCACATAATTAGGATATTCTCTGTGTATGCATGCATGCATGTGTGTGTATGTGTGTGTGTGCGTGTGTGTGTGTGTTAGGGGAGTAATAAAGAATGTAGGAGGGATAATGCTCAGGAATCCTGGAATGAGAGTTCCCAGGTCATTTCTTCCCCATATATCCGGGTCCCACAATGTCTAGCACAGACAGACCTGAGAGAATAGAGGCTTCCCTATACTCAGAAATGAAGCTGTTACTGACGTTACAATACAGTATTAATAGCCTTTGATGTATGCTGTGCTTTAAGATCTCCATCAGCTTTCAGTATAGTCCATTGCAGGACATTTCAAGAGAGATCCACGAGCTAGGGGCCTACAGACCCATAAGGACATCTCTTCCAAGCAGAGGTCTCACCCAGCCACTTTTCTTTCCCTCCCAACAATGATACCAGTCCTCTGAAGAGCAGTCTGGTCCAGAAGAAGACTGGTTGGCTATAGGCAAATTCACTGGGGACAGAGGCTGATGTGCTCATCATAGGTGGTAACAGTTGTCATCTTTCTGCTCCACAGATAAATTGCACCACCTTTCTCCCAGTTTGCAACACTGTGACCCTGACTTCTGCTTTGTGTCTTCTAATAGATTCTTCCTCAAGAAGTCCTCCCAGAGCGACTGTTCCTTCTACTTCGGATGCAATTCCTAAAAAGGCAGCAGTTCCAAAACCAGCTCCTCCAGATCCCCAGAGACCATCTCGGTCCAGTCCCCCTTCCTCAGGAAGCCAGCCTTCTGATGGTCCATGCTCCAGCCCTCCCCTCACAATGCAAGATCCTCACCTGAACTACCAGATGCAAATTCTGCTTCGTCACATGCAGAATGTAAAAACCCTGTTGGGCCACATGACACTAGAACTCAGGGATCTCTCTAGACACCTTCAGTCCATTGTTTCAGGAACAGCAGAAGGGACAGCCCCCAAGGCCAGTGGGGCCCCAGGAACTTCTAGGGGGCCACAGAGGGAATGAGCCTGAGACCAGACTCTCCTCCTGATAACAGGATCTGGGTCTTGAGTCTTTGCTGCTATGTTTTTTGTGTCCCCATCAATTCATGCTTTTCCACAATTGTACGTGGGAAACATTTCGTCAAATTTGTGTGTGTGTGTGTGTGTGTGTGTGTGTGTGTGTGTGTGCACTTGAGTGTCATGAAATATATTCTTCTAATTCCGGAGCAGGGATTGGAACCATATGGCAGGAGAGTCCTGAGAAGACTCTTACTGAGAACCTTCCCCCACCCCACATGCAACACATGGGTCATCAGATGGATATTAAGACAAGCAGACTTCCCTGGACACATTGGTTCTCATGTCAGTGATGAGGATTTAAATGGAAACTGCTAGGTTGCTATAACCTCTGATACAGGGGCACCCAAAGAGAGAATGGCTCAGAAAGGATTGTTAAATACTCAGATGACACCGATGATGATGGAACAGTCCTCACCAACAAACTGTGTGTTCTCTATACTGAAGATTTCAAAGCACAGCCCATTCATCACTCAAGACTTCGCAAAGGCCATATACTCAAGGAACATAGTAACTCCCAGAGGCAGTCATCCAGAAATATTAGACTCTTCCAGGGCTACCTGATTCTATCACAAAATAGTCTCATTGACTCATTAATAATCCTTCTCCCTCCCAGACAGTAATGGAATGGGTCTGTCTTACAAATATCAACCCTGAAGTTTCTATCAGCTTTTATCAGCTCCTCACAGGCAACCCAGCAAAAGATTATAGGTTTCAGGATAGAAGGGACTTGAGATGTCATTGTGTCCTACTTCCTCAAGGAAACAAGGTTGCACAGCTATTAAGTGGAAGAGGCAGGTTTCAGTTCCATGTCCTCAGATTTCAAGGTCAGTGTTGTTTTCCACATGCTATAAAGGTTGATGAAGTTTTCAGAACTAATGCCTGAACCAACTTCCTTAGTATAGAAATACAGTAATTCTCACATGTTTTCATATACACCCACTTTCCCCTCCTAATCATTAGCTGTTCCATTAGGTTCAGGTGGGGAGCCTATGAGGTTCAGTCATAGCACTATTAAACAGGGACCTGCTGTGTTCAGAGCTCTATCCTGAGCAGTGGGGAGAGATGCCCCATCCCTGCCCTCAGGGAGCAGTCTCTCAGATGAGCAGATGAGACACACATATATAGGTGCCTCAAAATAACACCTTCAAAAGCATGATTTAAAACAAGACAAACTGAATACATAAGAACTTGAGGGTACATAAGAGTGATTAGCTTAGTCAATGGAAGCCTCCTGGAGGTGAGATTTGAGTTAAATTTCTGATCAGCATTTACCTCTATAGTTGTGAGATCCCTAGAAACATCATCATTGGTCTTAAATTTGAAGAAGGATATGTAGAGGAGGGAAGATGTGTGGACATAGGTACTTAAGGTGAAGATAAATCCCTACCACCTTAGAAGGTGCTGGCAATAAAAATATTTGCTTTAATGTTGCTTCTGAGCCTTTATTATCAACTCATGAGACCTCATCCATTCCCCTGCCCCTAAGAGGGATTTGAAACCTAACAGGGAAATTATGTTCCTCTGCTAAGGTGAAGAGTCCTCCTGGTTCATAATCATTACCTGCACTCAGTATTAGTTTGTGCATCTGCATGGTCCTTTGGAAATCCTCGTTCTTCTGGGGTTTTGGCTCGAACTGTTCTTTCAGGGATAGGTCAAATCAATCAAGAAATCTGAAGAAATATTTGGAAATCTTTAGTCAAAGCAATGACCTCACCACTACCATCTGGACAGCCAGTTCTATCTTTGAGATGAGCTACCTACTTCTCTTCTTTCCCCATAATATGTTTGGAAAGGTCAGGCGAGTGAGCCTCCAGGAATCTAGGAGTCAGAGTCCATGTTAAGTTTTGCAACCAGCCCAGAACCAATGCCCTGAGGAGCAAATATTGACCTTCAGGATCCCACCCTGAGGTGAAGACTCATCCATGGGAACATAGGACTGTAGAAACTATGTTAAGTATGAGGCTACTCTCCCTAAAGACAAAGGTGATGTAGAAGAGAATGTGTCACTGAAGTGTTGGTGGGGTGGAGAATGTTTGTACTTTTGTTCTTATTTAAAGCCATATTTTCAAATGACTTTTGACAATGACTCAGTCACATTTGCCAGTTCTTTCGGTACCTGATGATGTAGCTCATCTGGGTCAGGTGATTTAAATTTATGAAAGGTATTTAGTTGCTCTCTTACTATTTTCTCACACATGTTGTTATCAACTCCCTGTTAGTCATTTTTGTTCTGTTATTTCCAGTACAAAAGTCATCCTCATTGGTGGAGAATATAGAAGCAAAATTAAAATTGAACAGCTCTATCTTCTTTCTATTGTCAATTATCACTATCCCAACCATCCCAAAACAATGTCTTCTCTTTTCTTTGATCATTTTTCTTTCAAAATAACTAAAAAGAACACCTATTATTTTTATTCTCTTTCATTTCCCTCATCAGTCTCAGTTCATTCTGAGCTTAGTATTTCTGATATTATTTTTATAGGACTATGCCATTCCCTTATAATCATCCTCCTTAAAAAAAAAAACATTCATTTTACTGTTGTTGCTAAAAATGTGAGATTTTGTCCCAAATCTCTATGCTCCCAGAAGAACTGAATCTCATCAATACTGATATTCTTGCAAAAAATTAAAACAAAAAACATAAAATTGCTATAGCTAAATGGAAGGATGGCTCCCAAGTTCTTTCCAAAGACTCAAAATAAAAGAGTTGGTATGATTGATCTTCTTGTTTACCCAGAAGCAATAAGAAACAATGATCATGATGAACATATGTAAAACTGACCACCCTGAAGATAATTACGACTTATGTATGTGTCAGCATTTGCTACAGAGAATGAAGAAAAGAAATTCCATGAAGAACTTGGCAAGATATTCCAAACCAATCCAACATACTTCTTGATGCTTAGTGTCTTCCATGGGAAATTAGGGAACAGAGGAAAATATATTGAAAAACATGGTTAAAGATTAAGAAAGAGGGCAAAGACTTGTGGATTACTTAGAAACTTTATATCAGTGTATCAGCAGTACTTCAAGAAGGGAGTTGGAAGTGTGCAAGAACAATTTCACCAAAAACGAAATTGAGTATATCTTAACAGACAAGTAACAACTGATTATAAGTATGGAAGTCATGTGAGAATCAGCTGTCTGTGGGTCATTAAATAATCAATGGGTTAGAACAAAGGTCAAAATCAGCACAAAATTAGAAGGAAAAATGAAGATGAGAAGAAACTACAGGCAATTACAGCAGCTCCAGCTCCACTGAACCAAGCTGTTTGCTCTCAAAAATTGGAAAAGACTTGAGACATTGATTCTGCCTGCTCTAATTTCTCAAAAAAGTTTAACCAATGCAAAACAGTCTCTACAATGAAGAGGCTAAAATGACCAAGAAACCACTTGAATAAGCAACCACTTGATCTCCTTGCCGTGTGGAGAGACGTGGAAGTCAAGCACAACACTAGAGTTCAATGTTATTTGCAAACAGTTACAGAGGAGAATGATGAATTATGAACAGTATCACCTCACAAAATAATAAAAATAGTAGAGGTGGAAAATAGTCTTTAGAAAGTGTGGCTGGTACTAGCTAATCTGCATCATTTTTTTTAAAAGCATTGATATGTAGCAGCTCTGGGGCTACTCCTACAATTCATTTTCAAGTTCAAGGTTTGGGGTCCCTAAATCATGGCTGACTACTACTGTTCTCAGGGCTCTAGGAGAAGCATTGAGGGGTTAGATTTCTAATACAATTTGCTTATAAGCGGAAGTGTTCCCAATGAACCATTAACCAGCAAATGCTAATTAGACTTTTTAGACAAAGTATTTACTTGTCTAAGGGAAGGCGATTAGTTGGTACAAATCAGTCATCAGAATGTTTGGGACACAACACACATACATCATCAATGAGGGAAGTAGACCTAAATTAAAATGCACTGGTAGTGAGGCACATGTGTGGCAAGAGGATAAGTCATAATTCCTAGACTAAATAAGAAAGTGAAAATTGTTGGTTCTAACTGACCCCTACTCTTATACTTATAGCCTCCCAGGGATATAGATAATTTAGGCATTTCATGATTCATTTTAATTTAACTTTTAATTCAGTTTAATGTAGTTTTATTCTCTACTTGGTGTCCTTGCCAGAAGAGAGAAAATCAATGCAACTCTAATTCAGTTCTATTTTTCCTTGTTCATATTCTTCCTTTAACTCATATGCCTTTTAACACACACACCCCCCCAACCAAACCCAGATGTTTTCTCATGGTTTCTCCTGCCCCACCCTCCAACTAAGCCCCCACCTTTTTTTTTGTCTCAGCCCGTGTTATATCCAATCTCCTCATAAGGTCAAATTCCTGTACAAAAAAGCAATTTCCAACTAATCTGTGAACACTACCTATCACCTATATGACTCTTAAGATTAAGCTTTCCCATAAGCAGGAAAAGGAAGAAAAACAGTATGTACTGCTTGCTTATCTCTTTATTCTACCTGCTTCACATAGAGGACTTTTCCCCACTTTCAATCAGAGTTCATGACTATTCATTTTCAATACTAAAAACCACTCTTCGCCTAAAAGTTCTTTTTGTGACAGAGAAGGAGGAATCCAGGAGAACTGGAAGTGTTTAGGCATTCAATTTCATCAGGTCAGAGAATTCCTAGTTTGAAAATGCTTTCAGTACATCTAGATAAGCAATTTACTCCAATAATCTAAGAGAACTGTTTGAGCCACTAAGAAGTCGAGTGACTTCCCCAGGGTTAACAGTTAGCATGTGTTAAGATGCAAAGATTGAACCCAGGCTTTCTTGAGTCTAATGCCACCCCTCTATCCACTTCATCATGTGGCTTCCCCAGAGGTCATTGTCCAGAGAAATGGAGGCTTATTAGGACAGCTAGTGGAATACCACAGATCTGCTGAACACTGGACCAACAATACTCCTGAGTACAACCAGATTAAAATCCAATTGGGAAATACATTTTTAAAAATTATTAATTAATTTATTTTAAGTTGTCAAATTCATTTCCACAAAATTTTGAGTTCCAAATTTTCTCCCCATCTCTCCCTTCCCCCACCCCAAAACACCGCACATTTTGATGGCCCCTTCCACCAATCTGCCCTCCCTTCTAACATCCTTTCCTTATCCCCATCTTCTCTCTTTTCTTGTAGGGCAAATAGATTTCTATACCCCATTACCTGTAATTCTTATTTCCCAGTTGCATGCAAAAACTATTCTCAACATTTGTCCCCAAGACTTTGAGTTCCAACTTCTCTTCCTTTCTCCCTCCCTACCCATCCCCACTGAGAAGTCAAGCAATTCAATGTAGGCTATATATGTGTAGTTATGCCAATGACTTCCATAATAGTTATGTGGTATAAGACTAACTATATTTCCCTCCATCCTATCCTGCCCTCCATTTCTTCTATTCTCTCTTTTGACCTTGTCTCTCTCCAAGAGTGTTTACTCCTAATTGTTCCCTCCTCCCATTTACCCTCTCTTCCATCATATCCCCCACCCACTTATCCGCTTCTCCCCTACTTTCCTGTATTGTAAGATAGATTTTCATACCAAATTGAGTGTGCATGTTATTGCTTCCTTGAGACAAATGAGATAAGAGTAAGCTTCACTTTTTCCTTCTGTCCTCCCCACTTTTTCCCTCCATTGAAAAGTCTTTTTCTTGCCTCTTTTATGAGAGATAATTTGCCCCATTCCATTTCTCTCTTTCTCCTCCCAATATATTCCTCTTTTACCCCTTAATTTTATTTTTTTAGATATCATCCCTTCCTATTCAACTCACCTTGTGCTCTGTCTGTCTGTCTGTCTGTCTCTCTTTCTCTATATATGTGTGTGTGTGTGTGTGTGTGTGTGTGTGTGTGTGTGTGTAATCCTACTAACTACCCAGATACTAAGAAAAGTTTCAAGAGTTAAAAATATTATCTTTCCATGTAGGAATGTAAACAGTTCAACTTTAGTAAGTCCTTTATGATTTGTCTTTCCTGTTTACCTTTTCATACTTCTCTGGATTTTTACATTGGAAAGTCAGATTTTCTGTTCAGCTTTGGTCTTTTCATCAAGAATACTTGAAAGTATTCTATTTCATTGAATGACCATTTTTCTCCTGAAGTATTATACTCAGTTTTGCTGGGTAGGTGATTCTTGGTTTTAATCCTAGTTCCTTTGACTTCTGGAATATCATATTCTAAGCCCTTTGATCCCTTAATGTAGAAGATGCTAGATCCTGTGTTATCCTTATTGTACTTCCACAATACTAGAATTGTTTCTTTCTAGCTGCTTGCAATATTTTCTCTTTGACCAGGTAACTCTGGAATTTGTCTACACTGTTCCTAGGAGTTTCTCTTTTTTGGATCTCTTTCAGGAGGTGATCAGTGGGTCCTTTCAAAATTTATTTTTCCCTCTACTTCTAGAATATCAGAATTATCCTTGATAATTTCATGAAAGATGATATCTTTTTTTGATCATGGCTTTCAGGTAGTCCCATAATTTTTAAATTATCTCTCCTGGATCTATTTTCCAGGTCAGTTGTTTTTTCAATGAGGTATTTCACATTATCTTCCATTTTTTCATTCTTTTGGTTTTGTTTTGTGATTTCTTGGTTTCTCATAAAGTCATTAGCTTCCATCTGTTCCGTTCTAATTTTTAAAGAACTATTTTCTTCAGTGAGTTTTTGAACCTCCTTTTCCATTTGACTAATTCTGCTTTTTAAAGCATTTTTCTCCTCATTGGTTTTTTGAACCTTTTACCATTTGAGTTAGTTTACTTTTAAAGGTATTATTTTCTTCAGCATTTTTTTTGGATCTTCTTTAACAAGCTGTTGACTCACTTTTCATGATTTTCTTGCATCTCTCTCATTTCTCTTCCCAATTTTTCCTTCACCTCTCTTCCTTGATTTTCAAAATCCTTTTTGAGCTCTTCCATGGCCTGAGACAACTGAATATTTCTTTTGGATGTTTAGGATACAGAAGCCTTGACTTTTATGTCTTACCCTGGTGGAAAGTATTGTTCTTCCTCATCTGAAAGGATGGGAGAAGATACCTGTTCACCAAGAAAGTAACCTTCTATAGTTTTATTTTTTCTCCTTTTTGGGGGATTTTCCCAACCAGTTACTTGACTTTTGGGTTCTTTGTCAAGAGTAGGGTATACTCTGTAAGATCTCAGTTCCTCTAAGGTGGCACAATCAAGCCTGCACACTGATCTGGGGGCAACCAGAAACTTTTGTGCCCGGAATCTGAGAGTAGTAGAATTTCCTCTCCACAACAGCCTCACCTCCAGTTCTGCCACACCAGCACTCAAGGCTGAGGTTCAGATCAGCTGCTCTATTCCTCCAGGGGCTTTACATTGAGGCCTCCCACAATGGATGTCAGCTGCTGCCTGCAGTGGGAGCCAACACCAGGTGAGGCCTCTGCCGCCACTGCCTGAGGCCAGAGCTATGGAGGGGACCCTGCTCCTTTCTCAGCCAACTGAAAAAGCCCTCTCACTGATCTTTGGCACCTATGAACCACCACTACTGCTGCTGGGGATTCTTCCCCGAAGCCTGCTCCAATCCTCTTCCCTGCACTGTGTGATTAAGGCTGGGCTGGGCTCTGCTCCACAAGTGGTGGGACAGATCTTTCCCATTGGCCTTGCAGGTCACCCTGGGCCAGAAGTCTCCTCCACTCCATCATTCTGTGGCTTCTGCTGCTCTAGAATTTGTTGAGAGTCATTCTTTACAGGTATTTTATGGGCTGTGAGGAAAGAGTTAGAGTATATGCATCTTTCTACTCTGCCATCTTGGCTCCAACTCCCAATTGGGAAATACTTAACAAAATAAATTAAAATGCAGTAGGATGGCTAGTGTTACTATATGGTTTACTATGTCAATATGAGGTTGCAGGGATCCTGATGTATAGTTTAGTGGCCTATTTCTATTTGAGTTTGATACCACTGGTATATGCATTGTCAGAGGAGGTTTTTGTGCTTGGTTATTTTTGTTTAGCTAATTTTCTTTGTTACAAAGGTGGGTAAAATCTGAAGGGCTGGTGGGAAATACTGAATATAAAGACAAAAGACATCAATAAAATGGATTATTGGGTGGTTATCCTAATTTTAAAACTTTATCTTTTAAAAAATCTATTTGGTCAAAATATACCATCTTTTCCTGTGTCTACTGTCATCTCTAACTTCTCTCTTTTGTCCACCCTTTGCTGGTCAGTCTCAATCACAGGAAATCTCTAGAATGTTACCAGATCTCAAATCAAATAAGGGCTGGTAAGAGAATTGGAGAAAAGTCCTCATAACTTTTCTTAAACTACTGAAAGCATTATGAACCCTCATATTCCAGTTTATCTACTTATCTGCACCTACCCTAATTCTCCCTCCAACCAGTCTTTATTTAAACAGAAAAGTTTCTATTTCACTTCATATAGCAAATGGAAACATAGGAAGTCAATATTTACCTTGCTATTCCTTTGGCAGGCAATTTACAGACAGTCCCAAACATTCCACCCCTGTAATTTACTGTTCTCTAATCACTTTAAAAATTCTGATGAGATCACAAACTACATACTCCTTTTAAAAATAAATTTTTATTGATATCTTCTGTTTTTTACATCATCGTTATCCCAGACTTCACCTCTCCCTTCCAGAAAATATTCCTTATAACAAATAGTATATTTAGAGAGAAAAAATAATCAGTAAAATTGATTGATACATTGAAAAAGTCTGAAAATATGTATAATAACTGTGTACCTATCACCCCCATGAAGGGGTGGGTGAGGGGGTGTTTTCTCATATCTTTTTTTATAAATCCTGCTTGATTTTTATATTTTTGTTCTATTTACTTTTTTGGTGGTGTATTTTCTGTTTTTATATTGGTGTAGTCATTGTGTATATTGTTTTCTTGGCTCTGCTTACTTCATTCCATTATCAGTTCATGTAGATTTTTTCCACACTTCTCTGTATTCATCACCTACATCATTACTTACAAGACAATAATATTCTATACTTCCATGTAGTACAATTTGTTCAGTCATTCCCCAGTTGGTGAACATCCACTTTTCTTCCAATTCTTTGCTATCATAAAAAGTGCTGCTATAAATATTTTGATGTATATGGGGACTTTCTGAGCCTAAAGTCACCCAAAACTTCTTCAGTCAGAAGTTTGACTAGAAAGATACTGACTTAAATCTGAGGTAGGTCAGTGGTTTCAGCATTGATTGATCAAGGTCTATTCAGAACACTATGAAAGTATTGAGTCCATCTCTTCAGGATCATGTCCTTACCACTAATCAATGTGGCTCCATTATCACTGAGTAGCTGAGATGTACTATATAAGACATATGACCCATAAATAACCTTGAGGACATTGCAGAAGTACTTTGGATTGCTAGAAGCAAATCTTATCACTCAATCATGTCCTTCAGAGATTGACTGACCTTTTCAGGAGTTGGGTTTTAACAGAAATAAAATGAAAAGGATGGGTCACAAATTAGTAATTACTTATTGATATAATAGTACAAAATTATTTTCTCTCACCATAACTTTTATGAAACCAATCTTGATGTTTGCAAGTGTTCTGGTCCAAATGAGTAAATGTGATGCTGTATACCAAATCTCTGAAAGTTACCTACCCCTTTTCTACTTCACTGTTGCCAAGTGTTTATTGGCTCAGTTTTATTGGATGTTGGTGATGAGAAAGTCATGAGATGCACAAGGACTCCTTACCATGGGAGTCCTTGTGCCTACTAGTGGGATAGTCTATATATGTCTTGCCAATCCCATATCACTCCCAGAAATCTACCAAGACTGTCTCTATGATGCAGTGTTCTAATCATCCTCCCTCCCCTTTATGCAAAACCCTCAGGATTACAATCGCTCTGACCACCATGTAAACCAAGCCCAAAGGATGAAGCAATGATGCCAGCCTTCAGGCAAGCAATGCCTCTCTCAATTGTCCCTAGTCTAAATATTAAAATTTCAAAAGTGCTATAAATATTTTCATACATTTTGATGTTTTTCTTTTTTGACCTTGATTTCTTTGGGGTATGGGTCTAAGAATGGTATCTCTGCATCAAAGAGAATATGCATAACATAGTAGCATTGGAGCCATAGCTACACGTTGCTTTTCAGAATGGCTAGAACAATTTATAGCTCCATCAGAAGTGCATTGTTGTGACTGTCTAACTATAGCTCCTTCAACATTAATGATTTTTCCTTTTAACCAAACTTTGCCAAGTTGATACATGTGAAATAGACTTTTAGAGTTCTTTTAATTTGCATTTTTGTTATTAGTTGTTTAGATCATTTTGCATATGGTTTTGATAGCTTGGATTCTTTACTTTAAAAACTGTATCTACCTATCTATATGATAGATTTGAATTAATTCATTAAGTAACTTACAGTTAAGATCTTTATCAGAAAACTGGCTGTAAAGATTTCCCCCAGTTAACTCCTTTTTCTTTTGGCTGCTTTGTCTACGTAAAATCTCTTAAATTTCATGTAACCAAAACTATTCATTTTATCATCTGCTCTACTTTCTATCCCTTATTTTGTCATGAACTCTTGCCTCTTCCATAAATCTTCAAGGTAATTTCCTCCTGATGTCTTTAATTTGTTTATGATACAAATTTTCTGTCTAGGTCATATCCATTTGGAGATGATTTTGGTTTATAGTCTAAGGTGTTGATATAAACCTAATTTCTACCAAACTGCTTTCTAGTTTCCTTACCCATTTTTATATTACATATAATACTAGCTCTTAGATTGATATTATATTAAGGAAAGATCCATTTATTCCTAAGTTCTGTAGTGTTTTTAACAGAAATGGGTGTTGTATTTCATGGAAAGTTTTTTTCTGCATATCTTGATATAATCATATGATTTGCTCATTATTGTCATTAATATGTTATATTATGTTAACAGCATTTCTAGCTTGACCATCCCTGTATTCCTGGTATAAGTCAAACCTGATCAGAATATATTATCTAATACCTGATTTACTCCCCGTTTTTCCAAGATTCTGTCAGAATTTCTGTTCAACATCACTTCCTTTCTCTAATCGAAGGACATTGAGGAAGGCATATGCCCACAAAATACCTCATCTATAGAATGTACACTTGGCTTTCCATCACATCTGGTATCCAAAGCTCTGGTCCTAAATGGAAGTTAGAGCTCTGATTCCTGGCACTCAATATTTAAGGAGAGCTACAATAATTATTTTTGTCAGATGGTTTTTTTGACACAGATCAAAATGAATAGTGCTTTCACTTGTAGTAGCAATACGTTAAGAAGCCTCTATGCCCAGTTTTGGATGGAGACTTAGTTGTCTATTCCCAGGTCCAGTAATAGTTAGAGGTTATGCCTCAGTAATTGAGAGTTGAGAAATTGCTGATTTCTTAAATGGTTCAGTGACATAAAACAGAACAGGTCCTGCCTCCACACATGGCAGTATGTTTGCAGTTAGAGGGTTCAGGGAAAAGAGGACTCCAAATCCAACCCTTACCCAGAGTCTGGACTGAGACACCCACCATTACAAGTCAAATGATGGTGCCTCTGCCACTGGTAAAGTGAGCATTCACATTCAACTGCTACTGTACTTATTTAGGAAGGACATGTGTAACTGAAAAAGGAGACTAACCAGTTTCCTAGCAAGAGTAGGAGATAAATGATGAACAGTTCTAGGGTTGCATTGTATCCCTGAAATATTAAAACACTAGAGGAAGGTCTCCAGTATGTTGAAGGAATCAACTGTGGAGAAGGTTTTGGAGCCTATGGACAAGAATTATATAGGATCAGAAAGTATAAACAGAAGGGAGTAAAGATAATATTCTACGTCAGAATTATGATGTGATCAAGGGCATGGAGACAGGAATCCTGGCCTGTTCCAGGATAGTGAGTAAAATTATTTTGCTGTGATGGAGGGTTCATATAGGAGAACTATGGAAGAAATGTATCATAAGGTAGACTAGGATAAGACAAGGCCTTTTGAATGCTTTTGTATTGTAGACAAAGGACACAACTGAATGTTGGTGAGCAATAGAAAGGGCAGCCCCACCAAAGGTTTTCACTTTCAATAATTTTGTGATCTTTTATTGGTCAGTATCCCTAAACTGTTGGAGTATTGGTTCCTTCAGTGTATTTTGCTGCCCCCACCAATCCAAGCCTAGTCTTAGTATAGATGCTTCCTTTGTTCCCCTGTACGTGAGACCCCTTATTTTGTTTTGCTTTTTGGCTGGTCCTCCCTATCTCTCATCCTGGCTAGAGGTGAAGTGGCCTGTCGTAGGCTTGATCCCAATACAGATCGACTCAGAAGCTTTAGCTTTACCTGTTTCCTACCCAGGCCATCTATATACCCAGGGGCTCACAATGTAAGCTATTCATCCAATAGACTTTAGCCCTACTGTTGCCCAGAACTCCTGTACTCCAGAAATCCATCAGCCTCAGCTTCACTAGCAGCAGCAGCTACAGATGTGGGTCACCCCTGGATCTTTTATTTAAACTTGGGCTTTTCAAACTATTTTACTAATGTCCAATGTAAAATAAAACCAACTGACAGAGCACAGAATTGTCCATTTATATTGCATGGGAAACTTAACCCAAGATATCTCTAATCTAGCTGTAGATGGTTGGGATAGCTTCTGAGACTAATCTAATAGGCACGGATAATTTTACATAGCAATAAATAAAAAATTTAGTGGGTGAGAACATTAATTATAAATCCTTAGAAAGCATTTTTATGCCAGTTTAAGGACTATTCTCACAGGAAGCCCTATCCTGCCAAAAAGTCGTTTTTGGAAGAGCATTGACTGAGAAGTTTCTAAAGGAGTTTAGAAACTATTGAGTTCAATAACCTCATTTTACAGATGAAGAAAATGAGGCACAGAGAGGTTAAATAATTTGCCTATGACTATCCAGGTAGCAAACATCAAAGAGAACTTTGAATTCAGGTCCTCTTACTCTAAACTTGGCATTATTTCCATTTCAGTTTTTTAGGCTATTTTTATGACATCACATGGGGAAAAGTCACTCTGATATATGTATAATAAACATAATATATGTATAATATACATAATATACAAAAACGTTACTCAGGCTAAATGAGAGGCAGTGTGGCATGGTGGAAGAAGTATAGAACTGGTAGCCAAGAGTTCAAAGTTCTGGTCCCAATTCTGTCTCTAAGTGTGCAACTCTTCACCAAGTCACTTTCCCTCTTGGGGTTCCAGTTTCCTCATCTGAAAAGTGAGGGAGTTGAACCTCAAATCCCCTAATATCATCCCCTTTGCTTGAATATGGGAGGAAAAGGTGGCATTCTTATCAAGGCCAACTCCTCTACATCCCTTCTGGAAGCTTGCCCCGCCAATCGTTCCATCACCCTCCCTAAATTTTTGTGTCTTCTTACAAGACCACTGGGCTCTTCTTGGCTATTTGTAAACATGCCCAGTTCTCCCCCATGGCTGCCTAGCTGATATTCTTAAAGTACTGCACATTAGTAAGCTTCCACCTATATCCCCCTACCAAAGAAGTGTTCTCTTCAAACTTCATCCACATTCACAATACCCTAAATGCAGTAAGGAAAGGGTCATTTCTTCATATCTATGATTCAGCAAGGATAGTAACAGTAGAATGCAAATGCCAAAATTCATTCAGAAACTGTGTTTACAAAAGTAAACAAAACTTGACATGGCAAGTGAAGCAATGTTGTTCCTTCTTACAGACACTGTGCAAACCAACTTTTCCCCTGATGCAAATGTTTCAAGCATTAACACTCTCTCTTCTAACTAAAACCTGAACTCAGAAAGACTCCAAATCACATTCACTCTAAAGTCCTAATTACTGACATTTGCTTAAATTTTACCTTTCTATAAGAATATGCATTTGTAAGATAAATTGGCCTTAAACAAAAGAAAAGAAGAACTTTTCAGTGACACTGGCCACCTGGCTTTTCTTCACACAAGACCCTCCATCTCTGACTTTGCAAGCATTTTCTTTAGCTTTCTTTCATGCCTGGAACCCTCTCCTTTCTCAACTCTGTTTGCTGATTTCTTTGGCTTTTTTTCAAGTCCAAACTAAAATCCAGTCTTTTACAAGAAGCTTTTCCCCATGCACTATTTTGATTGTTTTGGCAAAGTAAACACAGATTACCCAGTCCATTGTGTGGGGTAAGGAGGGAGGGTACAAAGCCTGTGTACTTAGCATGAATTTTTCTCAGATGTGCCTTTTTGTTTTCTCAGGCAGAAGTCTTTAGCTAATGAGTTTCCTGTTTTGGAGAACAAAGCTAATATACTACATATGCACAATTTTGTTTACATTGGATTTTCATAAGCAATGCTAATAACCTATATAAATTTAAGTGACTCAAGGCCTATAATACAGTCTTATACTTTGCGAATTCATACCATTCAAAGGAAAGTTTTTGATGGAATAGCAACCATGTCTTGCTTTCAAAATCTAATGACCTACTCTCTGAATCTCATTGCATTTATTGTAATTTTTCAGAATCCTTTTTGAAAACTGGTAGTATTTTGTCACCTTTATTAAACTTTTTAAACAGAAAAAAAGTTTTCCCCAACCCATCTTAATTCTAGTGCCTTCCCTCAGTTAATTATTGCATAAATATTCTGTTTGTGGCTTGGTTGTATTTATTTCTGTGTTTTCTTTCCTCAATATATTTTGAATCCTTGAGGACAGGGACTGTCTTTTGTCTCTTTCTGTATTCTCACTACTTAGCATAGTGCCTGGTACTTTTCATGGTTTAGCTCTGACTGACTCTTTGTGACCCTATTTGAGGTTTTTCTTGGCAAGGATACTGGAGTTTGTGTCATTTCCTTCTCCAGCTCATTTTACAGATGAGGAAACTGAGGTAAACAGGGTTAAGTGACTTGCCCAGGATCATACAGTCAGTCAGTAATTGTTCCAGGTCAGATTTGAACTCAGGAGGACAAGTCTTCCTGACTCCAGGCCAGGCACACTATCCTTTATGCCACCTAACTGGCATATAGTAGGGGCTTAATAAAGTGTGACCGATAAACTGACTGGTTGGAATTGTAGCCATAAGTCGGTTGGTAGGGGCTGTATTATTTTGCTTCCAGTGAACTATGAATATGGACACATGCACTTCTTCTTCAGAGGGCTCCAAGAGAAAGCAATGCCTTGCTTCCCTACAGCCACAAAAGAAGGGTGGAATAATGTCCTAGGAAACATATCACTAGAGCGGAAAATCCATTAAATATTTATGTTAAAATTCAATGTTCTGCATTGTCCAGAAAACATCAGTGTCAGAACTGTGAGTTGAATCCCGGGAAGCTCTTAGAATTCTCTCTAGTGACATCTTGACAAGACCAGGTAGGAGACCCCTTAGGACAGGGTTGGGCTAGGGGGATGGTAACATACGGGAAGAAATCTAAGTGGGACTGGAGGGGCTGGTTCACTGGTATTATAGAAAGGGGGTTAGACAGTGCCAAAAGAGACTGGGCTTTGAATTTCACCTCTGGCACTTTGTTGTGTGAGCTTGGAGCAAGCCATTCAACCTCAGTTTTCATCTTGGTAAAGCGTTGCTAATGATACCTTTGGTTTCAATCTCACCTGTAGTTCTTACATTTGTTCTGAAGATCAAATGAGATAATGTGTGCAAAGTGTTTTACAAATCTCAGAGAGCTGTACGAATGTTATCTACAGTTATTAAAAAGAAAGATGAAGGGCACAGGGTTTCTATTCCTGGTCAGAAATGCAGAGGACAATCTGGATAAGGGAGAGATGGAGTAGAATCGGCTCTGCCTGGGGGTATGAGATATTCATGGTATAGAGCTCCATACCCATCATGCTGTGCTCTGTGTTGAAATCTTTTTTTTCAAGATATGAGCATAGGAAAGGCAATGGGGGATCCTGAAGCCCAAAGATGCTCTACCCCAGCTGTAGCTTAAAGGACAAGGAGAACCAGTTAATTAAGCTGACCTATAGCACTCAAGATATGATTAAATTTAGCATGTATTAAGATATTCATAATGTACTATGTTAGGTATTGAGAATATATGATACCTGTTTGTCAAGAGTTATATGGTCTAGGAGCTGGGTATGAAATGAGAATACAAATAACTACAATGAAAATAAGAATACAGTTAGTATCCAGAAAAGATGAAAAAACTAGCACAAGAAATTTGAGGGGAGAGAGATAATTTCTAGTTGAGACAATCACCAGAATGCTTCATGAAGGAACCCTGAAGAAAGAGAAGAATATCAATAGGCAGACATCTGGGAGTGGGAATCTGTATCAGTAAAGAGGGGGGTATGTATGCATATGCATGGAGGTGGGGGGTGGGAGAGGGAGAGAAAGAGAGAGAATAAAAAGAAACAAAGAGAGAGAGAGAGAGAGATTGTGACAGATGGGGAGGGAGAGAGAGAGAGAGAGAGAGAGGGAGAGAGAAAGAGAGAGAGAGAGAGAGAGAGAGGTTGAGGAATGGGGCCCAAGGATAGTTATAAAGTAGCTGAGGTTAGATTTGAACCCAGGTCCTCCTGACTCCAGGCCAGGTACTCTATCTACTATGCCACCTAGCTGCCCCATTAAAATAATCTAGGTGTGAAATAATGAAATAGGTTGGTGGCAGGATCAAAGTAGGGACTAAAGTTTTTGAGGGATTATTTTGCTGCAGGAAGATGAGTTTGGTATCTTACTAAGTTTCCCTCCAAAGGTTTTAGGAGTTAAAATTGGACAGAAAAGGCGTAACTCCTCACACTCCCTGATCATACACAGACAAAATGTTTTAGGAACATTTGAACTGGAAGAACGCTGCTGTTTCCAATTCAAAGTCCTTTACAATCTGACTTTAACCTGCTTTTCCTATCTATTCTCACAGTACACCCCCAACTTCTCTTCCCTTCTCCAAAATTTTGGGTTCAAACAAAGAACTTACTCAATGTTAAACACATGTAGCGTTCCAGTTCCATACCTTTGTATGTACTAGAATACACCAATAGGCTTTGTATAGCCAGGACCAGAATGGGGGTTTCCTGATTTCTAATTAGATATTTTTCTCAGAATACAACTTTGGTTCCACTTCTATTCCAGGAGTGCATCCCTCTTTGAATTCTGGAACATATATGGCCAGAGCCACCATGTGGGCAGTGATAACCTTGCTGCTGCTGGGTGAGTTTTCTACCATTATGTCATTAGGTGGAAGGCAAAGGGAGGAGGGAAGTGGGGAATTCTAAGGCAAAGCCTCTTGAGCCTTAAACATTTCATCTTGGTGCTCCAATATATGGACAGCCCTTAGTCTTATAGACAGCTTAGTCTCCGGGCTATTCATGCTAGATACCTTTTATAGCTCAGTGTCAGGAATATCTGCTGTTATTATTTTGATATTTTTAATATTATCAGAGTCTCAGCAACCATACAAACCCAGGTCTCTTTAGAGGGCTAAACTTTAAACATAAGCAGAAAGCCTGGGGAGCTTAAGCCAATTTTCTTTTCCCATTTACATAAGGCTGCCTGGTCTTACCCTTTCATTGATTGACAACTTCTGATCTTTCACAGGTCTAAGGATTGGAAGAGCTGGTAAGTCCTCTGCATACTTTCCTCCCAGTTCATTTTCCCCTTCCTGCCAATACCATCCCACTCATATATCAGTTTCTCACAGACCCTAAGCTATATGTTTTGAGTGTTGTAGGACAGCAGGGCTAAGTGCACAGGATCCTTGGGTAAAGACTATTCTGGGATGTTGTCCATCCTTGCCACTCCCTAGCCTATTTGGTCCAGTTTGCTAAAGACTCAAGCAGGCATTCAGGACAGCATGCTTTACAAACTGATTAATTGACCTACTGACTACATTGGTTCTAACTGAATGATTATGGTCAACTCTATTCCCGGAGGTAGTCTAGGGTTTCTCCAACCTGGGACTAAGTTCTTTGGGCTGTTGACTTTGGCTCTCTTTTTACAACATCCTCTACAGCCACCATGGATAAGCCCATTCTGTCCTTGCACCCACCCTGGACCACAATCTTTAAAGGGGAGCGGGTAACCCTGAGGTGTGATGGATACCACCCCTTGCTCCTGGAGCTCCGTCCAATCAGCACATTGTGGTACTTGGGGCACCTGTTACTTCCTTCACATAAGAAGAGCATTGAGGTGCAGACGCCAGGAGTGTATCGATGTCAGACCCGAGGGGCACCTGTCAGTGATCCAATCCACCTCTCTGTATCCAACGGTAAGTGGGTTGTGTATAATGGAAAGGCATAGCATGTATACTGGGAACATATACCAGGGAGATGCATATTCTGGGAACTAGTGCCAGTTTTCCTACAGGAGAAGATATAGTCCTAGTGCTATTCTGCTTTAGATAGGAAAACTGATCATCCTGGCATCAGGCAAATAAATAGAAGTAGTTCAATGGTTGGTAGGGTTCAGGACCCATACTACACATAGGCAAAGTTGGTAACAACCTATATGATATAACATGAAAAACACAACTACCCCCAAAGTATATCCTCACACCTTTAAAATAGTTTCTAAAAACCCTAACATTAGAGCTGTGTTTTATAGTTAAGATGTTAATTATTAAAGACCACTGTTTTCCACTGTTTTTTAATTTAAATATGTTCCCTAGGGGAGATAATACTTCAATATGGCATCCAACCAGCACATTAGCACAGATTTATTTAAAAGGTTAATTTATAGCCCAGCTAGATCTTGGTGAATACCACCTTTTTATATGCCAAAAAAAAAAATCTTGTGGGAAAAAGAGGTATTTGGGTAGCCAGGAGTAGCATGAGGATAAGGGGCTCCCTTGTAGAAGGAAGACAGAAGTGACATCCATAAAACTAGCTCCCTATTTCACAAGATCATAAATTTAGAGGAGGTAAGGAACCTTAAAGATCATCTTACAGAAACACAGAGAAGTGAAGCAGGTTGCCTAAGGCTCTACAAGTAGTAAACAGTAGAACCAGAATTCAAACTCAAAATAATCTGATGCCAAATTAGCCCTTTTGGGATTGTGCCACTCTGCCCTTTCTTTTCTTCCAAGTTCCTCTTCCCTAGGGCTAATCATCTTGGAGCTCACTATAGAATGGAATAGATTGATTCCATTGGAACTTGGTTAGCTATACTTAAATCTTGGGTCTCACCTGTCCCCTACCCTGCCTTCCCTACTAAAGTTGTCAATGGACAGCAATGGACACTGAATCACAAGATAATCTAGAGTTTGAAGGGATCTCAGAGGTCATTTATCCCAACTCATGCAAGAATGAGAATTATCTGAGGCAGTAGGTGGCAATGAATAGAGCACCAACCCTGGATTCAAGAGGACCTGAGTTTAAATCTAGTCTCAGACACTTACTAGTTGTGTGGCCTGGGCAAGTCTAAACCCCAATTGCCTCCAAAATAACAACAAAACAACTAAACAAAAAGAATCCTCTCTACAGTAAGTAGTCACCCATACCTTGGATGGTAACCACCACCTTGGCAGAGAACATAGGGGTACTCTCCACTGGAATACGCAGGGTTCCTGAGCACTTTGAAAACTACTTGTAGATAGCTCTAATTGTTGGAGTGTATTTCTTTACATCAAGCCCAAATCTATCTTTCTGAAACTCCATTCATTGCTTCTGTTTCTTCCTTTTAGGAGCAAACAGAACAAGTTTTTAACCCTCTTCCACATGACAATCCTTTAAATTCTTGAAGATATCTATCATATCTCTCCTAAGTTTTTTCTTCTCTAACTTGAGCATACCCACTTCTACAACCTTCTACAGCCATTCTCTGAATACTCTTTAGCTGATCAGTGTCCTTCCTAAAATGTGGTACCAAGAACTGAACACATACTCCAGGTTCAATTTGTCTAGGGCAAAATGTAGCTGGATTATCACCTTCCTAGACCTAGATACTGTGTCCTCAATGTAGTCTATGGTAAAAAATATTGTTTTTCCTACCATACCACACTATTGACTTCATATTGAGGCCTCCTTCAAAGTTGATATGGAATCATTAATTATTACTTTTTAGGTTCATCCATTCAACTAGTTCCAAATCCACCTAACTACTACTATCTGAGACAAAATGTTCCATCCTATCCACAAGAGTGCATGAAAAACTGTCAGATGTTTTGCTACAATCTAGGTGGATCATCTCTGGTGCTTCCCTGATCTACCAATTTAATAATGTGTCAAAAGAAAGGAAATAAAGTTGTTCTGATATTTCCTGTTCTGTATAAAACCATACTGGTTCTTTGACATCACTACTTCCTTTTCTGGATATTCACTAATCAGCCCTTTAATTGCACATTCTAGTAATTCTCCAAAATTGAAGTTCACTGGCCTATAGCTTGCAAAATCTATTTCCTTCTCTTTTTTATTGTTTTTGGAAATTGAAGGCAATATTTCCTTTCCTACAGTCTTGGGGAACCTCTCTTACTCATCAATTTCTTTCAAAGATCACTGTCAGTGTTTCACCAATCACATTTACCAATTCTCTCAGTACCTTAGGATACGATTTTTCTAGGCCTGGTGATTTGAATTAATTAAGGGCAACTATTGTCCTTTTTTTTTATTTTCTGTACATTTTTTAAGATTTTAAATGGGTCAATGAGAGATTCAACAATTCAATAAGAATTTATTGAGTGCCTATCAGAGGCCAGGGATAGAAACTGGGACTATGATTTCATTGATAGATCTTTTGCATGGGGAAATGCCCTCCACCAAAGCAGATCAGTGTTTTACCAGCAACAGATAATACATAATAACACGTTAAGTAAATTAGCTTTATACGAAGTTTGAGGGATGAAGTTATTATTGATCATACCACAGGATGTCTTCACTGTGAATCTTCCAGAGAGGATGAGTGGTTTGGAACTCAGTCCTTATCCCCATTAAAATCTGGAGTTAGACTAACTTCAAAATTAAAGAATCGGGAGAACTAAGAAATAACAAATGGGAGAGATATGAGATGGGGAAGAAGTGAGGAAGGGCTATGAGTGATCATGAGCTTTATTGAGATTATGGATCCTATCTGCTTTGTAGATTGGCTGATCCTACAGGTTCCCTATGCCATGGTGTTTGAGGGTGAACCACTAGTGATTCGCTGCCGAGGTTGGTATGACAAAGTTGTTTACAAGCTCCACTACTACAAAGATGGGCATGTCATGCGCTACTTCCAGACTAGTGCCAACTACACGATACCCCAGGCACGGGCCAGCGATAGTGGACATTACCAGTGCTCAGGAACCCTGCGTATTCCAGTGGAGAGTACCCCTATGTTCTCTGCCAAGGTGGTGGTTACCATCCAAGGTATGGAAATAAGACACAGTTCTCATTGCTTTGGGGATAAGAATATGGAGTAGAGACTGGGAAAATAGGAGAGTACATACAAGGATGGGTAGAGGAGTAAACAATTTTTGGCTCAAAAATAAGGAGAGAAGGTTGATGCCAGTCCTAACCCGCCAGATTTCTCTTCTACATGAGAAACAGAATGACCCCACCGGTCCTACCATTTTCCTTCCACCTCTTTCTCCACTCACATCCCATTCCTCCATTAATGAAACAGAGCTGTCAGTAGTCTGTGTGGTATGTGCATTGCACCCAAGAACTACCCAATTCAATGAATTCCTTATTGGGACATTGAAAGGGATAATCCCACACAGGGGACAAATGAGCTCCTGCAATGGGCAGTGTGACGGCTACACCCTTGTCCAAATCTCCCACCTAAAGGCTGAAACATGGAGAACTATGCTGAGACTTCAAAGTCCTTAATAACACTTTCTAGCGTTCTTATAGCAGGATCATTTATGCTTATGTATATCATCAGAAAGCCACAGTAAACCTGCTCAATCCTTGATCCCTTCATTCCTTGCTGTACCCCCACTCTGTGTGACTGGTTATGCTCTGTGGGATGGCGAGGCGGGAGTTGTGGCTCTCAAGCCACCTTAGCACAGCTCTCATCCCCTTCACTATGGCCATTCTCCACTCCCAAGCACAAGCCTCCAGCCAGCCCAGCCTTCCCCTTCCTAGCCTGACTGCTCACTGTCTTCCACTTGTCTGTTCTCCTCCCTAGAGCTATTCGCATCCCCTGTGCTGAAAGTAGTGCCCAAGCCTGAGTCCCACGGCGGAGGTGGGGTGACCCTTCGCTGTGAAACAAGTCTGCACCCCCAAAAGCGGGACACGCCCCTGCAGTTTTCTTTCTACAAGTACAGCCGCCCTGTGCGCCGCTTTGACTGGGGAGCTGAGTATACAGTCCCGGAAACAGAGACAGAGGACTTGGAATCGTACTGGTGTGAAGCTGCCACAGTGACCCGCAGCGTGCGCAAACGCAGCCCTTGGTTACAACTCGCAGGGAAGGGTGAGTGACTCCTAGTTAGCACCCTACCATGCTCCACTTCCCCAACTCGCACTCATACTCTCTTATCCTGTTTTCCCCACCCAACTCCCCCAAACGTACACAAGCACCCCAATTCCAGCTTTCAATATCTCCTCATCTTGGCCCCACTTCTTTCTCCTCTGCAACCTCTGTAGGGCAACTCCACACTAATAAACGAGGGTCCCAACACTATGAACAGTGGAACGGCCCAAATGGTGGGACCCAGTAGGTTTATGTGGTTCATTCACTATCATTTGACAGGTTCCTTCTCCAGCACATTGGCTATCACAACCCGAGCTCCTCCGCCAGCATCCATGTCCAAGAACCCCGTTTCAAAGCCCCTCTCCTTTAGAAAGCCTCCGGAACCCAGATCTGTGCCCTCGATCACCTCTGCCCCAAACTCCACCTTTTCCGGGACCCTCGCCTCTATGCCAAGCATTCCCACTGCTGGGCCCACTGCTTGCACTCCTCTACCCTCCTTGGGCCAATCTGCCTATCCTTTGAAGTCCCACATGGACCTACTGCTTCAGGAAATGCAGCTGCTTAAAGGCCTTCTGAGACAAGTGGTGCTGGAGTTGAAGGAGTCACATACAGTTTTGGGGTTCCAAGGGTCACCAGAGATACCTGTCTTAGATTTGGGGGTGAACCCAGTCACTCCAGAGACCAGAGGAAGGGGTTAAGGTACAGGTCAGTCTAAATAGGATGCTTCTTGCCATTATCCAGGCTAGCTAGCTTTTATTGGGGGTCTGGGGTTGAAGTGTGACAATTATTAGAAGAACAGAACTTGAACCTTTCCAGTGAATTGTGGGGTGGGCTGGCCAATGAAGTTTCAGTCACCTCCCATTATACCTACTTTCCCTCAGTCATCTAAAAAGCACATTTTCTTTACAGAAGCTATCTTTCGACAATCTACTCCTGCCTGGAACTGACATGAAGTTGGGGAGATATTGTTTCCCTGCAGTGTCCCTACTCTTAGTGGCAATTTCCAATAGTCAAAAGGTTTGTAAGCTTAATAGCAGATCAATCAAATTATAGATTGTTGGTAGAGGAACTTCTGAGGTTAAGTCTAAAATAAGCTATGAAGCTTAGGACTTTAGATCAACAACAACGTTAGGATCCTTTAATTCTTAGTAATAGTGTGGAGACAGGTCAAGGGCTTATGAAGTTAGCATGCATGGTTATTATTTGTGTCTCAATTGGTTAATGTAAAAAAAATCTGTTTGTGGTCTATATTGTAAATGCTTTAAAAGAAATGTCACCTGACCAAAAATTGGAATTGTGTTATGAGATATGAACTGTGTTAAAAATTAAAAATTAAAAAAATAAAATTAAAAAAGAAGAAGCTATCTTTCTTTCCATTTTGCCCCTGCGGTTTTAAACAATCACCAAGTGGTTGTAACTGATGTCATTTATCCTATATGTCACTTGCTACCACAAGTTTTCTACTCCCATTCCTCCTTCTTTCCATCATTCTCCTCTTCCTATTATCCTTCCTCTATCCTCTACCCCCAAAATGTAACAGCATATACATTGTTTTATCTAAGTTTGTGGTTTGATGTGAAATTCCAGCTCATTTATATTCTTAACTTTCCACCACGTTCCAGTCTTTGTACGTCAAATTGAGGCAAGTTTTAGCAGTACTAACTACTGAGGCACTTTAGAACCTTCTATTGTTTAGCAACAAGTTGTAATTACGTAGTGAATTCACCCACTGCTGTCATTAAAAAAGATTTTCAGTTCTGCTGCTGGCAAGTCTTGAAATCTCTGAGAAGAATTTGTTCTTTCAATTGTGGATAGGATCTGGGAGAATGGTTTTGTGGCATCCTCATCCCTCTGCTGCAGAAAGGAAAAGAGTATTCAAATTTCTCTTACACTTAAACAGAAGTAGCAGACCCTGAAGACAGGCATATGATATGACCAGATGACTTTCTCCAGTAGCAGGAGGGCAATGTTTTCCTTGGAGCCCCAGGAATGGTCATCAGAGAACAATCCCTGAATCAGAGAAAACCCCTGCTTCTATAAACTGCTAAAATGACTAGTTTAAAATAGGAAGATGAATCTTTCTTTGATGTAAGTGAACATTTTCCTAATTCCTGAGGACTTTCCAGGATTTCTTCCCCTTTAGCTCTTAGTTCAGGAAAAGTCTCTTCAGTTTTAGCTTCCAGCTCTACAGTGGCAGCTTATCTCAACAGCTCAGTTCTCATCTCTCCCGAGAAGCTTTCTCTACTTGACTGGTTACTCTGTGCTAAGCAGTCTATTTCTTTTGCCTTAACATTTTTAATCTGTGATTCTTTGCAGCTACTTTTATTTGCCTCATTTATATCTACATTCATCCCCTCCCCCATCTTGGTTTCTATCCCTTTCCTTCTCCCTTTGCTGTTTCTGAGGGTGCCAAGGAAGTCCTGGAGGAGGAGTGACCACCTCTGTGTCATTTCCCTTCATTGATTTCCCTTCCCAAAACGCCTACAGATTTAGAGGGGAAATGTCCCTAGAGAAAACAGATTAGTTTAAACCTTTTGGGTAAGGAGTAGGGAAAAACCAATTTCTACTAGTTGTTAGCAAGCCCCTACTTCCCACCCTCACAGATATCCCAAGGGGTATAATTTTCCCCAAGGATTCTGAACATCCAGAATTTACAAAGTCTGAAGTCTTCACACTTATCTAGCTGATGCTCTGGGTACTACTATATTTGAAAACAGACTGAAATGACTTAACAACAACAAAAAGAAGTGAACAAGGTTGTTCAAAGTATAGCATCCTTCCATGAGTTACTGCAACAACTTACACCTACTTTCTCTGAGTTTTAGGGCTACATTTCCAACACTGTTGTTTCTGAGTCCATACAAGTGTGCTTCTCACTAGCAAATGTCAGGATTATTTTTTTAAAACAAGGTTATTTACTAAGGTGGTATTGTTTGTATAAAGAATTTTGTTTGTATAAGAATTGTTTGTATAAAACATGTCACCAAAAAGCTTGGGGCAATTTCTTTCACAATACACATAAGTCTTTTCTAGGAGTGGGCTCACACTTTAGAATATAATGGTAGTCAGGCATGATTGTAAAAAACATGTGACAATGGAGTTCTTTCCAGCCCCTGGCTCTGGAAGTTTTTTTTCTTTGCGTTTGTAGAGTCCTCCAAAATTCCCTCAGATGTAGCCCTTTGGTGAATGGGCCACTCAGCTGGGCTCCCAGGATTAGTGCCTTACTAGGGTCCATAATCAGAATTCTTCTCTTATACAAGGAATCATACTCTTTGAAGCTAATGTGGTTCTTGACTGACCATCTTTATGGATTTGTCTACAACCATTTCTACTGCTATTGGCTACTACTGCTATGGTGGCTGCTGCTACTACCACCAAGGGACCTCTGATGGGATCTCTACATTCCACAAAGTCACAGAGTTGCCTAGACATTTCTATCTCATAATCCATATTCACCTAAAATCTGGAAAGATACCACTGCCCCTCTCCCAGACAATTCCTGTGTCCAACATAAAGTAGCGCTGCTTCCTTCACAGCTGCAAAGGAAAGAAAACAACATAATGATAGACTGCCCCTTTTGTATACCCACTCAGTTACAGTTCTTCTGGCTTCACAGTTAGAAGACTCTTTATCATTACACAGTTCCGTGGAGTTACCTGGACTGAAACCAGGCAGAGAAGCGTAGGTACAAAATATTCTTCTCAAAAACCTGTGACACTCTCCCACCAGAATCTAGAATTCAGAGAAAGTGGGACCAAGTATAAAGGTCATGTGCAGCACAAAAAGAGTAACTCACAGCTAAGAAGTCCTTTTCTCTCTCCTTCATGGGGTATTGAGGAAGTTCCCCATAGGCTCATGGTAGTTTTCTGCTAGACTCTTTGGAGAGTATTGAAATTATCTTTCCCTCTCATCTGTGTCTAGTTGGTCCTAAACTGATGTAGTCAAGGTTGCTTTTCTGAGGACATTGGATATAAAGTCCAAAATTCCTTGGACCTTTTGAAGCTCACAGGTCCTCCTCCAGTCAAGGATGGGAGAAAGAAATTGAGACAGAGACCTAGACCAAAGCTCTCTCCCCACATCCTAAGCAATTTATTCTCAGGGGTTTGGCTAGAAGCCACTGTTTCCTGTCTGCTGCTATGTGCTTGAATTCCTGGATTCCAAACTGGTCTGCTGTCTTACACAAAATCCACAGAGTGTGTCTGATGTGTCCCCAGATAATATTAACCATACTTATGGTGTGTCATAATTGTACTTCATCTAACAACCTCCTTCCAAATTGATTGAAAACCACACATATCTACACACACACACACACACACACACACACACACACACACACCCTAGTTAAAATGTCTTTGATTAATTGATACAATAGAGACATTTAAAACTTGTTCACATCTAGTTCACACCTCTATTTTATTCATTATTCTAATTGACAAAGGCATTGGATATCATGTTACTTATTTTAAGTGGAGTGGGATCATTGGTAGATTGCCTCAGTAAATGAGCACCTGTAAATTATAATATTTTCTTTTCCCCAATTACATGTTAAAGTCATTTTTTTGACATTTTAAAACAAGTTTTGAGTTCCAAATTCTATGCCTCCCATATTCCTCTATTCCTCTTTTCCTGAGATGGTAAGCCATCTGATATAGTTTATATATGTGAGCACCTGTAATTTAGCAGACACTGAGTTACGGGATAGGAATAAAAGATAAAAATCCCAGACACTTGATTTTGTCTTTGCATCCCCAGCACAACGCCTAGTTACCCTAGTACATAGCAATATGGCATCCACAGAATCAGTAGAGACCTGGATTTGAATGCCACCTCAGGAATTTTCTAATTGTATGACCATCTGACACATTGCTTAACATTTCAAAGCCTCAATTTCTCATCTATTAATTGGATAATATCACTCAAAGTGTTTACGCAGGGTTGTTTGGGGTGTCCAATGAGATAATGTATGTAAAGTACTTTTCAAATCTTAAAGTACTATATAAATTTCTGCTGTTACTGTCACTACTATTACTTCTAAGACAAGTAGAGATAATAAAAAATAACTAGCTTAGTTCAAGTAAATTCAAATCTCTAGGCCAAATCATATCCTAGGATCTTAAAATAATTTATACAAAAATTAAAGAATCATTTGAGAGATCATGGAGAACTGGATCAAGATGGGTTATATGTTATCAGTTTTCAAAAAAAGGTGAATTCCTAAAATTATTAATGGTTGTTGTCCTTCCTCTTCAAAAAGGACCAAAATGACATCACCATGATAAAGTGAAATTTTAGTGTGTCCGACTGTGGCTAATCAGACCAATACAAGCTCAGATTGCTCTACCACAGGTTGGGCACAGAAAGCCCATTTGAATATTTGGGATGGATATTCCAAATTTGCACATCTTGCATTTACTTTTTGCTCTCTCAATTCTACTTTGCTCAAAGAGCACATCACCTTTTCTTATGTGGGCACACCACAATGAATGGTCCTGTTACCAGTGTCTCCCATGTTGCACAGTCAAATCCAAAGTTCTTAAGAGAGATCTTGCTCTCTCAATAGTAATTATTAATAGATGTGACATAGAATCCGAATTCTTAGAATCTAATACTTCAAAGCATATATGATCTCATTCATATGAGTATTTCATTCTTTAGTGCAGCTCATAACTCATCTATACCTTCTTATATTCTTCATCTTTGTCAATATTCTGCCTCTTAAAAAAAATGCATCTTCCTATCCTGCCCAAGCTGGAAGTGCAGGAATTATTCATGGATTCAATCCCACTACCGAGTGGGAGTGGTACGGAAGCTTTGATCTGCTCCATTTCCCAACTGGGTTGGCTCACCTTTTCTAGGCAACCTGGTAGTCCCTGACTCCTGGGGACTTAGCCATTTTGATGCTGAACTTAGTATAAACATCAACATAGTCTGTTGTAGATATGAACTCCCAAATTCAAAAGGTCCATCAGCTACAGTCTACCAGTAGTAGGAATTAATGAAGTGCCACTACAGCCAACTCACGTTCTTCCTTTACACAACATATAGCCAATGAATTAAGAGTTTCCTCTAATTCTTTTCTCCATATTCTGGATACAAGGTGAACAGGCTGATCATCTGTGGGCCCTTATTCTATTCACATGACTTGTTCACCTCATTTTCTGATGCTGTATTTCCTTGATGACACCTTTTCCTTCACTTCTTGTATATAGGTCATCATTAGAAATATGCTATAACCTACTTGTGCCCACCATGTATTTCTGTTGTCCTTTGGGTTAAAATTGAATCCCTAGAGGTTCCCATCTGAGTGGAACTTCATGAGGACTTCAAAGTAATAAAAGGACTTCCAGGGTCAGCAATCAGGAAGTATACCTTTTCTTCACATGTTTTCTACACATATGCTTCACCATCATTTTACTTTAAGTTTGATCACATTGTCTCCTGAGATCTTACATGGTTGGGACAGAGCAGAGGGGTGTGTGTGTGTGTGTGTGTGTGTGTATGTGTGTGTGTACATGTGTGTAAGAGAATATTTTATGTGACTACTGTTCTTCCTATACCTTCTCAATAAATTTCTTTTTAAAAAGCTAATCGAGGCTATTTGTTGATAATCAATGGGGAGTATACAAGAGGGGGCTCATGAATGCCAGTGTTAGAAGGTATAATCTATCAGGATTATTCCCTAGAGTAAAGAGGGGAGAAGTACTTGCCCTCTTGGGATCTAGCTCACCAGTGGAAATGAAAAGGGAAAGTAGTCACAGAGAAAAGAAAATAAAATGCATAAAATTCACAACTATACACCATCATTAGGAAATCACTTGTGTTAAAAGGATGGATCTTTCCACCTCCTCCAAAAGCTGATGATTCATAATTCAGTTGAGTGAGGAGTTAGCTAGGCTTTTCTACATTACCCAGAGAGCCAACCTGAGCATCTTGGCAGTTTTTTAGCTTGTCATTATAATAGGGCAACGTTCATACAGTATTCTTTTAAAAGTGACTGAGTTAAAAGATTTTGCCACTACTTCATTAGTTAGAAAGAGGAAGAGCGGATTTGCTCAGCAGGAGAGTTTTGAGTGTTAGAAAGTAAATGGTTAATAAAAAAGCACTTTTTTAGTATACAAATTCATAAAGGGATTGTCATAAAGCCCTACAGTCTATAGCTGTGAGTGTCTCTTAGTACATGATTCAAATTCACTGATGTGTTTCCCTGATAAGTTTCAGTAAGTCTGTGTCCACTCTCCTCCATGGATACGCCATACAATGTTGTGACAACATAACTCAGGTTTAAATGTGGACCATTATGTATTATTTCTGTATTCATTTTATTTTTTTCCTGTATTTAAATTTTTTTTCTCTATTACATGTAAGACAATTTTAATATTCTTTTTCTTTTCAAATTTTGGCTTTCAAATTTTCTTTATCCCTCCTCTCCACACTCCATTGAGAAGGCAAGCAATTTGACATAGGTCATTTGTAGTCATCTGCATTCATTTTGAATTGAACTGTATTGTAATGATTATTTTGAATTTCTGCTTTATTGTTAAGTAAATGTTGTATGTTAAACAAATCAAGATGCTTTTATTTAGTGCTTATTATATACCAGGCACTGTGCAAGAATTAATGGTATCATCATTGTGGATGGCATTTTTTTGTGTGTGTGTACATAGGAATAATATCATTGAATTTCAAGAGCTATACAGTGGCAAATAGAGAGTATCTTTCTGCACAACATAGAAATAGCTAGGCTCCTAACAGATTTTGAGTAGTAGCCATGAGGCAACAGTCCCTCTCTGGCAATCCAGTGTAATTGTGATGGCATTGAATAAATCGATTAAATTATGTAGAAATGTCATTTTTATTATATTGACTCTGCCCACCCATGAACAATGAATATTTCTTCAATTATTTAAATCTGGCTTTCTTTGTATAAAAAGTGTTTTATAAGTATGTTCATGTAGTTCCTGGGTATGTCTTTATAGGCATACTCCCAGTTATTTTATACTGTCTACAATTATTTTAAATAGTTATTTTAAAATTTATTTTAAATATTTTAAATTTATTTTGTCTTGCAGTGTTTTGTTGGCAATATATAGAAATGCTGATGATATACGTGGGTTTATTTTATATCCTGCTACTTTGCTAAAGTTATCAATTATTTCAACTAACTTTTTATTTGAGTTTCTAGGATTTTCCAAGTATATAATCCTATCATCTGCAAAAAGAGATAATTTCATTACCTCATTGCCCATTCTGATTCCTTCAGTTTCTCTTTCTTCTCTTATTTCTATTGCTAGCATTTCTAATACAATATTGAATAATTCTGGTGATAATGGGCATCCTTATTTCACTCTTGATTTTATTAGGAGGGCTTCAATGGTTTTCTTATATTCAACTTTATTAATCTCACCTTTAATTTTTAGGATTTCTGATTTGGTGTTAAAATGGGGATTTTTAATTTGCTCTTTATTGCTTTTGCTGCAATCCCAAAAATTTTGGTGTGTTGTCTCATTACTGTCATTCTCTTTATTAAAATTATTTATTGTTTCTTTGACTTGTTCTTTAACCCACTCATTCTTTAAGATTATATTGTCTAGTCTCCAGTTAATTTTTAATCTGTTTCCATGGCCCCTTATTAAACATATATTTTTTGCATTATGATCTGAAAATGATGCATTTAGTATTTCTACTTTTCTGCATTTAACTATAAAGTTTTTATGCCCTAATATGTGATCAGTTTTTGTAAAAGTACCATGTACTATGGAGAAAAAAGTATAATCCTTTCTATTCTTAATAGAATTCTCTCCATTCAATTTTCTCCAGATATCTATCATATCTAGCTTATTTAAGATTCTATTCATTGCCTTGACTTTTTTCTTCTTAAATTTTTGGTTACATTTATCTAGTTCTGAGAGTAAGGTTGAGGTTCCCCACAACTATAGTTTTCCTATCTGGTTCCACCGGTAATTCACTTAGCTTTCTCTTTAAAATTTTGAAGACTATAGCATTTTGTGCATATAGGTTTAGTATTGATATTATTTCATTATCTAGGGTACATTTTATCATAATTCGGTTTCCTTACTTTTCTCTTTTTTAATTATATCCATTTTAGCTTTAACTTTGTCTGAGATTATGCTTAGTACCCATGTTTCTTTGTTTGCTTGTTTTGTATCAGATGAAGCATAATAAATTCTCCTCCACTCCTTTTATTCCATGTATATCTCTCATCTTTAAATGTATTTCTTGTAAATAACATATTACCAGATTCTGGTTTTTAATCCATTCTACTATCCATTACCATCTTGTAGGTGAGTTCATTCCACTCACATTTAAAGTTATAATTACTAGTTGTACATTTTCCTCTACCCTATTCTTCCTGTTTATCTTTTTCTCTTTTCACCCTACCCCTCCTCAAACATCTAATTTACTTCTAACCACTACCCCCCCAATTTGTACCTCTTCTACAAATCTTTCTCTTACCCTTTCCTCTTAACCTTCTGATCTTTAATCTACACACCCAAGGGTCCCTTTCTTATTCTCTCCCCTTACCCTTGTGAGAAATGATTATTAATAACCAATTAATAACCAATAACCTTGGGGAAGATTCAGAGGTTCTTCCCTTTTTCTAAATTCCTCATTTTAAAAAAGTTCATTCCTTCAGAAGGACATTACTGATAAAGAGATTGCATTTACTCTCCTGCAATCTCATTATCAATAATGTCCCTCTGAAGAACTGAACTGAAAAATTTGGAACTCAAAATCTTATTAAAAAAAGAAAGTTGAAAACTATTTTTACATGTGGTTGGAAAAAATAAAATTCTCTTTAGAAAAAAAAAGGAGTTAAAACAATAGTTAGATAATATTTTAGTAAACAGCTTGGTCTTATTAAATCCCTTATAACTCTATATAATGTTTACTTTCTTATGTTTCTCTTGATTCTTGTAGGTCAAATTTTCTATTCAGTTCTGGTCTTTTCCTTACAAATGGATGAAAGTCCTTTAATTCATTAAATATCCATTTTTTCCCCATGCAAGATTACACTCAGCTTTGCTGGGTAGGTTATTCTTGGTTGCAAACCCAATTCATTTGCTCTTCAGAATATAATTTTCCATACCCTTCAGTCCATTAATATAGAAGCAGTTAAATCTTGTGTTAAACCTGACTTGTAGCTCCACAGTATTTAAATTATTTTTAAAAAATTTTTCTAATTTCATGTAATATATTTTCCTTGATCTGAAAGCTTTGAAACTTAACTATAATGTTCCTGTGAGTTTTTCATTTTGGGATCTCTTTCAGTTGGTGTTTGATGGATTTTTTCAATTTCTATTTTACCCTCTAGCTTTAAAACTTCAGGGTAATTTTCCATAATAATTTCTTGAAGTATAGTAGTCTAGACTTTTTTTTCATCATTAACTTTCAAGTACTCAAACAATCCATATATAGTCTCTCCTCCACCTGTCTCCAGGTGAAAGTTATATTTCAAAAATATTTGAAAGTAAGTGGAAGGAAGAGCAATTATGGAGAGCAATTTGGAACTATGCCTAAAGACCTATAAAACTGCACATACCCTTTGATCCCACAATACCACTACTAGGTCTGTATCCCAATGAGATTAAAATAAAGAAAAAAGGGGAAAAAACATGCTTATACAAAAGTATTTATAGCAGACTTTTTTATGCTAAGAATTGAAATTTGAGGTCATGTCCATCAATTAGGGAATAGATGAACAAGTTGTGGTATATGACTGCATAACAACATACTACTGTGCTATAAGAAATGATTAGCAGGATGATTTCAGAAAAACTGGAAAGATATGAATTGATGCAGAAATAAGTAAGCAGAATGAGGAGAACATTGTACACAGTAATAGCAATATTGTATGACTTATCACACATATGACTTATCAGTTGTGAATGACTTACTCTTAGCAATACAATGATCCAAGACAATCCAAAGGACTTATGATGAGAAATGGTATCCAACTATAGAGAAAAAACTGATGGTCTCTGAATACAGACTAAAGGATACTATTTTTCTATTTTTTCTTTCTTTTGTTCTTTCCTTCTTTCTTTTGAATTTTCTTCCACAAAATGATTGTACATGAGTACACATGTATAACCTATCAGATTGCTTACTGTCTCAAGGAGGGGTAGAGGAGGTATAGATAGAATTTGAAATTCAAAACTTAACAAAAAGAATGCTGAAAATTGTATTTACATGTAATTGGGGGAAAATAATTAAATGTTATTTTAAAAAAAGAAAGGGGAATGAAATAAAGATAGCAAGGAAGGGGAAGGGTCAATTGTGGAACGTGAAGTAGGAATTGAATTTTAAAAGGTGCAGGCAGTGAGCTAACCTTTTTTCTCTTCAAGTCACTGAAAAGCAGGTTACAGGATGAATTTATGTCAGGAGGGGGTTGAAGTTAGACACACACACACACACACACACACACACACACACACAAAATTATGGAGGTTTTGAGACTTTGGAAAAAGTTAGTCCCTGACAGATTTCTCTGCCTGGTGTGTGTTTTTGTGAGGTGGTCATGCATGGTATAAAAATGCAAATCAGCAAACCACAGGGGCAGAACTGGGAACATCTGTTATCTTCCTTTCTCTGTATCTCAGGGCTGATTCTTTGCTAACTACTTTCTTTCTGAACCAAAAAGGGAACTGAGAGAAAAATTCAAATCTCTTCTAACTAATCCAAGATCTAAATTCAGTCCCAGAGTTTCCTGGAAAGGAAGGATAATCCTACAAACACTACAGAGAATCAGAGAGGGATGGGCCTGTCATTGCTATTAGTGACAGACCTGGTGAAAAATTCATTGCTTCCCCCAACTCCTATTTTAGTTTAAGAACAGTGAAAAAATTAAGCTATTCTCAAGATATCTTGGAAAAGATGTTCTCCTTAAACCCAACAAATTGGCAAGGATGATAAGACATGGAAAAAGTGAATATTGGAGGGATCGTGGAAATACAAGCACACTGATGAACAATTGTGAATTAGTCCAACTATACTGAAAGGAAGTTTATAAGTATGCTAAGTGATTAAAATTTCTATACCTTTTAACCCAGAGAGCTCACTGCTAGACATATATTCCAAGGAGGTAAAAACAGAAAGGTCAAAATATTTTACAACAACACCTTTTATGATGGCAAAGGAATGGAAACAAAATATATACCCACCAAGTGGTGGATGACTAAATGAATTGTGGTCCAGGAATATAATGGAATATTATTGTGATACAGAACAAAAATACAAAAAAATCAGAGATGCATGGGAAGACTGTAACGCAAAGTTAAGAAAGCAAAACCAGAAAACAATATAACTACACATAAAAGGAATTTAAAAAAACCTGAATACTGTGAAATTATAAATGATCAAGCTTGATCCCAAAGAGGAGAAGAGAAAATGTATTTCCTCCCTTCCTTGCAAAGGTAGGAGACAGTGAATATAGAACATTACATGTATTGACAGACACTCATTAATTTTGTTGACCTGCCTTTTACCTCCCTCCCCTTTATTTTTATTCTTTGTTATAAGAGCTGGCTCTCTGGCGAGAGGACAAAAGAAGAGATATATATGGACACAAAGATGATATTAAAAACATGAAACAAAAATAAAAAACTTTAAAACAAAAGAAAAAAGTGCTCAGTTAGGTTAGAAGAACAATCAGGAACTTGTACCATTTATGGACAAATTCCATTCCTGATAGCTCTTTTTTTTAATCAGTTTGCCAATAAACTAAATTTAGAATTGAAAAAGAGGAAGAGAGTAGGTTGAGAGAGTTGCTTTTGGGAAATTGCAAAGTTCTTTTAGTAATCTGGTTTCCTATGAAAGCAACAGAGTATAAACATTTTACTGGTGTTGTTAAATGGCAGAAGTCCTGGAGCACTATTACTTCTGAAGTAACAAAGATGCATGTGACATAAGAAGGCACGTGGTGAGCAGGCCAAAGTAAAGGACATCATTGAGGAATTGTATGAAAGGAAGAGAAGATGGGCAAGGGATGAGAGAATACTCACCTGGAACACTCAAAATATGAGGAAAAAGGAAGGCTAGTGACCAGTATGTTGGTGGGGCTCCAGTGGGGAATTTTGGGGAAAAGATGGATGTCTATGTACCATTCTTGTACCATCTAAAAGTATAATAGGCATGGATGGTTTATAATTTGCAGTCCTGAAGAAAACTCTTGAATTGATGAAATCATAGATCCAGTTGAGCATTGTTGTGACATCCCAGCACTTAGGATACAGAGGAGGGTGTGGGGTTAATGATCCAGGGGGCTGAGATTGCATAGTTCCCTTAACCAAATCAAGGATCATTTAAAAAAGCACTTATTGAATGACCAATTGCAATTGGTTCCATAATAAAGCAGAACTGCTGTGAGTTTGATTAAGGTGAATTGTTGGTCTTTGAAAGCTGATGAGCCTCATTAGATGTGACTCAGGGGATCCTGGACCTATTAAATCCAGTGACTGAAGCTGAGGTGACTCTCTGAAGCATAGAAATATCTAAGTCATCCCTCAATCAGGCAAGCAAGTATACGGTAAGCACTTACTAAGTGCTAGGCACAAGTGAGTGCTAAGCACTAATTACTTAAGTATTTAAAGATGACCTCACTTCCCTTACACATTTATGCCTTTTTACTGTTCCCTCACCACAATTCTCCAACGTCTTTCATTTAAGTTTCATTTTATCCTGAGTTTATGCTCCAAATACATCCTGCCACTATCCGGGAATAAAGGCTAGTATCAGTTAACCAACTCCTGATATCACACCTCTTCCATGAAACCTGAGAATGTCAGAAGGGAGCCCACAGAATTTTCTTGGTTTCCTCAAACACTTTCCTAAAAGATACCTACCTTTCTTTCGTATACAAGGTGAACAAGAATCATTTCGCTACCTATATTTTCGTTCTTATGATTAAGGACTGCCTTCCTAGACCATGATTTCTGGAAGGATCCCGGTCATCTTTCACTTCACTCAGAATTTGACTTTCTAGACTTATCCTGACTAGCTGCTTTTCCCCCAAGCAGATACCCTTCTCCTCACCTCCCCCACTTTCCAGCTCCCCTTTACGAATTGTCTTCCTCTATTAGTATGTAAGCTCCTCAATATTAGGAATTGCACTGCTTGCTTCAATATGTACCACTAGAGCTTAGCATAGTGCCTGAGACATAGTAAATGCTTAATAAATACTCAATTTATCTATCTACATATATATATATATATATATATATATATATATATATATATATATATATATATATATAT
>CM053770.1:648134042-648222024 GCA_028658325.1 Potorous gilbertii | reverse complement strand
TTCAGGGCTCTCTGCAATGGAAATCTCCTTCACTATGTTGCTGCGTGGCTTCCACTGTTCCAGAATTTGTCAGGAGTTCTTTTTACAGGAAATCTATGGGCTGTGGGTTCGGACCTAGCATAGGTGAGTGTTTCTACTCCACCATCTTGGCTCCGCCTCTGTATGTTCCGACTCTTTTCAATACAATGATAAACCATAGGTCCAAAAGAATGAAGATTAAACAGGTCACTCACCTACTGACAGAAGTGATTAACTTAAAACACAGAAAGATGCATTTTTAGACAGCTAAATTCGAGAATTAATTTTGCTGAACTATGTAGACATGTATTGAGGGATTTGCTTTTGTTTGCTTGGTTTGTTTGCTTTACTCAGTGTAGGGAGGTAGTGGGAAGGACAAATAAATAAAAAAATACAATCATGTGAAAAAAATTTAAAGAAAAATTCTTCTAGAAACATTTTTTTGGATAGCAGAGATCAGAAATACCTTTCAGTCAGTAAACTAGTTTGGTTAAATGTGACCATTATGCTGTGGTTTGCAGTTCCTCCTAGAGATGTGGGTCTTGCCATCACAACCATCTAGATCCATTTTGGGGCTAGAATGTTCAAAACTGGTACTAATTATGGCCTCCTACGATGAAAAAGGCCATAAAACCTTGCTTGAAAGACCATCTTAAATATGGCTATTTCACAAACAGAAATTTGTTTTCAAAGTTACTGTGGGTATACATTAATATACATTTAACCTGCTATTAAATACCTTTATACTTCCATGAGTATAAACCAAGAATGATGAACAATAGACCAAATTTGAGTTGTAGCCTTAATCCCATTGAACAGTAAACGACAATAAAACCAAAAACTTTGTGTGGTTCAGTTGTTCAGAGAGACATCAAATGTAAATTGGTTCTGGTCAATCAGAGTTAATGAAAAAATCCTCCCAGAGAACTATTGAAAATGAAAAATTTTCAAATGAGACACATCTCCTTCTGTAAGTGTCCTTCCATTTACCCTCCTTTACTTGAGGAGACTCCTACAGATCTCCCTCCTTGCTTGATTTTTCCTATTTGTCTCCTTGGGAAAGAATATGCTTCAAATTCTTTAAAATTATTAGAAGAAGGTCATGATCAAGTTCAGGCACCAACAGCATGACTAGGTTGCTATGGTAGCATCACTAGGGAAACTGCCTGTGTACACTGTCAAACTCTTCAGCCAGGTATCCCCAGAGATTAACTTTTGAAGCACTCTGAGTTTCTGTCATATAAAATCTCTTGCACTGAAGAGGTAATGACTTTCCCACATCATACTTTTGGCTTTTGTCTTTTTACAAAAAAGAAAACAGGTCTAGCATCCAGTGGATAGATTCTATGTTGGTACCTTCTCTTTGAGAACAAGGTGGCTAGCTTCATGGACCCAATCTCTTGCCCAGCTTTTAGCAGCAATCAAAATCTCCCTTGCAGAAGAAGGTGGAGAAGACTCTATTCATGCCCCTTGTGAGCCACATCTAAACAGATCCATGGGAGCATATATAACCTACGTGGGCAACAAATACACACACACATATTACATATATATATATAAGCTTCCACATTTATGAGCAAACAAGATACAGAGAGCATTTAGAAATGTAAAATGGATGATTTTGATTATCTTCAATTTAAAAAGTTTTGCACAAACAAAACAAATGCAACCAACATTAGAAGAAAAGCAGAAAGTTGGGAAATAATTTTTACAGGAAATGATTCTGACCCACATGCACAGAAATATTTATAACAGCTTTTTTTTTTTTTGCAGTGACCAAGAATTAGAAATTCCCCATTAACTGGGGAATGACTGAACAAGTTGTGGTATATGAATGTAATGAAATACTACTGTGCTATAAGAAATGAAGAGCAGGCTGACTTTAGAAAAACCTGAAAAGACATACATGAACTGATGCTGAGTGAGGGAAGCAGAACCAGGAGAACACTGTACACAGTTACAGCCACATTATGCCATGATTAACTTCGATAGACTTGGCTCTTCTCAGCAGTGCTCTGATCTAAGACAATTCAAAAAGACTCATAATGGAAAATGCTATCCACATCCAGGGAAAGAACTATGGAGTCTGTAGATCCAAGCTTACTATTTGCTCTCCTTTTTGTTTTGTTTTGTTTCTTCTTTCTCATGACTCATTCCATTGGTTATAGGTTATAATTCTTCTTTACAACATGACTAATTTGACAATACATTTCGTATAAATGTATATGTAGAGCTTATATCAGATTACATGCTGTTTTGGGGAGGAGGGGAGATAATTTAAAACTCATAAACTTGTGGAACCGAATGTTCTAAACTAAAAATAAATTAAAAGAAAATTACTCTGATAAAGACCTCATTTCTCAAATATATGGAGAACTGAGTCAAAATTGATAAGAATACAAGTCATCCCCAAGTTTATAAGTGGTCAAAGGATATGAACAGGCAGTTTTCAGATGAAGAAATCAAAGCTATCTATAGTCATATAAAAAAATGCTCTAAACCACTACCAACTAGAGAAACACAAATTAAAACATCTCTGAGGTACTATCTCATACTAATCATATTGGCTGATAAGATAGAAAAAAATGTTAGTGGGGAATGTAGGAAAATTGGGACACTAATGCACTGTTAGTGGAGTTGTGAGTTGTTCTAACCATGCTAGAAAGCAATTTAATTTTTTTCCCTCAAAACTTCTTATAAAGTTTATTTTTAGTTTTCAACATTCACTTTTATAAGATTTTGAGTTCTAAAATTTTCCCCTTCCCTTTCTCCCCCTCACCAAGATGGCATGCAATATGATATAGGGTATACATCAACAATTATATTAAAACATATTTCCACATTAGTCATGTTATCATCAGAACAAAAGGGAAAAACCAAGAGAAAGGAAAAAAAAGAGAAAATAGAGTGCTTCAATCTGCATTCAGAGTTCATAGTTCTTTCTCTGGATGTGGATAGCATTTTCCATTATGAGACTTTTAGAATTGTCTTAGATCATTGCATTGCTGAGAAGGGCTAAGTCTATCAAAGTTGGTCATCGTACAATGTTGCTGTTACTGTGTACAATGTTCTGGTTCTGCTCACTTCACTCAGCATCAGTTCAGGTAAGGCTTTCCAGGTTTTTCTGAAGTCTGCCTGTTCATCCTTTCTTTTCTTTTCTTTTTTTTAAAAAATATTTATTTTTAGTTTTCAACATTCATTTCCATAAAATGTTGAGTTCCAAATTTTCTCCCCATCTCTCCCCCCTACCCCATAATGCCTTGCATTCTAATTACTCCTTCTCGCAATATGCCCTCCCTTCTATCACACCCCTCCCGTCCCTTATCCCCTTCTTCTCTCTTTTCTTGTAGGGCAAAATAGTTTTCTCTACCCTGTTACCTGTATTTCTTATTTCCCAGTTGGATGCAAAAACAATTCTCAACACTTGTTCCTAAAACTTTGAGTTCCTAAAACTTTTCTTTCTTCCTCCCTCCCCACCCTTCCCCACTGAGAAGGCAAGCAATTCAACATAGGCTATTTTGTGTAGTTTTGCAAACGACTTCCATGAGTCATGTTGTGTAAGACTAACTATATTTCCCTCTATCCTATCCTACCCATTTATTCTATTCTCTCTTTTGACCTTGTCCCCGCCAAAAAATGATTACTTCTCACTGTTCCTTCTTCCCACTTGCCCTCCCTTCCATCATTCCCCCCAGACCCCACTTTTCCCCTTCTCCCCTACTTTCCTGTAGTGTAAGATAGATTTTCATACCAAATTGAATGTGCATGTTATTCCCTCCTTAAGTCAAATGTGATGAGAGTAAGCTTCACTTTTTCCCTCTCACCTCCCTCTTTTCCCCTCCATTGAAAAAGTTTTTTCTTGCCTCTTTTATGAAAGATAATTTGCTCCATTCCACTTCTCTCTTTCTTCTCCCAATATATTCCTTTCTCATCCCTTAATTTTATTTTTTAGATATCATCCCTTCCTATTCAACTCAGCCTGTGCGCTCTCTCTCTCTCTCTCTCTCTCTCTCTCTCTCTATATATATATATATATATATATATATATATATATATATGTATGTATATATGTGTGTGTGTGTGTGTGTGCATGCGTGTGCATGCATTTATGTGTGTGTATGTGTATAATCCCTCCAAATACTGAGAAAAATTTCATGAGTTATAAATATTATCTTTCTATGTAGGAATGTAAACAGTTTAACATTAGTAAGTCCCTTATGATTTCTATTTCCTATTTACCTTTTCTTGATTCTTGTGTTTGAAAGTCAAATTTTCTATTCAGCTCTAGTCTTTTCATGAAGAATGCTTGAAAGTCCTCTCTTTCCTTGAATGACCACTTTTTTCCCTGATTATACTCAGTTTTGCTGGGTAGGTGATTCTTGGTTTTAATCCTAATTCCTTTGACTTCTGGAATATCGTATTCTAAGCCCTTTAATCCCTTAATGTAGGAGCTGCTAGATCTTGTGTTATCCTGATTGTATTCCCACAGTACTCGAATTATTTCTTTGTAACTGCTTGCAATATTTTCTCCTTGACCTGGAAACTCTGGAGTTTGGCTACAACATTCCTAGGACTTTTGTTTTTAGATCTCTTTCCGTGGATTCTTTCAATATTTATTTTGCCCTCTGACTCTAGAATATCAGGGCAGTTTTCCTTGATAATTTCATGAAAGATGATGTCTAGGGTCTTTTTTTGATCATAGCTTTCAGATAGTCCCATAATTTTTAAATTGTCTCTCCAGGATCTATTTTCCAGGTCAGTTGTTTTTCCAATGAGATATTTCATATTATCTTCTATTTTCTTGTTCTTTTGGTTTTGTTTTGTAATTTCTTGGTTTCTCATAAAGTCATTAGCTTCCATCTGTTCCATTATAATTTTTAAAGAACTATTTTCTTCAGTGAGCTTTTGAACCTCCTTTTCCATTTGGCTAATTCTGCTTTTTAAAGCATTCTTCTCTTCCTTGGCCTTTTGGACCTCTTTTGCCAATTGAATTACCCTATTTTTAAAGGTGTTATTTTCTTCAGCATTTTTTTGGGTCTCCTTTAGCAAGCTGTTGACTTGCTTTTCATGATTGTCTTGTATCACTCTCATTTTTCTTCCCAGTTTTCCCTCCATCTCTCTTATTTGATTTTCAAAATCCTTTTTGAGTTTTTCCATGGCCCGAGACCATTGTGTATTTATTTTGGAGGTTTTGGATCCAGAAGCCTTCACTTTTAGGTCTTCCTTTGATGATAAGCATTGTTCTTCCTCATCTGAAAGGATGGAAGAAAATACCTGTTCACCAAGAAAGTAATCTTCTATAGTCTTAGTTTTTTTCCCCTTTTTTTAGGCATTTTCCCATTTTGAGTCCTTTGTCAAGAGTAGGGTATACTCTGGGGACCTGTAAGTTCTCAGTTCCTCCAAGGTGGCTCAATCAAGGGAGAGGAATTTACTCCTCTCCTGGCCAGTGCTCTGCTCTGAGAGCTACCAAAGCTTTTCTGCCCAGGATCTGCAAGTAAAATTCTCTTTTCAGAGCCTCCACCAGCTCCACCATGCCAGCCAGCACTCTTCCTCACCCCAGGGCTACCACTCAGGGCTGAGATGCAGATCACAGGCTCAATTCCCTCGGGAGCTTGAGGCTGAGGGCTCCAAAAATGGATGCTGCTGCTGTCACTGCTGTGGCTAGGGGAGGACCCAGCTCTCTTTTCATCCTGGTGAAAAAGCATTCTCACTGACCTTTGAAGCTATCTTTGGTGTTTGTGGGTTGAGAGATCTGAGAACCGCTGCTGCTCCTTCCAGGAATTCCACCCCGAGGCCTGTTCCAGTCCTGTTCCTGGAGGTGCAGTGTAGCCAAGGCTGGGCTCCATGGGCTGTGCTCCACTCCATGCCCTGTGTGATAGACCTTTCTTATCGGCCTTCCAGGCTGTGCTCCACTCCATGCCCTGTGTGATAGACCTTTCTTGTCGGCCTTCCAGGCTTCCTCAGGCAGGAAATCTCTTTCACTCTGTTGTTTTGTGGCTTCTAATGCTTTAGAATTTGTTGAGAGTAACTTTTTACCAGTATTTTGTGGTCTGGGGGGAAGAGCTAGAGTAGGTGCATCTTTGTGCTCCGCCATATTGGCTCTGCCCTTGTTAATCCTTTCTTGTGGCACATTTATATACCACATCTTATTCAGTCATTTCCCAATTGATGGGCATCCTCTTAATTTCCAATTCTTTGCCACCAGAGAAAGAGCTGCTATAAATATTTTTGTACTTGTGAATCATTTTCCCTTTTTTATGATCTCTTTGGGATACTAACCTAGCAGTAGAACTGCTGGATCAAAGGGTATGCACAATTTGATTGCCCATTGGGCACAGCTCCAAATTGCTCTACAGAACTATGCCCTGAGGGCTATAAAAATGTGCATACCCTTTGATCCAGCAATACCACTACTAGGTTGGTATGCCAAAAAGATTTTTTGAAAAGGGAAAAGGAACTACAAAATTTTTTAAATGTTAAAATTTGTCTTTATATGTAATTGGAAAAAATAAACCATTATAATAAAAAACTAAATATGATTAACATAAAAAAAGAAATAAGCTTCCAAAGCCTATTTAGGTTTCAAACAGTCAAGAAGGGTCAATGGAAGTAGGCAATTAAAAGGAATAACTAGCAAACAGTAAGTTCAGGCTTTGCCCTGGACAGAAAGAGAGGAGAGAGACATTTTCTTTTTCTCCTTGATCATGCTCCATCAGCAATTTGTTTCAGATTCATTGATGTTGGGAACATCCTCATTAATGGCTGCCCAAGGCCCATTGTTCTGCTTATGCTAGCATTACCTAGGAAGCTATGATGGCTCCTTTATATGATGGTGGAGGTTATAAAACTGTTATAAAGTTCTGCTTTAGTACAATCCTGTACTAGTTCAAAATCAAAGGCAGACCCCATAAACTTGGAGAATTCTGGGTAAACCCTACCAAGGTACTTTGGTTCCCTGTCTTCTGAGTAGCTACCCTGAGATAATAAAGCACTCACTGGATCATAGGTTGCTAGCAGAAAAAAAATCTCCACACTTTAAACCCCATGGTAAGTAGTTAACATTTTCAAACATATCTATCGCTCTCCCTCCCTCTCTCTCTCTCTCTCTCTCTACATATATATATAGATAGATAGATAGATAGATATAGATATATAGATAGATATAGATATAGATATATAGGTAAAGATCAATAGATATATAGACAGATTCTGTATTTATATTGCTTTATTCCTTACTATATCCTTCCCTGATTCTGAATAATTTCTACAGTTTGCCCAAGTATAAACAAGCAGACCTTGGGAAGAAAATTCCATGGTCCTTTTAGATTTCATGATATCAGTTAGCCAAACAATATCTAATATACACTCTATATTTTGAGAGTGTATTTGTCAAAGAATTTAGAAAAAAGATAGGTTAACATTTAATATAATTACTATATAACAGATACTGTGCTAAATAATAAGGTTACCAAGATGCGTAAAAGTACTGCCTCTAGTCTCAAAGGGTTTAAGTTCTAATAGAGTAGACAACATGTAAACAACGATGCACATACAAGGCATATACAGAATAGATACAAGGTCATCTAAGATTGGATAGGAGGGAAGGAGATCAGGAAAATCTTCCTGCTGACTGTAGAATTTGAGTTGAGTCTTGAAGGAAATCAGGGAATCTAGGAGTCAAAAACAATGAAAGACAGCATTCCAAGCATGAAGGACAACCAGTACAAAAGGAGAGTTAGGATATGGAAGAAAGAAAGGTAAGAAAGCAAGTAGGTCAGTGTAGCTGGATCACAGCAGGGCATAAAGTGTAAGACTGGAAAGGAAGGGAGAAGGGTCTACAGGAAAAAGTGCTTTAAATGCCATATTTTATTTTTGATCCTGTACATAAGCAACTGGAGTATATTCATTAGGGAAAAGACCTTTAGGGAACTCACTTTGGTGGATGAGTCAAGAATGGATTAGAGTGGGGAGAGTTGAGGCAAAAGGGCCAATTAGAAGGCTACTGTAATAGTTCAGTCTAGAGGTGATGAGGGACTGTGCAAGGATGTCAAGATATAGAAGTCAACATCCCTTGGTTGTATTTGTGTACATACACATATTTATGTATGTGTGTATTATATATATGTATATATACATATATATATTTTTTTATTGGAGTAGTTCTATTGTGAAGGAAGAAAAAGGCTTGACAACAGATTAATGTGTGAGGTAAATGTAAGAAAGGAGTCAAGGATGATACTTAGGTTGCAAATTTGAGCTATTAGGAAGATGATGGCACCCTGGACAGCAATAGGAAAACTGGGAAATGAGGTAGAGGATGGCAAAGTTTGGAAGAAAATATAATGCATTTTGTTTTGGTCAAGTTAGCTTTGAGAAGCCTAAGAGCATGCACTTCAAAATGTCCAAAAGGGAGCTGGTGTTGGACTGGAGGTCAGGAGAAAGACACAGGCTGGATATAAATATGGGAATCATTTGTATAAATGTTAGAACTCATGGAAATAGACGAGATCACCGAAGGAAATGGTATAGAAAGAAAAGTGGACTCAGTACAGAGCCTTCAGTGATACACGGTTAGTGTGACCCCATGAAGATCCAGCAAAGGAGACTGTGGAGCAGACCAGAAGAACTAGAAGGGAGGAATGTCATGAAAATCTAGAGGTTTAGCAATTAAAGCTTTCACTGATGACTCTGAAGTGTAGTTGCAATCCAAGGATGTCAGAGGCCAGATGGCGGAGGTTTTAGGAAAAAGGGAAGCATCCTTTGTATAAACCTTTCTCAAGGAATATATCCAATGAGAGTAAAGGCAGAGGATGTGTTTACTGGCCATGAAGTAAATGAAGGTTGCCATGACCATAAATTTTAAACAGGAATAATTCACCTCCTGAGGAATCACATCCCCAAGAGTGAAATTATGAAGATACCAAAAAGTATCGGTGAGGAATAAATGGGTCAGCTGGTTAAAGAGACTGATGTGGATACACAAGGAACTCGTTGATCAAATCCAGTACTACTTTAAAAACGTTGCATTTTGCAGGCATTGGCAGATTGAAGAGGGCGTGGTGCGTTCCCAGGGTTTTCTTTTTTTTAAATACATTCCATAAATGTTTGTTGACTACAAGGACTCGATTCGAAGTGATCCGCCCCACAACAGGAGCCGTCCGCCAAGTCCTCCCAACCTCTAGAGGGCGTCTCCGGCCGGCCGGAAGCGCCACTCTAGCCACACCTCCCGCGACGTGTCTCGATGGTAAGGCGGTCGTCCACTTAGACCACCGGGCGCTGCCATGTTGGAAACCCTGAGCGACCGCGGCGCCCCGAGCCATGGCGGCGCCCGAGCTGCTGGAGGTGCGGCCGGGCCTGTATCTGGGCGGGGCCGCTGCCCGCGAGCGAAGCCGGCTGGAGGAGGCGGGCGTCACGGCTGTACTGACAGTGGACACCGAGGAGCCGAGCGGAGACGTCGAGGGCCTGCGGACCCTCTTCATCTCCGCGCGGGACGAGCCCGAGACCGACCTGCTCAGTCAGTTGGATCGCTGCGTGGCCTTCATCGGCCGGGCACGCGCCGACAGCGCCGCCGTGCTCGTGCATTGGTGAGCGTGCAGGGGCGGTGGGCGTGGCGTAGGGGCCGCCCCGCCTCCGAGAGCGAGGGCTCTTGGGAAAAGGGGCTGCTGTGAGGGTGGAAGCTGGGCTAGGGAAGAGCCGGGAACCGCAGGCTGTGTTCCTGGCTGCCCTAGGCCGGCTGAAGTGTTTGAAATAGAAGCGAACACGAGGTGGGGAGCTCCTGTGGCGCCTCTCTCTCCCTCCCCGCTCTCACTTTGCGAATTAAGCCCCGCATGCAGTTTGGTGGGCCGCTAGGTGGCGCAGTGGTGGAGTGCAGGACCTGGAGTTAGGAAGTCATTTCTCCCTGTTTGCCTCAGTTTCCTCCTCCGTATAATGAACTGGAGAAGGAAATGGCCACTCCAGTGTCTCTGCCAAGAAAACCTCAAATGGGTCCTGAAGAGTCAAACACGACTAAAAAGTAGCAACATCAAGGATGGTAACCAGTCACAGCACCTTGGCTGACTTCCCTGAGCCACATTTCCCAGTCTACGCCTCAACTCTTCGCTTTACTTTTTATTATCATAAAGTCTGTAATTCGGCTACATTGTGGGCAGAATGGACTTTTGTAGAGTAGGCTGGAAACATAATTACCTCTTAGAGCACATATTTGTAACAAAGTATCTGTCAATGACACATGGCTGGGGCATCCCCCCTCCCACCCTACAAGCGTGGAAGGGAATACTGGAACTCAGGAAAATTACAAGCCATTTCTTCCTCCTACATCAGCCAACTATTTTGTATAGCTGTTGTCATTTAAAAGTTTCTCAAGTGGGGGCATCCTATAATAAGTAACAGCGAGGAATCAGTATATCTAGGAGGGCATTTGACTTTAGGTAAGCAGAGGCACCTCAACAATGTTTGTGCTTTCTGGTCGCCTTCTAAGCAAAGCAAATGTAGTGGTCTTCCTTGGTCATGATTGTGTGTGGTTGGCAATAGGTTATATTCAGGGAGTGTGTGTGAACTCAGTAGAAGGCATTAAACATCACAAGCCTCAGATTCCCCATTTGTAAAGAAGGGTTTAAGGTCTCTTTCAACTCTCAGCTCTTTGTTCTGTAATTCTGTGATACAGCAGAATGAAGAATAGATGTGTCAACTAGATTTTGGAAATTAAAGTAAATGTTCTAAAATATAAGAAGTGATAGCATTCAGTGTGTTGTAGTAGAAGGAACTGGATTTGAATCTCCATTTGATATTCATCAATCAGCAAGCATTTTTTAAGTGCTTATTATATACTACTCACTGTGCTAAGCTCTAGGAATTTAAAAAAACCCAAAAATACAGTTTGATCTTAAAGATCTTACAGTCTAATGGAGGACACCACATGCAAACCACCAAGTACATAGAAGAGACAAATACAGTAGGTCGAAGGTGATCTCACAGGGAAGGTCCCAGCAACTGGGAAGAACAGGAAAGCCCTCTCACAGAAAGTGGAATTTGAGTTGAGTCTTGAAGGAAGCCAGAACTTGGAGGTTAGGAGGGAAAGCATTCCTGGCAATGTGAACAGTCAGTGAAATGCCCAGGCTAGGAAATGAAATGTCCTATATAAGGAACAGCAGAAAGGAAATGTTATCAAGTTGTAGAGTATGCAGGAAGGAAGTAAAGTGTCAGAAGATTGGAAATGTAGGAAGGGGCCAGAGGGTTTTATATTTGATCCCAGAAGTGCTTAGGAACCCCAGGAGTTTGCTGAGCAAGGATCAAGCTTGTACTTTAGGAATACTTTTAAAGCAAGGAAATTAACTTGATGTCTGTTGGAGTTGCTACCTGACCTGCATTAAGTCCCTTAACTTTTTTGGGCATCATTTTCTACATTTGTAAAAAGGTGGGGGGGGGGGGGGGAGGAGGGGCATGAACTGCATGTTATCTAAGACACTTTCCAATTCTAGGAGAAATCTTTAGATCATTGTATCACTTGATCCTCTCACCTCTCCAGGTTTTCTCTACCCTATTCCCCCTTGGATCTCTTATTTCTTTGACTGCTCCATCTCAGTTTCCTTTGCAAGATCATTATCTGTAACCTGCCTCATAATTATGAGTGCCCCTGCAGTCTCTCTTGGGCTGTCTTCTTCCTCCTCGTTGTGTCTTGGTTATGTCATCAGCTCCTTTGGGCTCAGTTATCATTTCTTCACAGATAACTCCCAGACCTGCATATCCAGCCCTGCCCTGTTTCATGAGTCCCATGTCCCCAACAGCTTATTCCTAACTATACATCCAGCAGTCATCTCAATCTCAATATGACCAGAATAGAACTTGTCTTTCTCCTAAATATGCCCCTCTTCCAAATTTCTGATTTCTTTAAAGAGCAGCACCATCCTGTGAGTCTCCAGCTTTGAATCCTGTGCTGTGCTCCTCCCAGCTCCTCCTTTCCCTTAACCTCAGCACAGCCATTCTCTGAGTCCTGGACACTCTGCCTCCACAACATTTCCTCTTCTACCACCTCCTCTTCCTTCCTGAGCTGCCACCCAGTCCTTGTCAGCTTTTACTTGGTCTACAGCACCTGCTTAATTTCTCACCCAGTCTCACTTGTCATCCCATTTCAGTTCAGGCTGTTTTTCTAGAGCTCACCTCTGACCCTGTGTTGCTTCACAAATCAGTAAATTTCAGTGGCTCCATATTAACTCTAGAATAAAACACAAACTCTTCCATTTGGCATTTAAAGTCTTTCACAACCTGGGACTGACCTGTTTTCCTAGCCTTATTATATGTTATTCCCCTTCCTGCATTATACAGTTGCCCCTCACTCATGACGTCCCCATCTTCCTCATCTAGCCCAGGGACAGGGAACCTGCCACTTCCAGGCTACATGTAGCCTCAAGGCTGTAGGTTCCCCAGTCCTGTCCTAGCCTTTGACCTGACTTTCCCTCATGCATGGAATTTATTTCCTCCTTGCCCCTGCTTGCTAGAATTTCTAGTCTCCTTCCAAGCTCAGCTCAAGCACCACTTTCTACAAAAGGACTTTCCTAATCCCTCTTCCCTTGTTAGTGCCTCTCTCCCTCAAATAGCTCAAATTTATTTTGCATGTGTCAGAGTGGATAGAATTAGGGTATATATACTTGCCTGTGTACGTTATCTTCTGTGAATATAATAAGTACCTCGAGGTCAGGGATTGTTTCATCTTCATTTTTGTTTCTTTGGAGACTAGTCATTCAATAGTCAAGAGCCTGCTGTGTGCCAGGACCTGTGCTATGCCCTTGGCATTATGCCCGAAACATTGTAGGTACACTGAGGTGTCACTGTGAATGAGGTCCTAAATTGGAATCAGGAGACAAGAGTTCAAATCCTGACAGTTTGTGGCCCTGAGTAAACTACTTACCCTCTCTCAGCCTCAGTTTCCTCATCTATAAAATAGCAATCCCTCCTTACAGAGTTGTAGTGAAAATCAAATGAGACAACATGTAAAGCACATTGTAAACCTTTCAATACTATATAAATCTAGCTATTATTAGCTATTATGATTGAATGTTGCTTTAAGTTTAAATTTTAAAGTGACACATAGATTTTAAAAATCACACAGCTGTGATAGGCACTGTTGTCATTTAAATAGAAAAGAAAGTACTTTTTCTATTTTCAACATGTTCTCCATTCTTAGCACTGTCCTTGGCACATAGCAAACCCTTAATAAATGCTTTCTCATTAATGTTATTTTTATATACACAGTGAGTGTATAACAACCACTTAAATTTACGTAGTTTTTGACACCTTAGAAAGCACTTTCCTCAGTTACCCTGTGAAGTAGGTTGTGTATGTGTTGTAATTTCCCCCTCCCACCATTTTACAGATGATTAAACCAAGGCAAAAGAAGAGAAGGACTTGCAGATCTATTCTATTTTCCAGTGTGCCACCTTGTCTTCCACAAGTAGGCATAGACCTTGAGGCATATTCCAAATTAGTGCTGCATGGTCGAACTAGAGAACTAGAGCTGTAGGGTACCTCAGAGGCCATCTCCAGCCCTCTCTTTTTACAGATGACAAAACCTAGGCCCAGAGAGGTTAAATAGCTTGCCCAATGTAATCAGTGTTCTTCCAAATTGCCGAGATAGTATTTGAACTCAGACCCTCTGGCACCAGAGCCAGTGTGGTCTTTCCACTACATTCAGATCACATAAAAGCCCTGTAGAGTACGTAGAATTTACATATTCCAACATCTCAGATTGTTGAGAGGATAGGAGGGAAATTTGTACCTTACAATGACACTGATGTGTGCAAGACTGGTGTCAATAGGCAATCACAATGTTATGAAACTTAAGTGAAAACCAGGTTTGTTACAAGAGAAATGAACCATACATGTACAACCTAAAGAGTTCCTACTCCTTACAGAAACTTGCGTATTTATGACAGTGCAGCAAAAGGAGCAGAAGAAAACACATATTTCCTTCTAAAGAGGCATGGCATGGGAGGGGGAAGGTACAGTAAAAGTGGGAAAAGGACGACACCCCTCCTGAAGGCAAAGAGCCAGGCAATGGCAAACGCTGCCTTCTTTTTCCCTTGGGAACTGCTAGACTATGAAGACCAGAGGGGCTGCCTATCTGCAAAGGGCCCCAGTGCACAAGCCTTTTCCCAGTCTTGCCTCCCAAGGACATACAGGGAGTCCAGCTTGGGTGCAGCTCAAGGGGAGCTTCATCCTTGACATATTCAGGACCTGTTCTGGGTCCAGTGTTTCTGGAAAAATATGGCAACTCAGAAAGACAAGTTCAGTTAACAGCTCTTAATGCTGGTAATTTTCTTTTGTGGTTGCATGTTGTTAGAGTTACTTCACTAATACTGGGCTGTTTTAACTATTGTGTGGGAAATCCAGAGGCATGAGTTTTTAAACTCCACATTTGTGTGTGTGTATGTGTGTGGGTGTGGGTGTGTGTTAGATATTAAAGGGCAAAACATTTACTTTAATAGCAGAACGAGATAAAAATGGAACAGAATTTTACCAGTAATTAACAAAAGAAACGTTCCTGCCTCTGTAGTTGACAGTTTAATTATCAGACTCTTTCCAGTCATGCAGGCATCAGTCGAAGCGTTGCTGTTGTGACTGCTTACCTAATGAAGACTGAGCAGCTCCCTTTTGAAGACGCCTATGGCAACCTCCAGACCATCAAGCCAGAGGCTAAGTGTGTTCATTGTTTTTGGCTTTTTTCTGCCCCTATGAGAAAGGATGTGTTTCCTCCTTGAAAGAAAAGTTGAACTCTTTTTTGTTTGCTATCACAGAATGAATGAAGGCTTTGAGTGGCAACTGAAGCTTTACCAGGCAATGGGTTGTGAAGTGGACACCTCTAGTGCAGTTTATAAGCAATATCGTTTACAAAAAGTTCCTGAGAAATATCCTGGTGAGTCTGGATTCTCAATCTAAGAGGAATATTCTTAATTTCTAAGGCTGTCATTTCTTCTCCTCCTCTCATTAACAAAGTATTACCAGAATATGCAAAGTTTATATATCCACAATTGGGGATATTGTAATTGTTCCTTACAGAATTACAGAATTTGCCACAGGAAGTCTTTGCTGTTGATCCAACTCTTATTTCCCAAGAATTGAAAAATGAGATCCTCTACAAATGTAGGAAGTGCAGGTAAAGTATTTTGCGAACTGTAGAGATTTGATATTGGTTAGATAAAGAAACATGTTCGAAACTCCAATCTCTTCTTATTAGTTTATTGAATTTGGTAAAATGACAGTGTTCCTGAATAAAAGATAATTTGTAATTCAGATCTCAGATTTAAATTCGGCGTACAGAGGAATGTGAGTCAGAGACACCAAAGTAATTCCAGATTATAGGCGCTGCCTTGCCTTATAGTGGGGTTGGCATGATGGAGACTTCCAGAGAACCCATGCTCCTTTGCCTGATTTTTAAGGTCCTACCTTGCTGTGGTTCCACTCAAACTGGACTGCTCCCCAGAGGTGCCCTAAGCATTCCCTTCTCCATATCCTTGCTCACATTTTCCTCCACATGGCCTAGAATGCCCTTCATACCTCCAGCAGCCTAGTACAGTGCATACAGTGCTGCATTTGGAGTCAGGAATTCTGAATTCAAATCCAGCCTCAAATCCTAACAGTGTAACCAAGGACAGATCACTTAAACACTGTCTGTCTCTGTTCTGTCTGTAAAAGCAGAATGATTCACAGTACCTGCGGGTTATTGTGAGGATCAGATGAGATGACATATGGTAAAGACTTTGCAAACCTTCAAACACTCTATTATCATCAACAATACAATTATTAATAACATAATATCATGATAATTATTAATATATAACTGTAAAATTATGTAGGATATAAAAGTATAATAATAAAGCTTCTGACAAGATGACATGAAAATTCAGAGGAGGAAAAGATTTCTTCAAGTTGACAAGATCAGGAAAGTCAGTAGATTATGGAAGAAGCAGCATTTGAGCTGGGCCTTGTTGGTGATGTTTCTAGAAATAGCTATTAATATGTATTATGACAGTTATAAATAATAACTAGTAATGTATTATAGTAACAAATCACAATCCTCTCTTCCCCCAACTCTGACCTTGTACACTTCCATCAAGGCCCGGCTTTCTATGATCTACTTAGCCTTTCCCAATCTTAATTAACTTGAAGAAATCTTCCTCTGAATTTCCACATCATTTTCTCAGTACCTTTCTCACTACCTTTGCATAACTCTACCTGTTTTTACAGTTGTATCTTCTTTTCTCTCTTAAGTCCATGAGGACAGTTATTCTTATTTGTCTTTGGGTTTTCTGTGTGTTCCCTAGAGTAGTAAGTTCACTGTCCATACTTAGGTTCTCAAGAAATATTTTCTGAATAAACAAAAAAGCATTCCACAATCACATATTTCATGTATTTTTAGAAATCTTTTTTATGGTTACTATTGTTCTGTGTGGTTTGGAAATTGCAGGCGTTCCTTATTTCGAAGTTCTAGTATTTTGGATCATAGTGAAGGAAGTGCACCAGCAGCTTTTGCTCATAAGAAAATGACACCTTTAATAATTAACACAGGGATTGAGGCTAAATGTACTTCTTATTTCATTGAACCTGTTCAGTGGATGGAATCTGCATTGTTGGGTGTGATGGATGGACAGGTGAGTAGAACATTCAGCTTAATTAATGCAGTTTCATTATATCAACTATAATTCATTTTTCTTTCTTACGTTTTTATTTTTCACAATATTCTCATGATTTGTCTGTTTTTTTAATGCGTGTCCTGTCCTGTTTACAACAGTACATCGCATTATGCATTATGTCCCTCCTGCGTATTTGCACATAAAAATCTATTAATAGTTTATCAGCAAACTGTTGTACAACTATTGCAGAATAATGAAGTCTAACCTCTTTATTCTGTGTAGGAAAAAAAGTTCTTATATGATTCATGGGATAGTTAAGGACAATTGAATGTTAAATCTGTGCTTTTTTTTTTTGGTGAAGGACACTAGATTGGCATAATTAAATTAGTAAAACTCCTTTTCCATCTTTTTGATTCAGCATTTGATAATTATGGTAAATTCATTCTCTGTCTTCCCAAATTTATTAAACAAAATTGCCATTTCTCTTTTGTTCTATATTTTTCCTCTTTATTAACCAGAAACATACTTCCTTTAAGTAGTTAAATTTTTATTATGGTATTTCCAAGGTCTAGCTTTTCAGGATGCAATTTTTCCTCCATAATTTTTAGTCATACCAATAAGTTAATATTAATAGCTTCATTTTATATTGTAATTTTATTCCGTGGTGATTAAAAAGGTTTGAGAGATAACTTCTGAGTAATTTAATCATTTTACTATCAAGACCAGCAGGTTATTAATAAAAGGATAGTCATTTGGTCCTCTGTCTTAGACCAAAGACAATCATGACAGGGCAGGCTCATAGTTTATATTCCCTTCAAAGAGTAGGTGGTCAGTGAGGGGCTGAGAGTGACCCCTGGACAGAGAAATTATCTCTCTACTCAGACCACTTGAAGCCCTGGACTATATAGAGAAAAGGATCTGTCTCCACTATGGGCTTCTCCTAGAGTAGAACACAGTGAGTTGGGTGGGGTCTGACCAAGATGGGGAAAGTTAATTCAACCTTATTATCAGTAATGTCCTTTAAAAAACTGAACTTTTTAAAATGAGGAATTTAGAAGAAGAGAAGAGATCTGAATCTCTCCAAGGTATTGGTTATTAATAATCATTTTAATCCATTTAGTCAATAAGCATGTTTTAAGTGCTTGCCATGTGTCAGAGATTTTGCTAAATTCTGGGAATACAAATATAATTTAAAAAGACAAGCCCTGTCCTCCAGGAGTTTACTTTCTAATAGGAGAAGATAACACATTAGAGGAAGTTGAAAGGGTACTATAGGTCTGAGGGATCACCCAGGTAGGGGGAATATAGTAGAGAAAGTCAGGAATGAAGCCTGGAGAAGAATCTGATATGGCTCACCTGGATGCCCTCCTTAGATGGAGGTTCTGGCAGGAGCTGTACATTCACAGGGAGAAGTTGCAGGGGCATTGATCACCTTCTTGTGCACAGCTCTGTATTAAGCCCTTGTGAGGAACAGATGATCAAATCTTCACCCTGAAAGAATTCAGTCCAGTAGGAGATAGAAATTACAACACACTCAACTACCACTAGAGAACAGTGACAAACCCAATACCCACAAATACCTTCATGAAAGTCTTCTTTAACTGCTTCAATATGATGGAATCCTAATAGAGCTGCCTCCAGCCCCAATATTCTAACTGCCTTATAGGCCCCACTGAGCAGATAGTTTGCTGCCCCTACCTCACCACTCACATGCCCCCCACTCAATGTCCTGACTTCTTCATATAGGCCTCATTTCTCACTAGAACAACAAATGTGTCCATGAGCTCATATTTCTAACAGAAACAGCAGGTGTATCCATGTGATGGAATCCCAGTCACTGCTTCTAGTTAGCCACTGTCCCCAGACCCATTCCTCATATTCCCCACAGAAACAGCAGCTGTGTCCATGCACTCAATCACAGTCATAACCATCTAGTCTCAGACAGGATCACAGTATTCAGTCAATCAGAAAGTAGCACCACCAGGATGGCCAAGTGAGATGTGGACCCCAAAACAATAGAAGAGACTTTCCCTAAGTAGGCATCTGCATAGTAATAGCAAAAGCTATCCTTTAGGCAAACTTATAATGTAGAGAGACTTACTATAAAATCATTATCATACCTATATAACCCCAAATGGGTTTTTCTGTATGCATTGTAGGTAATTACAAGCATAATTCCACTGATGCTGGGACCCCTCCCTATTACCTAATCGTTTAACAAACCCTTTCCTTCCTTTTTAATATTCATAATTTCTGTTTTGTAATTGCACCTTTACACTATAAAAGTCCATCTTGCTTTGTCTGAAGTTGCTGGTTCCTTTTGGACCTTAGTCTGTATCCTGAGGAGTGTCAATCCTCAGTAAATGCCTATACTTGGATTAGATGTGGTCTGACTGAATTCTTTGATGGTTCCACCACAACACATCATGAAACTGAAACAAATCCCTAGTAATCTTTTGTCCCTTCAAAATTTTATGGTACCTACTGTCTGCCATATGTGTAGTACATACACATATATGTATACACACATATATCTCAATTTCATATTTCATTGTTGATGTTTTGACTTTCCAGTTAGATAAAAACTCTTTGAGAATACAGGGAATTTTTTTTCTAGCTTTTCCATGGTGCTATAGACATTTAGATATTTGCTGAAGTAGTGATTAATATATTTGTAAGTGCTCGGTAGATAACACAGTAGGGTAGTGTGACTTCTTTACCCTTCTTTACTCTTGTTTTTTGAAGGTTGAGAATTTTTAACTAGATCTTTTAAATTTTAAGACCTTTCTGTATACAAGAAGACCTGCTGCTGTACAGGTTCTTAGATCTGCTTTTTAAAAAGAAAACAACTTCTGAGAGGTCAACAATCTACTTTAATCAAGGACGTATATCATCCACTTAGTTCAGAGGAAAAAGTCAGCACTTTGAACTTCAGAGAAAATACAGAGAAATTAAGATCAACAGATAGATCCAACTGTTTGACCATACATACATAGTTACCAGAGAGGGAAGCACCAACATCTGGGTTTTCAAAGGGTGGGGGGCCCTCCTTAGCAGCTTCCCAGAGTCTCATCTGACAAAACCTTATTCCAAAAAACTAAGCCCCAAAGTAAAACCTCAGAGTGTTTATACACTTCTCAGAGCCCGAGGGCAGGGCCCTCAGACCCAGTGCCTCAATAGAAATTAACACCTATTAGTGGGTGGGGAAGATCTTTAGCTCTTCCCCCCACCCACCATTAACCTTAAATTACCATTACACCTTCTTTTATATCAAGATCTTAGTGCCTGATATTTAGGTAGTACAGTGGAGTGTCCATCTTGGAGTCAAGAAGATTCTTATTAGTTGTGTGATCCTGGGCAAGTCATTTACCTCTGTTTGCCTCAGTTTCCACCTCCTTTAAACTTGATGGGATGCCATGTCACCAAAATGCTGGGGGTGCAAGGTAGTGTATATGTGTATGTGTGTGTCTGCGTGTGTATGTCTGTTTCCTGGTGTTGTCTGAAAGAATTCATTCAGGCTGTCTCCAAATCAAGTGAAGGCATTTATTTGGATAACATACCAAGCAGGCTCCTTCTTAAGGAAGTCTCAATATAGTCCCCTAAAGAAGATCTTTACTTCTGGGAGACACCCCTTAAAGAAAATGCCCCTAACCAGGAGAAGCTAGGGATTCTTAGAGAGGAAATGTGCCCTGTGGGCAGGGAGATGAGGTAATCAGGGATCTGCCAGCCAGGGACCATAGCTTAGAGTTTTGATTCCATTGTCTGGTCCATTTGCTCAGGGCAAAGGAGCCCCTGTTAGTTTTAGTATTTCACAGACCAGCCTATTTGAATCTCATTATCTCATCGACGAGTCTTTTTGAATCTCTTCATCTCCTGAAGTCCTTGGCTAATCTCATCACCTCCCCTCTCAAGAAGTAGGTACTCAAATTCGTTTGGGAACAAGGCTCTGGTCATGCATTCCTCATCAAAATTAGCTAGCAACATCTTTGCCAAGAAAACTTGAAAAGGAACCTTGAAGAGTCAGATATGACTGAAAAATGACTAAATAACAACAAACTTAGTATCGGTGACTGAACGGTCAGGTAACCTTGGGAAAGTATTACTTAGAATCAGAGGATACATAAAAGAACTCTGAATCATTATAGTTTATAAAGTGAAGATTATAACTCACATTTGGGTAACAATTGAAGGTTTGCAGAGATAAACTATTTCTGAGCAAATAAATATCTAATATCAAATGAATGACATATATATTAAATCAGTTTTTCAAAATTAATGAAAATCTACTATTAATTTATTTGAGGTGTCATCTCCTAGAAACTAATGAATCCCTATCTTATTCTGGTCATTAACTGACTGTGACAAATGCAAGTTTGAGAAACACAATTTCTGGGTAATTAATCACTTTATAAATTATGGTTAGTGAATAATTAATAAAAGGATGATCATTTGACTTTCTCTTGTAAACCAAAGACAATCTTGGGGGCCTCTGAATGCTTAAAAATCTTTTGGAAAAGGGTATATACCTGAGGATGGGAATCAGCTTTGATTGGTTAAGGATCAATGAAGGGGAGGACAAATTAATAAGGAGGTGGGCAATACATCTTCAGCTTCTTCTGCATAGAGAACCTAATCTTGAGACTCAGCTACCTCCAATAATATGGGCAAAAAAATCCATCTCTACCCAGACCTCAATGGTTGGTTTTTTCCTTCATAAGCTAGGTCACCCTAAGTTCTATAGGAATGTTCCAAGACAGGGGCTTACTTTCTAAGGGCAAGATCTCACTTTGACTAGATTCTCTTCGTAAGATCTCCTAGTTGGGTAGAATCCTACCTGAGATTGAAAAGCATGTTCCTTGAGAATGTGGGCAATCTCATTTCTCAGCAATGTCCTTTAGATGCCAACTGAATAACCTACAAGGGGCTGAATTCTAAATAAGGAAATAGAAAAGGGAAAATCTTAAGCTCAGTTAATAATTGGTTAATTATTGGAAATAATCATTTCTCTCATGGTACTATTTTGATTGAATATCATAGTTTCTACATGTTAACTGTTTTTAGTAATAAAAATGGTCATCTTTGTAGTTAATACCCCACAATGAAATTAAGTTAGAGGTATAATCTCTCTGAATTTAATTTGCTTTATTCTACTTAGAGAGATTTCCTTTATATAAATTATGTAATTTTTCTTCTGCAACAGTTTTTAAAATGTCATTCTTCTCCAGTGCCTCAAATTACCATCTGTCTTTTCCTTCCGTCACCCCAGTTGAGACTACCAGACACTGAACAGCCCCCCTTGGCTTGATGCTTACTCCTTCACTCCCAACCTTGCCCGAGGTAACCCAGAGCCATTGGTTGAGGACTTTCCAAGGCACCCTAAGTACAACCTCACATTTCTATCTTCCCTAAAACTGAACCCTCTTCTATATGTTATGTCCTCTAATTAGAATGGGGATTTTTTGAGAACAGTCTTACTTTTCTATTTGTATCCCCAGCACTTAGCCAGGAGCTTGACACATAGTAAGCACCTAATACTTTTCTATTCATTCCATGAGAGGTCACAGAGTAGAAAATCAATTTAAACAGATATGCCCCATTGTCTTTTACACACACATGCTTCCATCCTCCAATAAATCTTTGATCTCATCTATTTTGGTACTCCCTTCCAAGAAGGCAATCCAAAACCAAGTTCTTGTCCATATCCTTCTATAAATCCTGCTTGGAAGTCAAACTAGCATACTGGGGGCCTTCTTGATGTCTTAACATGATGAGGGAAGCAGCACCAGGGGCAAGGTGATTTTCTTCCTTTGCTTTTGAGACATGACTGGTTCAACTCTTGTAGTCGTGTACAAACCTTTTTGATGATATTATTTACCCCTACATCTTGTGCTCAGTTGTTGATTGGTAATCTATCTGTGTTTATACCCTTCATCATAGCATGCAACTGACCCTGGGTTTTTAAAGGATATGCTAGAATGATACAAGCTAAGGTAGGTCCTGCCATCATGTGGAGGGGCTTTGTGGCTGCTCTCCAAAGACCAGCCTTGATAAGTACAGAGAAGATAATTTCCAATAGGCTGATCCTCAAGGCATGAGAGACTAGGGTCTCTGGACTAGTCCTGGAATTTCACTGGTATAGGGAACTTGAAGGGGAGTTCTACCAATGCAGATTGCCACCTTCTCTGCTACTTAAAGTCTTAGCTTGCTAAAACTGTGAGAAGTAAAGTGACTTGCCCTGGTTCACATTGCTGGTAGTGTCAGAGGCAGGACTTAAACCCAAGTCTTCAGGATTCAAGACTGACTTTCTATGTGTCATGAAATGCTGGTCTCTGAAACAAAGGAAAATTAGATAGTTGTAGCATAAATTGTTATAATATTTGCTATTGCTTATAAATTCCAATATATTCAGCAAAATTTGAGTTCCATAAACAGGTACCATTTCTTAGAGAAAATGAGTTTTAAGTACTTTGGAGATCTTTTAGTTGGATTTTAGAAATCAGAGTTTTCGTAATTTCTTGGCATTTGACCCTCTTCTTTTTTTGTTGCTGACCTGGCCATATCATGTTTGCTGTGAAACTTTTTTTTGTCCTTTTTTTGAATATAATGTTTTCTTTAGCAACTATATTTCTTTAACTAAATTTACTCTTACTCTTAAATCATGCCATTATTTAAATTTGTTTTTTAAAAAGGAATGTTTTTTTATATTCCAGATTAAAGTTAGAACAGTTTTGTAGAGTAAGAATCACGCCTGCGCTCTGTCAGAGAGAAGCCCATAGAGAATAATTTTTAAACACTTCCAACAAGTTTTTGTATTCTTTAAATAGTGATTCCCTAAAAGTGCTGCATCTGTGCACCTGAATGTCAGGAGTAACTGTTTTTCTTTGAGACAACAACACTGAGGGTCCTGAGGCTCCTGCCCCTCCCAGTTTGACTTCTTTATTTATTTTCTGTTTAGAGGCCTATTCATTGAATGAGCATTACCTCACTTTAAGTGAGTACAGGAAAAGGTCTTAGCTTTTTGCTTCCTGGGCTGTCTCCAGTCATCCTGATGAATATCTGGTCACTGGATCCAGATGTCACAGGAGGAGAAAATGAGGATAGTGACCTTGCACAGCCTTCCTTCACTCAAAACAAAGTCAAGGGTAAGTCATGTCATCATTTCTCTGATGGCATGGTTCTGTTTGAAAATGAATGACAAACACAACAACAACAACATCAGTGCCAAGTATTTTTACTTTTTTTTGGTCATGTCTTTGATCTCAAAGTGCTTCACAAGTATCTCACAGAGTAGATGGGATAACCGAGGCAAAGATAAGTGATTTTCACAATGTCGTTGGCAGTGTACATGAATTCTGGTTTACTTTCTGTTTGTTTTCCTGTTTGCTTTTACTGAGACTTTTGTTTCTGTGTGTTAGGTCATTGCCTGTAGTTTGAAGTGCAAATTCATCTTTGTCAATGGGTTTGGTCTATAAAGGTAACCCCTCTATGTTTTATTTTTAGCTCCTTTGCCCAAAGTGCAGTGCTAAGTTGGGTTCCTTCAACTGGTATGGTGAGCAATGTTCCTGTGGCCGGTGGATGATGCCAGCTTTTCAAATACATAAGAATAGAGTGGATGAAATGAAAATGCTGCCCCTTCTTGGATCACAAGCAAGAAAAATATAAACTTTTTTTAAAACTGATTTTGATGACTGACTTGAAAAGAAACTTCTTTACATCTGATGCCTTTGTTCATTACTATTCATTATAAATTTTTTTAATTCATAGGCAACCACAGTTTTTGATTATGTTTTCATTGAAATTGGCACAAGAAAATACATCCTTTCATGTGGTCGGCCTCATCATCTTCTCATTCTTGGTCATAGATGCAAAATATACCAAATGTATCTAAGTGGAATAAATTAAATGAGAAGTAAGGTCTTTTTGACCACGTAAAGCACGTGTGTGCATTATGAAAATATATATGTATATATACAGTTTGGTATAAAACTCCTATATTATCCAAATACTTTGGTGTTTGTGTGTGGTTTTTTAAACAAGGCTTCATTTGTGAAATGTTACTGTTGCAGCTTCACCTGACTTATGGCCTGATGACTGAATTGTCGGAATCCACCTACTAAATCCGAAACTGCTATGTGTTTATAAGTACTCATTGATTTCCTGAGGCATAACCAAATTACTCTTATAAAAAGCAAAGTTTTACAGTTAATTCTTCGAAATTTTAAAAGAGCTCTAAACAAGTATAGCTAGCTATCTTTTCTTGGACATAGGGAATAACTTCCTTTATGTTCAAATTCTTTCAGCATTTATTTCTTGGGAAATAGATTTTAATTTTACGAATTTAAATCAGTATCTTGTATAAGGACAGGCTGGTAGTGCCGTGGATAGAGCTCTGGCCTTGAAATCAGGAAGATCTGAGTTCAAATGTGACCTCAGATACATAATCTCAGATGTGCAGATAATAACACTGATGTGAAAGTGAAGACAAATTAGGAAGCCTCTTGATAAGGGTGAAAGGAGAGTGTAAAAGTGGGCTTAAAACTTCATATCAAAAAACTAAGATCTCGGCAGCTGGTCCCATCACTTCGCGGCAAAGGAAGAAAGAAGAGGAAGAAAGGAGAATAAATGGAAGCACTATCAGACTGTATATTCTTGGACTCGGTCACTGCAGACAGTGAATGAAACCATGAAACTAAAGATGCTTCCTCCTTGGAAGGAAAGCTATGAAAAATCTGGATGGCATACTAAAAAGCAGAGACATCACTTTGATAAAAGTCTGTATAGTCAAAACTCTGGTTTTTCCAGTAGCATTGTATGGTTATGAGAGTTTAACTATAAGGAAAGCTGAATGCTTTAGAATCAGTGTATTTGAGTTGTGGTGCTGGAGAAGACTTGAGAGTCCCTTGGACAGCAAGATCAAATAAATCAGTACTTAAAGAAATTAATTTAGACTTTTTACCAGGTCAAATAATGAAGCTGAAGTTTAAATACTTTGGCCACATAATGAGAAGGTAGGAAAAGACCCTGATGTTGGTAAAGATTGAAGGCAAAAAGAAAAGGGAATGGCAGAGGATGACATGGATAGATAGTATCATGGAAGCAATGAACATGAGTTTGGACACAGAGTGGAGGATAGAAGGGCATGATGTGCTATATAGTCCATGGGGCTATGAAGAATCAGTCACAACTGAATGAACAACAATAGCAATCTTGAATATATTAGATATGTGACTTTGATGGTAAAAACTTGCTGAAAAGTTTTTCTCAGTTGCCTTCTAATTTTAATCTCCTTGGTTTTATTTGTGCAAAAACTTTTAATTTCACATAACTGAAATTGTTCATATATATCTTTTGTGATTCTTTCTATCCCTTGTTTGGGCATGAATTCTTCCACTATTTTCACAGATATCTGAAAGCTAATTTTTCCCTTGCTCCTTTAATTTGTTTATGATATCATCATTTATGTCTGTAATGTATCCATTTGGACTTTATTTTGGAATATGATATAAGATGTTAGTCCATTCCTAATATCTGCTAGACTGCTTTCCAGTTTTTCCAGCAGTTTTTGCAATAGTGAGTCCTTCCCTTCCCCCAGTAATTGTTATCTTTGAGTTTAATTCATGCCATTGTGTTCTATTGTTTCTTTGTGCTATATACCTAATCTGTGCCATCTATTGACTTCTCTTTTTAAACCAGTACCAAAGAATTCTGATGATCATTGCTTTGTTTCAGATCTGGTACTAACAGGCCTCTTTCCTTCATATTTCTTCACATTATTACTCAAGATTTCTGATCTTGTTTCACCAGATGAATTTTATTATTGCTTCTTCTAGCTTTATGAGGTAATTCTTTGGTAATCTGATATGACTGAATAAATAAGCTAATTTACACAGTAGTGTCAGTGGTTTGTCACTCCCATTTGAGTCTCATAAGAGGCATCAGGGTATAGTGGAGAGTCTCTGGATTCAATCAGAAGACCTTGGCTCCAATCTCAACTATAGTTCTAATCCCAGGTCTGCTACTTACCACCTGTGTGTGAAGATGGACAAGTCACAAACTCTTGAGGCCTTTGTTCCCTTATCTGCAAAGTGAAGGGACTGGACTACATGACTTCTAAGGACTCTTCTAACATTACCTCCATGAGGCAGGTGATACAGCCATAGAAGAAACTAGAGGTCAGACATGTGGGATGATTTGCCCCTGATCACACAGCTAGTAAGACTTTTCCTGACTTCAGTTCTAGTCTTCTCCCTACTACCTCAGCTGCCTTGTTCATCTGGCAGTACCTTGAGGCAAAAGTAGTTCTTGACAGAGAATGAATGAATGAATAAAAAAGTATTAAGTGATCCCTGAGTTCAAAGCAGGGTAGCCAGGTGGTGAAGTGGATAGAATGCCAGGAATTAGGAAGACTCATCTTCCTGAGTTCGACTCTGGCCTCAGACACTTACTACCTGCCTAAACCTAGGCAAGACAATTTGCCTCAGTTTCATCATGTGTAAAGAGCTAGAGAAGGAAATGGTCAACCACTCTAGTATCTTTGTGAAGAAAATCCCAAATAGCATCACAAAGAGTTGCACATGACTAAACAACAACAAAGTGTGAAATATTGTGCCAATCCTTAGGGATATAAATAGAAAAGCAAGAAAGTCCCCAATCTCAAGAAGCTTACATTCTCACTGTGTAAGACAACATATATGAGAGGTTTCATCTGCAAATCAGATGGAAAGGCCTCATGATCCTTAATGTCAAAAGACAAAATAGGAGGTAAAAGACTGTACAGATTTAAATAATTGGAGAAATTATTTATTGTTTGTGGGTAGGTAAAGCCAATATAATGAAAAATTACAATTTTGCCTAACATGCCATCCCAATTAAATTATTAAAAAATTATTTTACTGAGTTAGGAAAAACAATAATTCATTTGGAAGAAGAAAAGGTCAAGAATTTCAAAGAAACTAAAGGGAAAAAATATAAAGGAAGGAGATTCAGCAGGACCAAACCTTAAACTATATTAAAAGGTGAGAGCATTGCTAAAATATAAAATGGATAGTTTAGATTATTTTAAATTAAAATTTTGTTCTATAAATAAAACCAATATAACTAAGATTACAAAGAAAGCAGACAACTGGGGGAAAACTTTCATTGATAATCTCTCAGATAGGAGATGATTATGATGGAATGCTACTGTGATATAAGAAATGATGGGCTGCCTGATTTAGAAAACCATGGGAAGACTTGGATCTATGAAAGAAGATGCTATTTATCTTCAGAAAAAGAAGTGACAAAAATATACATAGCATGGTCTTACATATATGTGTATGTGTATATGTATGTATATGTTTATATACATACGTATAGTCATGGTTAATTGCAAAGGGAAAGAGAGAGAGAAAAATAAAATTAACAATATGCAGCAGAGAATAAAAGAAAACCTAGAAGGAAGCACAGAAAAACCGGGTAGCTTTGAAAACGATGAGTAGGACTTATTATAATAGGTTTTTGTGAAATGGAAATTTATTGTTTTACATTGAATCCTCTCATGTTCTGCCGTGTACATAATTTTTTTCTTTTTTCATTTTGTATTTAAGTATAAAATGGATAAAAAATTAAAAACAAAAATCATTGCCAGCAAAAAAATTATTAACATTTGTTTTTAAATTACTACATACAAGGCCCAGTGTTCTGCTCTGAGGGTTTTTCAAAAGTATTTCACTAACTTTTTTGTATGTATAACTGGGAGGGCAACCACTTAAAATATCTTTAAAATTCCATATCAAATTGTTATCAGGCTCTAGAAAGATGATAACAGAGGTTATTTAATAATAGGTGATTTCTAGAATTCAGTACAGGCTCTGACCACAAGAGTTGCTTTCATAGGTTGTATTATGTAATTTGCTGTAATTTGCTGTAATCACCCAGCCCCGTGGAGCTTAGGGGAATTCTGAGGACAGTTTACACCCTCCCATCTTCCCAGATTTCTACTTGGTTCTAGAGAGGTTTGTGTTTTTTGCCTCTTGTTCTTAGCTTCCACTTAATATTAGCTGAATAGCCTTTTAATGTTTCAAATTGTACTTTTTAAAAGACCCTATGTCATGTCTTGAATTAGTTTTTATTCAATTCATGTCAAGTGTTATTAAGAGTAAATCCTTCTAAAACTTCTCCTTCTTGAAGGACAACAAGGTTTATTTAAGGTGAACTTCAGTAAAGGGTAATTGACTGATGGATTTTTGTTACTTTGAAGCAGATTCTCGCAGACTTTCTGCACTCCATGTTTCAGGGTAGGATTTTCAGCGGATACAGCTTTGCTTTTTATGACCTGCGGCAAATATCGTTCCGGAAGGAGGATGGCATTCGGTGAGGTGACAGTAACCATACTGGATACTTCCTTTATACATTTATAAGTGCGTGGGTGGATAGATCAGTCTTTCCTAGGGCAGACAAGCGTGTTCTCCCGAAATCCCTGTCCCTGTCCGGGACCTCCCACCGCACAAGCCCGGCTGTTTTGGGTAGGGGCGCCCCCGCTCTGAGGGCCTGCTGTGCGCCAGACCTGGAGAGACCCGGAAAAGCAAAGGCCGGCCATGGGCCCGGGCAGCCCGCGGTGGCCCCGGGCGGGGGCGTGCAGCCTAACCCGGACCACCTCCCTCAGCCCGGAGAGGCTGGGCGGGGACCGCCGGCAAAGGCAGGGAGGAAGCGCGCCGCGCAGCGTTCTGCCTCCAGGGGGCGCTGTGGGGGAGGACTCCTCCGGGGCTCGGCGCTTAGGCTCCGCCCCCCGGCCCGCCCCCCGGCCCGCCCCCCGGCCCGCCCGCCGGAGTCCCTGGAGCCACACGGTTGCATCGCGTTGCGTAGCGTTCGCGGTCGGGCCGCGAGGTGGTTTGTCCTCTCGCGGCCCCCGTCCCCGGCTCCGTTCAGTGTTTTGTCGGTGTCTCGCGGCGTCCCGGACATTAGTCACGGAGTTTCTGGGCAGGGAGACGTGTAGCTAAGGCGGTGCGTGTCGGGGCGGGGGCCATGGAGCCGCCGTTCAGCCCGAGCCGGCCGGTCTCTCAAAGCCTGGATGTGGACTGGGGTGAGTGGGGCTCGGGGGTGGGACCCTGCGCCCACGCGCGGTGACAGGTGTCCGAGGAGGCCGCGACCGGGAGAGGGAGGGGAGGAGGTCCGGCCCGGGGCCTGGCCTTGGTGGGGGACCTCCCCCTCCCCCCTCCGGTCTGGGTGGGGGACCTCCCCCTCCCCCCTCCGGTCTGGGTGGGGGACCTCCCCCTCCCCTCTCCGGTCTGGGTGGGGGGCATTCCGAACCCCAAGAGGCCCCTGCCAGTGGGTGTGGGTGTGGGTGTGTAGGCGTATGTGTGTGTGTCCTGCCAGTGGGTGTGGGTGTGTAGGCGTGTGTGTGTGTCTGAGAGTGTGTGTGTGTATGTGTCAGTGTGAGTACATGTGTGTATGAGTGGAAGTATGTGTGTATATGTATGTCTGAGTGTGAGTCTGTCTGAAAGTGGGAGTATGTATGTGTCTGAGTGTGTTTGAGTGTCAGAGAGTAGGTGTGTATATGTGCGTCTGAGTGTGAGTATGTATGTGTCTGAGAGTGGGAGTGTATGTATTTGAGAATGTATGTATGAGTGTGTGTCTGAGTGTGAGTATCTGTGTGTATGATTATATGTATGGGTGACTACAGAACTGTCGGTATATATATGTATGTGTATATGTCTGACTAGGTGTATGTATGTGTGTATATGACTGTGTGTATGTGTGACTGTCTACAAGTATGAATGTGTGATCACTTGTGAGTTTGTGGATGTATGAGTGTGTATGTGTCAGTAACTGCAAGTATATATGCATGCATGAGAGTATAAGTATGCACATATATGTGACTGTGTATGAGTGTATATATGTGCATGAGTGCGTATGTGTATGAGTGCAAGTATACGAGTGTATGTATATATGACTCTATGTGTGACCATGTATGCATCTATATACATATGTGTGTCTTAGTGTGAGTACACATGAGTGTATGGGTATGACTGTGTGTATGTGTGACTGTATACAAGTGTGAGTTTATGTGGGTGTATGAGTATATATGGCAGTGACTGTATGTGTGACTGAATGTGAATATATGTGTGTGTATGTAGGTGTACATGACTGTGTATGGGTAACTGTGGATGTATAAGTAGTGTATGATCATGTGTGAGTATATCTGGGTGCATATATGAGTGTGTATGTGACTGCATGTACATATATAATATATGACATATAGAATATATTTGTGTACGTATGAGTGTGACTATGTGTAAGTATATGTGTGTGTATGTGTACCTGAGTGAGGATATGTGTGACTTTGTGAGTGTAGTATGAGTGACTACATGTGATTATGTTTGTGTATATGAGAATGTATGTGTGACTTCGTATGAGTATGAATATGTATGTGCATATGAGTACATATGTGTGTGTCTGAGTGTGAGTACATGAGTGTATGTAGATATGATTATATGTATAACTGTATGAGTATGAGTGTATGACTTGTGGGTATATGTGTGTATGTTAGTGCCTGTGCATGTGACTGTGAGTATATATGTTTATGAGTATATGTGTGTATTGTGACTGTGACACTGAGTATGTATGAGTATGTGTATATGTGACAATGTAAGCATATATGAGTGTCTGCATGTGTATATGACTATGTATATGGGTGACTGTGGATATATGAGTGTATGACTGTGTATGTGAATGTATATGGATGTATATATGAGTGTGTATGTGACTATGTATATATGAGTATGTGTGAGTGTATATACAAGTGTGCCTATGTGGGTGAATATGTATAGGTGTGTAAATGTATTTGTGTGTGGGTATGTATATGTGTTTGAGTATATGTGAGTGTGCCAGAGTGTACATGTTTGTGACTATGTGTGAGTATGTGTTGGTGTAGGAATGTGATGTGTGACTATATGAGTATGTTTGAGTGTGTGTATATGTGAGTTTGTCAGTGTGAGTATATGTAATGTGTTAATATGAATATGTATATGTGAGACTGTGTGTATGGATGAATATGATGACCTTGAATATATATGTGTGTGTGTGACTGTGTGAGTGTGCATGTATGCAAGTGTGTATTTGTGATTACATGTGTGAGAATTTGTGTGCGCTCACTCATCACACGCATATCATGATACGTCTTTTGGCTGAGAAGCCCAACACTGGCACCGGAAGAGCATGAGCAGCAGGGACCACAGACATCTACTTACTTGAGCTTTCCTTCCTCTTGTCAAGCTCGAAACCCTGCAGTGGCCCCCTGAAAAGGCTTTTAAGTGGTTATTGTATTTCCTTTTTCTTTTCATATTATTGCATGAGTAGGGTAGGGATCTAGTGGTGGTAAGTCAAGAAAATTCTTTTAAAGCACTACTGTCAGTTAATGATTGATGGGAAAAAAGTATTTCCTCTATCCGTGTAGGTGAGGAGTACGGAGTCTGCAGCCTTGAGGCCACATGTGGCCTTCTAGGTCCTTGGGTGCGGCCTTTTGACTGAGTCCAAGTTTTACAGAAAAATTGTTTTATTAAGGGGGTTTGTTCTAGGAAGTTTAGATTCATTCAAAGGGCCACACTTGAAGACCTAGAGAGCCACATGTAATTTGTGATTCCCCACCCCCCCAATCTAGGTTTACTGGAAGACAGTATTTAAGATGGGTTGGATTTGGCCCAGCCCCAACGTGCAAGCTTTCACAACTTTGTTACAGATTTGTGTAAATACTCTGTAAGTACTGGAGAACCCCTAATTTCCCTTTATTTTCCTGATCCAAAGTTTTATCTAATAGTTTTTCCTAGAGTTTGAGTATTTCTATGGTTAGGATTCTTTGTTTTCTTTTAATAGGGTGTGTATTTCTTGAGCCTTCTTGCAGCCCCTCACACACATGGCATTTCATACATCCTTGTCTTTCCATGGACTGCTCTCTTGTCTAGGATCCTTTCCTTCCTCACCTCTGTCTCTTACAGGGTCCACTTCCAAGCTTCCAAATGGGACTTCCTGCATTAGGCTTTTCTAATCGTTCCAGTGAAGTTGATTTTTTGAAACTAAGTCTAAAACTTTACATGTTTATCTATTAAACTTTTATCTTGTTCACTTTAGCCTAATATTCTAGCCTTTCACAGTCTTTTAAAATGTTAACTCTGGCATTCGTTGTGTTAATTTTTCTTCCTAGCTTTTTGCCATCTTTGGATTTGCTGAGCATGCATTTTTACCTTTATTTAAGTCATTGTCTAAAGTGTTAAAGAGAATAGTGTATATATTTCCACCTTTTCTAGAAGAATTGAAGTACTTTGCTAAAATCTAGGTGAATTGTATCTGTAGCATTCCCATGATCTGCTAATTCAGAAACTTTGTCAAAAAAGAAAGTAAAATTAGTTTGATATTTTCTGTTGATAAAGTCATGCTGGTTCTTTTTTCCCCTTAGATTTTTATCAATCATCCTTGTACTAGTATATTTGAGAATTTTTCTAGGAACCAAAGTAAAAAAAAAATGCTAGTCTAGTTTGTAGACCCTTTTAAATGAAAATTGGGATGTTTACTCTTTAAAAAGTAATTTCTATTGCTATTTTTATTTTTACTTCACCTATATTCCTTCCCATCTTCTATTGTCCCCTCCTAGAACCCCTCTGCCCTTCATACATAATAATGAATAGAATTTTTCTAAAAAAAGGAAAAAAGGAACAAGAGAAAAAAGCCTTCAAACCTAATCAAAAATTATATACTGTCTTCTTACATCCTGTGAAATCTCATTTGTTCTCTATGATCTGATTTGTTAGAGATCTTTGGCAGTAGCTTAACAGTCACATGTTCTAGTTCATTCAGTACGCAAAGATGTAATAGTTCAGGTAACTTGTTCAGTAAAGAAAAACAGTAATCTCATGATATTCTCATTTTACTTATTCTTAGGATCCACCCTCCATTATTTGTTGTGTTCCTTCCAGTGCAAACTTCATTCTTAGAAGGGGGAAAATAACAGTGTAGAAAGAAGTAGTATAGTCTTTACTCAGTCCTCCTTTGTCTTTCTATTAACCATCCTGGTCTGTAATCCTTTGTTCTTTGATCTTTCTCTTTTCTTTAACATAAACCCTTCTTTTTGTTCTTATATTTTCTCTCTGGCCTACATCGTTGTGAGCTCTTGAAACTATCCTTTTACTGTGTTTTTAAATTTACTTGGTTTAATTTTTCCTTCCTTCCACTTTTTTTTGTAGATGTCTTTAAAAAATCTGAGTTGCTTGATGAATTCCTTACGAATTCACACTGGTTCCTTTGGTAACTCCCTCTTTTCCTCCATCAGATTGGTTTCTTTTTGTGTCTTTAGAAGTGTATGTGGAGTGCTGTCCATTCCTTCTAGTTCTGACTTCCCTTATAGAATTGTTGTCTGTGGGATGCTACTTAACTTTTCCATTTAATTCTTTGAAATATACTCTCCTAATATTTAAAATATATTGAACCATAGCCAACTTTTCTCTCCTTTTTCTATCACAAACTTTGAGGAGTTGTACCTTTCCTTGGACTTCACTCTCCTTCACTTTGCCTTGTGTAAGCACTGGTCAAGTATTGTCAGTCTAACCTCCATCACACCTCTTTCAGCATTCTCTTGTCTCCATTTAGTGTTTACTGATCTAGTTCAGACCCTTATCACCCCATTCTTGAATTATTGAAATAGCCTCTCAATTGGATTTTCTGCCTCATTTTAAAAGATTGGGCTGACTGTGTCACCCTCTAGCTAAGAGAGCTCCTGTGGCTCTCTGTTGACCCTAGGATCAAATATAATCTCTCCTGTTTGCCATTTAAAGCCCCTCATAAACTGACTAAAGCAGGGATTCTTAACCTGGAGTCTTTAAACTTGTTATAAGAAAAAATTTGTTAATGTATTTAAGTGTAAGTGATTTCTTTTGTAATCTTCTGTATTTTATTCACATTTAAAGATGTATTTTTCCGAAAAGGGGTCCATAATTCATTAGATTGCCAAAGGAGTCCAAGAGGTCCTTGACAGAAAAAGCTTGTACTGAGGCCATTCTTTCCAGGATTTTTGTATATTACTCCTCTTCATGCCCTCTATGGTTCAGACATATTGGTGTGCTTATTATTCCTTATGCTCAACATTTCATCTCTCATTTCTCCACTTTTACACTTGAGTACCTTTGCCCTAGTGTCTAGAATTTATTTCCTCACCACCTCTGCCTTTTAGACTGTCTAGCTCCCTGCCAAACTCAGCCAGTGTTACCACCTACATGAGGCTTTTCCTGATTCCCCTAGCTCAGGGGTGAGGAACCTTTTGAGTTAAGTTCAGCCTTTTGATGGAATCCAAATTTTACCCAACAGATCTGCCACACGTGGCCTCAAGACCGCAGTTTCTCCACATCTGCCTGTTTGTGCCCCCAAATTATTTTGTACTTATAGTGTAACAACAGCAACAATATATTTTGTTTTTATTTTCTTGTACACAAATTGTCCCCCACCCGAAATAATATCCTTGAGGGCAGATAATCTGTACCTAGTGCTTGGTACAATGCTTGGTAGAAGCTTAAGTACAAAGTAAGTGCTTATTGGTTCCTTACAAAGTTCCCATCACTTGCAACCTGACAAGTTTCTTCCTTTCGGTGACGATCAGATCCAGAAGATAATTTCTTTTTGCTGCTTCTTTCACATTCTGAAGATCTTCAACCAGACCATACCCCCTAACTGTGGGTGACATTCCCTCCTCCCCTGCTTAGGCTCTGTCCTGGATCCTCTTCACTCTCCCTCTGTTCTGTTTCACTTGGTGATCTTATGTGTTCCCATGAATTAAAAATTATCTCTTTGCTAGTGATTCTCAGATCTGCTTATCCAGCTCTAACCTCTCTTTTCTACTCTCACATCTCCAACTGCCTATTGAACATCTCATATTCATTGTCTCATAGACATGTTAAACTCACCATGTCCAAAACTGAATTCACTTTTTTTCCTCCCAGCCCTTCCCTCTTTTTTACTTTCCTGTTTTCATTGAAGGTACCATCATCTTCCCAGTCACTCAGGCTCTCCCAACCTATGTGTCATCCTTGACAATTTACCCTCTCTTACCCTTACTTACTAGCCAATCTGTTGCCAAGTCCTGTTGATTCTACCTTCTTAACATCTCTCATATGTGATGTTTTCTCTCCTTTGAAACTGTCCATACTTTTATCACTTCATGCGTGGACTATTGCGATAACTACCTGGTTGTTTCCCTTCCTCAGCTTTCTGTACTATTGTCTGTCTTCCACTCAGCTATCAAATTAATCTTCCTAAAACTCAGATCTGATCATGTTCCACTCCAAGCCCCCACCCCTACCTCCTAATTTAATCCAGGTTCAAATATAAAATCCTCTATTTGGCATTCAGAGGTCTTTGTCCCTGTCCTGCCTTTCCAATCCACTGACACTGGACCTTGTTATTCTTGCACAAGACCCTCTTCTATTTCTCCAGTCTGGGCATTATCACCCACGGTCCTCTTGTCTGGATCCTCTCCCTCATTATCTCTTCCTCTTGGCTTCCTGCAAGTCCTAGCTAAAAATTCCAGCTTCTCCAGGAACCTTTCCTGCTCTTTCTTAATGCCAGCACTTTCTCTTTGTCGTATCCATGTTATGTTGCACCTATCTTGTTTGTACATACATGGTTGTTTTCACCTTGTCTCTCCTATTGGACTTTGAGCTCCTGGAGAGCAGGGGTTGACTATCTTTGCCTGTTTTTTGCATGCCTGTATTTAGCACCGTACCTGGCACATGTGAGCTGCTTAATACACGCTTGTTCACTGAGCGAATTATTACTGTCAGCTCAGGAGATTATTGGCTGCCAGCTGTTGGCAGAAAGGCGTTCCAGACGTGTGCCCAGATAAGTGAAGTCTTCCATCGCGGCTGCCTCGTGTTTTTTGTGCTGTGGCTTGGGACCTGTTTCCTGGACTCTTTGTGCAGCTGCTCAGAGTGTGCTCCTATGAGGACAATGGTTTTTGATCTTCCTTTGTTACTAGTTAGCCAAATGTTGGCCACCATGCTTCGCTTCACTGGCTATTGGATTTTCTCACATAAGAATCAGGATAGGTGATGGATCTGGGAACTTGACTTCCAGTTAGGAAGACATGTATTCTGATATATAAAAAATAATAGCCAGGATTTATATAATACTTTAAGGTTTGCAAAGTGCTTTACAAATATTAAGTCATTTGATCTTCATAACAACCCTGGGTGGTAGGTGCTATTATCACCCCCATTTTACAGATGAGGAAACTGAGTTCATTGACTTGCCCAGGGTCACACAGTGAGTGTTTAAGGCTGCGTTTGAGCTCAGATCTTTGTGACTTTATGTTTTATCAACCATGCCCTGAGCGATCTCAAATCTACATACACATAGTCAGTATAATAGAATATCAGACATGTATTGGCTGCGTGATCCTGGACGAGCCACTTAGCTTTTCAGTGCTTGAGGTCAGAATTGTCAGACTCCTGGTAGGGAATGTTCAATGAAATAAATGAAAATGTTATATAATGTTAATTTGTGGTTCTCAAAGTCAGTATGTAACCCATAGAGATTTGTTCCTGTCTGAGTTTGGCAGCCCTGCTTTAGGAAGCTCCTTAAGGCTCTAAGGTGCAGAGAAAGAGCTCCCCTGCGGTGATAGAGTTAATCTCTCAACGAGGAGTTCCCACATGGGAATATAATGTTAATATACACCATAGCTAGCACCAGATATCCCCAGCCACAGACCCACAGGCTTTCTTTACCCTGTTTTGTTTTGCCTTAGTTTTACTTTTCTAGTCAAATTCCAGTTCTAGATTTTATCCCATCAAATCATGTCATGTTATACCCAATCTGATAGGTGTGATGTAGTGCCTCATGGTTGTTTTGATTTGCATTTCTCTAATCAACAGTGATTTAGAGAATTTTTTCATATGACTATAGATAGCTTCAGTTTCTTCATCTGAAGACTGCCTGTTCATATTCTTTATCCATATGTCAATTGGGGAATGACTTATATGTTGATAAATTTGACTTAGTTCTCCATATATTTTAGAAATGATGCCTTTATCAGAGACACTGGCTATAAAAATTGTTTCCCAGCTTTCTGCTTCCCTTCTAATCTTGGTTGCGTTGGCTTTGTTTGTGCAATAACTTTTCAATTTAATGTACACAAAATGATCTATTTTGTATTTCATAATGTTCTCTATCTCTTGTTTGGTTATGCATTCTTCCCTTCTCCATAAATCTGACAGGTAAACTATTCCTTGCTCTCCTAGTTTGTAAAGCATGGAATTCTTTGTAGCTCTTCCCCATCTCCCCTCCAGCAATGTACCCAAATTAAATGTACCATTTTCCATTGTTTTACAGATTTCCTTTTTCAGACTGACTGCCCAGCCACCTTCTTCCAAGAACTTACGTTAATTTTTCTTCTTTAAACATTTAATTCAGTAGGAGAAATTTGGTAACATTAAATGAATTAGAATAATTACTTGCCATTACAACTCATTGTGGTATAATTTGTTGTAGTGGTATTTCTTAGAATGTCCCAACAGCATCTGGCACATAGAGGTCATATAAATTTACTTAAATGGATCTCAGTGATTAGGAAGTTCTCTTTAATGTTGCAGGTCATCTCTGCTTGTTCATTCCATTTGACTTTTGTCCTTTTTCTCCCATAAGTTGTCACAGAGGGTCCACTTGCTTTCTCCTGATGCAGTGAAGTTTTCCTATCATACCTTTCTTTGATAGCATCTGTTACAAATATTATTCTTTAAAGTTCCTTATTGGTTGTATGTTGCGTCTTGTTCACACCCACCTTGTCTGAGTGATATTCATTTTTAGTTCTTTGGAGACTTTTGTAATCCATGTTTTGTAGCCATATAACAATGCCAGTAGAATGTTGGTACTAAAAAGATGGACCTTTGTTTCCATGGAAATCTTAGGACCCTTAAAGGAAATTTGCAATTTACCAAAGGTAATGTGCTCTGCTTTCGTCCTTCATCAATCCTGAGCCAGAATTATTGACTTTATTGTCTGTTTTGCTACCTACAGCCCCCGCTGCTTTCCTCTCCCCTATTCCACCTCTCCCTCAGATGGATGAGCTTTATGTCATAATGTGCATAATAGTTATTCTTTAACTACTTGATCTTTTCTGATGAGTAATTAAGAAGACCATGCCATCAGAGAAATGATGACATGACTTGCACTTGACTTTATTTTGAGTGAGGGGCGGCTGTGCAGGTCACCAGCCTCACTTCATGAATCCTGTGATAGATATTCATCAGGATGACTGGAGATGACCCAGGATGCACTGGGAAACCTTGGGCCCTTTAGGCCAAGGAATAGGCCTGTTTAAGAAGTAGTCAGGGCATGGCCCCTTTAATGAGACCAAGAAAAAGAAAGACATTAGGCTGTGAGGGAAACAGCAACAGTTACTATTGATAATCCTTCTGAAGCTAGGAGGGAAGGAAAAGACTGGAGAAGGTGAGGAGAGGAAAGGACTGGAGAGGAGAGGAGAGGAGGAGCCAGCAAAACCCAAGTCAACTGGGAATTTTTTGGATACAAAAAGGGGCAAAAGACAGTCTAGTCTCAAGGAGTTCACAGTCTAATGAGGAAGTAAACAAGTATATTCAAACAAGCTATATACAGGATAAATAGGAAATAATTAACAGAGGGAAAGCACTAGAATTAAGAGAGGTTGAATTGCATGTCTCTCCTAGGAGGCTCTGAAATATTCTGGAGCTTAGAGCAACCAGCACAATATTATCTGCAAATAGGAGGATCTGGAGTGCCATATCATTCACAAAAAATCTCTTTTGAACTTGGACTCTCCCTTAGATTTCCTAATCCTGAATTCCTTTGGAGAACATACATTTCTCTAGTTTATGTCTTCTCTGATGTTTATAACTAGAGGATTATTGAACAGGCTGGTTATATCATTTAAAAAATCTTGAATTATTTTGATTTATGGATGGGAGGAACCTTGTTGGAAAAGAGCCTTCAAGGTGTTGTTTTGCTCCACAGAAATCAAATACTTGTTTACAATCAGAAAACGAGATCTTAAATTCTCTACATTTTCCGGTCACATGCAAAATGGCAAAGATGTGGTCCATTGTTGAATATTGTTTGTAGAAGTATGCTTGTTCCTTACCAATATCCTCTGAGGGGGCACTTGATTTGGGTATAGATTTTTTACAGATGGGAGAGTAGGCATAAAGGTTAGTAGTTGTTGATATTTTCTCAATCCATGTTCCCACCCACACACCCCTTCTTTTCTTTTCTTTGATATTAACAAAGTCATATTTTTCCTATACTTTAGATATGTTACTTTACTTCAGATACCTTGAATATCAGTCCCCCAATGATTTTACAGTTTCATCTCCTCTAGTACACATCTCTTTGGGTATGCTTGGCTCAATCTTTTCCCAACATTCTCATTAGTGACATTTCAACCTTCCAGTAAGTACATCCAGGGCTGTGATGTTCAGGTTCTAATGTGAAAATTGCATTGTCCTTGGTTGTGAAAACATTTAGTTACGGTAATTGTTACATTTCTTTTTCATTTTTATTGTTGCCCTCTGATTTTTATCCTTAAATTCCTTTGAGATAACTTTGCTTAGCTGAATCTCTTGCCAAGCTTTTCTGTAAACTTGTTTTACACGCCCCTCCCCCACCTCCACTGTTTCTTCTGCTTTATGAGACTGCCCATCATAATTGACATACTTTCCTGTGATCCTTTCTTATTACCAATCCTTTTTTTTTTTAATAGAGAAATGTATATTCTAAAACAGGTTTTGCCTTTGGCTGTGTGCCCTCTCTTTTTGCTTGTCAGTCCAAAAGTATTTTCTGACTAAGGCATTTTTCTGGCCTCTTTTGGCTTTTTCTTTGTGGCTGTAGTTTTCATTGGTTAAACTTCTGTGTCAAATTATTATAAATGTCAGTGCCATTTTTGGATTTATTTCTCATTTTCATTACCAAGTACTCATTTAAATAGTTTAAGATTGAGTTATTTTAGTTGCATTTTTCTCATTCTTCTTGCTTTTTATTAATTTTGATTATGACCTTGACAAATTGATGATATGATGATATACAGACAATTGATTCAGGGAAAATTACTTTATCAATAACGAGTCTTTTTCTGTTTATTTGTTCTTTTTGTGAATTAATGCCTACCAGTTATTATCTTTGAGATTCTTGATACGAGTGTATAATCCATAATTTGATGCCCTTTAATTAATAAAAAGATGAGAAAAGATCAGAATGGCAAGAAAACATGGTTCAGGAAAAAGAAGCGAGAAGAGAAATATTTGTAGATCAATAAGTCTAACTAATGGATTAATTAAATTAATTATGAGTCATTTAAGTTAGAGGATGTTAAGTAGGGGCAGGTGCTCATTTGTCTATCATTCAATAAGCTATTTTGAAACCTGTAATACAAATGACAGGAAGAGAAGTACAGTTGAATAAGATATAGTCCCTGTTTTCAAGGAGTATATGGTCTAATAGGGTACCCATAGGATATTAGAATTTTTAAAAATATAGATGATGGTTGATAGCTTTTGTTTTATATCACCTATGTTTCCCACTCTTTCTCTCCAGATCCACCTCTAGCCTCATCCTTTTCACAAGCCATAGTTTATAAAAAAAATAAATTTTTTTAAAAAAATAAGACAAAAAAAATCAGGAAAATCAACCAACATTGAAAGAGATCTGATGTTACATACAATGCCCCACACTATGGACCACTTTCACCATCTCCTTTTTGCAAAAGAGTATGAGGAAGGTGTCTGTTTATATTTCTCCTTAGGAACCACATTTAGTCTTTATGATTTTGTAGCATTCAATTTCCATCATTTCATGATATTTGTTCTTTCTATTTAGGTTGTTGTAGTTATTGAGTATATTTTTTGTGACTGCTTACTTCTCTTTGCCTGATGGTGAAGGTTAGGTAGATGAAATACTGGGACCTGATTGATTGGTTATGGAGGTGTGAGGCGTATGTGAGTTACTTGCCCTCCACTCCTTAGCTAGGCCAGCTCAGTATTTTATACAAATAAAAAGTACACATATATATGTGTGTATTTATATGTGTATGTATACACACACCTATGTGTGTGTGTGTGTGTGTATAAAATACATCTCACAGTGATACAGAGCTCTAAAATATAACTTAGGTGTTTTTGGATAAATTAAAAAAAAAAACTTTTCTTGGCCTCAGTGTCTTCATCTGTAAGTAAGAGAAGAGAATTGATGTAGGACCCTTGTAGTATATATTCATAAGGCAATATGGTATAGTCTAGGGAGGAAACACAGACCTGACCTGAGTTAAAATCCTGCTGCTGGTGACAGTTACCTGTTGTATTATTATGGACAAGTCTCTCAGCTGAGCTTCAGTTTCCTCATATGTAAAATGGGAATAATAAATGTGATACCAACCTCACAGTGGTGCAGTGTTTAATTCAGTTAATCAACAGGTTAAGTACCTGCTGTGTGCTAGGCACTGAATTAAATATTTAAGATACAAAAATGAAACAGCCTCTGCCCATAAGAAGCTTATATTTTGATAAGGGAGATAACATGTACAAAGAGGAGGTATACTGACGGTCCGTGCAGAGGAGTTAACCTGCAAGTCCTCTTGCACGAAGTGGTGCTTGAGCAGAGTGTTGACCAGACAATGTACAAAAAGTGCTTTGCAGCCCTTAAAGTGTCTTACACACATTAGTTGTTAACAATGATTATAGGTGCTTTTAGAAGCACTCTCAGTAATAGAACAGTCAGTATCCCTTAAAACTGGTCACTATCTTAACCTTTCCTCCACTCAGATTTTGACCTCAGTCCATTGGGGAGTTATTTCATTTTTTAATAATTAAAAGTACCAAGAAAGTGAGATTCACTTTATATCCCTAATTGTGGGAATGTATTTGTTTTATATCAGAGAGACTTTACTCTTCTAAACAACAGCCTATCCATACAGAATAATGCTAAGGAAACAGCATGCATTAACTACAATTTATTTCGATAATGAGCTCTGTATTAGTCCATAATTTAACCAACCAATATAATTAACTGAGTTTTAAGTTAAAGGTGATCGAAGTATGATAATAATTGATATTTGGACTAGTACGCCGAGTGATTGTGGTCTTTATTTTCAAGATTACTAGATCAAATAATCTTTTCTTTTTCTTTTATTCCTCTATTCATAGATTCAACCCTTTTTGCTGAACTTGGTGATTTAATGGACACAGATGAGTTGCAGCTGGATGTAGAGAATGAAACTTATGTAAGTGTTTGGTAGAGGAAAAATACTGTGTTATTCAAAATGGCATTGAATCCTTACCCTAATTACTCAGATTTCAGGATAGCAGATTTAGATTTTTAGACTAACTTTCATTTTTAACTTTCAGTTCATGGGTATTATGGGAAGAGCACTAGATTTCAAGTCAGAGGAACAAGTTCAAATCCCTGTTCTCCTACTTATCTATGTGACCTTAGATTAGTCACCTGATATCTCTTACTATTAGCTTCCTCATCTGTAAAATAAAAGGGATATGGATTTCACTTCTAGCTCTAAAACCTATTTACTTAGGCTCTTAGAATACTGTATACATCAGTTTGCTATTTAAAAATTAAAAAATAGAATCAACCATGCACTCATTAAATGTGGTGTGATGCATAGGTGTCAAACATTGGACTGGGCCAGATGAAAATGTAATTGGGAAACATAGATAACATTACATTTCAAAAGTTAATATGAGATTTCTGGGAATCCATATATATGGTTAGTGGCCTGTAATGCCATTGTGATACCCACAGTGACTGCTGTGAATATGCATGCATATTTCCAGGGTAAATTTGCAAAATATAAACTTTCTTCCTCAAAAATGAAACCAAGACATTTATTTAAACACCAGAAAGCCAGATCTATCATAGTAACAAAGAAATCTTTACACATTATCATTTCAGGGAGCACAGCCATCCCCAAGCCTTCCCTCTCTCAGGCCTCCCCACAAACAAGCTCCCGTAGGCAAAATTACTCCCTCTCACACTCATGCTAGCTGCTGTGCTCTGCCTCACCTCTGCCTCCTCTCTCAGCTCCGCCTCACTCTCTCTTCCTGCTGCACTCTTCCTGCTCCACTCATTCAGCAAGCTCCTTCCACCATCGGCTCCATGTGACTCAAGCTGTGGACTGGGCCAATGCTCAAAACAGATCACATGGGCCTATTAAGGGACAGGGATGAGTTTCAAATTCCCTTACCACTACATGGCCCCAGATTCTGTTGGCCTTTGGGTAGTAGAAAGAATGAGCACTTCTGGTCATGCCATTAAATTGCTTTTCAGTTGTATGCTTCTGAAAATAAATTTATTTTCACATGTTCTGTTTATCATTACATGTGGAAGGAAAGATTTTTCCCTCTCATCATGAAAATACTTTGTGTCATACTAGCAATATTTCTTCCTTCCTTTTATTTTTCTTTGTTTTTGAGGAGGACCAATGATTTCTTGACTTTCGTGTGAATTGGTTTGATGTGAGGTAGGGTTTCACAAAGTTGTCAGTCTTTCAGTCTTACTTTTTCTTCCTAAGTCATCAAATTCCAGTGGCAGGACAAAAGTCAAGATGACCATCAATGACCTGGGATGCATTGGATGACTTTGGGACCTCTGTTGTCTGACCAAACTCTAAGCACTCCACAGAGTCTGCTTCAACTTCCTTCATAGCCATTGAAACAAATTGTCTTCATCTGTCCATTCCACTGAAGGAAGTCTTCATATGCTTGGGGTAGATATCCCCCTAACTCACTGACAGGTTTGAGGCCTCTCAGTTACCTTCAACCTAGTTTAGATGGTTTACTTGGGTGTGACTGTTGTGCATGCTATAGCTTCTTAAAGCCATTGGTGAGAGATGAGTGAATCAGGGGGATATAAGCTGGATGAGCCCCCTTGAAAAGGGCCAGAGGTGCTAGTTTTCTTGAACACCTCATACACTCCTTCCTTTAATAGTAGTATTGAAGACCTAAGTACCATAATCAAGGACATGTTGGTTAATATTTAAAGATTCTTTTAATGAATAATTTTTGATTTCTAAATATAGCTTATGCTTTTTGCTGCAGAATTTCTTAAGCTGAAAAGCTAAAGGTGGGCAATTGGGTTCTAGGAGGTAGACACACTTAATTCGGTCGAACTTTATTTAGTGCTTGTAATGTGCAAAGCATTGTCCTGGGCCCTGAGCGGGAATACAGGGTAAAGGAAGATGTTCTCTGCTCTTGAGGAGTATACCTTACAGTTTGAGAGAGATAAATCTGACCACAGGACTTTACAGAGGATAATGCCTTATAGGGAAATGCTATGAGTTCATCAGAGAAAGGAAGTGATATTTAGGATGAGCCTAGTTAGAATTTAAACATAGGGGATTGTGAAGAGTGAAGAAATAGCATTCCTTGTGTTGAAAGGGAACAGAGGTAAGAACTGTGGGCACTGATTCTTTGCTTGGAAGTCAATAAGTAGACCCTGGAGAAGACATTTGAAAATTATTTTTATAGTAATGGTGATGAAATTGTCCTGATCCATTCACACTCTTATTCCTTTGTAAGCAAGGACAACATTTTAAGATTCACATTATGCTATCCTGGCTTTTCATCTGTGTGTTCATTTGTTTAATCATATTAAATAACTTCATTAATTTAAATTCTTATGAAAACCAAACCCAAAAATAATAAAAAGTAGTTGAATTTTATCAAATTTTATTTTAGGTTTGCCATTTAATTTCTCTTTGTTCATTCATTCATTGATTTCACAATAATTATTTCTTGTTAGTTGATCCCCTTTGTTTTGGGTCTTTAATCCTGGAGAGCTTTCTTTAAGTTATTCTTTTCCAAGTCTTTCCCCATCCTTAGATCATCCCTTGACCCAGTCATCTTCCCAGCCTATCATCCTATGTTTCTTTCTCCTTTTACTGCCAGTCTCCTAGAATAAAAGAAACTGACTGTATTTTCTTGCCACCTATTCATTTTTTAACCCCTTGAAATCAAGTTTCTGACCCCATTATTCTCTACTCAGTCTTCTCCAAAATTACCAAAGATCCCACAACTGCTAAATCACATGTTTTTCTCAGTTTTCATGCTCTTTGACTTGTCTGCTGCTTTTGACACTCTCGCTTATTTACCCTTTCTGGCTACTCTCTCTTCCCTTTGCTTTCACAACGTTGTTTCCTGCTTACTGGAGCACTCCTCTGTAGTTTTCTTACTACTTATTGTTCCTCTTAGGTTAACATGGATGATCTCCAAGGTTCTGACTGGGCCTCCTTCTCACCTTACACTCTGCCTTGGCAAAAGCTCGTTAATTCCTGTGACTGATGATCATCTCCATGCATATGACTCCAAAATTTATGTATCCACTTTAATCTCTCCTGGAACTCTAGTCCCATATCACCAGTTACATGCTTTATATCTCTAGCTGGATATTCCATGAGAGTATCACATTGAACATACCCCAAATGGAAATCCTTATCCCTGCTTCCCTTCTAAAATTCCCAAGTTCTATTGAGGGTACTACCATCTTCTCAGTTATCCAGGTTTGTAATCTCAGTTGAGTTATTTTTAGTCATATTTGAGTCTTCAAGACCCTTCTTGGAGTTTTTTTGGCAAAGATACAGGAGTGGTTTTCCATTTCCTTCTCCACCTCATTTCACAAATGAAGAAAGAGGCATACAAGGTGAAGTGATGTGTTCAAGGTCATACAGCTAGTACTTGTCCGAGGCTAGATTTGAGCTCATGTCTTCCTGATCCTAGGCCCAGTGTTCTGTCTACTGAGTCTCTTATAACCTCGGAGTTACTCTTTACTCTTTCTGCTTTCTAACACCTCACATTCAGTTTCCTCATGTTGGTTTTTCAATGATATTTTTTAAAAAATTATGAATTTAACATTGACAAACATGAGCATTTCAGTATTCAAAGAATAAAAAAGAAGAGCATTTATGAAACCATGAGTTTATGTTCCAATACAGGTTTTTATCACAGTAGTCACAAAATTTCCCTGTTTGTGTTCCCTTCTGATTTGTTCCCTTGGAACCAAATGTTTTTTAACTGTTTTCCACTCTCTCTTGCCTCTATCCCCTTACCTCCACTTATAGAGTCAATGCCCTAGTGTAGGCATATAATCATCTCTTATCTGAACTGTCAGCTGATTGGTCTTCCTGCTTCTGGTTTTTCTTCTCTTCAAATGGCTGCAGAATGATTTTCCTAAGGCATTAATCTGCCCATGTGATCTTTAAAAAATCCCATCAGCTTTAAATCTGTGATCTTCTTACCCCTGTTCAAAAACTTTCAAGGACTGCTTTTTTTTTTTTACCTCTTAAGACAGCAATTCTTAGCCTGAGGACCATGCATTTGCTTTTAAAAATATTTTGAAACCTGCATTTCAGTTTAACTGGTTTGCTTATGTATTTTATTTTAGGAATTTAAGAATATCATTCTGAGAAAGTGTCCATAGACTTTATCACATTGCCAGGGGATCCAGAATACAAAAAAGGATAAGAACCACTGCTTTGGTTAAAATAAAAACTCCTTAGATTGTACTTTAAGGCTCTACAGGTTAGTTTCAACCTTCCTTTCCAGCCTTATTTCACATTACTTCCCTTAATACACTAAACACTTCTAATCAAACTAGACAAGTTAAATTTCCCTCATTTTGTGTTCTATCTTTTGCTTCCATTGATTTACAAAAGATATCACCCTGGAATCAACCCTGTAACTGTTAGAATCCGTAGCTTTCTTCAAAGTCAGCAGAGGTTTCGCACACCCCTAACTCCCAAAGCAGCTCAGCAGAAGGTCCAAAGCATGTGAATTCTTCCCCTAGCAGAATGGGCAGATGAGAACTATTTGTTTCAATGGCTATGAAGGCAACTGAAGTAGGCTCTGTGGAATTGAAGATGCCAGGATCATCTACTGAATCCCCAGACAAGACTTCTCAACTTTTGTCCTGCCGCTGGGCTTTGATGACTCTGGGAGAGAGAATGAGGCTGACCACTTTGTAAAACTCTGCCTCACGTAAAACTAATTCACAAGCAAATCAAGGCATCACTCCATGATGTCATTGGCCCTCTTTGAAAACAAAGGAAGAGCAATAAGGTGTCACATCCTCTCTTAAGCCTTCTGGATTGTTAATCCTTTCTTTCTCCAAAAATTAACTTGTATTTACTTATTGGTGTATCTAGATAAATAGGAATTGGAGAGATGGAATAAGGGAAAGAAGAAAGCTTACAAGAGTAGTTTGTGCTCATAAAACAAAGAGAGGTAATATGACTTAAGTTCACTCCACAAAATTTGCCAGCTTTGTGGAATTCACTGTGTTAGATAGTGATTAAATGCATGGCCTTGACCCCATTAGTATCATGCTCTCAACAACTGAATTTGACTGACAGCAGACATTAGGTACGTCCTGTAAGTGCTGTTACAAGGTATAATTGGATCGTTTGGGAAACCCCTTCCTCTACATTTGGGTGATATAAATTATATATGATTTTTGGCATGTTATTTCTGATACTTTGCTGAACAGTGATTTGTCTTTTACTCTTCTCATTTTCTTTTGCTGTTTTGTAACCCTCAGGAAGATAATTTCTATAACCTTGGCTTTGATTTGGATCTGATGCCATGGGACTCAGACCCTTGGGGGATTGCAAACCAATCTTGTGCAGGTAACTGTTTGCCACTTTTAATTTGTAATGAGCTATATAGACAGGATTGGCTTTTGGGCTATTGCACAGTGCAGCAATTCAGTTTTTCTGTTGTGAGACCTGGTGGTGGGTTAAAAGCCACAATTTACCCTCTATTCTACCTGTTCTGGCTTGTCACTCCAAAAAAGAAAAAAAAAGGAAAGAAAGAAAGAAGGGGAAAAAACCAATTCTGAATGATTAAGAGAAAGAATGGCCTAACTCTTAAATTATATGAATTTAAAATTCATGCCAGAACAAAAATAAACTTTCAGTAAGAGAAATAGATGCCTAGGTCTGACCTAGGCTGCATTTGAAGGACCATGGCCATAGAGAAAGGGATTTTTAAAAAAATCTGATTAACTGTGACCTTAAAATTGTTTAATCTTAACATTCACAGGATTAGAAAATTTATACAAATGGTTTTTACCTCAGACCTTTCAGGTCATCAAATTTATATGTTCTGTGTTCCAGAAATATTTTTGCTTGTCCTTTCATTATTGTACAGGTTTCAGATTAAGGATTTTGAGGTTCTTGGTTATATTTTTTCTACTTCCCTTTTTTCTCCTTTATCCGTCCTTGATCATATGGTAACACACTCTCAGAATTAAAGTGGTTATTTATTCTCTTGTTTTGCAAAATCCAGTGCTGTTCTCCATTTTTTTAACCTCTGCTAATGGAAAATTTTACATTGGTGCTAAAAAGTTAACTGAGCAAAAAAAGTGCATTTTGAGTACTAGGTGAAATATACTGATTTAGATTAGCCTCTATTTAGTTCAACAAACATTTATGAAAATGCCCATATCCAAGGTATGTTAACTACATATGTCCTAATTATGCATTTACCCAAAATAGAAAAAAAGATTAAAATTGGGTGTTAAACATGCATTTGTATCTGGGAATTGAACTTTCCAAAGGCAATGTTTATGTTTAAGTATTTAAAACTCCTTTTTTAAGTGTGGAATTTATTTTTACTTTTGTTCGTTTTCTTCCATGAGTTACACTGTTCAGGTGGAAAAAAATCTCTTACCCCATGTCTTACAGATAAATATATCAAGGCAGAACCTCAACCACTTTCTCCAGATTCCTCAAGCTGTTCAGTCTCTTCCCCTCAATCAGTGGATTCTTATTCTTCAACCCAGCATGTTCCTGTAAGTAGCCGGTCCTTTACATTGACTTGATTATTAAAATATATGGAAAAGTAACACTTTAAAACCTTGCTAATTCACAATACTTGATGAGGCCTATCTGACTTGAATAAACAAGTATTTATTAAACACCTGTGTTCCAGGAACTGTGCTAAGTATATGAAGTCAAAAAAGAAACAGTCTGTCCTCAGGGAGCTTACATTTTATAGGGAAAGACAACATGTACAACTCTAAGTAATAATGTTCATAATAAATACAAAGTAATAGTTTTGGAGCAGCTGGGGACAGAGGAACTGGAAAGGCAGGCTGGAGCCAGGTTCTGAAGGGTTCAGAATGCCAGACAAATTTGTATTTGATCCTGTTCATCTCCTTCTTGAAGAGGACCGATAATGTCATGAGGGTGATATCTTGGCTTGTGTGTGAATTGAATCGGAGTGAGGGAGAGCTGCACAAAGTCAGCAGCCCCCCTCTCTCCTCCAGAGTCATCATTCTTTCTGCCAGAGGCATTGGAGTCCAGCGGCAAGACAAAGGTCACCATACCTGGCAGTGGCCCAGGTGATAGGAGCCACTGAATTCTATTGAATGAGGGAATGAAAGGGAAGCAAGGCATGGAGGACTTGATCAAACCTGTGTTTTCGGGATATCATTGGCAGTTGTGTGGAAGATGGATTGGAGAGAGAAGAGACTTGCAGGGAGACTTGTTAAGGGCTGTAGCCACAGTCTAGGTGAGAGGTGATAAGGACCTAGACTAGGTTGGTGGCTTGTGAGGGGAGAGAAGGAATGGATTTGAGAGATGGCATGGAGGCAGAATCAACAAGAATTGGTGACTCATTGTTTTGGGGATAGGAGTTAATTACAGTAGGCCCTATGAATTCAGATAACAATGGTAATAAACAAAATGAGATCAATTAGTGAAAAGATTATAGCTTGTAATGGGCCTGTATTACACATTGTATCTTATAAACACTGAGACTTTTTAATATGTGGTAACTCATTTTGGTGTCCAAAAGTTTAAATTGTTTTCCCTTTACTTATAAGATTTACCAAAGTGGTCACATTATATAAGCAGTATCTTCCTTCACATTTATATGCTACAGCAGATTTCGGGAACTTAATGATATTGTGCCGGAATGATGGTTTTCACTGGCACACAGTCTACCATAGTAGCCTAGGTAAAACTGCAGTGTAGGATAAAATTTGTCTTTGGTTTTCTCCTACCTACCTATTTCTGCCTCTTTTGAACTCATTGTCACTTCTTCCATGTCTTTTACTCTCTACTCCTTAGTTTCATAAAGTCATAAGAGTTTTAGTTTTGAAAAGCACTTGGTCCAACCTCTAATTTGATCTGATCACGGATGCAATGATATTTATTTACCAATTAATCAACAAGCATTTATTAAGCACCTCTTCTGTGTTAGGCACTGCTAGATGCTAGAGTACAAAAATAAAGAATGAAAATAAACCTTATAGTGAGCTTACATTTTAGTGGGAAAATATCACTTAAGAAAAATTACTTTAGACCCAGAGCAGAGGATGTATTGGAGTAGTCAGAGGCTTGAGGCAGGGAATCCAGCAAGAAGGCTGTCACAGTAATATGGGCAATAGATAATGGAATCTGAAATAAAGTGATAGTTGGGGGAGCAAGTCTGCTCAGAGAGGTTGTGAAGGTAGAAAAGCAAGATTTGGCAACTGCTTGGGTATGTGGGGGGAGGAAAGATGAGAAGTTAAGGATAACAATGAGGTTATGAACCTGGGACATTAGAAAAACTGACAGAAATAGGAAAGTTTGGAAGAGGGAGAGTTTAGGGGAAAGATAATGAGTCCCGTTTTTGACATGTCAAGTTTAAGATGTGTCTGGCACATCCAATTTGAAATGTCCAGTAGGTAATGGATGACCTGGGGCTGTATATCTGTATCTCTGTGTCTTTCTGTCTCTATCTCTGTCCATTCTTGGTCATCTTCACAGACATGATGGTTCATTTCATGGCAGCTGAGTAGGGTTACTAAGAAAGAACATTAAGGGATTCCCTCTGCAGCATCCTTGACAAGTGTCTCCCTCAATCTTTGCTTGATCATCTTCATTAAGAGGGAACTTTTATCCTTAGAAGGGAGTCTATTCAGTTTTTAGAAAGTTCTTCTTTACATTGAGCCAAAGGCTAACTCCCTGTAACTTGTAGATTTTGGTTCTCCTTCCCTTCAGAGCTGAATAGAATAAGTCTAATCACTCTTTCATGTGACAGACCTTCAGCTATTTGAAGACTGCTATTAAATAATTTTTTTCCGGTTCCTTAAACTTAAACTGATTCCTTAAACCACAGGCAGGGCTTGCTTTCACAGTCTAATGGGGAAGACAACATGCAAACAACTATGTACAGGTAAGTTATATACTGGATAAATTGGAGAAAGTCAACAGAGGGAAAGCTCTTGAATTAAGGGAGGTAGAGAAAAGTTTCCTGTAGAAGGTAGTATTTTAGTAGGGACTTGAAGGAAGTCAGGAGATGGAGAGGAAGAAAGGGAACATTCTAGCGATGGAAGATAGCCAGAGAAAATGACTGGAGCTGAGAGATGGAGTCGTAGAGGTTAGGGAAGGTAGCATAGGGAGCAAAGGAGCCTTTGGGTGAGTTAGATCTACGGATAGTAATATGCTGACCTTGCTTCAGGATGATGTTTTATAGCTGTCATATTTCAATTTTTTTCCCCTATGAAATGTGTTGTTTTTTTAAAAAATTTATCCACCATATAAATTCAGCACTTAGTAGGCACTTAGTATGTGCTGTCACACACTACACATGTATTGTGTAATTCAATATCTAGTATAATATCAGGGATACAAATACAAAAAATGCTTTTTGGAATGACTTAATAAGAGAAAATTACCATTTTTTGCATTTGTTTTTTAATTTTATTTTGCTACAGGAAGAGTTAGATTTATCATCTAGTTCCCAGATGTCTCCCCTCTCTTTATACGGTGAAACCTCAAACAGTCCCTCATCGGAGTTACTGAAGGAAGACAAGCCCATCATTGGTGCGACAAATAAGACTGGTATTGCTTCTCTTCTGATTAATTTTTCTGCCATGGATATAGGCTTATGTTTACTTTCTGCAGGAGAGTTCTAGAATTAGAGTTTCTCTAATTGAGCTTTCTTGCTTTTATAAAATTCATGGAGATAGAGTGTTTGTCTGTGATGATTCACTGATTAGAGATGGAGGAAGAGGTAATCTTTTTTGTTTGTTTTCCTTGGTAACATCTCAGTGTTTTTAGTTATTAGCTTCCTCAGACAAATGTAATGGATCTTAAAAATAATCTTTATTATCATAAGTAGTGAGAGCTAATTCACAATGAAATTTACCTATTTTGTGGCCAATATTTAACCAAGATAGCATAAAGAAGAAAAGGTGTAAAGGACGTTATCAAGGAATTGTGTAACAGGAAGAAACTGATAAGGAGAATGCTCCATTGAGACCTTCAAGACATCAGGAGAAAGTCAGGAAGGCTCCAGCTCATTGGGTGGGTCTCCTGTCGAGAACTCTTGGGACAACAAGGATGAGATTCAAGTAGTATGAATAGGGATGGATAAGTTATGGTATTCATCATTGTAGGGAATTCCTGACTTGATTGGATCATAGATCCATTTAAGTATTTGAGAATAATATATAGAAAATAAATAAGTGTATTAATTTTTATCTTTTATACTTTAATTGATCCACTCAGATTCATTTGTGGTTTGGTGTTTTTTTTCCCCTATAGTAAATGGACTGACTCCAAAAAAACAAAGTCACATCATTTCAAAGCCTTCAATTCAGCCCAAGCCGTTACTTCTGCCAGCAGTACCCAAGAGTCAAGCCAACTCTAGCATTCCAACCAAAGCAATCATCATTCAGACACTCCCAACGCTGCTACCTTTGGCAAAACAGCAACCTGTTATTCACATTCAGCCTGCACCTGCTAAAGGTACAAGATTGAAGTATTTGTGACTGTGTATCGGAGGTTCCCAAACTTATTTGGCCTACCATCCCCTTTTCAAAAAAACCCAATTACTCAGTGCCCCCTTGGAAATCTGCTTTCTTTAACCCTTTTGTGGTTTTTTTGAAATCTGCATCATTTCAAAAAAATATAAAATATATATTTTTAAAAATGACACATCTTCAATTTAATAATTTACTATAAATTTATAGGGTTTTTTCCTGCATTATAATTTTGATGATGTAATATTGCATCATGTAGCCATATAGTATTATATTATAAACAAGTCATTACACGCACATAGTCCTGCTGATGCATGCTGGACTTCCTGACAATGCATGACACACTTGCCAGCCAACACTTGCATGTTAAGACTTGGACTTGTTAAGACAGTGGACTTGGCCCCTGATTGGTTATAACTTGCATTTTGTGTGTTTATTTGGAAAATAATGTAGTCACTACAACTTTAATTCTGTTACACAGCAGATGAAACGTGTATGAAAAGTTTTTCAAAATTTTCTTCTCTTCACTTCTTTCCTTTTGCTCCACTGCCCCTTTATTTTTATTCAATACTCTCCAGTTGCACCCAAGGCTACTACTACCCCACCCTGAATTGTTGGTGGGGAGGCCTTCTCCAGGGTGGTATGTCTACTTTGGGAACCTATGGGTATGGTTGGAAGACAGTAAGATTTGTCATAACAAGCAGGCCATTGATGCCGTTTTAAAGGACAAGGCTTTGTGAAAAATATGAGGAGACTTTTTCAACTAAGCACAAAAACAAAATTGTCTTTATTTTTAGTGTTCTGTAATTTATACGTGGCTATTTAGGGATAGAATAAAGTAATGATGATATTTATAATACCAAAAATTATTTTTAATGGTATTCAAGGTGGTTAACAGACAAAATGTTTATTTCCTGTAAATCTTTGTCAGATGTCAAATACTGGGGAAAGGGGTAAATTAGAAATATGTGCCTTGATGACTTGCTTTCCGTATCAGACAGAAATCCAAGTTTCCTAATTTTTTATCTGGTTTTTTTGTTTTTAAGTTATAATTGGAGAAACATGACTCTGGGACTTTTCAACATTTACTTCAAAGATATCTATTTTCTCAGCGTGGGTAATCCCTACCAATTGAAAATCTCAATTCTAAAACACTTTATTAGATTTTGTTTCATGATTTTATTCGTCTGGAGAAAAAATGTCTCATTTAATAGTTAATAACCTTTTGGCAGAGAGCTTCTCTGAACTTCTGTAGGCAGCAGACACAGTCTGTAGCTAAGCCTATACTTGAGGCTTTTCCAGCTCGGTAGAATCTACCAGATCTCCTGGTTTGTAGCTATAACCTTCAGGATTTCAGTGTTATCTGACCTCTGTGACTGAGGTCAGTCATGAGAGGAGGACTTTAGTGGAGGGTATTTGACATTTGATAAATCCCATTGGAAATGAAAATAAAACCTGGGAAACTTTCTTGGCCAAAACAACAACTACAACAACCACCGTAATAACTTATACAATTGATTTGGCACTAAAAAGTTTGCGAAACTCTTTTAATCTCATTTAGTCCTCTCAGCATGTCTATGATCTAAGCATTACAGATATTTATTTCCCTAACTAACTGTAAGCTACTTGAGGGCAGAGCCTGCCCTGTCTCAGTGTCCCTGGCCTTAGCGCTTGGCCGCTAGGACTTGGTGCTTAGTAATTCCTTGCTGAGGGGATAATGATTCGCTGCTGTACAGAAAATGAAGCAAGTGAACCTTAGAGAGATGAAGTAGTTTGTTTGTGGTCATAGCTACTAAGTATTGCAGGTGAAATTCAAACGTGGCTTCTTCCACTGCAAGTCCAGTTCTCTTGAGGCGTTAGGACGTAGCGAATTGACCATGGGATGCGGGATCAGGGAGAGCTGGGTTTACATTCTGCCTTTTTTAACCTCAGTTTCCTCTTCTGTAAAATGAGGGAAGTTGGAATCAGTGATTGCTGAGGTCCCTTACAGCTTGAAAACGTTGATCCTAGGAAATCTCCCTATACCTCTCTGCTTAGTTTTCTTTTGAGTCTTCAGCCCCTTGGAATATGTGTATATGCCTACATGTTGGATGTACATGTGTATGCTTGTGTGTATGCATATGTGTGCAGCACATGTGGGCACAGAATCATGTGCACATGCATGTGTTTGGATTGCATGTATGCATGCATGTTGTGCGCATGTGTGCGTTTTGTGTGTACCTATACATGTTGCATGTACTTATATACACCTGTGTGCATGTGTTGTGCACATTGTTTGCATGTGTATTGTGCACATTGTGTGCATGCTTGTGTGTGCAATTTGTACATGCTGTATGCATGTGTATATTATATCCACATGTACTTGTCCGTGTATATCCACACTGTGTGTGTGTGTGTGTGTGTGTGTGGCACATTGTGTGCATGTGTGTGTGTGTGTGTGTGTGGCACAATTGATTTTTCATAGACTGAAGAGGCAGTGTGGTTCAGTGGAAAGAGCTGAGACCTTGTCGTTGTAGGGCCCAGCAGTGCCCCCATGAACTGTGTCGCGTTATAGTTTGCTTAGCCTTGCATTGAGTGGGTTGGATTAGGTGCCCTGAAGTACCTTCTGGCTTCTGAGCCTGTGAACGAGCACAGACATTGCAGTTTTGGATCTTTCTCTGCCAAGCCCTAATGAAGAATTCTTTTAAATTTTTTGGACCTCGCTTTCTCCAATTATAAAATTAAGATTTCCAGCCCCCTGCTCCTGGTTGAAAGCGGGCTCTAATCTCAGTGAAATGTGTGTGTATTGCCTGTGTTGTCCAGCAGATGGCCTGAGATGCTCAGAGTTGCTATATTGAGAGATGAATTAGTTTTTAGAGAAAAATATCAGAAAACTTTTTAGTTACTTTTTGGTTACGATCCAACTAGAGAAAGCATCACCATAGAGAGTCCAGTGAAGCCCATTGCTCGGCATTGTGCTCTCATTAGTGTCAGATAGCTGTGTAATGTAGACATTGTGGTTGCAAGGGAAAATGCTGTGGGTTTGGGAGTCAGGTCTAGTTCTCCTTCCCTTTGTCACTCACTCTCAGTGGGACCCTCCCTGGGCAATTTGCTTCCTTTCGTTGTTCTTCAATTCTGTCATTTGCAAAATAAAGAGTTTGGATGTGATCTCTGTAATCCCTTCCAGTTGTAAATCTGAAATTGTGTGATCCTAAGTCCGTTGACATCTCTGAGGGTTAGGTTCCTCATCTGTAAAATATAAACAATAGCACTTCTGCTGCTGACCTTACAGGCTCATTGTGAGGATTTCATTTTGTAAATATTAAGGGGATATGTAAGAGTGAGTTGTTAAATATTTAAGCAAGTTTTGGCAAACCTGGTTATCATGCTTTTTTTTAAATTCAGTTTTGTTGGATTTATTTAAGATGGTAGGATAGGTAGGATAACATGACTTACATAGTAAATTAATACTTTTTTATCCCATTGATGATACCCTGCATTAGTACAGAAGAAGAAAACTTTTCTACAACTTAGTGCTATGAATTTTAAAAAGTTATTCTGAGAAGGAATCAGTAGATTTTATCAAAATGCTAAGAAGGTTAAGATGCAAAAAAGGTTTAGAACATCTGCCTAGTAGATGATTTCACGAGTTACTCTTATCTAGATTTCTCTTCAACCAACAGACACGTCTTATGTAAGTGGATCTCTTATTCAAAACCTTTTCAGCTTGTTAATAGGAAGACTACTCAGTTAGAGACTGCTCAGCTGGCATAGCTTTTGAGAATGTGTGGTGACTCCCATGCTATGAGGAAGCCCTGGATAGGTACTCTGGTAGAGGAGTAAATAAACACTGTCATTTAATTTGCATTCAGTATCCTTCTAGCACCAAAGGAGGATGTAATCACACTGATAAAAGGAAACTTTTACAAACCATTAATTTACTGTACAAGCCATGTTATGAGCAAATCCTGGTATATTTCAAATAAATCCAAGAAAGCCAAATATGAGACAGTAAATGCTCAATGAAAAGACTGATAATAATTGCTTAGTCTTAAACAAATTACCAACCAAAAATTGTTTGGCCTTAAACCATATACAGTGAGTAACAAGGGCACAAGGTGAGAGTGTGTTTTTAATGCCTTCTTTCCTGGTGTAGAGTTAAATACATGATTTTTTCTGTTTAAATGACTTAATTACCATAGGACTTTTCTATTGCATGATTTTTACACTTAGGTCAAATCATGGACTCCAACACATAACTCTTTATAATATATCTGTTGTAGACTGGATAGTCGGTAAAAGCTATTATTTTCATACTCCAGAAATAATGTTATTAAGTGATTTCTTGGCATTTGCTATTAAACATTAAGTTTCTGCTATGTGCTGTGCTAAGCTCTGGGGTTACAAAAAGAGGCAAAATATAGTCCCTACCCTCAAGGAGCTTGCAATCTAATGAGGGAGACAACATTCAAGCAATATGTGAAGCAAGCTATATACAAGATAAATTGGAAATAATTAACAGAGAGAAGGAATTAGAATTAAGGGGGTTTGGGGACTTTAATTGGGATTTGAAGTAAGTCCAGGAGGTCAGCAGTTAGAGTGTAGGAGCAAAAGCATTCCATATATGGGGGTTAGCCAGAGAGAATTTTGGATCTGAGAAATGAAATGTCTTGTTTGTGGAATAGCCAGGAAGTCAGCGTCACTAGATCAAAGAGAACATGTTAGAGAGTGAAGTGTAAGGTCAGAGGGAACTAGATTTCAGAGGACTTTGAATGCCAAATAGAGCATTTTGTCTTTGATCCTGAAGGTGATAGGGAGTCACTGGAGCTTATTGAGTAGAGAGGATAATCAACATAGTTGATCCTGTGCTTTAGGAAATCACTTTGACAGAAGGAAGGATGGTTTGGAGTGAGGAAAGACTTTTAAGGCAGGGAGATCCACCAGCAGGTTATTGCAATAATCCATGTATGAGGTGATGAGGGTCTGCATTAGAGTGGTTGACAGTATCTCCAGAGGACAAAAGGGGGTGTATTCAAGAGATGTTGTAAAGGTGAAATTGACAAGCCTTGGCAGCAGATTGGCCATGGGGGGTAAGAGATGGTGAGGAATCCAGGATGACTCCTAGATTATAAATCTGGAGGAATAAGAGGATGGAAGGATTCTCTAGTATTAGGATGATCTATAGAAATGGAAAAGATAAGGGGGTAGTTTAAGAAAAAGATAATGAATTTTTATTTTGATCTTTTTGAATTTAAGATGTCTAGTGTAACATCTAGTTCAAGATGTCTGGAAAACAATTTGAAAATGGGAGGTTGGAGGTCAATTTAGAGATTGGGGCAGGATAGATGGATTTGAGAATTGTTAGTATAGAGATGGTAATTAAATCCATTGGAGCTGATAAAATATTCTAGGGAAGGAGTAAAGAGGAAGAAGAGAAGAATGCCCGTGATGGAACCCTGAGAGACACAGTTTGAGATTGTGACCAGGAGGAGGATCCAGCAAAAGAAAGAGAAGGAATTGTTGGATAGGTAGGAGGAGAACCACAGGAGAGTGGTGTTCTGAAAACTTAGAAGACAATATCAAAAAGGAGAAAGTGATCAACAGTGTCAAAGGCTGCAGAGGGGTCAAGGAGGATGAGGATAGAGACAAGGGCCGTTGGATTTGTCAACTCAGAGATCATTAATAACTTACTTTGGAGAGAGCTGTTTCCATGGAATGATAAGGTCAGAAACTGGCTTGTAAGAGTGAGAAGAGGAAAGAAGAATGAGAAGTGGGAAAAGTGGAGGCACCTCTTGTGGATAGCCTTTTCAAGGAGTGTTGCTACAAAGGGCCAAAGACATATAGGAAACCCTTTGGCCTATTTGGAGCCTCAAAAAACATGTGGAATTGAATGTATTTATCCACCTTTTCTTTTCTCCTATAACTACTCAGTATAAAATAGGAGATATTAAGTGGCAGAATCAGTATTTGAAACTTCTGATTTTCCTGAATTTCCACTGTACATACTGTACTCTTTCCTCTCTATGACATTGACCCCTAATTATTAGATCATTTTCTTGAAAAATCATTAATTTCATTGAAGAGGCCCTGTAATAGTCTTAGTGTAGTCAATGTAGTATTATCTTTAATAAGGAGCATCTGGAAGATCTTACCATCTATAGGAAATCTTCACATGAGTAAATTTTGCTTTATTTGGCTCTGTGCCTCCACTTACAACATTCCCTATTCCTGGACTGCTCTCATCCCCATAACTGCCTCTTAAAATCTACCTATTCTTTATGACTCATTCTCTTTCCCTAAAATTCCCTCTTTATTCACATCTTACACATAAGCAAGGGTTAGTTCTAGTTCCATATCCTTCAGAAAACTTTTTACTGATCTTCTCAGTTCAAGAAATTTTCCCTTCTCTCAACTTTTTGATGGACTGGCCTTTTCTGGTTCAATTCATTTGAATCTTATCATTTATTAATTTGTGTTGTTAAATATCTGTTCATGTGTATGTTTTCATATACTGATAGCTTTTTAGGTCCTTAAGGATGGGGCTATGTCTTGTACATCCTTTTATACTCCTTTGTGCCTAACATAGTGCTACAACAACTTTGTATGCTTGATGAATATTGGTTAATTAATTAATTTTTGTTTTGAGCAAAATTTAAAGATGAAACTTGCTAGCAAAACCTTGATCACAGGCTTTAGATCTGAAAGTTAACTTCAAGATGAATTCCCTTGTCCAGCTCTCTTATCTTATAGAGGAGGAATGAGAGCTCGAGAGAAGTTGTGACATTTTTCAAGATTATACAGATGTTACTGATGTGATAGTCAAAATTATGATGTATCAGGAGTATTCTTTCAAGAGGGCAGTTGGATGGGAGACTAATTAGGGCATTTTATTATAGATGTGGAAATTAATGAGATACTTATTTACTATTTTCACCTGGTGACTGAAGATTCTTCCATATGAATAGCACCTATCAAATGGTCAGTTTTGTCTGATGTCTGCAAATCATAATATCATGTGATCACAGGTGTCCAGTAAATCACTTAGGTATTATCCCATTATGTTTTACTGTAATTGTGTGCACAAATTGGAATAGGCAGCATTTAAAAAGGTTTGATTCTTTAATCCTTTTAAAATTAAATTTTATTTTTCCAGTTAACAAAAATTTATTTTCTCTTCCTTTTCCTACTCCTACCCCATTAAAAAAAGAAAGAAAAACAAACCATTGTGACAAGTAGGTATAACAAATTCAAGTAAAACAAATCATCTCATTGGTTACATCTAAAAAGATGTCTTCTTCTGTACACTGAGACCATCTTCTCTGTCAGGAGTAGGGTAGCATGATTTATCACGTGTTCTCTGGAATTGTGGTTGGTCATTATATTGATTAGAGTTCTTAAGTTTTTCAAAGTTGTTTTTCTTAAGATGCTGTACTTGTGTAAGTTGTTAACCTGTACTCACTTCACTATGCATGAGTTCCTACAATTCTTTCCAGGTTTCTCTCAAACCATGCTCTTAATTTATTTCTTATGGCACATATGAAATCTCATTATATTTACATAGCATATATTTTTTAGCCATTCTCCAAATTGATGGGTACTCCTTTTTTCTCAATTTTTTTCCATCACAAAAATGAATTGCTATAAATATTTTTGTAAATGGAACTATTTTCCTCTTTTTTTTATCTCTTTGGAATGTTGCTCATAGTGGTATTACTAGATCAAAGGGTCTGTACAGTTTAGTGACTTTTGGGATATAATTCCATAATGAATATAACACAAAACTTCATCAGCAGTGCGTTAAGATGTATGTCTTTCTTCAGCCCCTCTTACAGTTGTCCTTTTCCATTTTGTCCATTTCACCAGTCTGATGGACATGAGGTAGGTAGGCTGTAAAAGCAAGCACCCTGACACATACAGGATGGCCTGTTATCACGGGTTCTTTGATCTACTTTTCTAAAAGGAAAGGCAACTTTTGAGGGGGTCAACAGTCTCCTTTAATTACATATACCAACAGAGAAAATACAAGCAAAGAAATAAAAACCAACAGACAGGGCTTCTGTCTGGCCATAAGCAATACATATATCACAGATCAACAGACAGATCCAAATGTCTGACCATTATATACATAGTTACCAGAGAGAGCACCAACATCTGAGTTTCCAAAGCTGGGAGGCTTCTTAACAGTTAGCCTGAGTCTCATCTGGCACAGCAACCTTCTCCCAGAAAACAAGCCCCAAAGCAAAACCTCATCTCTTTTCAGAACTGGAGGGCATGACCTCTTGTGACCCAGTGCCTCCTTAACAATCAGCAAAAGATGTTGGCCCCCCCCCATAATTTACAAAACAATAGCCCCACCTGAGACCTATCAGTGGGTGGGGAAGATTTTTAACTCCCATTACAGACTCTCAGAATTGTTTTAATTTACACTTCTCTATTACACTTCTCTATTAGTGATTTGGAATGTTTCTTTCATACTTCTACTGATGGCTTTGACCTCTTCTTTTGCAAACAGAATAGACAACAACATTTAGTCCTTTCTTTTGGATGTGAAGAGATACCTGGAGCACACATGCTGAGAGTTCCTAGATTCAAATTGCCAGTCGATTGGGATATAGCTGAACACTGTGAAATGAAGAAATTTGGTATAAATTAAAGACGAAGGAGGCAGCAGTTTGCCTCATATAACATTGAGTTCCATTTAGCTCCCAAACATGCCTTAACATTCCCCATTGTATAGTTTTATCATTATTACAGTGGATATAAGTAGCATTGATGCGAATTTGTTGTCTTGATGACTCTTTGAGATCTATTCCAAAGCAACTTGCTTCTTAATTTCATATACTGCTTAATTTATGTGGTACTGCTGAAACAGGAACCAGTAATGCCCTCCTTCATTTGAATTTTTTTTTTCTATTCTGTTACTCTTTTGGTATATCAGATATTCTTTTGGAAGACTAACAAATGCTTGTTGAATACTGTTGAATCTTTCAAATCCTTTTAACTATAGCTTAACCTCAGATTTTGAGGAGTGCTGCTTCTTATGATACTCTTCTCAGATTTTCGACTTGTTTTCTTTCTGCTTAATAGTATTTTATTCTTTCCAGTTGCATGTAAAGATAGTTTTCAGCATTCACTTTTATAAGATTTTGAATTTTTTTATTCCTCCTTCTCTATCCCTAACACTGCAAGCAATTTAATATAGGTTATATATGTACAATCATATTAAACATATTTCCACGTTAGTTACCTTGTGAAAGAAGAATCAGAACAAAGGAGAAAAACCATGGGAAAGAAAAAATAAAAAAGGTGGAAATAGTATATTTTGATCTATATTCAGACTCCACAGTTCTTTCTTTGGATATGGATAACATTTTCCATCACAAATCTTTTGGAATTGCCTAACATCATTGTATTATTGAGAAGAGCTGCATCTATCATTGTTGATCATCACACAGTGTTGCTATTACTGTGTACAGTGTTCTTCTGGTTCTGCTCACTTCATTCAGCATCAGTTCACATAAATCTTTCCAGGTTTTTATGACATCTGCTTGATCATCATTTCTTATAGAACAATTGAATTCCATTACATTCCTATACCACAACTTGTTCAGCCATTGCCCAATTGATAGGCATTCCCTCAAATTCAGTTCTTTGCCACCACCAAAAGAGCTGCTATAAATATTTTTTAACATGTGGTTCCTTTTCCCTTTTTTTATGATCTCTTTGGGATACCGACCTAGTAGTGGTATTGCTGGATCAAAGGGTATACACAGTTTTATAGTCTTTTGGGAATAGTTGCAAATTGCTCTCCACAGTGGTTGGATCAGTTCACAACTCCACCAACAATGCATCAGTGTTCTAATTTTCCTGTCTTCTCCAAAATTTATCATTTTCCTTTTCTGTTATATTAGTCAGTCTGATAGATGTGAGGTGATATATGGCTTGGTTTTGAATATTGTGACCTATTATGTCTTCACATGGAACCCAGTCACAGGAATTTGTTAAAGTTAGTAAAAAACACTAGCGCTTGGTCATATGCTATTTACTTTGCCTGTTGTTTTATGACTTAATTATTTTTTATTTGTATCTTTAGTCCACTAAATATCTTTCTACATTTGCTTATGTGTCATTTTTCTATTTTGAAGATTTTTGATTTGGCAAAGTAATAAAGTTTTGAGTGGAAAAATGACAAGATAAATGTGTTTACAGACAGTTTACCCTTTTAAGTTGTAAAAATTACAAATGTCATGGGAGAATTTTTAGATATTTCTTCTTACCAATTTATCTTGGGTATTTATTTCTAAGGAAAAAAGACAATAATTGTACTCAGGTCATTAGTCTACCTTTATAAGCCATCTGAATCCTTCTTGAGATTTCACTAAGTCACCTACCTTGGGACTGTGTTCTTTTCAGTTTTTGAATGGAACCTCTTTCAGGTTTTGCGAGAATGATCTTTTTTAGAGATGACAGATGTTTGTACCAAACAGGTGTTCTGGAGAATTGTTTTAATCTTTAGGATTCTCCAACTTTTATGAAATACTAAGCTGAATATTATGTGGGTCATATCAAATACCTTCACTGATAGGTTAAAGAAAAAAAGAATAAGAAATAATTTTTTTTCAACTGTTAATGCAGTAGCCTTATTTCACCAGATGAATTTTAAATCAGCTGTGAAAATTAGCCCTGGAATCCAATTTCCTATAAAGTGGGCCAAATCTAAAAGAAATCACCCAGTAGGCAAGTAAAATTTTTAATACAAGTTGGTAATACCACTGCTGTGTTTTATATTAAACTTCTTAAGGGTACACACTGCCTTCAGATGTAGTATCAACTCTTATTACTGTTTGGTCCTATTTACACACAGTTAAACTCTGTACACATGTTTTCTTTCTTTCCTTTTTTTTTTTTTTTTTTTGAGGATCTATTTCATGAAGTTTTTAGTTTTTGAAATTTGCTGCTTTTTAATAGTTAAGGTAGTGCTCTGGTCAAATAGCCCTGCATGTGCAGGTGTCAGTGACTTTAAATTACTGCTTCTCTGCCGAATGCAGAAGAAACATGATGTTTATAATTACAGTATATCCAGGGCACTTTTGAATATGTAACAGGTTTAGAGGAGTAAGTATAATCTTTTAGAGAACTAGTACTAGGGTTAAATGAACAAGTTTGATCTCTTTGGGTAGTTGAGAAGACATTCAGATTAATTCATTAAACATTTATAAAAGACTTTGGCACACACCCTTGAGGAGGTAAAAAGGTAAATAAGCATGGCCCTTGCCTTCCTGGAGCTAATGATCTAGTAGGAGGATGCATAGATAAATAACTGTTGCTCAGAGTAGTTCTTTTTAAGTACCTAAATATGAAGAAAACAACATTTGTGATCTGAGGAGAAACACAAATTTGGAAGCATTTTATTGCTATAGTCACTCTTTTAATGATAACACATTTTAAAAAGGAAAATTAGAGCCAGTTTTATTCAAACGCCCAGCCTCTCAAGCAAACACCAGTAGTTTGTTGTTATAAATGAGTATCCATTGGCCAATTGAAATACTGCTTCTTCTGTAATGGCTATATAACCTCTGATTTTCTCCCCCAATGTAGGTCAACCTGTTGTCCTCTCTCAACCAACTGTGCTACAACTACAGGCACCTGGAATTCTGCCTTCTGCTCAGCCAGTCATTGCTGTCACTAGGGGAACCACTCAACTACCTAACCATGTGGTGAATGTGTTGCCAACCCCTGTAGGGAACAATCCAGTCACAGGCAAGCTGTCAATCACCAAACCTGTCCTGCAGACCACCACAAAAGGTGTGGGCTCAGATGTGAGTTTCAGCCATTAACTGCTTTGCTATCAGATATTTTTTACTTTATTTTTTTGTTGTGTTCTAAAAAAATTGTAATAGTTTATCTTCACTGTTAATCTGCACTAGCTAAAATGATTATTCCTTCTGAAGGTAAGTGAGTTTGGGGATCTAATCCAATGAAAGGTTCTGTTGAAATTATAATCCCAATCTTTAATGGAAAGGAAACTGGATAAAGGCCCAAAACAAAACTGTTAGATTAGAATCCAAGTAAAAAGATTATAAAACATCTGGAATGATTTGATCCAAAATGAATATGTAAACTCTCCCTCACAAGAACAATCTCTTTTAAAGATTTTCAAATTTCACTAATTGAAATTATTTGACAATTCCTCATATAAGAGCCTATAGTTTTGGGATTTTTTAAAAGCAATACTTATATTTAGCATCCTTTTTTGTCATCTGGAGTCTTTTTACTCCTGCATTAATGGTAGCTTACTCCTTATATCAATTAGATAATCAACTATGATTATTTGGTATTCTGTGATATTTCCTTCAGTACATCCTATTTTTTAGTTTTAGTGGGGGGGGGGGAGGCAGTGAGGTGGAGGCATAGCTGCTTAATAATGTCTAAATCTCTAAAGTGTTTTTTTAGTATTATCTCTTTCTAGCCAGTTACAGCATGTGGTCAGTTGCACTTTTTGTGCATTGAAAAATGAACAAAAAAGTGGAAACACTCCCACTATGTTAATTAGTAATTAACTTTTATTGGCTAATAGGTTTGATGGAAGCACAAGAAGGAATATACTGGCCTGAATTTTCTGAAATTTGTTTTGCAAAAGCAAATTCCATGTGTTCCTTTGAAAGAAAACTGAATATAAAAAATTCCTAATATGTTATGCTATCATTGATCTAAATATTACAGAGCACATTTTAATGCCCACAAGGTAGGTGTAATAATATAGAAGATTCTTAATTGATTTCCTACTGGCTAGAACACTATTAAGCAGAACCTTATTCAGTCTGTGTATATCTGGTTATAAAAGTACAACACACAGTCTCTGACAGTGAAGTGGAATGGAGAGAGCAAATTACAATTGGATTTGACAATTTGGATTGGAATCTTAACTCTGCAGATTGGTACATGTGTAACTTTTCGCAAATTGCTCATCGCTTCAAGCTTTAGTTTTCTTATCTATGAAATGAATTAGATTAAATGTACTATGAGGTTTTTTCCAACTCTGAGTGCTGTCATTATCTCATTATGATATTTGAAAGCCCAAAGACAGACATACTTTTCTATAAAAAGAGACCGTACAGATTTTATAATGAAACTTTTGTGATCTAGCCTGTATCCTTTCCAGAATAGAAAGACAGCTTTTACTTCAGTGAAAATGAGGAAAATCAGTTAGCAACTATCTGTTGATTGCCTACTATGTGTTCATTAATTGTCTAGCTACTGAAAAGATGGCCAATAAGAATAACAGCTAGCGTTTATACGGTGCTTTAAAGTTTACAAAATGCTTTACAGATATCTCACTTGATTCTCTCGGCTCTGGGAGGTAGGTATTATCCCCATTTTACAGATGGGGAAACCAAAGCAAACAAATTACTTCCTCAGAGTCCTGCAACTAGTAAGTAACTGAGGCTGGATTTAAACTTGAGTCTTCCTGACCACTGCTTCTGTCTTCTGTGTGACCCCTAGCTGCTTTGTGCATAGAATTTCTGTTCTTGCAACTCCAAGGATTCTATAAATTTAGCCATTTACATAACAAATTATGACACTCTTCATTCATTTTTTTCTAGGTTTTTATGACCATGATATTCCAAAACTGATAGCTTTTATTTACAAATAGGAAATCTTTATGGGAGATTTTTATCAGAGAAAGATTAAATTATGTTCAATATGTTTTAATGTTGAGTATATTTTATTGTATTTTAGTTCTTTGAAAATTGTGAATAACCAGAATACTCCATTGCCCAGCCGTGTCAAATAATAAAGAATTTACCATGTGTGTGACTTACAGAGGAGCTATTTGAAATAGTTTCTCTTCATCTCTCATTTTCTCTAGGAATTTTTATTATTAAGTATATCTGTCCATAACCTCCTTTATAATTTGATGGAGGGATAATTGGTTGTGAATGTATATTTGGTTAAATGGGGGAGTGAAGTGGCACAGTAGGTAGAATATCTGTCCTGGAGACAGGAAGACGCAGCGTCCTCAGTTCAAATCTCACCTTAGACATTTGCTAGCTGTGTGACCTGAGCAAGTCACTTCTCCCTGTTTTCCTCAGTTTCCTCATCTGTCAAATGACCTGGAGGAGGAAATGGCAAGCCACCCCAGTATCTTTGCCCAGAAAACCCCAAATGGGGTCACAGGGAAGCAGATCTGACTGAAAATGACTGAATGACGGCTCTTTGGTTACATCTCCGTGTGTTGCTTGATTGCCATTCTTCAGTTTTATTTATTCTCTTTCCTCTATTAGGATTAGACTTCTTAAGCAACCAAAGTTTTCACTTAATAAAATAAATCTATTAAATATAAACTGAATTCTAAATAAATTAAACATGACAAACTGCCAAATAATTAGTAGAGTGCTCTGCACCGAGGGATCTTCCATAAGTAAAGTAAGCTAAATGTGTCAGGCTTGCTTGTGCTAAACTGAAGTTGTTTGCTCTAAATGGTTAAACCAGATATATGTAGAAGAGTCTGCATAAATATACAAATTCTGTGACAGAGGAGAGGAATTAATTCATTTAAATGTATTTTAGGCACACATTGGATGCAAGGCCCTCTATTCAAAATTTGTCCTAGCACCCCATTTTAATGTGTAAGTTCAGGCCCTGCCATGGCCTCTCAACTTTCTAAGACCTAATGATGAGGGACTGGGTTTGTCATCTGAAAAGTAGTTTAAATTTAGAGTTTAAATTCATTGTTAGATGGTTGACTAATAAGTGATAATTTTTTTTTTGGCCATAGACACAAAGAATAAATAAATGAATGAAAAAACATTTATTAAGTGCCAAATGCTATACTAAGAGCTTAGGATACAAATACAAAAGTGATGATACACTCTTCCCCAAAGAATTTACTTTCTAATAGGAGACAACACTTAATGGGAGTATGGTTGTGATGGAAGGATATGTTAGTTTGAAAAGTTACAAAAATGGCAAATAGAGACATAGCAAAGTATAATGACATACTCAGGGATCAGTGCCAGTTGATCCTGTTAGAGAGGTGGTGGTATTAGAGAATTGATGGCAATACGGGAAGGGCATGCATGCAATGACATGATGGCTAGTGAAGAGATGGCCATTGTGTGAAATATGGCTGAAGCTGGGCCTAGATGTTGTGAGTGCCTGAGGCAGCTGCCAGTCAAGATACTGGGCCCTAGGGTGGGAATTCTGAAAATAAAGGAATTAAATTGTCTGGGGCTTGACTTCTAATCTGGGTAACTTATGGTCTGATGAAGAGGTGACCCTGGAGACCATTTACTAAGATTAAGAAAGGTTGTGGTCTGTGTTCCTAACACATATTTTTGAAATATTGAAATTAATAATAATAAAATAGCTTACTTTTATATAGTACCTGGAACTTTATAGAGTAAGTATGTACAGCGCCCTCTTCTCTTTCCTAGTAGCAATAATTGGTGGGCATACAAGGCCAATCCAAGCCAGGGGAAGCTTGTGCTTCAAATTCAGCCAGGAGAATTTAATGTCTAATAAGTGGGCAGATGAGAAGCTGAACATGTAATAGGCACTTAATAAATACTTGTTGATTGATTGAAATTATGGGAGGAAAACTTATAATCTAGTGAGGAAGGTGAGACTGTGACAGGAATTCAGTTCAGCAAGTATTTATTAAACACCTGTGTATTCTAATCTCTGGGGCTATAGAGAAAAAAACAAAAAAGTCTTTTCTTGAACATACATTGTTTTGGGCAATACTACATGTAAATACATAAGCAAGTAGGATGTGGAGAGCATTGATGTATAGAGTAGTATTTTATAATATTTTTGTTTTTCCTGATACAAGAAATAAGTGTTTGGGGATTTTATGGGAGGGAGAAATAATCTAGGATTAGTTGTTGAGTAAGATTTTATGGAGGAAATGGAGGAAGTGGGAATGGAGTTCTTTAAGCAGAGACTGGATGATCAGAGACCTTGAGGGAAATGTAGTATTTGGAATGATAGAGATGAAAGGTGTCTAAGGTCTATGCCAGTAAAACACCAGAGCAAAGGCATGGATGAGTAAATGAATAAATGTGTGAAACAGTTGTTAAATAGTTGGCATGTGCATGGCAGTATGGATAGAAATACAAAAAGCAAGGTACTCACTGCTCACCATGAGACTAAATTTTTTTTAAAAAATAAATTTTATTTTATTTTCAGATCTCTATTGTCTCCCTCTTAACTTTCCCTCCTTTATTGAGAAAGCAGAAAGCAAAAACAAAAACAAAACCTGTCACAGGTACATATAGTAAAGGAAAATAAATTCCCACATTGACCATTTTAAAAAATGTATGCATTAATTTGCATTCCAAGTCCATTGCCTCTTTATCTTGAGGAAACTAGCATGTTACATCATGACTCCTCTGGAACTGTGGTTGGGCATTGTGTTGATCAGAGTTCCTAAGTCTTTCATAGGCATTTGTCTTTATAACATTGTTATTTATAAACTGTTCCTCTTGTGTCAGTTTATGTAAGTCTTTCCAGGTTGCTCTGAAACTGTCTCCCTCATAATTTTTCACAACACAATATATTTTGTTGCATTCATCCATCATAATTTGATCAGCCATCCCCCAAATTGTGGATACCCACTTAGTTTCCAGTCTTTGCTACCTCAAAAAGAGCTGTTATAATTATTTTTGTACATGTGGCCCTTTTTCATCTTTCCTGGATCTCTTTGGGGTGTAGACCTACTAGTGGTATTTTTGGGCCAAAGGATATATACATTTAATAGCTTTTTGGATATAATTCCAAATTGCTTTCCAAAGTGTTTGGACCAGTTTACAGTTCTACCAACAGTGTATTAACATACCTGTTTTTCCATAGCCCTCTAGTCTTTTTCATCTTCTGTTATTGTATACTTTGTCAATGTGATGAGTATGAGGTGGTACTTTGTAATTGTTTTTATTTCCATTTCTCTAATCAATAATTTAGAGCATTTTTTCACATGGCTATTGATAATAGCTTGTATTGTTTTCCTCTGAAAACTTTCTTTTCATTTCCTTTGACCACTTAATATTTGGGGAATGAATGGTTCTTATTTTTACAGATTGGAGTTAGTTCCTTATGTATCTTAGAAATGAGCCCTTTATAATAGAAATATGCTGCAAAGATTTCACCTCCAGTTTCCTGCTTCTCATTCTCATTTAACTGCATTGGTTTGGTTCATGCAAAAATATTTTAATTTTATTTAATTAAAATTGTTCATTTTGCTTGCTGTGAATGACCTTAAATTTTAATAGAGGAAGACAGTATATATGGGTGAATGAATGGTCGTCAGGGAGGGTTATATTGGTCAAAAGTCATGGGGGTGATTATTGGAGTCATAGGACAATTAAATGAGATATCTTTCCATGAATAGTAGTGTTAATTTGATTAATTTTCAAGAGCTACAGATGGAGAGTAGGGGTGGTGAAAAAGCATAACATGAAGATGTTTGGGGAGTAGATAGTGAGGTCTGGGTCATGGCTCTCCATGGTGATTGCTAATCAGTCAGAAGCCTGGTGACCCAGGGTGGGACCTGTACAGAATGCTATATAGGAAACAGTGTGGAGTCAAGTATGATTGTCTTGGGAAATTGTATTGGGAATTAGTTGTATGTTAGTCCAGTGCTTATCTCTAGCAGAGTATTGATAGAAAATACTTGTTGATTATTGGTAGAAAGTAACATTCAAGAAAGAATACTTTCTTGAATACTACTCCTTCCTTAGAAATGTAATTTCAGAACATTTTGAAATGACAAAGTTTTTCTTCTATGTAACTTTCTAAGGGAATAATAATTAGTGATTTCAATATTTATATGTATTTAGGAAATCTATTTTGAAAAAAATTGAGTCAATAGTATAATTAGATAGATCTGTGACCTTGCTGTTGAGTGTATTCTCTCTGCTAGTTTCCTTCCAGTTTATTTCTGACTTTTTATCTATTATAATTCTTGTGACTTTTCATAAATCCTTCAGAATGAATCTACTCCCATGTGCTAGATCTTTTCATATTTTGTGGAGTCTTAGATTCACCATCTCATCTCTTTCTTTTACAATATGGTTGACCCACCTTTGTTTCAGTTCAGATATGTCCTTAATGATGCTCATTGCATCACTTTTTGTGTGCATGTCATAGTTTGATAATGCATTCTATTTCTTTCTGCTTCTTTCTAAATTTCTTTTGGGGTCATCTGTAATATATGCCTCCTAAAAGTGTGAACATGATCTTAAGTTCTGTTAGTAGAATTTTGCTGACTTTAGTCTCAGTTCTTTAAATATTGAAGCAGTAGTATTAACTTGAACAGGATAAGCTCAGAGTGTCCTATTTGGACTTACATTTCAATGATTTTTCCTATTTTTGAATATTGTTGCTGTTTCTATTATGGGGGAGGTTGTGCATATTAGTCTGTGTCTTATTCTAATTATGACTTAAGTCATCCTTAATATCATTGTTTCCTTTCTATTGCTCTTCAGAATTGAGACTCAGCATTGTTATTCAAGAAATATTCTAGTATTGTTTAATACAAAGGTCTTAGAGATGAATAGAATTTTTTTTGAAGTGACATACATATGCTTAGTTCTTCACTACACCATAAGTGTAGTGAACCTTTTAGTCAATGTTGAGGGTGAATTTTCTAATAGAGATTCAGCATTCTCATGTGATGGAGTTGTAACACCAATTTGTCAGTCAGATAAACTCCAGTTACTGCTCTGTAATACTGAGGCAAGCAATTTTTGGAATACTCAGAAAGATAGCTTTTGTTTGACCTTAGAGTCCAAAGGACCTGCAGCTTCCATTGATTCCAGCAGGAGGCATATATGTGCATTTTGTAGCACAAAATCCTAGAAATGGCCAAGATATCCATTCCCTATTAAAAATGTTTATGTAAAAAAAACAAATCATATATATGTGTGTGTGTGTGTGTGTGTGTGTGTATGTGGTATATATATATATTTCCCCCCCACCTTAGTTTATTGTGAAGTGCTTTTAAATCAAAAGCCTGCGGGTAAAGATTTGGAACTTGTCAAAGAAGTCCATTGGTCTTTTATGACTTGAGTGTTGACGTAGTTTCTTTCTTATACTCTCATCTGATTGTTTTTTCACTCTCTAGAGCCCAGCTATTGCCACGAACAAAGTTTTCCTCATCCCATATCCTGAAAAAGCATTAGATGCCATAATTTCTATTATGAAACATTCTCCCAGGTTCAAATTATATTCCTACTCTAGTTGCCTGTTGCTGGTAAAACCATTGTCCTTGAGCCTTAACTTCTCTGGAAATTTCATCTAATATTTTAAAAGGAGCACAGTTTGTTATTGGCTCTGTTCCTGATGGAAAAAGCAAGCACAGGCTCTCCACTTGGTATGGAAATTTTCCTCAGGAGTTTCTTTGTAAATGACAATGCTAGAACTATAGAGGACGCTTCATTGGAAAGCATGCTTATCTCTCTGTAATCTCAGGTCATTAAATTTTCTCAGACATCAGTTCCATTAGTTAAAAACAGATAATCAGTGTTTGTTATATTCATTGCATTTGTTACATTCATTTTATGTTATATTCATTGCTATTTCCAGTCAACATGATTGTCATCATCAATACTTATGAACATGCACAGGGTGGATATTATACTAAATTTATGTACTAGGTTGTATTATTTGGGTTTACTGTTTTTCTTTAAAGTGCTTCGAGTCCTGTGGTGAGCTGAGATAAGACAAAAATTGTATTTAAATGAATTATAAACTATATGTTTATGGAATACATAGAAGTTATAAATCACATTAGGAAAATCACCATAAGAACACAAATTAGGATGGAAATGGGAGTAGTGAGCTAGTAGAGCTGAATATGCTTGAATGAAGTAGACAAAAGTCTGAGGTGAATTTTAAAAGACTTTAAGACAGATGAGTAGTGTTGGTCAGCACAAACCAGACTAAAATGTAATTGAGAAATGTTTAACAAAATATATAAAAATATAACACAACATAGGTAATTTTAATTTGTGGTTTTCTAAGTCAATATACAGCTTTCAGGGATCCATTTCTATTTGATTGTGACATGACTGCTTTAAGAGACAGGAAAAAGAATGACAGACTGACTGTTCTATTTTGGCAGGATCTTCTTTGGTCAAGGAAGCAGGAGAAATTCAGTTCAGTTTAATAAATATTTATTGTGTGTCCGGTGCTCCGGATGCAATAGCAAAAATAAAACAGTCCCTGAGATCTCACCTGAGTGAGAGATAAGAAGTTGACTTGCCACTCTCAGGACTAAAGTCTTTAAGCTAGGGGATGGAATTGGCCGTGCAGAGGCCTGGATTCTAATTATAAAGATTATCATTACTTAACATTACTGTTTCTGCATCTGTAGAATGACAAATCTTAGTGAGATCATGTGTGTGAAAGCACTGAAAGTTCTTTGGAGGAGAAGCAGAATAGTAAGTCCAAGTTGTTACTATTACTTCCTGTAGTTTGTCTGTAATGTTATTGGCACCATGTGCCTTAAAAACTAAGTCTATGATTTTAGTATTTGTCACATTTAAAAGTGACTGGGCCTTTGGGCCTTTAAAAGAAACTAAGTACATTTTGTTTCTGATTGCTCTTAATAACAGCCAACTTAAAGAACTTACATAATATCATTTATGAAAAGAACTTAGAAGATTCTGTTTCTGAAAAACAAAGAATGGAAGTGTACACATCTTTAACTAATAGTTTATCTTCACCACTCAGCCCTTTGTAATGTCAAAGTCTGTGCTGAGTTATGCACCATATCTATTAATACAAAAATAAATGATGAAAGGACATTTTAGCACTATATACTTCAATAAGAAAAATGCAAAATCACCTGCTTATCTTTATAGTTCTTTGGTTTAGCTTTGATGTTTCCTCAGGGTACATGTTGGAATAATCCATTGGCACATATTTGACAAGAATGGTTTGGGGAGATCCTGATATGGAATCCAGAGATCATGAGTTTCCTGTTAATCATATTCTGGCCCCCCTGCAAAAAAACCTTTAGAAAGCAAAAGAAAAAGTATCATTTTTATTAAAAATATTTGTATTTCTTCTTTTACATTGTGTATTTTGACTTCACAAAATTTATCTTTTTCTATAATTTTGAATTTTTTGTTATTCTGAACTTGGCAAATACCAATACACCTTTTTGTATACAAAGAAGAGAAAAAGAGAATTTCATATACAACGGAATCTCAGTTACTTACAGCTTTATACTTTTTAAAAGTGTATCTAATAAAGTCACTATATTAGTTTCAAAACTGACCATAGTTAAGCAAAACAAAGCCACCGATTGATCATGGCCAAAAAGGTTGTGTGTTTCATTGTCATGCCTTTGTAGTCTTGGTTGGTAATTTCATTGATTAGAGTTCTGAAGTCTTTCAGATTTGCTTGCCTTTCCCATGTTATATGAAGGAAGCAAAGGAAGCAGAAAACAAATGAACTGGACTAAGGGCTTTTCAAGTGTTAACTCCTCTGATCCTCACAATAAGCCTGGGAAAGTAGTTATTATTATTTTGATTATGCCCAGTTTACAGCTGAAGAAACTGAGGCAGGCAGACTGCCCAGGGTCACATGACTAGTGAGTGTCCAAGTCTAGATTTGAAATGAGATCTCCCTGATTTAAGGCTTGGTGCTCTGTGGTCATTGCATAGATTGTTTTCCTACTTCTGCTCTCTTTACATTAGTTCATATAAGTCTCAAGTTTTTTTGGATCCATTCTTTTGTTATTTCTTATGGCACTGTCCTATTCTAATATATCACCTTGTTAAACCATTCCTCAGTTAATGGGGCACACCATTATTTTCTGAGGGGGGGTGGCTTTAAAATGTTATAAATATTTTTGCCCTTGTGGGTCCTTTTCCTCTTTGATCTCTTTAGGGTGTTTGCCTGGTGGTATTGCTGGACGACAGTACATGTATAGTTTAGTGAATTTTTGTTTATGGTTTCAAATTGCTTTTCAGGATGATTGGGCCAATTCACAACTCCACCAACAGTATATTAGCATACTTGTCTTCCCACATCCCTTCCAAGCATTGTTGTTTTCTTTTCTAGTCGTCTCTGCTAATCTCATGGATATGAGGTAGACCTTTAGAGTTGTTTTAATTTGCATTTTTTTTAGTGATTTGGATCATTTTTTTTCTGTGTGGTTGTAAATAGCTTGTTTGCTTCTCTTGGAAACTGCCTTTTCATATACTTGGATCATTTATTTATTGGAGATGGTTCTTTTTCTTATAAATTTGTTTTAATTTTCTGCATATCTTGATTATCTGCCCCTTAACAGATTTGTGCAAAGGTTTTTTCAGTGTTTTAACTTTCCTTCCTAATTTTAACTGCATTGATCTTGTTTGCGCAAAAGCGTTCAAATTTTATGTAAAAATAATTTTCCATTTTGTCTCCGATGATTCTTATATCATTCCTATGATACCTTGGTTGTTCATGAAGTCCTCTTCTTTCCATAGTACTCCGCTAATTTATAACGAGATCTTTAATATCTAGGTTTTATAGCCAGTCGCAGGTTACTGGAGTATATGATATTAGATGTTGGTCTCCCCTAATTTCTGCCATGTTGCTTTCCAGTTATCTCATTAGTGTTTGTTAAGTAGCGACAAAAGCTTAGTAATTGGTTTCTTTGAGTTTGTTAAACTCTTTTGATCTTGTGACTCTAACTGGTTTCACTGATTAGCTTTTCTGTTTATTAGCCAGAGCCCGATAATTTTCATGATTACTACTTTGTGATATAGTCTGATATCTAGACCTGCTGGGTACCCCCTCTTCCCCCCAATTATTTCTCTTGGGATTCCTGACCTTTTGTTCCACCAGATGAATTTTTGAATAGTGTGGCCCTGAATAAGTAAATTAATTTAACTAGTTTTGTCGTTATACTGGTATGGCTCAACCATGGGCATTTAATCTCTTTAATTTTTTAGGTCCATCTTTCTTTAAAGAGTGCTTTATAGTTCTATTCATATTGATAACTGGGCTCCCACACACTATGTTTTCTGAAGTTATTTTGAATGGAATTTTTCTTTCACTTTTTTCCTTCTGGATTTTGTTAATAATCAATAGAAAGGCTAATGATTCATTTGTGTGTGTTTTTATATCCTGCTATTTTCCTGGCAAATTTTGGCTTGTTTACCTGCATTCCTTTTGACCTTGGTGGAGGAGTCCCATAGGCTTCTGCTGTTCTCTTTGTGCAGTCCTGTAGTGAAGGGACACAATATCCCATTTCTTTGTTTTCCTTGATCACTGGTTTTTTTCTTTTTGGTGTTATTTTTAGATCTTTGCAGGAATCCATGGGAGAGCTAGACTCCTTTGTGACCTTCTACAACGCCGTCTTCACTGGAACTTTAAATATTTATCTTCAGTGGACATTCTGGTGTTTCATTTTCCTTCACTGAACTATTTGCTTAGAAAAGGACAGTGAACAGAGTTCTTGTTTTATAGATTCCAGAGCATTCAAAGTTTAGAGGTCTTCCTCATTTTATACATGCAGCTACTAAAATCCAGACAGATTAGTTGACTTACCTAGTCATTGGTCATCATAGCAGGACTTAAATCCAGGTTCCCCAATGACTTTGATTTTCCATGTGGTCTTTGGGTTGGCACTTATATTTTACTCTTATTCGTATTTTTAATTCAAAAAAGTAGCATACATTTGTGTTATCTGGTATAGAAGAATAAATCTTCCTAAGTTCTATTCTTAGTTTCCATAATGATGTCTGAAAGCATGCCCCTGCTGTATCTGAGACGCTTGTTATGCCTGACACCAGAGAAATACTCTAAGACCTTGAGACACAAATGCTTGATAGAAGGAAACAAGCCCATATATGGGTCTTTTACTCCTCGAGGGCCACACTCACTGTGAATGTATAATCTGTCAGCTTGGAGAGACAGAGAGAATGAAAGCACATGATAAACAACAGAGGGAAAATAACTGAAGAGTAACTTAAATATGTTTACCCATTAGTTAGCTAGAAACTTTAAAAACCTTGATACTTAATTCTTGCTATCTTTCTTAACATTCTATAGGCTGTTATTATAGAAGAAAACTATGATTTCATGCTGACGACACTTGTATTTACGAACTAGGGAATTTACTTCTCTTAGATAATTTGGATTCCTTCCATTCATTGGCCTATTTGTGTGAATTTGTGTTTCTCTGTATGAGTCAGTTTATTGTTTTTGGCCTAATAGAAATGTGTCCTGTTTTGTGTTTCTGAGAGAATAGGGACTGGGGCACAAAATAAAAAGATATTCTCCTCAGCCAATTTTTTTTTTTTGAGAAGTAAAGGATTATTGTGTTTTCCCCCCAGTAATTTTTTTTTTGTGGGGAGGGGGCAACAGGTTCCAGTTTCAAAAGGATTTCATTTCTTCTCAGATATTTCTTTTTGTTCAGTTACATCTTCTACTTTGTTAACTGGAGTCTTTTTACAAGCACCGATTTCTTTGCTTCCATTAGGCGTCTTTAAAATGCAAAATGGTGTTGGGAGAATCTTTGTAGGTATGTAAGTATTTAGAGACATTTTTTCTTCTTGGATGTGCACTTGAATCACAAAGCTGAAAACAAGAAGTTTTTATTCTTTTTTCATTTGATGGAAGTGCAGTGGCAGCAAGAAAATCATCCACCTGCTTTAAAGAAGAGGCTCTGTGAACAGTTTCTAGAGGGCAGATAGATGGCACCATGGATTATAATTCAAATCCTGTTGTGTTCTGCTTTTGGTTTTGTAAAAACGCTTGTTTTCTTGTAAAATTAGTATTTTCTGAAACAGCTTCACTTGCCTTCCCAGTTCGTGGAAGGAGAGATTTTTTTGTATATGTGAATTGGATCTGATACCTTAGGTTTGAAAATTACTATAGCTCTGTCAGGCACATCCTTTTTACATCTGTATATCTCATCATCATATTCACATTTTCTGAAGAATTTCTTTTTGTCTTCATTCTCTCTTAAAGCAGGTCTGTAACCATAACCAGATGGTAAATTTTTGTCTTCTTCACAGCCTTTGGCTTCTGGGCTAACATGAAAATGGTCATTGGAGGACAGATCCTTATTTGGATCCTCAAGTTCATAGACAACATTTAGATTATCCATAGTACGCTTCCACTGATCATCTTTTGATTCCTCACATAAGGCACCATAACGAAAGATGGATAGTAAAGAATGTACATGACTTGCGCTGGTGAAATATAATCTAGTACGGACATGACATTTTGGGGACATGACACCTCTGGACTACGGAGGGTGGAGTTTATTTACAGTCTCATCGTCTTGTGTTCTCTGAAGGTCTGATCGAATTTTCTTAACTAGAGGAGTGCAGAAGCCTTTGGCAATCTCCAGCTTATCAGCTTTAGCTATGCCATATTCTCCTCAGGCTAATTTTGAATGAGCTTTTTCAAAAGCAAGTGATTAGGAAACTGACTTGAACTGATCAGACTACCAGGGTAGGAATCTCCAAAGAGATGGGATTTCTTGGAGTCCTTTTTGAAAGTCTCATTCTCAAGCTCCTTCTCTCTCTGTTCTTGAGAATTAAATCCATAGAAAAAGATCATATCCTCAAAGGTAGTTTGTGAGTATGAGGCATGGTAAGAATAGGAGCAAAATCTGTGATTTGATGGCCACAAGGAATTCCCTCTACCAATGCAGATTGTGCTATCTTTCTGCAGTTCATAGTCTTAGAGAGTTGCCCGAGTCATGAAGGGGTTAAATGACTTTCCAGGGCCACAGAACATCATTTTGTGTCAGGGACTTTCTATTATAGCAGTAGAGACATCAAACTTTTCCATATGTATTTTTAAAATTTCAAATGATGAGGTTCTAGTAATAGCTGTGGGTCTTTGTTAGTAGGGGAAGTGGTATATGTTGGAAGAAAGTGTTCAGGGTTCTTGAGTTGAGAAGCTTATTTTTAAATCATAATGTTGAGGGATAATCCTATGAGATCATTCTATCTTATCCTCAGGGAAAGATACCTAGCTATCAAAGATACAACTGAGCCCATTTCATTATAATCTCTTTACCACTATTTATTCAAAAACATTGTTGTTAGAAAATTATTATATTATACCTGAGGAGTCCCTCAGGCTTTATATAAAAATAGCTTCCTTTCAGCATCAAAGACTTAGAGGTAGATGGCACCTGAGAGGAATACCCCCCTTATTTTACTGATGAAGAAATTGAGGCCCCCAAAGGTTAAGTGATTTGCCAGAGGTCACTCAGGTTTAATGGTAGTGCTAGGACTTAAATCCACGTTCCTTTTGTTCCCCAAATTGGATGCCCTTTCTACTCTACCATACTATTATTGCTCTTAGCTCATAACCTATAGGTGTTCACCATTCACTGTGTAAATGACATTGATGTGTTTTAAAACTGATAATAAACCGTTTCTTTACCTTTTTTTTTAAAGTTTCTTTGTAGGTTGTTTTTTAATCTCTTAATTGTCTTTTCTGATCCTTCTCTAAATTCTTCACTTTTCTCTCTAGCTGCTACAGCTTTGTATGTCTTGCTTGCCCTCTGGTTTTAAGTTGCTTCCATACTTTTGTGTCTATGTGATGAGAAAAGTTGACGACAATAGTGATAGTGGAAGAAACAATATCCTATGAATCCTTAGTATATCTGCCAATGCCTATGTGCTTTCTTTTAATTTTCTCCTTGTTAATGGATATGGTGGTTTGGCATGTGCTATGGTTTACCTTTTGACTTGGTTCCACATTGATGCTTTAATCTACTGTTGAAATGTCACTCCCTGCCTTACTGTAATACCCTTGCTAACTTGCCATCTTGATAATTAACTTTTACTTTATAGTTGGTTGGTACCTTTGAGTTTGAACATACCTTTCACTAGCCATTTGTAAACAGCAAAAAGAAAGTTTGCTATGAATTTAGTAGAATGGTTATAAAATTTCTTACAACCAAGGCTGAATAGTGACCATATTTCCATTCAGAGGATTCGGTTTTAATTCTGAACCCTGGCTCCTGCTGGCAATTGCAGCTTTAGGGTGAGTGCTTGATATATTTCTGTAGTCATTAAATACTACCTTACTCTTATACAAAAGACAGCTTCAGCTCCAGCCTAGTTTGTGTTAATATAGATACTACTATAGCAATAACCACAGTGGAAATGCACTTGTTTTCTTACATAAAGACAGCAAGAAAGATGAACATGGGGGCAGCCTGGTGGTAAATGTTTGAACTTTTTGGTTGGCTGTTTGGGATGGATGGAATTGATGTTTTTTGTTGTTGGATGGAACAAGCAAAAGGTTAAAGGGAAATGCATCAGCCTAAGGAACATTTATTAAGTTTCCTGTGTGCAAGGCTCCATTAGCCAAATTGATTTCATACTGGCTTTCCTCACTTCTTTCCTGGCTGATGGAGGTTCAGCATTTTCTGTTCTTGGGATTCAAGGACTGTGATCCCTTTTATCTGCTGGGGTAAGTATTTCTGGCTGACTTGTGGTTCTCCTAAACAGTTAAAAGAAAGGGATAGAAAGAAAGATCATAGGTCAGGGCAGTGAAGGCCATCTTTAACATTCTTGCTCAATGGAAATTTTGGCAACCACTGTATTAAAAAATGCTGTTTAATTAAAGGATGAGTAATTGTGCTCTCTATGAAATTTTTCATATTATGTATAATTTTTTTTAATCCATGATAATACTGGAAATCATAGGTCTAGATAAAAAAAGGTGATGAGTTAAAAAAAACAACTTGTATCTTTTCAGGGACAGCCTATTACAGAATTAATTGTGCCCAGTCCATTGATATGCAAGACGTCATCAGGAATCAGTTTGTCTGAGCTTATTAACATAGTACTGTTCTTGTCATTTGGGAGCTACTTTCTGAGCTTCTGACCTTCCTGCAGTGCAGGAGGGCTTAGCACTAGAGCAGCAGTGAGCTCTGTTGTAATCAGTATCTTTATTGGAGTAATTTATATGCATTTTATTATTCTAAAATGTTCTGAACAAAAAAATTAATTTTTAGAAAGCTAGTCATGCATATAAAGGAATGTAAATGGGAAGCTTCAGAGGAAAATGCAAGTTTCTGTCTGGATAGACGCTAAAGAGAAAGGTCAGAACTGCAGTAAGAAGGTTATCAGGCCTGTTCTGCTCTCTGCAGCCTGTGACATTGGGCAGGTCATTCAGTCTCTCTGTACGCAAGTTTCCTTGTGTATGAAATGAGTTTTTGTGACCTCCAACATCTCTTCAAGCTCTAAAACTGGAGTTCTTTTCATTTCTAACATCTCTTTTATTCCTCCTGAAAAATAGAAATGGATGAGCTTTCAAGGAGCATTTCAGGTATTACTTCCTACGAACCCTTTTCTTATCCCCCAGTTGTCTGTCCTTCCTCAGGCCATATGGTACTTACTTTCATGCCTCAGCGTGATATTCTCTCAGTAGGACGAAAGCTTCTTGTAATAGGGACTGGTTTTTGAGTTGTCTTTGTAGCCTGTTGTCTAGCACTGTGCTGTGCACAGATGAGATGCTGCATGAATATTTGCTGAATTAAGTAGCTGAGTTTTCTAGAGGTCTTCCCTGCTCCTTAGGCTGCCATACTTTGTGATCTGGGAACATATTTTATAAGAAATTGCATGTTGTAGTAGAAAAAGGTGATTTTGCGAGTCTAAAGGGTTGGATTTTGGTCTTATTTCTTGCAGTAGTTGTGCACCCACGGACAAGTTGCTTAGTCTCTTACAGAGCTCAGTTTCCTCATCTGTAAAATTGGGACTGTTTTTGTATCATCTACTTCATATGGTTCTTCTCAGGAAACTACTTTGTAAATCCTGAATGGTTGTGTAGATCTGACTTTTCGTCTTCCTTATAACTCCTCTAGCATTTTAGTAAGATACTTTCCACAGAGGAGACAAATTCGCGCATTGTTTTGATGATATTTAATTCAAGGATAGACAAATTGCTAACAACTAGAGAGGGGAAGCAAGGGATTTCATAAGGTGAAGCTTGGAAAGGAGTGCATTTTGGTCATGAAGTGCAGTCTATTTAAAGACACTGAGGCTGTCTCTTCTACCCATATCATTAGTTTATCTCATTTGTGGCTCAGATGACTTTCAAAATTCTATATTACAATTTTGCAGGGTCACAAATTCTTTAAACTTAAAGCAAGATAATACCCACTCCATAGTAATAATAGCATCATTTTTTTTTGATTGGTAACACTGGGTACTTAGGGACTGACAGAAAGAAAGGCAGAGGCTTTTAAGAAAGAAAGACAAGAAGACTTGGGAAGGAGGTAGATGAAGGGAGATGAAAAGGGAACAAAGAAAGGGGGGTGAAATTGGGACAAAAAAGGGAATACTGAGACAGTAGACATCCAGGATTTTACATGAATATTTGATGAAGAACATAGCCAAGCTCATATTCAGCTTAGTGAGAACCATACCTTCCATTTCTTCTTACTTAGGAAATTATATGTCAAAACGGAAGATGTATTCTTTCAAAGGGATAAGGAAATCAAATCAGATAGAGTAAGGGGTCTTTTTGCTTTGCCAGGTGTGTGATAGCTCAGGCTACTAGTACTAACTCTTTTTTGCTTAATTCTTGATTTGTGGAAAACTGCATTAAAAATAAACTTAGGAGGGAAATTAAATTTTGATTGCCAAGAACAAAATTGAAAAAAAAAAGAGAGGAATAGTGGAAATCTAAATTTTTCCAATTTTTAAACCTAATTATGAAACCTAAGATTACAACATTGTTTCACAAGGCATGGCAGAGCCTTAAAAATATACAGTAATAAATATTTGTTATTACACTTTTTTTTTAGGACTGTGTGGTCCAGGCCCATCCTTCTGTTGCTGTTGGCCAGTAATAATAGGAACATTTTTCAAGAGTGAATTATGTTTATTGTGGTTAATGTGGTCTGCTCTAAGCAACTTAGTCAACAGGCAACTATGGAATGGATAAAATATGGCAGGGCCATCTGCCTTCTGTGATTTACAAGTAGTTTCAGATAGAGTCAGAAGTTCTTAGCTGAGGTCTCATCCAAACATTCACAGCCGAGCAAGCTAGAGAGATTATTGATCTTCTCTAATCATCAACTCCATCAGCTCAAAAGATTTAGGGATAAAAGAGTCAGGACACAGAGGGATGTGAGACATGCAGGTTAACATCCCAATGTTACCAAGGTTTGACATGACTTAAGCACCAATTTATAACATTGGTATCAACTTCTAATAATCACATTTTACTCTATCTTTAATATGTATTCATTTATGCCTTTGAAATACCAGTCCTAGCAATTTTTGGAGTTATTGGTCTGTTCTTCCGTTTTGACCTATAAGTATTTACCCACACACAATGATTTTTAATTAAAAAAAAAGAAATGGAAATATTCCTGAAATATTGATTGTTAAATTAATCCAAGTTTTAAAAAGAAATAAAATGTTTATGAAAGTTCTTTCACATAAGCCTCTCATATGGTCAAGTAAATGTGCAGATGCTTGTTTAATAATGAAACACCACCTTTTACAGGGTTAATTTTAAACAGAGAATACTTTGCAGCTGTGTGTGGTTTTTTAAGGGTTATACCATGTGGTGAGGTAAATAGTTAGAGATGAGATGATTAGAAATTATAATTGACTCAGACTGCCCCAGATGTACTAGCACTCTCCAATACATATAATGCTGTCTCTTGATTTAGATTGATATTATTTACCATATTAAGGAAAGTTCCATTTTTTGCTATGCTTTTTGGTGTCTTTTTTTAAAAAACATTACTGGGTAGTTTAGTTTTTCAAGAATCTTTTCTGCAACTATTTACATAATCATGTAATTTTTTTTTAATGTGATCCATAGTTTATAGTATTCCTAATATTTAAACAATCCTGTATTTGACCTGACCACAGTATATATAACTTTTAAATATGATTCTGTAACCTCTTTGGTAATATTATATTTAATATTTATATGTTAATATTCAGGAGGGCTGTTGATATGTGGTTTATTTTGTCTCTTCATCATGGAAGGAGTTGGGTAGGATTCCTTTTCCTCTTTTGCAAACAATTCATGAAGTATGGAATAAATTTTTCTTTTATAGAGTTCTCTGTAATTTTAAATTCATCTTCCTCTGAGAATTTTTCATTTAGGAATCCATTTATGGCTTATTCGCCATACTTTTTCAGAGATTGAATTATTTAAATTCTTTGTTTCTTGTTTGGTTAGAGTGCTGTGATTTTCTTACCCCTTTGTGCTTTCTGGCCTATTCATCATCCTGGCTTCCTCTATTCCTTGATTAGAATAGTTAGTATGAGGCTGTGTGGTGTCCATTATAAGTGTAACAGACATTCAGGGAAAGAAGAGGTCTGTGTGTGTTAGAATATTTGGATTACACTAGGATTTATGTTGGAGCTTAAAGAATAAATAGAATTTGTATAGGCAGAAGGACATCCTAGGTGGGGAAAATATTATTAAGATACAGAGGAGGGAGTGAGCCTGGTAGGTATAGAAAGTATTGATGACTGACTGTTGGATGATAAATATCGGGAAATATTGGGGGGGGGGGATGCGGTGTGTGTGAAAAGATAGATAGTGCCAGATTTCAAAGGCTTTTAAAAGTTAAGGAGAGGAATTGGGTCTTGATGCAAAAATTTTCAGTATTAAAGGTTGAGGGGAAAGACTAGAAACTGTTGAAACAAATCTTAAATGTAAGATTTGAAGGACAATGATGGCTGGGAATAGAGTGAAAGGGTTATTTATATCTGACCAATACTGTGAAGGAAGAAAACTTGGTGATTTGTAAATAATTTTTTTTTTAAATGAATGGGTTAGTTGATGATAGGGAAAGAAGAATCAAATATGGCCCTAGGGTTCCTAGCATGGGAGACTAAAAGACTGGTAATATAGCACAAGCAGAACTATCCTAGTCAGGAGGGAAGGTGTTTGGTTTTTTTTCTTTTGATAGGAAGGTGGTAGTTAATAAATTCAGTTTGTATATGTTGAGTCTGAAGTGATGATGGGACGTACAAATGAAGGAACCATGTACACTACTGAAAACACAGGCCTGGAGTATAGCTGAGAAGTCAGGATTAGAGATGTAAGTCTGGGGTTCATTGCTGTAGCGGTCACTGTTTAAACCAGAGGTACCCAGACTTATTTGGCCTCCCAACCCCCTTTAAAAAAGTTACTCAGCCTCCCCTGGAAATCTAATTTCTTTAAAACTTTTAATGTTTTTTTTTTTTAATTTATGTCATTTCAAACTACTTTTGCCCCCCCACCCCCAATCATTCTTGTGCCCCCTAGAGGGTGGTGTTGCCCACTTTGGGAAGCTGTAGTTTAAACTTTAATAGTGAATGAATTCTCTATGTGATTGAGTGCATTAATATAAGAATAATCTAAGGAGTAGCCAGGTGGTGCCGTGGACAGAGCACCAGTGCGGGAGTCAGGGGGACCTGAGTTCAAATCTCACCTCAGACACTTGACACTCACTAGCTGTGTGACCTTGGGCAAGTCACTTAACCCCAACTGCCTCCTCCTGGATCATCTCCAGTCATTCTGATGAATATCTGGTCACTGGATTCAGATGGCTCTGGGGAAGACGTGAGGCTGGTGACCTGGCAGCCCTCCCTCACTCAAAGTCAAGTGCGGGTCACGTCATCCCTTCTCTGAGGGCCTGGTCTTCAGCAGTGAAGGATGAACACACATAAGAACAATCTAAACTAACTCCGAGCTGTGGGGAAGATAGTAATAATTGTTAGGAGGTTGAAGGAAAAGATCCAACTTCTGGTTTAAAAATCGAGATTGTGGGAGGCGGAGCCAAGGTGGCCGAGTACAAAAACACACATACGCAGGGTCTCCCCACCCTGTAGAGAGGGACTCTCAACAAAGACTGGAGCAGCAGGAGTGGAGAACAACAGAGTGGAGGAGATTCCCAGCCCACGGTGACCTGAAAGGCCCACGGAAACGTCAGAGTGGAGCCCAGCCTACCTTTGGCTGCACGGCTTGTGAACAGCCCTTGGGGCGAAATCTCCAGTCACGGAATCCCCAATCCCAGCAGCAGCAGGTTCGCAAATCCCTCAACCCACAGGCGCCAAAGGTCAAGGACAGGGGTTTTTTCAGCTGGCCAGGGAGGGAGAAGGGCCTTCTATAGCTCTGGCCTTAGGCAACTGCCGCAGAGGCCACATAGGCAGGCGTAGCAGCCTGACCATTATTAAAACTGTGCAGATCACCAAAAACCGCTGGGGGGCATTGAAGAGCTGAGTCTTGCCTCAGCCCTGTGTGGAGACCCTGGGGGAGTTGATCTTTGTCTCACACTGAATGGTGGCCCTGCCCATCCAGCTTATCTGAAAATCAGCCCCCAGAGCTGACTTGGCAGAACTGGAGACAGGTGGCTGTGGAGAGGTAACTGCTAAGATTCTGGGCATAAAAAAGTCCTTCTCTGCATCCAGACCAGTACACACTTGATTGTGCCACCTTGGAGGAACTGAGATCTTACAGATTCCCAGAGTATACCCTACGCTTGACAAAGGACCCAAAAGTCAAGTAACTGGTTGGGAAAATGCCCCAAAAAGGGAAAAAAACTAAGACTATAGAAGGTTAATTTCTTTGGTGAACAGATATCTTCGCCCATCCTTTCAGATGAGGAAGAACAATGCTTACCATCAGGGAAAGACTTCTGAATCCCAAACATCCAAAATAAATATTCAGGCCATGGAAGAACTCAAAAAAAATTTTGAAAATCAAGAGAGGTGGAGGAAAAACTGGGAAGAAAAATGAGAGAGATGCAAGAAAAGCATGAAAAGCAGGTCAACACCTTACTAAAGGAGACCAAAAAAATGCTGAAGAAAATAACACCTTTGAAAATAGGCTAACTAAATTGACAAAAGAGGTTCAAAAAGCCAGTGAGGAGAAGAATGCTTTCAAAAGCAGAATTAGCCAAATGGAAAAGGAGGTTCAAAAGCTCACTGAAGAAAATAGTTCTTTAAAAATTAGAATGGAACAGATGGAGGCTAATGACTTTATGAGAAACCAAGAAATCACAGAGCAAAACCAAAAGTATGAAAAAATAGAAGATGATGTGAAATACCTCATTGGAAAAACAACTGACTTGGAAAATAGATCCAAGAGAGACAATTTAAAAATTATGGGACTACCTTGAAAGCCTTGATCAAAAAAAGAGCCTAGACATCATCCTTCATGGAATTATCAAGAAAAACTGCCCTGATATTCTAGAACCAGGGGGCAAAATAAATATTGAAAGAATCCACTGATCGCCTCCTGAAAGAGATCCAAAAAGAGAAACTCCAAAGAACATTGTGGCCCAAATTCCAGAGTTCCCTGGTCAAGGAGAAAATATTGCAAGCAGCTAGAAAGAAGCAATTCAAGTATTGTGGAAATACAATCAGGATAACACAAGATCTAGCAGCTTCTACATTAAGGGATTGAAGGGCGTGGAATAGGGTATTCCAGAAGTCAAAGGAACTAAGACTAAAACCAAGAATCACCTACCCAGCAAAATTGAGTATAATACTTCAGAGGAAAAACTGGTATTTCAATGAAATAGAGGACTTTCAAGCATTCTTCCAATTAGATATTTTATATTTTCTTCTATC